>CAMZMU010000050.1:10477069-11077069 GCA_947311845.1 Poa pratensis
TTCAAATATGACAAATAAACAAATGTTACCTACTTATATCATATGATCAAAACGCAATTTTAATATTTCACAATTTTCAAAAACATTTCAAATGTGATCAGTCGACAAACACAAACAAAATTAAAATATGGCAAAAAAACAAATGTTACCCACTTATATCATATGGTCAAAATGAAAATTATAATATTTCACAATTTTGAAAGCATTTCAAATATGAGCAATTAATAAATGCAGAATAAAATAAAATCAAACAACATGTCAAAATTTATGCAAATATAAGAATATCATAAAACACATCCAATAATTTCAAAACTATCCACCGTGGAAAAAAATATACATATACATATATACATTTCTTTCCCACACTCATATTTTCAACACAAATTTTAAATCTATTTTCTTGGTGATACTTTGTTTAAGCCAACGTCAATCAAAATTATTACTGCAATCTGTGCATTATAAGTTTTTAAAATTTCTCGACCCCATAAGCACTTCCAACACAAATTTTTAAAAATAGTTTCCCAACGGTAATTTTATAGGTCACTTATCTACGAAGAACAAATTTTTGACTTTAATTTGCAAATTTATCTACCAAGAACAATTTTTGACTTCAATTTGCAAATTTTGCACCAAAGGCACGACATGCAAATAGAATTCAAACAACATGTCAAACTTTACGAAAAATATAAGAATATAATATAACACATCCAATAATTTCAAAACTATCCACCGTGGAAAAAAACTATATGCATATACATTCTTCCCCACACTCATGTTTTCAACATAAATTTTAAATGTATTTTCTTGGTAACACTTTCTTTAAGCCAACGCCAATCAAAATTGTGACTGCAATTTGTGCATTATAAGTTTTCAAAATTTCTCGACCCCATAAGCACTTCCAACATAAATTTTTAAACATAGTTTCCCAACAGTAATTTTATAGGTCACTTATCTATCAAGAACAAATTTCCGACTTTAATTTGCAAATTTTACACCAAAGGCGCGGCGTGACGACGCGCCAAATTCACCTAGTAAGCTTAATTAAAGGAGCAAATAAGCAAATATACGTGGACAGCTGGTGGGCCAGTTCGCATGCAGATGGGCCAATAAAGGCAGCCATCGCTAGCACTACTAATCTGGTCAACGAGTGGATAAGGAGAGCAACCAGGGAAAGAAATTCCAGCAGCTCGATCCCCAAATCTCGCGATTCGACCGAGACGTTGGCCACCACGGCCGCATCACAGGCGATGTGAGTATCTCCCACCGCGCTCATCCTCGGAGGAGGAGTCACCGGGGAGGTGGGTGCCAGGCGCCACGCCGTTCGAGGCACCGTTCGTGAGCCCAAGCGCCGCGGGGCTCCATGTGTCGGAGCGGCCGCTCGACAGCGGGCTTGCCGAAGGTCAAGAGGCGGCGCCGAATCCCCACGCACGGCGAAGGCGGAGGGAGACCGGCGTCAGGGGCGGCAGGCGCGACAGCGTCGACATCGACAACCGCGTGGTTGGAGCCTGGAGGAGCCGCTCGCGCCGGCGCCACAATTCAGCGCTGAGAATCGATAGTATGCCCCCTGCACCAGTACGACTTTGCAACACGCTCGACTCCATTGGTTCTCAGCACTGATATAAATAATAAACTACATATGTAGGGATTTAACCCATTAAAAACTAATTAATTATTCCTAACAGTGTCCAGTGCATTTGTTTAGTCCGTCAGAAGCTCCGGGCCCTTGGCTTGGATTCGACGGCCGAGCATACTTTCTTGCACCGCACGCATTCGGACGCTGCCAAGGTCCGAAGAGAAGCTTCAATTGCATCTACGTATCTAGTCCAGCTATTTTAAAGTTGGCACTTCCCCAAGCTGCCAACGTGCAGTGCTCAGCCGTGAACTCAACTGGGCACTTTCATTCGAATATATAATGGGAGCCTTGCGGCTCATTGATGAAACAAATGGTCATCTTTTCGATCCTGAGGTGTCCGGCTCTGGCATCTGCTCTGTATTCACAGTCTGATCTTCCTTTTTTTGTTGCGTCAACACACAATGATCGGTTGCCACAATTTGGGACTGGAGAGTGAGGTTCCTGCCTTGAAAAGTTGCACCGGTCCCTTTTCCAAGCTGTCACCGAAAACAAAGTGTCAAGGCTCAACTCTGAAACTGTCATATATTTTCCCTTCCTCAGCAAATGTAGAAGCTTTTAAACGGAGTTAGACACTTCACACTTGGGCCATCTACTCCATCCGTCCCAAAATGGAAGGCGCGGTTGATTTTACTAGGTCTTTGATCGCACATTTGAACCTAACATACACGCTAATATTCACACATTTGTCTTATAATTTATTTCTTTTCATATGTCTTTACACTAATTAAGTTTGTGGACATACTATAAATACAGCTTTTTTTACGGGTATATAAATACAAATTTTAGCCAAGCACGTAATTAAGTTCTTGACCAGTGAAAATCAAGGGTTTAAAAATGCCTACGAATGTGTTCAAAACACAAACTTTGCACTTATCACTTACCTCAGAAATAGTTAATCAGAACCACTAAATAAATCAGCTCATGAAAGTACATATATACTCCATTTTTTTTCTAGTTCTCAATGTATTTTACGAAGCAACTACCCAAGAACAACGAGTGTAATAACCCATTGATTCCCTGAAAAAAATTAGTTATCCGATCTCTTATCCTCTCTTTGGTGTTGACATCACAACAAACCACGTTTTAAAACTCTCATGTAGAAAAAAGAGGAGGTGTTCTTCGAGGCATACAACAATCTGCTAGGAAACATCAAGAGCAGAGAGACCACACTGGATCTGGATGAGTTGGGTGTGGTAACCGAAGACCTGTCAGACTTAAGTGAGATTTTCACAGAGGAGGAGATCTGGAGCGTGATCAAAGAGCTGCCACCTGATAGAGCGCCAGGCCCTGATGGATTTGTTGGTGCCTTCTATCACAGAGCCTGGCCCATCATCAAAAATGAGATAATGGCTGCGGTATACAAGCTGTATGTTGGAGATGGCCGAAACTTTGGGAGACTGAATAGAGCCATCATCACACTCATTCCAAAGAAGCCGGGGGCCGAGGAAGTGGGGGACTTTCGGCCCATAAGCCTCGTCCACAGTTTTGCGAAACTATTCACCAAAGTGTTGTCGAATCGCCTAAGACCCAAACTGGAAAAATTGGTAAGTGTAAACCATCAGTGCTTTCATCAAAGGGAGAATGCTTCATGACAATTTCATGTTAGTCCGCCAGTTAGCGAGGAAAATCAACAAGCGCAGAGAACCGGTCTATTGCTGAAGCTTGACATCTCACGAGCCTTCGACACCTTGTCATGGGCTTTCTTGTTCGAGGTTCTGAGAAAAATGGGGTTGCCGGAGGAGTTTCTACGATGGCTAGCGATTTGCATGCGCACTGCCAGCACCAAAGTGTGTGAACGGGGTGCCTGGAGAGCGAATTGTGCAGGCGAGAGGGCTGCGACAGGGCGATCCACTCTCGCCGCAACTTTTTGTGCTTGCTATGGAGACGATCACGCGGCTGATTCTGAGAGCGACAGAGTTTCAACTTCTGCAACCAATTGGAAACTCCACGCCACTGCAGAGAATTTCCATTTATGCCGACGATGTGGTGCTGTTCCTGAAACCGGAAGCACAAGATCTGATAGCCATAAGAGAGATCCTCACGATATTTGGAGAGTGTCAGGTCTGCATGTCAACTTTCAGAAAACATCTGCCACCTTGATCAGGGCAGAGAGAGCAGGAAAAGGAGTTGGTAGCCGCCACGCTTCGCTGCCCTGTGGTCGACTTCCCGATTCGATACCTAGGGTTACAGCTCGCTTTGAGCCGCTAACCAGGAACCAGTGGCAGCCCATGGTTGACGCAGCGACCAAGATTGCACCGACATGGCAGAGAGGACTGATTGCTAAGCAAGGGAGGCTCACGTTGGTAAAGGCGGTCATGTTAGCGCGACCAATCCATCATTTGCTAGTCGCGGATGCGCCGGTGTGGGTTTTCGAGGAGCTAGAGAAATGTTTTCCGTGGCTTTTTCTGGGTGGCCAAAGACAGGGCCAACGGTGGTCAGTGTCTTGTGGCATGGGATCGTATTTGCAGACCACACGAGTTCGGGGGGCTTGGTGTCAGAGATCTTCGGCTCCACGGCCTAGCACTCAGAACTCGTTGGGAGTGGCTACGCCGAGCAGAGGATGAACGCCCTTGGCAGGGGCTACCAATGCTGAGGGACACGACTGCCCGGAAGTGTTCGAGGGCTTGGTACGCATTACAGCGGCGGATGGACAGAGGGTCCTCTTTTGGTCAGACCGTTGGATCAACGGGAAAACTGCCGGAGAGATTGCCCCGGGAATCACCAACACGGTCTCGGCAAGAGCTAGGAACTCCAGGACGGTGGCACAAGGGATGACTGACAATGGTTGGTTGGCGGATGTCCCGGGAACGATGGCATACTTGGGAGCTCGGGAATGCATTTTGCTTTGGGCAGAGGTCAATAATGTGACGAGAAATCTGACGAATCGAGATACCTTCCACTGGCCTTGGACTAAGTCAGGCAAGTACTCGGCCAAGTCCACCTACAACATGTTGGTGCAAGGGCGGGAAAGGTTCGCTTTGGCTAAGCCCATCTGGAGAAACGGGGCAACACCGAAGAGCAAGCTGTTCATGTGGTTAGCAGCGCAACACAGAATCTGGACGTCGGATAGACGCATGAGACACGGGCTACAGGCACAAACTTCTGTGTGCTTTGTATGTCTTCAGGAGGAGGATACAGCGGAGCACATACTCATACAATGTGTGTTCGCGAGAGAGATGTGGCATCGATGCAGTATTGCACTTGGGGGTCATTTCACAGCGCCATCTCCAGAGTGTACGATCCAAGGATGGTGGATGCGTGAGAGAGTGAAGTTCCGAGACAAAGACAGGAAGAGGTTCGATGAGCTCGTGTGCCTTGGCTGTCATGCTTTATGGAAGAACAGGAATGCTTGGTGTTTTAACAACACTAGGAACCAATTGTCAGTTGAGAGGGTTACGGCGAACACGCTTGATGGACTCAGCTGCTTCGGAAGGCTTAGACAGGGAGCCTTTGGTGTTGGTGTTGGAGTTCCAATAGTTGCGAGAGAGTAGGCTTAGTGAGTGTGTGGAGTGGTGTTCATGTCCTCTTTGCTTCGGCTTTGGGCGACTGTCTTGTAAATGACTTTGCTCTCTTCTATAAAAATAAGGTACACAATTTGCGTACTCTCTAAAAAAAACTCTCATGTATGTCACGCTTAGTCCTGGAGTAAAAATAAAGTAAATAAAAACTTTACTACTTCAAAAAATTCAAACAATATAACAAAAAACGTCAGAGGCAAATTCTAGTGTCCAGCAAAAATTACTACTTAAAAAAAATCAATTCATCTAGCCGCACAAATGCCCGGAACAATCAGCTAGTTTATAACAAGTTAAACGAACTAATTTGGAGTTACACAAGACAACCTATGAACCTAATTAATGATTAGGGTCTCGTATGTTAACGAGACAACCTAAATAACGAGCTAACTCTTGGATCCTACCTCTAGGCACACTCATGTTCATGTACGCTTATTGGGACGTGGAGCACCGCCGCCGTAGGTGGTCACACTCACAGAGTAAACACAAGCGAGTAGAAAATATCGGTGCAGCCGCGCCTACTTCTGAGGTGTTCGGCTCGATTTGCCTAAAAAAAGCCTCTACAAAACGAGGTGATGCCGTGATGGCTTGGCAGGCGGTCCATCTGAGCAGTGTGGTCCCCCGTGTCAGCCTGTGGGCGTGCGTACCTCCAGAGGAAAGCGCCAAAGCGGCAGTGGACTCTCTATCAAATTCTTCTTTTGAAATTTGAAATGCATCCGTGATGCTCAAATTTCGAGTGTGTGTGGGTTTTCTTTTGCAAGTCAGAATGTGTGGTTGGTGGCTGGACTGACGGCGGTGATGACTGACACTCCAGGCGGCATAGAGAAGCAAATTACCAATGTGCATCCACCGTACAAATTGTTTACGCTTGGATGGGCTCTCCGGAGGCTCCAGCAGCCGATTCCGCCAAAAAAAATTTTTGCAGCAGCCAATTGGATTCGGGGCAGTACTTTGCGCCGCACGTTGCGAAAGTTTGAATGGAATCAGCAAGGCTCACTTTGCATCCTACTCCGTACCAAGTTGCATAAGAATAGGAAGAATATATAATGTCAGAATCTAACCTTCGGTTGCAACGACTATCTAGCTATTCTATAAGTTGTCGCTACAGTAGCTACCAGTGCTTCGTCAAGAGAGTACGGCCAAGCCCCAAGTGCGGTAGCTTTCTACAGAGACTCCAGTGCTTCGTCACCATCGGAAGTTCGGAACGGGGGTTTCGGTCGAAACTGCCAACGTGCGATGCACAATACTGAACATGGCTAGTTCGTCGATGAAACAAGTCGCATCTTGCTCCGAGTGTTGGGTACGTTTTTATACGAAATGACTAGTTGTACATACTGTTTTTCGGATCAATATCGGCAATGCAGTTCATCCAACGATAAACCAAATTCCAACTATAGAACTATGACACAATTAAACCCGAATGAACAAAATGTTTAATGTTAAAGCACCCGGCCTCTGCATCACAATAATGCACAGCGTTTTTATTATATCATTCAACAAAAAACTTTATAAATAAGCAAAGCCACCTTTCTAGCGACAAGTGTTGTAACACCAACAAGATTTGATGAAGGGGTGGCCATGATTGGGCCCGCTCGACCTTGTCCTTCCAGCCGACGTATGACTCAAAAGATGATGCCCCCAAGGGGGAAACAACGTAAGACGGTCGCAATCATCCGATCTGGAACACCCGAATCTAGGGTTTCCACCAGAAAATAGATAGAACGAGAACATCCCCACGGTGCCTCCAACGAGGTAAACAATGCCCACGGGTGCCGCCAACAGCGAATCCGGCCGAGGCCAAAACAAGCTTCCGCTAGCATCCTCGTACCCGTCACCGCTGGACCACCAGCTCTTCCTCCTCATTGACCGCCAGGCCCCACCGGCGCGTCTGATCCGCTAGCGGGAAGCCGCCGCGACAGGCCCGAGCCGGTGCAGCACCACCACCGGCAGGATCGAGCCGCACCATTAGGAAGGTCTATTTACAGCGGAGGAGGCCCATCACTGCACTACCAACACCATGGTCACGCGCCGAGTCGGGACACCCGATCGAGCTCGCCGCAACCGCGCCCTCGAGCTGCATCGGAGGAAATCGCCCCCGTTGCACACTTGCACTCATCCCTTGGAGGGCTTTACCTAACGGCGCTCCGGCGGCGGTGAGAAGATCAAAGGCTGCAGTGGCTTTTCTACTAGATAGACTGACAAGGTCGCATGTAGTTTGTAGCACAAATAAAATCGCCTCTGCCTCAAAACTTGGACCAGTTTGAGTTTTGGGTACATGAAACATGACGATGTCATCATGGCTCGTCGATGATGGCATGGCTCCTTGATGAAACAAATCACATCTGGTGCTAATTAAAAATGTTGCATGTGGTGACTCTTTTTCTATGGTTGCATACAAAATTTGCATCAATGATCGGTATTTTGATAGATAGAAATCTAATCAATTATTTTAGGATGAGATAGTGGCTTTATATGGCTGCAAATAGAATTTTGTAAATAGTTATTTTGTATTTAAAAATGGAGCGAGTAGAGTGGTATTTCTTGCTTATCATATCAATGCGGTCTTATTTCGCACAGCAAAGTCTTTGGGTAAAAAGGATATAAATTAATAGCAGCTTAGTAATGTCTTGCACAATAGACTACTGCATCCAGCCACGTCATCATAATTAATTATTTCTAGGAAACTAATTTTAGGAGTACTAGCTGGTTATCCATATCCAACTATGGATAAGAATGCACCGTAATTTGTCTCTCTAGAATATTAGGGTCAAATTGGAGTAGCATAGAAGGAACGCCTGAGTATACCCAAATATTTATTAGTTCATAAATTCCATCCAACTGGAAACACCTCACTCCCACCTATAAATACTGTGAGGCAGTTCACTTCCCTTGCCACAACAAATTGAGGACGATAATGTTTAGTGAGGTCAAAGACAACCAAGATCATGGCCATGGACACGACGACGGCAGTGGCAATGTGCGTGGCCTTGGTAGTGGTGGTGGCGGCGGGCGCGTTGGCGGTACCAACAGAGGTGAAGTGTGATTCAGAAATGCCTTCGCTTTGTGACAAAGCAATCTACAATGGGGCCATGCCGTCGAAGTCGTGCTGCTCGGTCCTCCGGGAGCAGCAGGAGTGCTTATGCATATACTTGAACCGTCTGGGCGACGGGAACATCCCCAAAGGCCGCAAAACCATCAAGTCATGCGGCATCCCCCTTCCGTTTTGTTTGGAGGTTTAGTGTGTTGTTGTATCTCTCTTGAAATAAAAGAAAATTATAACTCAGGGGGATGCGCTTCTTAGTTTGTTTTTTGTCCAATAAACAAAACATATCTGAAACAACAATCTTGATGATATCTTTTTTTTTGCGGGGAATCTTGATGATATCGATGTGCACTAAATATGAAATCCACAAATTTAAAATCCATCTTCTAGAATGTTTATGTAATTCGATGAGGGCTACGCTATACTACTTGTATATGTTGTATTAGTCTCAATACTCTGGCAATTAGCGATGTGTAAATTGTAATTATAATCCTAAAACTATACCAGCTCGTGCCCACTTAAATGGGCCAAGCCCAAACAAATTAGACAAAGGCCGAAGACCACAATTGCACGTGCATACTAGCCTTGACAAAACACAATCCATCCATTGATCGCATGGTACTGCGGAGTAGTTCTCGCACGATCTATTTCTCAAAAAAAAAGTATCTTACGTTATCATACTAGCCTCTGCCCAGCCGCACAGTATTCCGCTGTTCCGTGATTGCACATCATCGCCGCCGGGACACGGGAGCCCATTTTCCGCCTAACGCGTCTGGTCCCGCGTGTCAGCCTGTGGGCGTGCGTAGGTCGGACCAAATCCTACTAGGTCCAGAGGAAAGCGCCAAAGCGGCAGTGGACTTGCGATCAAATGCTTCTTTTGAAATGCATCCTGTGATGCGAAAAATACTACTTGCTCCCAAGCTCCAATGCACCCGTTTAAAAAAAAAAAACTGAAACATATATTTTTACGTACATACACATGTCTAGTATGTACCACCAAATTTTGGGGGAAATATATTTCCATACATGATCTGTACAAAAGACAAATGTAGCAAGTAAAATGAGTTCATTTTCACCTTTTGCAGAGCCATGATTTCTTGATTTTTGTGTAGCCTAAAATAGAGCGTATTATCGAACAAAATTATGCATATATGTAGATAACATGTATATATATTCACATAATTTGTTTACACTTTTTGAAATTTTAAAATACCATTTTCGATTTTTACAAAAAAGGGTGCACTGGACCTCGGGAGCCAAAAAATCCCCTCTCTCTATGATGCTCAAACTTTGAGTGTGCGTGTTTTTTTTTGTTTGCAAGCCAGTATGTGTGGTTGGTGGCTGGACTGACGGCAGTGCGGACTGACACTCCAGCAGTCGATGAATCTCGGGCTACATAGAGAAGCAAATTAATAGCCAAGTTGTGTTTGTTTAGGCCGTGGGAAGCTCCAGGCCCTGGACTTACGAGGAGGTCGAGTCAGGGTTCGTCCCCGACCCCCGCGTCGTCCTCCCGTGGTCGACACGGGGGAGTCTAGGGTTTCGCGCCGCCAGCCCCCCAGCTCGACGCCCCTCCCCTCGCCGCCGCCGCCGGCCGCCTCCTCCTTCCTCCTCTGCGCCCTCCCGCCGCCCTCACCCCTGCGTTTGGATCTGCGACTCTGGATCTGGTGGCGTGTAGCAGCGGGTGTGGGCCTCGACGGCGGCCACGCCGGGATGTTGCGATGGCGGAGCTGGTGGTTTTGGCGCCGCTGCTCGGGGGGCAGCCTTGGTGCGGACTGCCATGTCAAGGCCGGCTGTAGATCGGGGTTGGGGCCCCTTGCACGCCGGTGCTTGGCTGCTCCGCCTTGGGCCCGTGTGGCCCGCCCTCCCTTTGGCTTCCTCCGTCCGGCTCCCCGCTGTGTGGCCTTGGATCTTGGTGCAGAGACAACTCGGGTGGTTGATGGCGGCATGGTGGGTTCTCTGGCGGTGAAGGAGTGTTGGCGTGGCAGCTGGGCGGCCGACTGCGCACTGGCAGTCCATCTTGGATGAGGCTGGTTTCACGGATGCCGGGGCGGCGGCCCTGGAAAGGTGGGAGTCATGACGCCGAGGAGGGGGTCACGGCTCAGGTGCTGGCTGGTGGTCTTGGCCGTGTGGGCGGCGTGATGACCGATGAAGAGGCATTCGGTGGAAGTGGTTCAGTAGCTATCTCGACAGCTGGCCACACTCGGTTCTTGTGGCGGGGATTTGTGCCGGGGTGAAAACCCGCCTGGCGTTGCCTTGGCTGATGGCAGCGACGCCCGTGGGCGCCGTTTTCCTTCTTGAAGGTGTCGTCGCGGCTCGCCCCCTCCCTCCCGAGGCTCCGGGTGAAAACCTTTGATCCTCTAGATCGGGCGGCGACGGAACTCTGGTGCCGTGTCCTTCTTGAAGGCGCCGTCTTGGAGTCCATAGCGTTTCTCTTTCGATGGTGGTGTGGTGGCAGCGGTGAAGGTTTGGAAAGGCGTAGTCTGCCCTTTGGGTTCAGCCCTTCGAGGCGTGGTGTGGTGTCCGTTGGTGTGTTGGCTTGAGCTCTAGGTGAGCTCCAGCCCACCGACACCGGTAGCTTGTGTCGGCCAGGGATTGGGGTCCCTTTTGGCGATGGGGCTTAGACCGGGTGGCACTGCCCTGCCTGGAGAGGGTGTCATCCTCGTCGGCGTCATCGGCTCTTCAAACATTAGCTGTCTGCCTCGTGTTTCCGTCGATCTAGCTTCCTTGTAACTCTACACTCACTGGTCTGTTTGTACAAGCCTTTGGCTTGATCATTTGTTTGTGTGCGTGGAGGTGTTTGTAAGCTGGCTCAACACTTTGTATCTTCCGCCATTTGTGTCATTAATTTAACGCTGGGCTTCGGCCTATTGTCTCAGATCCGGGCCCTTGGATTCCTGCAGGAGCCCTCGGAGGCAGAGATCCGACGGTCGAACATACTGTCTTGCACCCCACGCACCCTGCAAGTGCGAAGGTTCTTTTGAACGGAATCAACCGGTCGTCAGTAAAGGCCCGCTTACATCCTACGTACACAAGTTGCACTAGAATAGAAACATCATGTCGGGATATTCACCTCGAGACAACCATCTTGCTGACTTCCCAGGAGAAGCTTCACTTGCATAATGTCTAGCTATTCTAAACTTGCAATCCAAGCTGCCAACATGCAGTGCTTGACTTTGAATCGGACACCTCATTCAAATAGAATAGGAGCATTCGGATTCAGGTGGCATGGCTTGTCGATGAAAATTATAGTCATGTTGCCCCGAGTTTAGGTACATAGTACGTGGTATGATGATGGAGGAGGTGGAGTTTCGCTGGTTTCAAGAGCAGTGTCGAAGCATGGTCCAAAATTTGTGTATAGCGCGGGGGGGGGGGGGGGGGGGGGGGGGGGGGGGGGGGGGGGGGTGGGGGGAGTGGATGTAATAACTATTTAACATAAAATGCAAGATATAATTGTGTGGTGAAAAAACAATTTTAATCAACATTATAAAAGTTTAGATATATCGAGATGAAAATACTACTTCAAAATTGTGTGATGAATTAATATTGCATGATACTTGGTAACATATCTACATGCATCAGCTTTTTATACGCCACACTTGACCTTTATAAAAAATTGATACACTTGTTTATTTAAAAAGATATCCCGCTTGTTTATATCAGCACAATATGGTATTCTTACTCTTGACCCTCTAGCTTGATTTTTTCGGGCACATAATTTTTTAATGTGAACTCAATCAATTGTGCATCTTTTGTTGTTTCTAGTTTCTGTGGAACTTCCTGCCTCTCCAGATAGCAGTGAGCGCCCTTCAACTACTCTACGACAAGCCAATCATCTTCTACGAGTTAGCACCACCATGTTCTGAAACCGTTTAGCGTTTGAATATTGTATTAATCATGTAATTTGATTGAATGTGTGTCCCAGATGATGTTGCAGAAACTCTTCGGTCGTGCGTCGTGCCTCCTCCCTCCACGTACTTGTGGCTGGTACATGGCCGTGGGTACCGTCAGTTTCTTCGGCTAGCTTTCAAGTTTCAAGTCTTCCTCCTATTGTCTTCATCACAACCATTGGTAAGTATATATGTTGTCAACACTGAGTCAGCTTTTATCGGTCTGTGTTTAACTATATTCTCTCTATATCGTTGCGCTACATGTGAACTTCCTCGGTACCATAGTATTAGTTATTGTATCTAGATTAATTAAAAATTAATGAACATTTTGTACTAATTAGCATTCAGTAAGGCTTAGTATTAATTAGCATTTTTAATTAGGAGCATAGGCGCGAGGGATGGGGTGGTGTGTGGGGGAGAGGGCAAATGCCCCCCCCCCCCCCCCCCCCCCCCCCCCCCCCCCACTGTAAGGGCCTCTTTGATTCAAAGGAAAGGAAAAAGTAATAGGAACGGGAAAGAAATAGGAAAGGATGGATGGTGTAAAACTTTCTTGTTCCTTGTGCACAGGATTCAAAGAATGAGGTCTGAGTGCATTTTTCCATTCCTCTAAGTTTTGCCTTGAAAGTGAGATACAGAGGAAAAAAATCCTCTACTTTATCTTAGCACCATTCCTACAAATCAATCAAGTGAACAGTAGCATCTCTGGAAAATTTCCTGATCCTGTGAGTTTGCTCTATGTTTCCTCCAAATCAAAGAGGCCCTAAGAATGCAAACATCATTTAGCATAATTTTTTTTCTAATACGAACATGCAAAATTCAGTTGTCCACATTAAATATCGTTAAGCCATGCTCTTACTTCAAATTGAATGAAACAACTAGCTGGTCAGCTTTAAAAAAAATTCAAGGTTCATTTTGGACCAAACAAAAGTTTGGACTGCAAAGTAAACTTCCTTAACAGCTTTGGGATGAAAATTGGACTTTCTTTTAGCGGAGATCGAAACTCGGCAACTACTATTTAAGTTCGAGGACCTATCCGTACAGGCACAAAGTTACCGTGATTTATCTAGACCTGAGACGTCTTGCAGTCGACATCAATGTGTATATAAGCTTAGTACTCAAGTGAACAGCGGCGATTTGGATCCCGGGCACCGTTTAGCCCTTTTTTGAGCTTTTCTTAAAGTTCAAATTTGGTCGGGGCAGCGATTTGGATCCTGGGAACAGCTTAACATACTCATTGTGGCCAAGTTTAG
Organism: Poa pratensis; assembly: GCA_947311845.1. Classification (NCBI taxonomy): domain Eukaryota; kingdom Viridiplantae; phylum Streptophyta; class Magnoliopsida; order Poales; family Poaceae; genus Poa; species Poa pratensis. The sequence continues at coordinate 10,490,398 of CAMZMU010000050.1, forward strand.
TGATCAATGGTGCATATATTTTTTTTTTCTAAGCCAAAATACGAGGTACTCCCTCCATCCCAAAATACAAGGCGCACTTTAATTTTGCTAGTCAACGAATATGACCACAAAATTATTATAAAAATATATGATGTAAAAGAATTTTGTAAGACAAATCCAACGATACCATTTATACATTCTAGGTCTACATAATTTATTATATATTAACGGTCAAAGTTGAGCGCGAAAGAACAGCACAAAAATAGCGCGCCTTATATTTTGAAACGGAGGGAGTATTTGACATTGAAAATTTGCATGCTCATAGTGCATAGAGTTGGCTACATCCAAGTATTTTGTTTCGAATTTTTTGGAACATTTCAAATAATTAAAAAAAAGGGGCTAGGAGCACAGTGCATACAGAGTCCATTCGCCTAGCTGGATGCCATGCTGGCGCTCTTGTGTTGGCACGTCATCAGAACACCGTACAGATGGAGTTATGAGAGCAGGCAAGGTAAAACTCTACAGAAACCACAGGAAGTTGCTGACACAAACTTCATATTAGTACATAAAAGATTACTGCTGCCAGAGAGAATTCATTAGATAAAATACCAGCAGGCAGGCATGAATAGATTTCAAGTTCGCTAGAGAAGAGTGGACGCAAAGCAAACAGAATAGTGAACAATGTCTTCATGCATATAGAATAATTATTTCTTAAAAATAGCATACCACGCAACTAAGTATTATCTATGAATGCCTCTAAAACTCTTAATGTCACGCTACGATAAATCGATAAGCACACACTCGTTGTATGTATACTCTCCAGAAACATGGAGGAGCTTAGAGCCTCATAGGTCTCAAAACAGGATGTGCAGAGCAGCACATTCATTGGCTCATCTTATGCTAGGGGATACTAGTAATGCTAACAATCTCTACTGCTTGACGAAATCCTTGAGCTTGTTCAGCCAAAAGAGGTACTCGCGGCTGTCCTTGTTGATCATGTACTCGTGCAGGAAGTTGGTGGTCATGGGCGTGACGCCACGTAGCTCCAGGTACTTGTGGAACGCCCTCTGCAGGTTCTCGTCGAGGTCGCTGCACCAGACAAGAGACCAAGCGTGGTACAGCATCAGCAAAGCAGTTGTGAACCAGTGTGTTCAGTCACCTCAGGAAATTAAAATGGCAAAGCCATGATCTTGTGGTACTTACTTGAAATCTGGGCCCTCGTACGCGATCAGCTCCTCCTCCTCGTTCGCTGCCGGCTGCCTCACGGACAAGGTGTCAATCATGACCTCATCGGGGTAGGCGGTGCAGGTGAACTCGAGGCTCAGGCCGTCACTCTTGGAGATGGTGACAGTGAGGGGGATGCTGGACTTTGGGGCCTTCTCGCCGTCTTCCTGGTCATCATCTTTCTCCTTGTCATCCTCGTCCTGGTCATGCTCTGGCTCTTCTCCGGTGATTAGGTTGGGCATGGAGACCAAAACCTCGACCTTCTCGCCCTGGTAAGTTCTTGTCAGAGTGATCTCGTTGAGGCCCTTCTTGTCGGTGATTTTGAAAGGGAAGTTCTCTGGGATCTCCTCAACCTGCTTAAACGTGGAAAGAATCAGGTTCTGAACAACAACTCAAAGACACTCCTATAATGAAATGGAAATTTCCTCACATTAAATTTAAAAGTAAAAGGTAGCATTTTCTGCAGAAAAATTGGAAAGGCAAATAGATGCGCCTTTGAGAAGGCCTTCAAGATTATATTGCTAAAATAAACGTGAACAGGCAAAACAATTGCATTTCACACACCATCAGACCCTCTACCTTGTGTCCTACTACACCTAAAGACCCAAAGGTTGGTATCTGAAGCAGGATTTAAGAAATGAGTATCTTAAATTGGATGTTAGCAACTACTCTATCTGTTCAGGTTTCAATCTCCCACAGACCATGCATGTATGCCTTCATGTTCGAACCCTAATCAAATGACCATGAAGTCACTAGATCACCGATTCTTTTGCCCCATAAACTCAACGTTTGACAATATTCACCAAAACTTTGAAGCGTAATGATAGTATAATATATGTGCAGGTTAACAAAAGTAGCGTGAGTGCATGGTCCAAACAGAGTGTTTGCTCCTATAAACTCAAATCAGTGAGTGGAAGGGCAAAACAGTTCAGGAAAACAACCAACACCTCCTTATCGCAAAAGAAGACATAACAACATGCATAGAATTTAACAGTATATCATTTCAAACAGCTTAGCATGTAGGGTTTGGTACAGCAATTTGCAAACTGTAAGTCACAAGATTAAATGACATTTTAACTGGGAAAATTTATCACGATCCAGCGGAACATATCACAATAACTGTACTGAAAACAACCTAAGCAGCAGCAGAACAAGTAAGAGCAACACTACACGACAGAATTCTCATTGCTGAGAAGGCACATGCAAATCTTTACGAAAGCGGGGTGAATTACAAATACTAATCACCCATCAATACAGTAGTTATTATAACTGCAGAATCATCAACACTGAAAGTGAAATCTATGTGACCATGATAAAAATAGCAGACATCCATGAACTGAAATAAAACGAACACAACCAAAATTAGCGAGGAACTCGTACTACAAGAGACTACTCCGAACTTCGAATTACACTTTCAATTGCAGCAGGAAGATATGGGCATGACGAGTAACGAAATTCCTAAATCACCTAAAAAAGAATATCATATCAACCACCAATTCCAATCCTACCACTGCAGGATAACACCAATCAAGAGCTCAACTACAGTAGTATGGCAACAGCATAAAAAAGGATTGCAGCTAACATGGACATCGAGGAGCTGAGATAAATCTAGAGACTACTACGAACTTCGAATTCCACTATCAATTGCAGCAAGATGATATGGGCATGACCACAGTAACGAAATTCCTAAATCACCAATAAAAATCCACCGTTTCGAGTGGAGACTAGCATATCTATCACTATTTCCAAGTCTACCGCTGCAGGCTAGCACCAATCGAAACCTCACGGCGACAGGTTACTCAATTAGTTCAATCGGCGAACATCCTGCTAAAGCTACGCAGATAAAGGGATTCGGGGGGCTCGGCGGAACGCACCCGGTCGTGGTCGTCGCAGTCCTCGGCGAACTTGATCTCGGACTTGATGACGCGGAGGAGCTCGTCGTCGGAGCTCGGCTTAATCGCGGTGGCCGACGAGAAGGGCACCGGCCGCGCCGCGGCGGCGGCCAGGGGCCGGATCAGGGCCGCGCAGCGCGGGGCGGAGGAGCGGAGCAGGGGGAGGGAGGAGGTAGCGGCGCGGCGGGCGGCGGCGAAGAGGGCCATGACGAGAGGCGGCGGCGGCGGCGGCGGAGATGGAGAGGGTTTAGGGTTTTCGGGGTCGAGGAGTTTGGAGGAAAATGGAGGTGCAGCCGACGGGGTTTATAAGCCACCTGAGAAAGAAAAAAGTCAAAGTCCATGTATTTTTTTACATAGATTTAAAATCATTCAAATATCTCTCACATAATTTTGTTATGCTTGATAAATTGAAATGGTCCTTTAAAACCATAATTATTGAGATTACTAATTGGCATCGAGAAGATTATTTGAGCGGCTTTGCTACAATGTCTATTCTAAACTACCAATGACCTAAGCCAATAGCATAGCATTTAATTGATTTTTTATTGGCGCGATAGGCGTTACACGTCAGATCAATTGGTTTCACGACCCTTCTATGTTGCACTCATATCCGACAACAAACGGTCCTAACGAACGCAACATCATGATTTGTTTCATACCAGATGAAATAATGTTTGGGATATCGCTTCTCGTTAACATATCGGTCGACTAAAGATAAGAGATAAATCGTCTTATCGGCCGCTTACCGATCTTATCGATCGACTATTTATCGGCAAGATTTTTAAAAAACTGAGGTTTTCCTATCATTAGAATCAGCATGCCAAACTCCCAAGCCATGTCATATGGATTCCTCTTAAGCGACCTGATATGTACCGGAAGCAGCCATCTACACAAATAGAAGGCAGCAGCCATGTATCAGACTACAAAGTTCAACCAAAAGAAAAATTTGAGATAAAAATCGGTTGGGTCCCACTGGTTTACCGGAAATAATTCGGTTGTCAAACCGACAAATCGGCCAAACCGGTAAATGCTGGTGGTATGCACTTATCTTATTGGTCCGACCCAGTAAGCAGTAAATCGGCTGATTTATCGGCTTACCGACCGACATTTTGAACACTAAGAGAAATACAACAACTCCCAAGCAGCTCCCAAAATATCGAGGTGCTTGCAGTCGCCGGCAGTGCTCGCCGCTCCTCTCCATGCACGGATGGCGAACATCCTCATCTGAGAGTTGTTGGCTCGGACGAGGAGTCATCCTTATCTCCCACTGCTATCACCCGTGTAGCGTTGATAAACACCAGCGAATTCGGCGACCGCGTCTCATTGAGCGGCCTTCACTCCAGCAAAGGTCAGTGCGGAGATGCTGCAACCGGAGCAATGCCAATACCCGAATTCTTTGGTGGTGTTCCTGAAGTATGGTAGAGCAAACAACGTTGATTGAGTTAGTTGTGCTGCAAACCCTAGAAAGTTGTTTTTCAAACATTGAAAATTGGTGCGAACATATGTTGTTTCCTTCATGTCAACGTGACCTAAAATGTTGTACAAGTGCGACTGAATTAGCTTAAAAAGTTCTACACAAATTATTGTGTGTAGCATATTTGATTGCTGACTTGATTTTCTTATCATATTCCTCCATGTACAACCTGGATGGAATTTGTGATCATATTAGTTTGTAGCATATAATCCACATGAAGCACATGGTAGAGTTCATATTCCTCTTTGTTTGTTTTGTGTGTTCAAAGATGTTGTGCCTCTACAATCATATGGTCTTCGATCCAAAGCGTATCATTGCAACATCTATGTTTTCCACAAGCATACGGTTTTCGAGAAAAATATTGTATTATTGGATGCATCGTGTATGTTATTGAGGTGATTAGCTCTTATAAACACGTATGATCCCGAATCAGGATGTTGTGCGGACTATTGCTTTGTACTTAGGTGTCAGTGGTGTTGTTAGATTAGATGAAGAATGTCAAATCCTATATTGAACTCACATTATTGCATATTTCTCCCAAGAATCTATGGATTCATGTGTCATAAGATCAGTTGCCGCCGTATTTATGGTTTTCTAGATGTATTTGTTTGTTTGAGTTGGAAGTTACTTTTTGACAGAGATAAAGGATAGTGTTGTACCAATCCAAGCATGATCGCTACATCAGCCAGATAATGTGGTTCTCATGAATCTATTTCTCTTTTTCTTCAACCAGCATTTCTCTCGCTGAGCCAAACTGGAACTAAAACAATGCACGAAAACGGGAAATGACAATCCGCAACTAGTTGCGGGTGCAACTAGTTGCCGGATACATTGTGTCAACGGCTCAACTCTGAAACTGTCATCTTTGTTCTTTCCTGGGTCCTGGTATAGAAAGGATACTAGTTGAATTTGGCGTGCCGTCACGGCACGCCCTTGATGTTTTTTTTTTGTGCAGTATATATATTTCTTGTTAGCAAAAATGTTAGCTAAACTGGTATGTTGGAACATGTTTTTATTTTGTCATGAATAGGTAGCATTTTTGTGTGCATTTCGGATATATTGTATATAATATTCAAATATTCAGTGGATCGAAATGGGTAAACATGTTTGAATTTCGACGTCAATATTTAAGTGTAATCAGGAAAATCCATTTGAATTTGATTATACATTTGCAGAAAGTTCGTTCGTACGGTGTCGAAGTATTGGCCAAAATGAAATGTTGTAATATTTTTGTAATTTGCTATGAGTATATGTTTTTTTTTCTTGACCATTTGTGTTACATTTTGTGGACATTTGCGGAAAGTTCGTTCGTACGGTGTTGAAGTATTGGCCAAAATGAAATGTTGTAATATTTTTGTAATTTGCTATGAGTATATGTTTTTTTTTCTTGAGCATTTGTGTTATATTTTGTGGAACATCGGAATATCAAGCAATTGAAAATATCTGAAAATGTTGGTATGTTGACTTAAATAGTTTACTTTTTTTTTGTGATCATGTTGGTACATCTAAAATCGAAATGAATGGAAAATGTTTCTATTTTTTTATCAGTAGTTAGTTGAAGTCCATATGTGGAAAACACACATTTATTCAATTGAATTTCATATAATTAGAGGGAGTGCATATTACTTCCAAATATTTACCAAGTTGAAATGCTTAATTTGAGATTACAGCTAGAGGAAGTGCATTATGTGAGTATTTATTATATATAACTCCACGTAATTAGAGGAAGGGAGTTTGTTGTGTTAATGTTCATATATTTGCCATATTTGTGAATACTTGGGGAAGAAACTTTGTTTTTGGAAATGTACGTGTTTAAAAGTTGTTTATATTTAAACGTTTTGATTTTGGAAGAAGAATTTTACCTCCACAATTTTTTGTTTCTAATCTTCTTAAATAGGGTAGGCTTACATGTCGGAAGTCTAACAGTTCATTAAATTGTTTCTGAAAAGAAAAAAAAACTGATATATCTTAGAGTATGTTCAATCTTTAAGCACGCCCTTGGTTTTTTTTTTTTTGCAGTATATATATATTTTTATAACCAAAATGTTAGCTAAATTGGTATGTTGGAACATGTTTTTATTTTGTCATGAATAGGTAGCATTTTTTTTTAGCGTTATTGCTATATTTTATGAGTTTTTTCTGTGATTTTTTTTGTATGATGTCAGAAATGTTGGCGAAATTGAAATGTTGAAATATATTTGTAATTTGCTATAAGTATGTTGCGATTCTTTTTTGGGAGCATTCTTGTCATATTTTGTGGAATATTAGGAAATTTCGCTCAAATGTTGGCGAAATTACAATTTGCAAACATGTTTTTTATTTTGCTATGAGTAGATAGTAATCCTTTCGAGCATTTTTTTTTATATTCTGCAAAATATTCAATTATTTAGTAGCTTGAAATGTTCGAACATGTTTGTATGTGGGTGGTAATATTTCATTGAAATTAGGAAAATAATGCATATGAATTACTTCCAAATGGTAACAAAATTTGAATGTTTAAAAAAAAGATTTTAGCATAAGTAGCTTGCATGTATTATTGTGTGTTTTTTTAATTTATTAGTGAGATCTTATGTACTATTTGAAATTTGTAAGATTTATTCATTTATTTATTTATTTATCTGTTTTTTTTTTGCAGAAGTATTTGGAAATATAAAAAGAAAAAGGAGAGAGAGTGCAATATGCGAGATAATTTGAGAAGTATATGTGTTTTTAGAGATCTTTGAATTTGGTGTTAGGTGTTTTGAGAAGTATATGTGTTTTTAGAGATCTTTGAATTTGGTGTTAGGTGTTTTGAATTTGTGTTTGGAAATTACAAAAGTATTTGGAAATAGAAATAGAAAAAGATCTTTGAATTTGGTGTTAGGAGATCTTTGAATTTGGTGTTAGGTGTTTTGAATTTGTGTCTGGAAATTACAAAAGTATTTGGAAATAGAAATAGAAAAATGATGGAGAGTGCAATATGCGAGACAATTTGTGAAGTATATGTGTTTTTAGAGATCTATAAATTTGTTTTAGCAAGTTGAATTTTATCATGCGTTGCATGTATTTTTGTTGAGGTTTGTGATATATTTTGTCGTAATATTTAGGAATTAGTAATTGTGAGCATGTTCTATATTTTAGAGCTTTCTGATTTATTTTATTTTTTCTGAGCAATTTCAAATGTTCAAAAGTTTTCTTTTTTATCTGCTTTCCGTGAATTTTGATGTAGTTCAATTCGTTTGTAAGTAAGTAGTATTCTAACTTATTTGCAAATAAGTAGTACAAATAAGTAATACATTTAATCTCGTGGGCAATTTTAAATGTGCAAATGTGTTTCATTTCTTTCGCGAATTTCGATGTATTCCAATTTTTTTGGAAGTAAGTAGCATTCCATTTTTTTTTCTTGGAACTAAGTACTACAAATAAGTAATAATTTTTTTTTTTTTATTGAAATGAGTTTGAAGACGGAAATACAGGAAATATCTGCCATTTTTTTGTATTTGAACAGGTGTAACAGTTTTTTTTTCTTTCTTTGTGGGAAAAGGAAAGTAGGGAAAAAAAGAGGGAAAAAATAAATAAAAGATGTTCGAATGTGTTTTTTTTTATCTGTTTTCCGTGAATTTTGATGTAGCTCAATTCGTTTGCAAGTAAGTAGCATTCCTTTTTTTTTTTTGCAAATAAGTAGTACAAATAAGTAATACGTTTAATATCGTGGTCAATTTCAAATGTTCAAATGTATTTCTTTTTTTTTCTTCGCGAATTTTGATGTATTCCAAATTATTTGGAAGTAAGTAGCATTTCATTTTTTTTCTTGGAACTAAGTACTACAAATAAGCAGTAAATTTATTTGTTTTGAAATGAGTTTGCAGAAGGAAATACGGGAAATATCTGTATTTTTTTTTGTATTTGAATAGGTGTAATAGTTTTTTTTTTGTGGGAAAAGGAAATAGAAAAAAAAGGAGGGGAAAAAAATGGGCCAAGCGAGCCGCGCACGCCGGCCAGGCCCAGCAGCGGCCCAGTTAGCCATCCCAGGCCCGCGGGAACGTCAGCATGACGTCACCCGTGGCCGGGGGCCGGGATGTGGCAGCACTGGCGCGGCGGCGACCGCGCCGCCGGCGACGACTCACGGCGATGCAGGACGTGGGAGTGGACGCATCGGCTTCGCGTCGTCGCGGGGAACCTGCAGCGGGCGGCGCCGCCTTTTTTGGTCGCCGGAGCGGCCGGGTCGGCGTGCGGGCGCGTCCGCGGCGATTCCGCGGCGCCCCGGGACGCGAGATGCGGCGAGGAGGGGTAGGCGGCGACGGCGAAGCCGCCATGCGCGTGGATGTGGACGGAGAGGGCAGGAGCGGCGAGGACGCGCGGCGGCGGCGGTGGCGGCGTGCGGCCGCGGAGGAGGGAGGTGGGGGATTGTGGCGTTTTTACAAAAAAGAACCCAAACTTTAACGTAATTGCAAATAGGTCCCTCTCGGCGGTTTTTCTGTGAAGAACATAGGATTTTCGCCCCCCCCCGTGTGCTTCTTCGCAAAAATCGACGGCCCGCTGTGAGGCTGACGGGCGGGACCCACCGCGCACTGTAGCACACTGTAGATAGCTACAGTGCTAACTGTAGATAACTACAGTAACTCGGGGCGCTCTCAGGCCGCGAATTTGCCCAGCTATTATACAATCGATGATATACATGGGCCTTACTACACTTATTTATAAGGACGATTCTGGGCTCGAAAGGTCAGCTGACAAATCCTTAAACAAGGCCCACTTACTGGATACATTGTGTCAACGGCTCAACTCTGAAACTAGGGGTGGAATCGAGCCGAGCCGAGCCGGCTCGAGGCTCGGCTCGGTCAAGCTCGACAAAACTCGAGCCGAGCCTGGCTCGGCTTGGTGCTGAAAAAAACTAAAAATTAGGCTCGAAGCTCGGCTCGGTGGGCTGGGGGCTCGCTCGGTCAGGCTCGCGAGCCGGCAGCCAAAAATCCCAAAATCCCCAATCGAGCATCTCTCGCCGCGATTTCTCTCCCGTCCCGACCTGCTCTTGCTGGCTCCAATCGCCGGCCGTCACCGACGCCAGCCGGGCCGCCGCCAGCAGTCACCGCTAACGCCGGCCGCCGCCATCTTCTCGTTCTCCTCCCATGGCTCCCCTACCCTCTGCTCCCCTGCCCGGCCCCATTCCCTATGAGTCCGCCGGTTCTAGGGTTTGCGGCGGCAACCGCCGCCGGCCCTCCGCCCGCCCTCTCCGTCCGGGACTCCGGCTGGCTGGCTGGGTGCGGCCAACTGATCCTGGCCGCCGTCCTCTCGCCTGCCTCCACCACCACGTGCTGCTCCTCCCGTCCTGACCTGCTGCTACTCTCCTAGTCTCCTTGGCCACCGACCAGTTCACCACAGACCAGACCACCACCGCTGCACTGCTTGCCTTTCCCTGCTGCTTCTATTCTCCACCGAAGATGCAACCTGGAAAGCAGCCTAGCGCTGGTTCATGGTGCCTATTTCTTGTATTTACTTGTTGAAACTTTCTATACACCAAAAAACTGAAGCAAATTAGTGTAAATGAGTATTATTATTGTAGAGCATTTCGTTCTGATCAGATAACACATGTTTAGACTCTAACCAATATTGGTTCTGCCATGTCCCATGGCTAGGATCGATAAGCAATTGATCAAGACAACTCAAAAGAGACTGCCATGTCCCATGGCTTTTATACTATCTACAGAATTATGCACTGGTATGGATTGTGACTACTCATTGCTTTGGTGTTCTTCTTTATGCAAATCCCAGATCTTTGTTGGTTAGAAACCCTGATCAAAACTTTATGTTAAATTGTTAAGACTTGTGTTCTATTTGTTGTTGTTGAACTAAGTGGACATGTTTGTGAAATGTGATGTATGAGACTATTGGACCAAGTACTTTAATTTCTGTGCTGGACTTGTCATGTATGTCACTGTTATGCTTAGTTGATGCTTTGTGAAACTTGTTCTACTATCTTATGGATATATCCATGCTCTATTGTTGATTATAATTGTCAAATGTTACATATTTGGCAAAAGTCATGTCAATTTTTTTAATTTCATCGAGCCATCGAGCCGGCTTGCGAGCTTCACCGAGCCGGCTTGTCGAGCCTCGAGCCTTGTCTGGAAGGTCTAGGCTTGGCTTGCACCGCCTTCGAGCCGAGCCGAGCCTTGTCGAGCCCGAGCCGAGCCTCGAGCCTCGAGCTTCAGGTCCAGCCCTATCTGAAACTGTCATCTTTGTTCTTTCCTGGGTCCTGGTATAGAAAGGATATATACATGGGCCTTACTACACTTATTTATAAGGACGATTCTGGGCTCGAAAGGTCAGCTGACAAATCCTTAAACAAGGCCCACTTACTGTTGCACACACAAAAAACGCTGAAAAGATATTCAGAAAGAGGAACAGCCAGAGAAGAGAGAAAGAACAGAGTTGTAATTTTAGAAGCCATAGAACTTTTTCACATTATTATTTTTCCACGGCCATCACAATCATCATCATCATCACCATAATTATTCATCCCAAGCGTCCTCCAATTTCCAATCAACTACTACTAGCTAGTAGCAACAAACCCCAGGCTAGAACCACACATGGCAATCGCAGGATGGCCAAATACTGATGCAAACGAGCACCCAGCTCGGTTGCTCACTCCCAGATGCCGACCTCCATGAACCCGTCCTCGGTGGCGCACCCCTGAACATGCCGGTGCAGTTAAACCCATACGCCACCTCGCCTTTCCGGAGACGGCGATGAGCCCGGCGAAGCCTCGTCGAGCCGCTCCTTGACGCAGAAGTCCACAGCCTCCTGCAGCGGCAGCCCTTGTACTCCATGACGGCGGCCACGTCCCGCGCCAGCGTGGACCGGATGATGGCCTCACCCTCGCCCGTGCACGACACCGCGCAGAGGTCGCACGCGTAGGTGCCCGCGCCGATGAGCGGCGAGTCGCCGATGCGGCCCGTCATCTTGTTCATGAGTCCTCCGGTCGAGGTGGCCGCGGCGGTGTGGCCGTCCGAGTCGACGACGGCGCAGCCCACCGTCTCCGGCGCGTAGATGCTGATGGGCAGGCCGTTCATCACCATGCCGTTGCCGCTCTCCGAGGCGGCCAGCGCGCTGCAGGTGTCAGCGCCGGTCAGCGGGACGCGGTAGTCGAAGAGGATGGTGTTGGCCTCCTTGGCGAGCTTGAGCATGCCCACGTTCTCCTCCGTGATGAAGTAGCTGTTGTCCACGACCTCGAGACCCTGCAATGCAAGCACATCAACAAAAATCAGATCAGCACTTTCCAAAAACACAAATGTTTTTATTGGTTCAAAATAACTCTCGATGCATATAAAGATCCTAGATTTGCTCGGTGCCACGAGATCTTGCATTGGAGATCTGCAGGATTCTGTTGGAATCAGATCTAGTTGCTGTCGGCAGGTGGACCAAGTACGGACGACGGATTCGTCGGAGGGGAGCAAGTGGCTGGTCCCGGCGCGGCGGTTGGCATGGGCGGGGCACGCGACCGGCCAGGATTCCATGCCCGCCGCCCACACGACACGAGTGGTGCAAAGTAGGGGAGCAATACCGTGCACACGTTTTGGCTGCAGAAACAGAGGAGCATGGAGCATCGGTGTTCAGGCACAGATGCGAACACTGCTGGGTACAGTAACCATCATGCATCTGTCTGATAAGAGACCACTCCTAGGATCTTGTGTTCAGGCAACACAGGAGTACTATTTCTGAAAGCTACTGTTTCTTGTAATTAGAAACGTAAATTGTGCACTGCATCAAAGTTTTTTTTTCCTACATGGGACAAGATGGGGTTCTTTTGCATTACTTGGTGCGGCTGCTAGCTGCACGATCTTGACTTCCATATGCTTCGCAGAGCAGGATTTTAATAGCAGAAGACAAATTTGAGTTGGAATGGCATGGAAATACCAGGCGGACGGCCAGGGAGGTTGCCAGCTGGGGAAAAAGTGTGGCTTGGTAGGCGGCTGTTGACACTAGGCGAGAACAATATTTTTTTGGTCACTTTAATTTTCACCTATTTTCTTAGCACTTCATTTTTCGTCCAAATAAAAACATAGTCAGGTCACGACGTATTCATTTTGCATTTGATCTCGGTCCACACATTTCTCCAAAGACCAGGGGGACGAAAAGTGAGAGAAGCACGTGCAGGGCGCCCAGCACAGTTTTCTTTTTCTTTATGGTTAAGGATGCGCCTTCACGTGATGCAAGTTTGCTTAACTTGTTGTGCTAAACAAGCAGCACCAAAAGCTAAGATAAAAATCTACTGGCATGCATGTTTACCCAAATCAAGCGTATATTGATACGGTACATATATGGAGCCTAAAATCCAAAAAAGTATCGAGATGAGCCTAAAATCCAGCGAGGCTCCATCTCAGCAAGGCTCCCGTGCAAGCTAGCTGCATGCAGCTGTGTTGCTCATGTGTCAGTTCTCTGTTCCCAAAGGTTTCTGTTGGCCTAGACACATGGTGCACCACGTCAGGTACACGCGTCGACCGCCTCAATTCTCGATGACCCTTTCCACGAGAAGATCTCGGCTGCATGCTCACTACTCTACTCCGTCCGTTCTGTCACGTTTGGCAAAGCATGCCAGCGCACGTGAACTTTGTCAATTAAAAATATATCTTAATAAGTTGATTTATTAAAACGCCATGCAGCAACCAAGATTATAGTTTCCTAATTGTTTGGAGAATATATAGTTTTGGCAAGTAAACCATGCAGAGGAAGGAGAATTAAGCGGAGGCTAATCAAATCAGAAATTAATGAAGAAAGATCTGTTGTCAAATAACGAAAAAAGATCTGCTGTTAATATACCTGCTCGCGCGCGAAATCCTCGGCGCCGGCGAAGGCGAGGTAGGAGTGGGGCGACTGGTCCATGACGCGCCGCGCGAGGGAGACGGGGTTCACGACGGTGGAGACGCCGGAGACGGCGCCGCAGCGGCGGCCGCGGCCGTCCATGATGCTGGCCTCCATCTCGACGGTGCCGGCGCGGGTGAGCGCGGAGCCGCGGCCCGAGTTGAAGCAGGGGTCCGTCTCCAGCTCCCGCACCACGGCCTCCACCACGTCCAGCGCCGGGGAGCCCGCGCGGAGCAGGTCCACGCCGAGCTGGAGGCACCGGGCCAGGACGCGCTTGGCTTCGTCTTGACGGTGCTCGGGCAGGTTTGGGTCCACGCCGGCGCCGCCGTGGATAGCAATGGCCCAGCGACCCATGGATGTGTGTTGTTGGTGGTGGCAGGCTATTCGATCTCTGTGTCTCTACTGCAACGTTGTGCTCTGTTCTTCTTGTTGTTCTGTTGGGTTTTGGTGGTGGTGGATGAACGGGAGGGCGGGAGTATTTATAGGGGCCGGACGCGAGGCGGGGTGGTTTTGGGGTTCTCTCAAGTCCGGGAAAGCAGAGACGGTCACGCCGTCGGACGCGGGGCTGCCGATTCGTTTCCATCTCCGGAACGGTATCGGTATCCAGCGCATCGGGATTTCACGTCTTGACACGTCAGCACGGTACAAGTGCGTGTACTCGTAGTAGCTTGGTTTTGGGAACATGTTGGTTAGTTCGTGTATATCCAGCAGAAAATGGATTCACCACCGTACAACAGGCCATTCTGCAACGGTGTAGTGCTTCTCCTATGGCAGAGTACTAGAGAGTAGTGAGTAGTGAGGGTGTTTGAAAACGTTGACGACGGGGACATATTAGTGTGGTCAAATTATTTTTTGGCACAAACAATCAACGTAAAGTATTACTCCAGCTACTAGTATGTCCCAGAAAAATACGCACTTATGTACGTACAACAGACGAAACAAAAGAGTCATCCACCAACCACCCCGACGAGCGCTCTGTGAAATGCCGGTACAGAAGATCCCGGCGGGCGGGCTGATTCCTTTGTGGAATCCAGACAAGACAGACCACACAAAGACCAGGGAATCAGCCACAGCGACGATGCTGATGGAATCTTTGCGACGTATCTCTCGTTTTATTATGCGCTGATCTTGTTGAAAAAATTATGAGCTGATTTACCGGGAGGCGTGAAGATTCTATCTACTGCCGGGATCACGGTTACCTTCCTTTTTTTTTCTATCGACGAGCACGCAAAATCTTCGATCGCTCGATCACTTGCGTGGGTACAGGTAATTAAAATTGTGGTGAAAATCGCCCTGTGTCCGGATCGTCATCGGCTTATCTTGTGGTGACGAGCAAATGAGGTCGAGAAAATCATGCAGAACAAAGTTAATTCTTGTGAAATATTGTTATTTCTGCAGTTATCAGCTACAGAGCATGAATTGCGACTCGATCGGCCTGGAGTACCGAGTATCTTTCAGCTTCACCCGACAGAGTACACATCAACCTTGATCACTTGACACCTGAGCGTTAGGTTTAGCACCCAACCCGAGATAATTTCAGACCAGAAGAATCTGCGACGCAGCCTCTCTTGTTTTTTGGAAACTCACTCTCATCCCTTTCGCCTAGGGATGTAAACGGATCCGATCGGATATTGCTATTTTCATATCTTTATCATATTTTTTTTGTCAGATTCGTATCGGAGCGGATAATTGTCGGATGCGGATTCGAATGCGGATATCGGATGTCGGATATGGAGCGGATTCAGAATGGATTCGGATCGGTAGCGTATAATCAAATAAATACACAAATAAAAACAGAAATTTGTTTCTTTTATTCAAATAACAGACAGAAAACATGTAACACTTGAACGTGTACAAGTTGCACGCTTGCTCGTACAATACATAACCTTGTGTGATGGCACAATATCACGATGATCCAAAGGCATCCGAATACATTAAAAATAAGCAAGAATAAAAGTGTAAATATGCAATACCGGCAATATCATTACCAATGGACTAACTAGGTTGTGTAATCATTTGGCGCGTGGCTAATTTTATTGGATTATCCTATTAGTGGGTATCGGATAATCCGCAAAAAATCGGATAATCCATACCCGTCGGATATTATCAATACCATATCCGCTACCATATTCGTCGGATATTCGCTTGTCTAATATCCTCATCCGCATCCATATCTAGCGGATTTCTAAAACTACATACCGTATCCTCAAAAACGGATGCGGGTGCGGATATGAAGCAGAAATTATCCGTACCATTTACATCCCTGCTTTCGACCCAACCAAAGAGAGGTGACACACACAACAGCGCATGCATTCCCCAGCTACACGGAGCTATCAGATGATGCGCGCATCAACCAGCCAAAAGTTAACCCAGCCTCACATACAAAAAAGAGTTAACACACAACCTGTGAGGCTTCCGAACAACACTACGACTAGCACTCACCGGAGTATCATCAACGAGTTGCATGCCACGATGGAACCCGGTTCCTAGTGCTTGATGATACTGAATTTTCATTACATATAAAATATTGTTTTAGTCAGTGAAAGGAAACTGCATGCATGAGAGAGGCCGGGTTTCTTTTCCACGATTGATGTCATGCATGAGAGTGCATGAGCCTCAAAAGTGAATTCCAAGAATAAAGTATATTTTGAGTATTCCCTATGTTTGCAAGATATGGAGTCCGCTTAATTGGAAGATTCAAAGAATATCCTCTCGAGGATTCAGTTCTTTTGGGAGCAGGGGATCAAGTGCATGCTAAAATAGCCAGGCATGCACATCAATGTTAGGCGCAACCGCGCAAGACGTGTTAGCCTTGCTAACCATTGCTATCCGGCCGCTTTCAGATCTCCTATGAACAAGCTCCACCAACATGTTAGTGGTGTCCAAGAGTGAAACAGTACAGTATACCTGTAGTGCTACAGTTTAGATTATTATGTGAACAGGCAAGCTCATGTCGACGGCCGGTGCATGTAGCACCTTTCGTTGAAGAAAATAAAACTAAAATCGCACCAACCTTAAACAATCTAAGAGGTTCCTTAATTCCCAACCAGTACTGATGTTGCATGCTCATCAGCGGATCGACACATCATGCAGCAGGAACAGCAATAGTGATGCGCAACTCTCAAGCCTCTGGATAAAATGTAGGCCACATATGCAACCACGCTTCAAAACGTAGGCCACATGTATCGGTTGATCAGAGATCACCTCAGCGCTTTCTATCTAGTAGTCACGTCCTCCACTTAGTTGGCGAGTCACCTATACTAGTCAGTCTTCGTGTACTAAATTACATGACACCAATGTTTCTTCCTATGTCAATATATAGTAAAATTAAAAGGGACACGGTGTTTTGGGTCGTAGGTGTAGATACACCCGTTATGTAAAATCCATTTTGAATGTCAAAAAAAAATAACGACAAAATATTAGTGTATATTCGGACATTCTGTGCTCGCAGAAATAAGTTTCCGAAAAAAAGGACATTTTTTGTGGATGTTTCATGCAAAGTCATTTTGAATCACCGGGATTTGTCCTTTTACACAAGCCACAAAAAATGTCTTTGTTCCGTGATTTTTTTTGTGTGAGTATAGAATGTCGGAATGTACAGACGATCTTTTTAATTTACTTTTTTACATTTTGAAATGTATTTTTTGAGTCGTGAGAGCAGATGCTCCTAAGACCCAAAATAGATTTTCGAATTAAAACTACACAAAATAGAATCAATTGCACTATAGCGAGGGTGTATTTTAAGACGAACAAAGAACCTACAATAGTGATGTGGCACCAGACAGGGAGAAAAGAAGGGAGGAGTCAATTTCATCACAAGTGGAACCAAAGGAACTTGGGTGGTGGAAAATTCTTAAACTCTCTTGAACTTTGAACTGTGAAGAAAAATATTTATATATTCTGAGTTTACAAAGAACTGCCCTAGTCAAACTTTGTACCCCTAAAATATTTGTGTACGGTATGGCATGAGTTTCATGACACACGGGTCAATACCGGAGAAAACGAGGGTTGGCTTTGTTTATACAGACGAAGCCTAGTTCAAAGTGCATTATTATTATTATTATTATTATTATTATTATTATTATTATTATTATTATTATTATTATTATTATCTAAACTAAAATTATGTAAAATTTACCATGGGAAATATATAGCCCAAATTCAAATATATATTATTTATACAATTTGACCTTGGGCATGATATCACCTGAAGTTAGAGATGTTCTACCGCTCTTATGAGGTTCGCAAGTGATATTTTTTCCATGTCACCGAAAAGAATGGATATTTTTCTTCATAATGAGCGTTATTTTTGTTTATACATCATTAATTTGTGTGGCAAGCGGCGTAGAAATTTCAGCTTTGTGTCATTTTCAACTGACAATGATTTTTACACTCGTGAAGCACACTTTCGCCTCAATCATTGTCTATTACATCTCTATCGCCGTGGTCGAGCTAACATCCTAGCACGGAAGACATCATCGACTGATACTCCTAAGGTTTCACAAAAAAAGATTAATACTCCTAAGATGTCACAATGTGTGGCTCTAATCGTTAAGGGAACGGGAATCAACCATTGGTGGTGGTTAGGAGGATGCATATCAAGTCCTAGGGATGATGTCACGTGTCGCTTGTTATTATTTCAATGGGAATGTAAATATTTACCAAGCCGCGTGGGTGACCTTATCGGTGTTGAAGCTCTACGACTCGAATATTAAGTAAAACGTTGTGTGGGTGTGTCCATGTGGTGGTAGCGGCGTGCGTGCGTGCACTTGCACACGCTGCACCTACAATTTACTTGTTGTGTTGAAAATATACATATGTTTACAATTGATATTTGCGTCCGAGGGAGATCGTTGGCGCCTTCATACTGTTTTGACGAGGCCCTCTTTGGAGAGGTGTTTGTGGGGTATTTTTGGGTGCCGCTTCGCGTTGTGATGGTTTTCGTCGGGTTTGGCCGACGAGTGATGCGTTGTGTTGTACCGTTTCCGGCCATGTAATAGTTTGTTGCCATTTGAAGGGGTCAGCTATGATTTCTCGGAGATAACAGAGGCTGAAATAGTTTGTTGCATGCAGGTCGATCACCAGCGGCAGCGGAAAACAACATGAAAGCCTCGATCGGTCGATACTGAACGAGCATAGTATTGGGCCGCTTGCTTATCCTGCCAAAATCCCTGTGTGTGGCAAGCACGGTGTGCACGCATGTCAAGCGGTGTCCAACTCCAAGAGAGTGGTCGTTTTCCTGGCCCCTCGGAGATCCGAATCTTTGGGATTAGAATTCCTTTTCTCCATGGCGCATGCGTTCCCCTGACAAAACCTTGGAGATCAGTGGTGGTGGAGGAGCTGGTTGGTTGGTGGTGGCACGTGAGGTCCAAGCTGGTGGGCCTTTGGTCCCCTGATGAATCTGTTCGTTACACTGACATGTGGGCCGCGACAAGTGGCGGCGTCGGACGGACGGACCGCCACGCGCAGGGCACGACCCCTGGTGGCGTCCAATAGATCGCTCCCGAGAGGCCAGTAGCCAGTAGGACTAGGAGGCAGCTGTTGAGCAGCTCCAGGAGCCAGATGTAAAAATCAGAATTAGTTACAGGATTAGTTTGAGTTAATCCCAGTAACTTCGACCTGAGTTAAGCATAGGTACCTTACCTACTAACCTACAAGACAATAATATAAATATAACAATAGAGGCAAATATTCGGATCTGCAGACAGGAACAATTGGTTGCAGTTGCACTACAAATAACCCCTAGCCAGCCAAGTTACTAAATAGTCTTGCTAGAGTTGGACGTTTAATCCAATTAAGTACTTAGCTTATAATCTGCATCAATAACTAAGCACTAAATATTCCAGAGCATTTTTTACAAGCGATGATTCTTGTTTTCAGTTCAGTGTGCCAATTAAGGGGATGTGCACCACGAAATATCATATTTTTCATAAGGAAAAGGCAGTCGTATTGCCATTAGATTAGATACAGAGGGTATTTACAGAGCCAAGAAGGACAAAACGAAAAAGGCCTAGGCCAAAGAAGCTAACTACAACTACGTACGATGGTGTGACGTCTCCTGGGTCATCGGAAAAGGCGAGAGCGCGCTGGGCAATCTCAACCCTGTTCATACGGATCACCTCCGGCGCTTGTAGCGCGATGTTTGTAAAGACTCCGGTTCTGTTCCTTCCAAATGCCCCAAATAGTGTAGATGATGATGATGCCACTTGCCTTGCGTTTTTTATCCGTTGGCATCGCCGCAATGTAATCCTGCCACCATGCCTCGAAAGCTGTCGGCCGGGGTGTCGTTGTCAAGGCCACCGGAAATCCCAGCTCCGTGAGAACCGAGTCACGGGTCAGCACCGCAAAAGAATAGTCGTGGATCAAGTGTTGGGCCGTCTCGGGGTGGATGTGGCATAATTTGCATATGGGGCTATGCAGCCAGTCGCGTGCTGCGAGGATATCTGTTGTGCGGATCTTGTCGTGCGCCACAAGCTAAGCGAAAAATTGGCATTTCGGCTCCGCATGCGCCCTCCAGATTTTCCAAGCGTCAAAAGGTGCAAGAGAGCAAATCGATTGACATCTGTATGCCGATGCCGCTGTGTACACTCCAGACGTTGTCCATTGCCACGTGCTGGAATCAGGCTGCTGTGTAAGATGGAAAGTCTGAATGATATTCCATAACTGAATGGAGCTCGACAACTTCGCCATAGTCGAGATGCGTTGAAGCACCCGAATCCAATTTATGTTTTCTAACTCCTTCTTGACCGATCTGTTTTTTCTTGTGGTTATAGAGAATAGGCCAGGAAAACGTAGCTTGAAGGGGCATTGGTGCCGTCTCCAATGGTGATCTGTGTAGATGCTCGAAACAGCGCCATGTCAGATGCCAAAACCGGTAGCTGAGCACCCAGCCATGGTCGAGATGCCTCGGTCCATGCCATCCATGGCATCGGAGCCGAAGGGCCCTCCCAAACTTCTCCAAGTCCAAATCATAGTAGCCGGGAACGGGGAACGATGGCGCGTTCCTTGTCCCGGGTTCATCGTCCCGAATCGAGGGACGGGATCGAGGTGCGGAACGACCAGATTCGGTGGCCGGAACGCGATCCGAGAAACTATGGAACGTGAATCTTGATTCATCGTGAGTCTGGGGACTAGCGTCTGTGATGTACGCGGCCCGCCGTAGACGAGCTGTGCTGCTTACCTAGGCCTTGCAAGGAACCAAGGCCCATACAGAACGAACAAAGTATGTAAGCCATAATATCGCCCACACAAAAATAGAAAGAGCATAGAGTAGGTCCGCACTGGCTACAAGGAAACAGAGATTTTCCTTGACTCGCGGTATCGTTCCGGGTTCATCGTCCCCAAACTGTTCGGGTCGCGTTCCAGGTATCGAACCAGTCGTTTGAAAGATGTATACCCCAGTCGTTCCCTACTTTTTACCAACAGCGATTCTCGAACCTCGTTCCCGTCCCTCGACCTGATCGTTCCGGGAACATGGCAACTATGGTCCAAATATCATTCCAGATCCTAATTCCCCGGAGGAAAGAAACAAGACAAACTGCCGACCTATAGCAACACCATGGGGAGTTTTCTAGTATCTGATAAAATGAGGCTGAGTTGGCTCCACTCAAGGATGTGGAGGATCAACGGAGGGGCGTGTAGTACTCTTTTGAATTGGCTACGGAGGACGCATGATGCATTGACCCTCTCCATCTCATGTTGTAATGCTGCTCATGCAGGCTCATTCCATGCTTAACTTTTTGTCGGCACTACTTGTTTCTTTTTTCTCGGAAAATTGGAAGACGGCACTACTAGCAAGTACAGTAGTACCAACTTCTCGTTAATTGCAAGTTCCGTACCGCCACTCCGTGGAGAAAAACATAAATAATGTGGCAGCAGTTAACAGATAACCGGAGAAATTGTACTCAAGACTTCGGCCATGACGACAGCACGAGTTCGACCAATTCAGCACCCACCAAACTTGGCAATTTGTCCGTGCAATCCGAATGTGTTGCAAATGATTCGCGATTTGCTCGGTCAAGTAGAAGCACTAGGCTAAGGGCCTGTTTGTTTCAGCTTATAGATTATATAATCTGGACTTTTGGAATAAGCTGGAATAACCATCTCTTGGCCAGCTTATTGGATTATCATAATCTGGCCTCCAGATTATATAATCTGGACCTATAAGCTGGACCTGTTTGGCAACCATCCAGATTATATAATCCAGATTATATAATCTGCTGGATTATAAGCTGAAACAAACAGGCCCTAACTCGAGACCATGTTCAGTTGTGAGGAGACTGCAGGCAGCATTTTTCTACTGCTTGCTTCCAGTTCATGCATGTACCGTCGTCCGTGCCAAAACTGTGGCGCATGCGCCGAAAGACACGGCGATCCTAGCAGCCCTGCGCCTCAGAATTCAGTGAACTGGAGAGCAGACAAAGGGCAAGTGCCGGGCACTTTCTTTAGTCGACGAAGGCAGGAACATGCAGGGCACACGAAGGTGAGGCAGAGCAAACCAACGGCTGTCCGTTGCCCGGCGTGGTCGGCCGCCGGCTGGATCGATCGATGGTCGACCGGGCCCGACGGCCGGATTCACGCGAGATTCCCTGCCTTTCCGCGTCTGGCGGGGCCAGCCGGCGGCGATCGCACGTATAGGTGTTGGTGGTGGTGGAGCTGCAGTTCCCGAGGAAGGTCTAGTGTTTGCGGCGGTGGAGTCCAGCGCGGAGATCCTCCGGGATCCCCCGTCAGTTTTTCGGTGGTGATGCCGCTGGCAATGTCAGCTGTGTCCTGCGATTGGATCTACTGGATTCTTTCGTTGTACGTACGGCTTTTGTAGAACGGTAAAAAATCTGCTATGCCAATGCTACTACGGTGTCAGGCATGTGCTGGTCATCAGGGAAATTAAGAATGCGTTCAACAGGCTTCAGAGTTCAATCAGTGCCCGTTTGCAACGTGAAAATATCTGGTCATCGCGAAGTAAGCGCATTTCATGGAAGCTACTACGTGTGTTTTGAACATAGGGAGTAAATAATCGTTCTCGTACGAGCTTTACATTGCAAAAACCATGAAATGAAAGTTATAAAACCCCTGTGTACGTTGAAAACCTGGTGACTTCTGAGGGTGATGATGCTTGAATAAAGGCAGCCATGTTAAATCTCAAAAAAAAAAAAGTTATAAAACGCGTGCGCCGCAAGTGTAACGAGGGCATCATATCACGAGACGCATACATTGGTCAACGCTCAACGGACAACCATGGTCCATGGTTATCGATCGGAACGATTTGACGAGTCTTTGTGTTATTAATGAATTTTCTCGCTCATTTGGCTGCCGCTAAGCATGCTAGCTCATCCATTGACCAATGAGGGCGCAGGAGATAAGCTTAATCGATCTGGAGATAACATTCTTCTATTTGCACTTGGCAACGAGATCATGCACGGCTGCCGGCTGGCCGCAGGATATGCATGCATGGCTTCAAAGTTCAAACTGGTGGTCATGAACATGAAGAGGCTGCCACGCCGGTCAGATGTCTCCTAGTTAATCTACTAACTGAATTTGGCTGTTATACAAATGTCAAAGGTGGCCAGGAGAGGCTAACGAGCCAGGTCCGAACGCGCATGCATGTGTAACTGAGCAAGTCCGGAGGCTTTCGGGTTCAGAGATACACGTCTGAGTTCTGACCAGAGCTTATGACATCACAGATGACCGTAACGAGATTTGGGGGACAGCTCAATGGAGATTGCACGCCCTGCTTCCAGCCTATCTGGAAGCTAGGTGACTCGTCGATCCGATCGAGTTTTGTACGTGGAGGCGTACGCCGTCACGGGATAGAAATTATCGACAGCTAAGGATGGGAACTCAATTTGCACCGCATCTTCCATCGTTACACTAACACGTCTCGTACGTTTTATTTTGTCCACATGCTCCTATTTTTCAATATTTTTATAGCCGTTTAATGCAGATTTTTGTCATACCTTTGTTCTTACACAAGTCAATGTTTAGATCAAAATGATTTTCAACGTATACTTTCAAAATAGTATTTCTCATTTGCTTGAGAAATAGTACTACCATTTTCGGATGTGTTATTAATTTGTGAAATGCTGACACATAGTAATGGGTATGTTATTGTAGGGGGGGGGGCAAACCCGCAATTTTTTTAGCTAAACTAAAGTCACTAAAAACACACACCAACAAGAAAACCATAATTATATATTTTATAGCAAACAATTGGACTATATTGAATATGTAACGAGACTATGAAAGTGCATCGGATTGAAGACATTAAAATATATACAAAAACCAAATCCTTCATTAAACTACAAATTACATCAAAGACATTCAGAGTGGTAATCTATAGCTCCACCATTTGCATATTGATGTTCTTTCAGAACTATGATGAAAAAACCACAAATGGTCAAAAGGCCGACCTGCACAAAGCCGGACTAACCTGAAATGTTTTGAAGAGAGTTACTTGAGTCTCCCGCTGGATAGGTGAGAACATCGTTATCGTTCAAGGCATCATGGTAAGGGACACACCCTTCTAAGGAGGATTGTCAAAGCGCATATTGATCATCATACTCTCGATGAAGAACTCTCGAACACAAAACAACGAAACATGGTAACCATTGACAAACAGAGCTTGATATCACAAATGTTACCATCATTGCCACAACACACTAAAGTGTTAGACGACAGACCTTGCATCGGTAGACGCCTAGTTAGGCGCTTAGGTGAGATAAAAAGTACCAAAAATCGGATCATCTACTAAGCGCATGGCCCCCAATGCATGTCGTTTATTTCGGTCAGAAAAATATGCATAGCCCCGACGCCTCTTTCAGCGTCGAGGCAACGGAAAAATCCCCAACTCCGCTGGGAGTCAGACTTAACAGAAAATCTATCCTAGCGTCGGCCCCTAAGCGCCCAGCGTTGTACGTGCCCCAAGTCTTCTTGATTCTTTTTTTATGAGGATCTGTTCCTACATTTTTCTTGAGGAAAAAAAGGGTATGTTTGGATGAAAGGTATTTAGCTCTCCCAAAGGGCCCAATTATGTTTTGCATCAACCGGCCTTTCGCCATTCATCGGTATCGGCCCGTACTTTCACACGTCGGTATGGGCCCTTAGATGAAGAATCCTACTTATCTGGCCCAGCAATTCAGCTCAAACTGGGCCAACCCGCCAGTAGCCCTAATAGCAGAAAAGAACGTTTTTCCTGGCCATCTTCTTCCCGTGCCGCGTACTGCCCGACCGCCGCCGCCTTCTCCACACGAGCGCGACACCGCCGCGCCGCCGAGCTACCCTCCCACGCTTCCTCTTCGCCGACACCGTTCCTTCTCGCCGCCGCATAAGACAAGAGCGTCCAAGGAGAATCCAAGCACCACCACCACCAATCCTTTCCCCGCGCACTCCTCCGCAGCCGTCTGATGGGCGAGCGGCTCGCCGGCGCCGAGAAAGAGGTAAAAAGCTCAAACCTTCAGCAGGATTGAACCCGCCAGGGAGCTCTACCGCTGATTCCGAGTGTTCGTTCTGCTTCTTTTGTTCTGCCCAGGTGCTCGTCGAGATCGTGAGGTTCACGCAGAGGAACGGGCTGAAGGGCGCCGAGGGGGGATGGAAGGACTTCCTGGCCGCCAACGACAAAAAGTACGGCGCCTCCGTCAGCGACCCCAAGAAGCGGGCCAAGGACGTCCTGCTCGCTTTCCTTGTGACCTTCTCGAAGGATTTTCAGAAGGTACTCATATTTTGGTTCACTATGTTTCACTGCATAGGCAGTTCGTTTGAGCATCCGGACCATGGCACTGATAATTTTGGGGTTCTGCGTTTGGTTGTAGTATTTCAGCAAGTTGGTGAGGCGTCACGCAGAACGGAGGGCTATCGAGCAGTATATGAGTGAGTTCTCCGGCAAGATTTCTCCCGAGCAGGTAATGTAATGTTTACCTTTATGTACGGTTGCTGTGAACAAATGGATTGATGTATTCATGTAATTTTCAACGATATCAAACATTGTTTAGTGTACCATTGCATTGATGTATATTATGCGAAATGCAGAAGCTTGTTCAACTGACGACGGAACACACCGAGTACAGGAAAAATTACTACTTCCCATCTTACCAAGAGGTAAAAGCTTTATTACACTACTTTTGTATGTTCATAAATGATGATCCAGCAGTTTCTGTTTCTTGCACGTTTTTCTGCCAATATTAGATTTTTGTGAACAGAATAGGTTTCATGCTCGTTATGTTTGGATCACGTTTGTACTTGTACATCGTGTAGGATTCTTCATGTGAAACCGAAAAAATATCCTTACTTTAAATTGTAAAGCTCAAGATCAATCTGTATAGTCTGACTCCCTTGTTGTTATACTTTAGTAACTTCAATGAAGTATTGATATCTTGGACGACATTACCTATTTGCAGGGGTGGAAAATAATGCGGATAGGAAAACTCTCCAGTAGTATGAACTCTGGAGCCATGTTAGCAATTGACTGTGAGATGGTCCTTTGCAACGATGGTACGGAAGCCGTTGTGCGAGTATGTGTTGTTGACAACAAACTGGAGGTAACATATGATTTTGCTAAATAAAGTGTGGTTGGCTTTATTCCATTTGTTTATCCATTGTCGCTAAGTTCGTTTTTTCCCAGGTGAAGTTGGATGAACTTGTAAATCCCTTGAAAACTGTTGCAGACTATAGGACAAACATCACTGGTGTATCTAAGAAGGATTTAGAAGGAGTCAAATTCTCATTAGTTGATGTTCAAGTGCGTTGTTTGTACAAATTTCTTGTGTATTTTTATTCTTCCTTCCTTCCAGGGGTTATATTTGTCCTTTTCTTCTGTAGAAATCATTGAAGAAAATCTTGGCCAAAGGGAAGATTTTGGTTGGCCATAGCTTATATAGAGATTTATATGGTAAGGTGTGATTAGATCATGTCTAATCTTCTTGATTTGGTTATTCAATGCATGTATTGTGTTCGTTGGACATGTTATTTTTGTCATTCGACAGCATTTAACTCAAGTTTCTATTATCCTTTCTCTGATTTCAGTTCTGAAGTTTGATTACAGTCGAGTCATTGACACGGCATACATCTTTAATTACGCCAATTTACCTACTACTGCATCAGCTTCATTAAACGGCCTTTGCAAGGTATGGTCACAGGAGCACCATATAGCAGTGTTTTCTCTTCTGCCAAGTAAGCCATATTTTGCATGTAAGACAAAATAATGACATAAAAGGACTCCTTTGGGATCTCATGTTGATATTCCCACCTTTCCCCTAACTTTGTAGAGTAATGTTTGATATTGTCACATAAATATGCATGATTGTAAGAAACTTCCTTTCTGTTTTTAGTTTGGTTTTTGTCCCTATTCGAGCTGGCAGACGCTTCTCTTATATTTTCCCATAGAATCCATGGGCCGAACTTTGAAAACTAAACTGTTTGATTTCTTTTGTGCTTCTAGTCTGTTTGTGGGTATACTCTTCGAGAAGAAGGAAAACCACATAATTGCTTGAAGGACGCAGAAGCTGCGATGAACCTAGTTACTGCAAAGCTTAAGCATGGATTTAATGATCCCATCGAAATCGCAGAGAATAGTGTAAGAGTTAAAACGAAATCCTTAATTCTCACAATTGCTATTCAAGTTTCCACCTTACTTATTTGTTTGTATTTCTTAGGTACCTGAATCTGATCAGATGAAGTTGCTTGCTCATAGAATTCCAGTCTACCTTCCTTCTCAAGATCTGCTTAAAATTTTCTCGGGGAATCCCAGCATCGAGGAGAAGGTCCTGTCAGAGCTTTCATTGCATGTTCCATAGACTTTTATGCATGTATTAATGATTCATTCCCTTTCCTTTTCAACAGATTGATTCAAGGATTCGTGGAGACTTTTATTCTACGTGTATTCTATTCAAGGACATAGATGAGACAGAGAAAGCATTTAATGAGCTTGATGGCCAAGAGACCAAGGTACGCCTGAGTTCATAGTTTGGTTCTTCCTGTAGTCGGGCTGTGCTTATTCGTATAAATCGCTGAATAGTACAGAATTAACCCTCTGTATTATAATACTTTGCTGAAACATTCAGGACACCAGCGGGCGACTCCAAAAAGCTGTGCTCCTGAAGCGTGACAATGGAGATGTTGCGAGCTTCTTTGTTCGGAAGATGGCATATGGCTCCGTCTCAACAACCCTGAAGTTCCGAAGAAGAGGCCACAGCCTACTGACAACGGGAGCAGAAGAAAGTAGATGACGATGGGGATAAGCAAAAAAGACAAAGAACCAATGAGCGACACAAAGAAGATGTCGATGGGGATAAGCAGAAAAGACAAAAAACTAGCAAGAAGCACGGGAAGAAAGCAAAGACACGGTGGTTGACGCATGATGTTGAGACCATTCTGTAACCTGGACGCTGAGCGATTGTGTGAGGTGATGTTGGTGTCTTGAGACAAGAGGCTGTGGAAGCACCGGATATACCTCTGAGTAAGAGAGGAGCAGTTTTATCATGACTCAGTGAAACATTTTTTTCACATTTGTTTTGCTCAATCTCTGACCTCTAGATGCTGCCCTCGATAAGCGCATGTAGGCGCTGGATAGCTAACTGATGATGTGAAATTTTCTGTTCTGTAACTTAAACTTGAATGTACACTCTGAGCTGGAAGTGTTAAGGGTTTGGGAAGCCTGCATCATTGTGATTTCTGTGAGCTGTGTGAAATTGCTGTGTTTTCCGGAAGGACTGCTGTTGTTAACTTGTTACATACTCCCTCCATTCCAAAATACTTGATATGGGTTTGTCCAAATTCGGATGTTGATTCACCACTGTCAAGCACATGCTTAGTAGATCACATTCCACTTGAGCTAGATGATGATGATTCATCCGGATTTGGACAAACCCACATCAAGTATTTTGGAACGGAGGAGTATGCTTTTGTTTTTTCTAACTGTAGGCTGCAAAGCTTGTACAGAGCAAACGATCGACCATCCAAGGAAAAATAAATTATATTCGACAGCTCAGATGGCCAGACGCAGTTACAATCTAGGCTCAAATTGGCCTTATCCGGGCCCGGCCGGCTAAAGACTCCCCATGGCGGCCTGATTAAGACTTCTGGGCCGTTTGCGTTTACGACTCCTCGTGGCGCACATTGGTTCCGCGCGCTAACCCTAAAAAGAAACGGTTTTGCTAATTCTCAATCGAATGAGAATTATCTTAATTCTCAATCGCATGACATCATCAGTTGCAAGTGGACTTGCAACTGATTCGGACCATTCGATTTGCTTCGTGATTGTGCATCAGTTGCAAGTGGATTTGATGACGTCATGTGAATGAGAACTAAGTTAATTCTCAATCGCATGACGTCATCAGTTGCAAGTGGACTTGCAACTGCTCCAGACCGTTTGATTTGTTTTGTGATTCATGCTAATCATGAGTTGCAACTTGACTTGCAACTGGGATTGATGACGTCATGTGAAGATAATTCTCATTCGATTGAGCGCTAGAGAGACCCAAAAAGAAAAGGTTCCGCGCGCTAGGGGTAAAATAAAACACCGGGTCGATCTCTATGCTTAGTGCAGTATTTGATCTGTGATCGATCGAGGTCATCGCCGGCGAAACGCCTGTGGTTTGCTGCCTCGGCCACCAGTTGCGGCGACATATCTCATTGGGCGTCCCTCCACGAAGATTTGGTTCAGCTGGTGGGCGGCCACGTGCTAGCCGGAGACATGCTGGACTACGTCCGCTTCCGGGCCGTCTGCACCTATTGGCGGTCCGCAACCATCTGCCGCACGGCCGTGGCATCGCCGACCCTCGCTTCCACCCGCGCCGTTGGATGATGTTGCCTGAGGGGCACGGACTCCACCCCCATGACGACGACATGAAAAGAAGATTCTTGAATCTCTCCGCCGGAGCATTCGTCGTCCTCGGCTTCCGCTTCTCACGAACTACCGGGTCATGTGCACGGTTGAAGGCCTTCTCCTACTGGGGAAACAAGACCAAGAGAAATAGGTCACCATCTGTCTCCTTCATCCCTTCACCGGCGACGTCACCTATCTTCCGCTGCTCCCGCATCTCATTGGATACGGAGATACCAGCTGGATGCCTGGTTGTGCGATGGCATCATCGTCAGCTTGAGCGTGGGCATGGACGGAGTCGCCTCAGTCATGATCATGCATTTATATTTCGGGCATGTATTCTTTGCCACCACCAAGTGCAAGCAATGGAGTTTCTCGTCATGGAGCCTTGATCCAACTAGCAGCCAGGTCATATCGTTCCAGGGAATGCTATACACGATAAAGATTTCCACATGTAACCGTGCGCAGCAGGTTTTCCAGATTGGCCCGCCTCTTCGATGTGAGGAAGACGGCCGTTCGCTTTCGTTGCCAGCACCGAAGGCGATCGCCACGTTTCCGTTGACTCTGCCGGTACTTTCGACCTAGTAGAATGTGACTCGGAGATCTTAGTGATCATTATGCACTCTACAGATTTGCTAGTTTACAGACTACCTGAGCTCGTTCTAAACAAGGTTTGTCCCCGTAACAAACATCAGCAGCAACACCATCTTCCTTGATATCGAAAGGACGATAAGCCCCGTCTACTATCATGCTGGTCCCGATCTCGGGAGGAGTATAACCACCGGTCATAAGGTGATGCCGACCATTGAAGGTGATACCATTGTACATCGCCATCTGAGGGAGAGATATGTTAGGGAATTTAGTCTCAATACTTGGGAAGGATATGTCGGAGAATACCATCTCAATACTGGCACTTGGAAGACAACATCCAGTGAATATGTAAAAGATCCGTGTGGTTCACAGTGTGTTTGTGGCCTCGTTTACCATATCTACGGCCATTGCTGTTGTGATGTTAGCAGGTGAGCTAGGCTTTCTTTTTTTGAGAGAGCGGGTGGCGATCTGTGCTATGTTAAATTTTACCTGCAATACCTTGATACCTCTATGTACTATACATTAATGTTGTCCCTGACTCAACATTAATATCTTTTCTGGTAGGCTAAAAAAAAATCTTTTCTGGTGATCCAACACTTGGTCTTGGCTCCGAATGGGACATTTGCTTCGACACACATGTTCTTCACGCGCTCTCCTCATCCTTGTCGGACCATTGTCCCCTCATGCTTGCCGATGACCGTGGCCCTCGCCGTCCACGTTCTTTCAAGTTTGAGAACTTCTGGACTCGCATTCCCGGCTTCACGGAGGTGGTGCAACAAGCTTGGGAGGAGCCAACTCACCAAGCCGAGCCTTGTCAAGCTCTCTACCACAAATTGCGAAACACTGGTGCAAAGTTGACCAAGTGGAGCCGAGGCCTTTTCTCCAACACCAAGGTGTTGATGCATGCCGCTCTCCTTGTCATTCTCCAGTTTGACTTGGCCCAAGAAAATAGGGCGCTCTCGGCCGCCGAAAGAGACCTCCGTGCTAGACTTAAAAGAAAGGTGGTTGCCCTAGCCGTGGTGGAGAGGGCTAGAAAGAAACAAAGTGCAAGAATTAACAACATTAGAGAGGGAGACGCCAACACAAAGTTCTTCCATATGAGGGTAAATAGTCGGAGAAGGAAAACTCATATCTACCGTCTCAAGGACAACCATGGTTGGGTCACCGAACATAAGGCTAAAGAGCAAATCATCCACAATCATTTCAACATGGTTTTGGGCCATGGGGAGGTTCGGACCCATGATTTCAATTGGGAGGCCCTACACTTTGGTGAGCCGAACTTGCAAGCTCTTGGTGACCCCTTCTCCGAAGAGGAGGTCAAAAATGCTATCGACAATATGCCATGTGACAAGGCTCCTGGCCCCGATGGGTTCACGGGCGTTTTCTTCAAGAAGTGTTGGGATATAATAAAGACCGATGTGATGCGGGTGATCCACCTCTTTGGGAACCTTCATGCGGAAAACTTCCAATGGCTCAACTCCGCCAACATTGTGCTTTTGCCAAAGAAAGAAGGGGCGGAGGAGGTCTCCGACTTTAGGCCAATTAGCCTCATCCACACAATCGCAAAAATCATTGCCAAAATGCTTGCCCTTCGGCTTGGGCCACACATGAACGACCTTGTCTCCAATGCGCAAAGCGCCTTCATCAAGAAAAGAAGCATCCATGACAACTTCCTGTATGTGAAGAACCTCGCTAAACGCTTCCACAAGAGCAAGATCCCCGCTCTCCTATTCAAGCTTGACATCCGCAAGGCATTTGACTCCATCCGGTGGGAGTTCATATTGGACCTACTTCAACGCCGCGGTTTCCCTAGTCATTTCCGAAATTGGGTGGCGGCATTGTTCTCCACCGCCTCCTCTCGGGTGCTCCTCAATGGCTTGGCCGGCCTACCAATCTTGCATGGCCGTGGGCTTCGACAAGGGGACCCCTTGTCCCCCCTTCTCTTTGTCCTTGCCATTGATCCTCTCACACAAATCTTGGAGATGGCCACAACGGAGGGTCTTCTCCACAAGTTGAGAGGACGGGGCACCATCTTGAGAACCTCTCTCTACGCGGATGATGCGGCGGTGTTTGTGGCACCTATCAAAGAAGACATTGCAAATTTGGCCTTAATCCTTGAAGCTTTTGGAGAGGTCACCGGTCTTTGCACAAACTTTGACAAGAGCTCCGTGGTTCCAATAAAATGTGGCAACATCAACCTTGACGACGTTGATGACATGGATCACACGTTCGTTGGAAGACCCCAAGAGGAAGGTATGAAGCAGTGTAGCAGCAGTTTCCCTCAGTATGAAACCAAGGTTTAATCGAACCAGTAGGAGTAAGAAATCACTTCTGAAGGTTGTCAGTGGCACGCTGACGTGGAACCTGCACACAGCACAATCAAACTACTTTGCCCCAACGAAACAGTGAGGTTGTCAATCTCACCGGCTTGCTGAAAACAAAGGATTAAACGTATGGTGTGGAAAACAGTAGTAAATTGCAGAGAATGAAAAGGAACAATGATTGCAGCAGGTTGTATTATCAGTGTAAAAGAATGGACCTGGGTCCACAGTTCACTAGTGGTGTCTCTCCATAAAAGATAACTAACATGCTAGGTGAACAAATTACGGCTGGCCAATTGATAAAATATTGAGCGCATAACAATGCATATATATAACAAGATGACTACTATGATATTCAATTGGGCATCACGACATAATACATAGACCGTTATCCAACTGTATCTATGACTAATAATCCACCGCCAGGTTAACATCCGTGTCCCCCGTTGGTATTAAGTTGCAAGCAACAGATTATTGCATTAAGTAAAGTGCGTAATGTAAACAACACAATTATCCTTAGACAAAGCATTGCTGTTTTACCCCTAGTGGCAACAGCACATCCACAACCTTAGAAGTTGCTGTCACTCTCCCAGATTACTGGAGACTGAACCCACTATCTAGCATAAATACTCCCTCTTGGAGTTAAAAGCGTCTACTTGGCCAAAACATCTACTAGTAACGGAGAGCATGCAAGATCATAAATAACATATAAGATAGATTGGTAATCAACTTGACATAGTATTCCATATTCATCGGATCCCAGCAAACACAACATGTAGCATTACAAATAGATGATCTTGACAACCATCTAGCTACTGCTATGGACCCGTAGTCCAAGGATGACTACTCACGCATCACTCCGGAGGAAGGCATGGCGATGTAGAGCCCTCCGGTGATGATTCCCCTCTCCGGCAGGGTGCCGGGAAGAGCTTCTGAACCCTCCGGAGCTAGGGTTGACGGCGGCGGCGTCTCTGGAACTTTTCGTCGAAATGGCTCGGGTATTTAGGGTTTACGCGTCGGGAAGATTATATAGGCGAAAGGGCGGCGGCTGGAGACGCCGTGGGGCCCACACCACCCCACGGCGCGGCAGAGGGTGGGCCCGCGCCGCCCCATGGTGTGGCTGGATCGCGGCCCCCTCTGTCTCTCTTTGGACTCCGTGTACGTGTTGGAAAAATAGGAGGTCTGTCCAAGTTTCGTCCAATTCCGAGAATATTTCCAGACAAAAACAGCAGAAAACAGGAACTGGCACTGTGGCATCTTGTTAATAGGTTAGTCCCAGAAAATGCATAAAAATGCTATGAAGTGTATATAAAACATGTAACAATTGGTATAATATCAACATGGAACATCAGAAATTATAGATACGTTTGAGACGTATCAAGCATCCCCAAGCTTAGTTCTACTCGTCCTCGAGTAGGTAAAACGATAAAAACAAAATAATTTCTGAGGTGACATGCTACAATCATAATCTTGATCAAATAGTATTGTAAAGCACATGTTATGAATGAAGTGATCCAGGTCAATGGTCTATAGTTTGCTAGCAAGTAGATAATGAGCAAACAACTGAATCATATAAGCAAAAACTTTTCATGAATAGTACTTTCGAGACAAGCATCAAAGAGTTTTGCATAAGAGTTAACTCATAAAGCAATAGATTCTAAGTAAAAGGTATTTAACCAACACAAAGGAAGATTTAAGCTTCAGCAATTGCTTTCAACTTTCAACATATATATCTCATGGATATTTGTCAACACAAAGCAATATAATAAGTGCAATATACAAGCATATAAAAATTGTTGCACCAAAGTTGACACTAGTGTTTGCTTCTGAGATAGAAAGAAGTAGGAAACTGACTCAACATAAAAGTAAAAGAAAGGCCCTTCGCAGAGGGAAGCAGGGATTAAATCATGTGCTAGAGCTTTTTAAGTTTTTGAAATCATATAGAGAGTAAAAATAAGTTTTGAGAGGTGTTTGTTAATTGTCAACGAATCAGAAAATGGAAAGTACAATATGACCCCTGCCAACCAGACTTTTAAGAGCGGCTCCCATGAAGGACGTTATTTCTACCAGCAAGGCAGATCATCCCTCTTTCTCTTTTGTTTACACATGCAGATATTTCACTGTGTCATTGCTTGACTGATAAATCAGGGCAAAAATGTGAAGAGAATTAAGCGGTTAAAGTTGTAATTAATTGGGACTGGGCACCCCATTTGCCAGCTCTTTTTGCAAAATTAATGGATAAGCGGATGTATATGCCGCTAGTCCGGTGGTAAAGTCTGTTTGACAGTTGACATAAAGACATCCACCCCGTCCTCATGAGCTTGGTAAACATTGACACAAAAAGAGTAATAAAGTTTTGAATAGTTTAAAGGTAGCACATGAAAAATTTACTTGGAATGGCAAGGAAATACCACATATAGGTAGTTATGGTGGACACAATGGCATGGATTTTGGCTCAAGGTTTTGGATGCACGAGAAGCATTCCCTCTCAGTACAGAGTTTAGGCTAGCAAGGTTATTTGAAGCAAACACAGGATATCAACCGACAACAAGACTTATATGAAAACATATTGCAAGCATTATAAGACTCTACACTGTCTTCCTTGTTAACCAAACCCTTTTACTAGAAAATATCTAGACCTTAGAGATACCAATCATGCAAACCAAATTTCAACGAGCTTTACGGTAGTTCTTCATTAATAGGTTTTAACTACATGATACAAAAGCTTAAACATGAACTACTTGATAACTCAAAACAATTGACAAGTATCAAATTATCCAATACAGTGATCTACAAGAATATGTAAGCTTTTTCCATTATACCATCTACCACATGCAACATTTTCTGTTCCAACCAAACACCAATCAATTTATTTCAACACAAACTCTCCAAACAATTATAAGTGAAGCAAGAGAGTACTTTCTTTAAAAGAACTAACAGCTCTGAATAAGAGATGCATGAAAAACAGGAGCTAAAAGCATAGCATAGCTAGATAAGAATACTCAACAAGTATAAGTGAAGAATAGGAGTATTCATATGAAAAAGCGGAGCGTGTCTCTCTCCCAATCAAGAATGCTAGGGTCCAATCAAGTTGACTCAGAAAATAAAATAAAATGAAAATAAAAGCACACAGACGCTCCAAGTAAAGCACATATGATGTGAAAGAATTAAAATATAGTTTCACTAGAGATGACCTGATAAGTTGCTGATGAAGAAGGGGATGCCTTGGGCATCCCCAAGCTTAGACGCTTGAGTCTTCTTGAAATATGCTGGGGTGATCCATGGGAGCATCCCCAAGCTTAAGCTCTTCACTCTTCTTGATCACATTATATCATCCTTCTCTCTTGACCCTTGAAAACTTCCGCCACACCAAACTCAGAGTAATTCTCATTAGAGGGTTAGTGCACAATCAAAAACTCACATGTTCTATAAGGACACAAACATGACCGTTACTTTTAACATTAGCTACTGCCACTGATGTTATGTGAAGCTCTTCACCTAAAAAAGAATTCCACTCAACACTAGTAAAAGAGAGAATGCAAAATAAAAGACAGAATCTGTCTAAACAGAACAGTCCGTAAAGACGAATTTTTTCGAGGCACTTACGTTGCTCAGATCGAAAAACTAAACTAACGAAAGATGCGTACATATCTGAGGATCACGCACAAAAATTTCAGATTTAAATAATTTTTCTGTGATTTTACAGAAGAAAACGGTGAACAGCAGAAATCTGTTCCTGCGCAGAAATCCAAATCTAGCATCATCTTCCTATTAGAGGCAATACTTGGCACAACAATGCGAAAATAAAGATACAAAGGAATTGTTACAGAAGTAAACACTCCTTGACTCAAAAAAAAAAAAATTGCAGAAATAAAATAATGGGTTGTCTCCCATAAGCGCTTTTCTTTAACGCCTTTCAGCTAGGCGCAGAAAGTAAGAATCAAGTGTTTCCAAGTGAAGAAGCATCAAAGAAAGGTTGGAAGTTTTCTCAACAATGCATTGTATCTTATCTATATAAGTTTCAGAAACTCCTCTTTCATTACTTTTAGGCACACTATTCATCAAATTTTTCAGGAACAATCCAATCAAAATTCTTTTCTAGTGCCTCATGCATTCCTAAGCTTAAAAGGTATTGGTTTTAACTTCCCCTCATAATTAGTTTCTTTAGTGTACTTAAGCCTCTCTTTTTCCAGTTTCTCAAGTGTATTACAACATCAATATAATAGCCAAGCATCTTATATCGAATAAAAACTTTTCTAGCTTCTCTAGCAACATCACCAAATTCTTTAAGCAAGGTTTCTAGAACAAAATCTTTCTTTTCACCATCTTCCATATCATGAAGTTTAAGGAACATATGCTGCATTATAGGATTCAGATTGACAAACCTAGCTTCCAACATGTGAACTAGAGAAGCTGTAGCAATTTCATAATTTGGAGCAAGTTCTACCAAGGATCTATCTTCAAAATCTTTAAGCCTACTAATGTGACCAAGAATTCTCAATGTTATCTCTTCCAATGATAGACCCACTACCCACAGATATGTCTTTTAAAGTATACTTAGGGAGAAGCATGATGAAATAAAGAAACTAAACAGAAAATAAACTAGATGCAAGTAACTAATTTTTTGTGTTTTTGATAAAATAAAGCAAACAAGACAAGATAAAAATAAACTAAGCAAGACAATAACAAAGTAAAGAGATTGGAAGCGTGAAACTCCCCTTGCAGAAATCCTCTTACTCCCCGGCAACGGCGCCAGAAAAAGTTGCTTGATGACGTGGATCACACGTTCGTTGGGAGACCCCAAGAGGAAGGTATGAAGCAGTGTAGCAGCAGTTTCCCTCAGTATGAAACCAAGGTTTAATCGAACCAGTAGGAGTAAGAAATCACTTCTGAAGGTTGTCAGTGGCGCGCTAACGTGGAACTGCACACAACACAATCAAACTATTTGCCCCAACGAAACAGTGAGGTTGTCAATCTCACCGGCTTGCTGAAAACAAAGGATTAAACGTATGGTGTGGAAAACAGTAGTAAATTGCAGAGAATGAAAAGGAACAATGATTGCATAGGTTGTATTATCAGTGTAAAAGAATGGACCGGGGTCCACAGTTCACTAGTGGTGTCTCTCCATAAAAGATAACTAACATGCTGGGTGAACAAATTACAGCTGGCAATTGATAAAATATTGAGCGCATAACAATGCATATATATATAACAAGATGACTACTATGATATTCATTGGGCATCACGACATAATACATAGACCGTTATCCAACTGCATCTATGACTAATAATCCACCGCCAGGTTAACATCCGTGTCCCCGTTGGTATTAAGTTGCAAGCAACAGATTATTGCATTAAGTAAAGTGCGTAATGTAAACAACACAATTATCCTTAGACAAAGCATTGCTGTTTTACCCCTAGTGGCAACAGCACATCCACAACCTTAGAAGTTGCTGTCACTCTCCCAGATTACTGGAGATGAACCCACTATCTAGCATAAATACTCCTCTTGGAGTTAAAAGTCTACTTGGCCAAAGCATCTACTAGTAACGGAGAGCATGCAAGATCATAAATAACATATAAGATAGATTGATAATCAACTTGACATAGTATTCAATATTCATCGGATCCCAGCAAACACAACATGTAGCATTACAATAGATGATCTTGATCATGTTAGTCAGCTCACAAGATCTAAACATGATAGCACAAGGAGGAGAGACAACCATCTAGCTACTGCTATGGACCCGTAGTCCAAGGATGACTACTCACGCATCACTCCGGAGGCAGGCATGGCGATGTAGAGCCCTCCGGTGATGATTCTCCTCTCCGGCAGGGTGCCGGGAAGAGCTTCTGAACCCTCCCGAGCTAGGGTTGACGGCGGCGGCGTCTCTGGAACTTTTCGTGGATAATGGCTCGGGTATTTAGGGTTTACGCGTCGGGAAGATTATATAGGCGAAAGGGCGGCGGCTGGAGACGCCCGTGGGGCCCACACCACCCCACGGCGCGGCAGAGGGTGGGCCCGCGCCGCCCTATGGTGTGGCTGGCTCGCGGCCCCCTCCGTCTCTCCTTTGGACTCCGTGTACGTGTTGGAAAAATATGAGGTCTGTCCAAGTTTCGTCCAATTCCGAGAATATTTCCAGACTAGCTTTTCTGGAATACAAAAACAGCAGAAAACAGGAACTGGCACTGTGGCATCTTGTTAATAGGTTAGTCCCAGAAAATGCATAAAAATGCTATGAAGTGTATATAAAACATGTAGCAATTGGCATAATATAAGCATGGAACATCAGAAATTATAGATACGTTTGTGACGTATCAGACGTCCTTGAGGGAATGCCGGCAACTAGGGCCTCCTTTTCGATCCACTACCTTGGCCTCCGTTGTCGGTTTGGCGCCTAAAGCGCGTGGATTTCCAACATCTTGAAGACAAGTGTATTGTCAAGTTTCCCACATGGGATGGCAAGTACATCGCCACGGCGGGTAGGGCGGCTCTTGTCAAGTCGGTGATTGCCTCGCAAGCCATTTACTACTTGACACCTCTTGTCATTCCTCCGGGCACCATGACGTTCCTCAACAAGATTCAACGTGCCTTTCTTTGGTCGGCAAAGGATACTACAACCGGGGCCAAGTGTAAAGTAAATTGGGAGCTAGTTTGTCGACCAAAAAATCTTGGAGGGCTCGGTTTGCTCCACTTGGAGAAGTTCGCGGCGGCTTTGCGTTTGTGTTGGCCTTGGCTTGAGTGGAAAGACCCGGAGAAAATTTGGGTGGGTCAAGGAAACCCTTGCACCCGTGAGGACATGGACCTTTTCTACGCTGCCACTACCATCACAATGGGTGATGGGCTCAAGACCCCTTTTTGGCATGCGCCTTGGTTGGAGGGGAGGAAGCCCAAGGATATTGCGCCTCTCATTTTTGAATCCTCCAAGAAGAAGAATTGCGCCGTGGGTGATGCCATTAACTCAAACAATTGGGTCCGGAATGTGCGTCTTGATGAAACCTTCACCAACGACCACCACCACCAATACTTTGAGCTTTGGTTGCTTCTCCTTGATGTGCATCTTGATCCTCACATGCCCGATGACATTCGTTGGAAGCTTACGGAGAGTGGAGAGTACACCACGAAGTCGGCATACAAAATGCAATTCATGGGGACTATTGCCTCTACCCTCGAAAAGACAATTTGGAAGAATTGGGGCCCTCCGAAGACCAAGTTTTTTGCATGGCTTGCAATCCAAAACCGGATTTGGACGGTGGATCGTTTGGCGAGGAGAGGGTGGCCAAATTGCGGTCTTTGCCCTTTTTGCAACCAAGTCACCGGGTCGGTCTCTCACATCTTTACCCAATGCCGTCTTACGCGAAGGGTTTGGGATCTCGTCATCGAGTGGTTGGGTCTACACACCTTGAAACCCAACACTTGGCCGACTTTGTCATTCCAAGATTGGTGGCTCTTGTTGACGGACGGCTCTACGCCCAACCGGAAGGCCATCTCCACCCTCGCCCTCCTTGTCACTTGGGAGTTGTGGACCGAGCGAAACGCAAGGGTTTTCAAACACAAGAGTACTCCACCTCCGTTTATCTTCGATAGAATTAAGAAAGAGGCTCGCTTGTGGGTTCTCGCGGGGGCCAAACGCTTGGGCAATTTAATGTCGCGAGAGTAATCATTTGTAATAATAACTTGGTCACGAACTTGCATTCTTGCAATCTCCTTCTTAATTAATTGAAAAGGGGCAAAGCTTTTGCCCCCCGTTTCAAAACACTTGGTCTTGGTAGATCTAACTAAATATTTCTGCACTGACGTATATTTTGTTGAGAGCGGAATGGGGGCGATCGACCACCTGAATGAAGTTTTTATTAAAAGCGGGAAAAGACGGTGTGCAGCGCAAGGCGTGCACGCAGAGGTGGCATACCACCTCAGAAATGAAATGAAAGAAAAATACAGTGGGGCATACCATACCACCTCAGAATCGTTCAGCTGGGGTGCAAGACCCAGCAGCGTTTACTAATTTTAGAGAGACTTGTGCAATTATTTTTCCTCGTGGCAAG
The DNA here is from genome assembly GCA_947311845.1 of Poa pratensis. Classification (NCBI taxonomy): domain Eukaryota; kingdom Viridiplantae; phylum Streptophyta; class Magnoliopsida; order Poales; family Poaceae; genus Poa; species Poa pratensis. Next base: position 10,530,574 of record CAMZMU010000050.1, read on the forward strand.
GTGTATATCCTAAACCCTATTTTCTGCTAAAGGACAGGAGCTCGCCGAACTGCATTTATAACGAGCTATAATTAATATCTTACATCACTTTTTTTAATTTAATTGGCATGCATAAATGGTCCCTCTCTCGCGCCTGTGCTCTTTTCCCAGTAGTATACAGAGCATCCTCATTTACGTTTTAACTGATAGGGGTCATGCGTGTTGTTAGCCGTCCGGCACATTATAATCCTAGAATGTCTGTCAAACTTAGCCAGACCTAATGGAATCGCACAGAATTTTACAAATACCCGGTCCTGTGTGCTTGGGTGCAAGAGATGATTTTCCGCAGATTTCTACAGGTCTCAGCTTCCACAGGTACCTTGATGAATAGGGGATTCTGTAAAGATGGTATATGGCTACTTCAGGGACAAATGACTATTAATCAAAATCCAACAAGAATTGCGAGCTTAAGGTTTTGACAATGTCGCATACAACTTGTCTGCAACCACTGCAATCCATGCCTGCAAAGTAGAATCACAGGATGAATTCTCAATCAAATTTTCTCTTATTTTTACCCTTATATGTGGTGTTTTTTTAGCTTGTAGTAATTTATAGATGAGAACATATTTTAAGAGCCATTATGAATTTGAGTATTAAACACAAAGCATGCTAAATGAGAGCAGCAATTTGGAGACCGGGCTCACATGTTCCCGCACATGAACAGTAACTCGGTAGAAATAACAAAACATTTCAAGAAAATCTGAATTTTTTGGAGTGCAAGATGCTTGGGTGCTCAAGGTGCGTGCAAAGTTTCGGGTTTTTTAGACATTCCACGAGCTCTCAGCAAAAAAGACAATTTTTGGGTCTTTGAGAAAGAGAAACTTTGAAATAGTGCAGTGTTGAGAGGCGATTTTTTTTTGCTGAGAGCTAGTCGAATGTCCGAACACAACAAGACTTTGCACGAGCCTTGCGCACCCAAGAATCTTGCATGCTAAATAATTTCAGATGTTTTTTATTTTTTTTTGTTTTTTTTTGAATTTACTGTTCGCCAGGTGCAAATGAGTCCGGGCTCCAATGGCAATGCTAATATTCAAAGAATGTTTACCTGGCCAAGATTAGTGAGCCCCCTTATAGTGTCACCGCCAATAACTGCAATCCCATTATCACCAATTGGCTGCAGTATTAGAGCCTGCATTGGGGAAAAGATGCTAAAACATTCAAAAATTTGATACCAAATGATTCACATTTTCAGTTCAAGCATCTGTAAACATGACACATAGTTTTGTCCTGCTACCAAACTCAAAAAATATCTTGTCTAACAAAAATCTAAAATGAATTTGCACCTGCGTGATAGCTGGCAGAAATGGCAACCCAGTCCTCCCAGGATATAAAACAAGATTTGCTAGATAATATTCTGCAAGAAGACCACAATGAAATTTCTGAAAACAAACTCAAACACTTGTACAGAACAACAGGGCACTCACGCTTCTTGGATTCCATTGCACTTGTGTAAAGGGAACCTTGGATGAACTTCTGCGCATACACATTAACTGAGTTACCATCTTCTGGAGAGCTAGCAGCAACCCCAATTTGAAGTTACCTCCATACACAACAGCCAAGGATTTGCAACAAGAATGCAATTAGCTGAGATGGCACAAATTCAGTTGCAATCTAGGCTCAACTGGACCATCTCTGGGCCCGGCCCGTTTAAGACTCCTCGTGGCGCACACTGGTTCCGAGCCCTAGCCCTAAAAAAGGAAGGTTCCTTCCAACTTCCACGTGCTAGGGGTAAAATAAAAAGGGGCGTGCTAAGCGTCCCCCGGGGGATCCCGCGCACCGATCCCCGGGTGGATAGCCGTCGGATGGAATCTTTTGTGGCCATTGGATCCCGCTTCAGCCCGCTTCGCATGTTTGCATGCAGAAAAATACGAAACGTCCTTTCCCACGTGGACCCGTCTCCAAAGTCCCAAAAGGCACCACATGTTTGACTTTTCTCAGTTTTGTCTCCGCGTTGTAGCCTTGCATGTGGTGTTTGTGTGATGCTATGGGCTAAGTAGGTGGAGCCTACCATGTGACTTTTCTCCGGTGCTAAATATATGGACTAGTCCCTCTTTCATCGGAGCCGCTGTTTCACCTGGTTGTAGGCCAGGTTATCAAAATGTTGTTCTTACCGCTACAACTAATGGCACAACGTTTTAAAAAATAATGGTAAAAATGGTTCAACAACAATTTTTAGCAGCGTATAGATTTGCAACAAAATCACCATAATTTCAAACAAATATCACAAAATATTACAGCAACAAAAATCATATGTTTGCAGCATTTTTGAAAAACTAGGTAAGCAACTTCTTTTTTTAGTGCAAACTTATGATACAAAAACAATGGAACAATTGTAGCAACACAATTTATCTTGTGATGCAAATCCACCCGACATATGGTGCAAAAAATTGTATTAATATAGCATCAGCTCCCTGTCCTTGGTGTGTCGTCGGTGATCCGCCTACTGCCCGGTGAGCACCACCATGACCGTGTCGCGCCCGGTCGATCGCAGCAGCGCCAGCAATAGACGGCGACGCCTTGCGTCGTAGCGCACACACCGTGTCTTGCTGTTGACACACCTACTCCTCCCTGGCCCCAAATCTCGTTTTTCGCTTCATAGAAGCAAAAACGGTTTGTTTGTAATAAGAATTTTGTGTTATAGTAGCAAGTCTAATTCCTCCTTAAAATCCTGCAAATACTTCTATGAAGCAAAAACAGTTCATTTTAATAAGAATTTTGTACTTCACTCCAAAAATCCTGGAAAAACTTCTGTGGAGCAAAAAGTTCCATTCGAAGCACAAAATTTATGCTACTCATAGCAAATGCTTCCATGGAGAAAAAAGTTTCATTGGTAGATTTTTTTTGCTATTGTAGCAAAATTGTGACATTATAGACATCTTAGCAAAATTGTGACATTATAGACATCTTAGCAAAATCTTTATTCTATTGTAGCAAAACAACATAACAATAATAGCAAACAAATTGTAATATTGCAGCATCCTAGGAAAAAAAATCTTCCGGCGAGGTCATCTGATGAGACATATGATGCAAAACAGCAAAACAAAATGTAGCGAAATAATCTTATCGCAATGCAAATTCATATGTTGCGTCTGGTGCAAAAATGCAGAAAATTGTAGCAAAAACAACTCTTTAAATGATCTGGTAGCGCCGACGAAGCTACTGTCGTCTAACCTTTAGCAGCATCTTCTGAAGAAAAAATGCATCGTGTGAAGATTTTTTGCTACATACCTTTTGTGAATTTGAATCAAAAAATAAAATTTATGCTACAATGAACCTCGTGAAGAAATGAATGATGTGAGAAAAAAATTGCTACAAACATTATGTCGGATTGAATCAAAAGAGGATAAGTTCTGCTACAAACCTTACAAAAATTTGCACCACATTAAGGAAATTGCATCGTGTGAAGAGAAAATTGCTACATTCCATTTCTGGATTTGCATCAAAGGGGGAATTTGTTTGCTACAAAACTTATTAAAATTTGCACCGCACGAGCAAAAAGAAGAAGAAATGCTGTCGGACCCGCACGCGCAGCTCGCCCATGTCGCTTCTCTCCGATCTCCGCAACCGGCGTCGCCGCCACGGCGAGAAACAGGTGTAGATGGGAGGAGGACGGCGCGAGGCCGGAGCAGGTCAGTGCGAGCGTCCCCGCCACGGACGCGGGCGGCGGTGGCGCAGCCCAGGCGAAGCAACACGGATGGGCGGGCCTACGACGATGCCGCGCCAGGAGTAGGGCCTGTAGGCGCCGAACCTGTACCAGTCGTGCGGGTGGCAGAGGCGCAGGTCGTCGGGCCCGTCCATGAAGCGGACAGAGCGGTCGTTGCCGAGGCCGAGCATCTCGAGCTTCTCGTCTGTGAAGGCGTCGACCTGGCCGAAGGCGGCGCGGCGGCGCTTGCGGCGGTAGAAGGTGTTCTCGGAGAGGCCGCGGCTGCGGCGCTTGGCGTTGGACTTGGCCTCCCGCCGCATGTCGCCGCCGCCCTCGATGTGGCCACCGGCGGGATTCTTCTTGCTGCGGCCTGCGTGGGCCACAGTGGAGGGGGGTTCCGGAGGGGGTGGGCGTGGAAGCGGGGTCGGGGAGGAGGGGAAGGTACAGGGGGAGGGGGCGGGGTCGGGGTCGGAGGAGGCATGGACGGTGGTGGCGGAGGAGCTGGGCTTGCGGCGGGAGAGTTGAGGAATCTGGGCGAGGGGTAGGAGAAAGGAGACGGGGAAAGCACGTGGTGGGGCCCCACTCGGTCGTCCGGTTATGTTTCTCTCGCCACGAGAGGGACGCGTGGCGCGCGCTCAATAGGAAGGACGTGGGAACGAAATCCCCGGATGATTAGAAGGTTTTCCCAAATAAAAATACTGGATCGATCTCTTTGCTTAGCGCAGTATTTGATCTGTGATCGATCGAGGTCATCGCCGGCGAAAGCGAAACGCCCGTGGTTTGCTGCCTCGGCCACCAGCTGCGGCGACATGTCTCATTGGGCGTCCCTCCATGAAGATTTGGTTCAGCTGGTCGGCGGCGGCGTGCTGGCTGGAGACCTGCTGGACTAAGTCCGCTTCCGGGCCGTCTGCACCTACTGGCGGTCCGTAACCATCTGCCCGCGCGGCCGTGGAATCACCGACCCTCGCTTCCACCCGCGCGGTGGATGATACTCCTCGAGGGGAACGGACTCCACCCCCACGACGACGACAAGAAAAGAAGATTCTTGAATCTCTCCACCGGAGCATTCGTCCGTCCTCGGCTTCCGCTTCTCGCGAACCACCGGGTCATGTGCACGGTCGAAGGCCTTCTCCTGCTGGGGAAAGATGAAGAACTAATGAAAGACCTCACCATCTGTCTCCTTCATCCCTTCACGGGCGACTTCGCCGAGCTCCCGCCGCTCCCGCCTCTCACTGGACCCCGGAGATACCAGCTTGACTCCTGGGTATGCGATGGCATCACCGTCAGCTTGAGCGTGGGCGTGGATAGAGTCGCCACGGTCATGATCACGCATTTATTTTCCCGGCATGTACACTTTGCCACCACCAAGGACAAGCAATGGAGTTCCTCATCGTGGAACCTTGGTCCGCCTAGCAGCAGGGTCATATCATTCCAAGGAAAGCTATACATGATACAGGTCTCCTTTCATGCCCTTGCGCAGCAGGTTTTCCAGATCGGTCTGCCGCTTCGATGCGAGGAAGAAGGTGGTTCGCTATTTCGTTGCCACCACCGAAGGCGATTGCCACGCTTCCATGGAGTCTGCCATGTCAATTCGACCTAGCAGAATGCGGTTCGGAGATATTAGTGATTGTTATGCAGTCAACAGATCTGCTAGTTTACATACTAGCTGATCTCGTCCTAGACAAGATTGTGCCCGTAAAAAACATCGGCGGCAACACCATCTTCCTTGATATCGGAACGACGATAGGCCCCCGTCCTGATCTCGGGAGGAGTATAGCAGCCGGTCATAACGTGATGCCGACTATTGAAGGTGATACCGTTGTACGTCACCATCTAAGGGAGAGATATGTTGGGCAATACGGTCTCAATTCTCGGGAGAAATATGTCGGACAATACCATCTCACTACTCGCACTTGGACGCCAACAGCCAGTGGATATGTGAAAGATCCTTGTGGTCCGCGGTGTGTTTGTGGCCTCGTTTACCATATCTATGGCCATTGTTGTTGTGCTTTTAGCAGGTGAGCTAGTTAGTACTGTATTTTTGTTACTAAGATGACTTATATTTTAGGACAGGGGTGGTAGTATCTGTTACGTACCTCTAAATTTTAGCTAGAGCTTTTTGTGCCGACTCGATTTTCAGCCTAGGCCATGGGTGGTGCTACGGAGTAAGTTAATTTTGACCTGCAATACTTTGACTCTTCAAGTATAAGCTCATATTTGTATTATTGCTGGTGATATAACTCTCGGTCTTATTTGGTAGACCAAACTACTGATTATTTATTTTCTGAACTATCTTGTTAGTATGACCTAAAAATGTTGTAGTTGGCAGCATAGATATGCCTCACCAATTGCAATTACCGTTTTCAGAGTTAATAGCTACTTAAATGGTTACCTTTTTTTTTTCCAATATTAGATTGGTTTAGTTGGTACGGTTACCTATTTGGCGCATGCTTTTTTACTTGTATCCTTTTGCTAGGCCTAGATGATTCTCCTGTGCCATTTTTAGAGGTGCACCATAATCCTACACGACAAGAAGAAGAGGATTCTAACATTCAGGAAAAATAAAAGCAGATGATTCTTGATCATCAAAAGATTATGCAATTGTTATTTTTAGAGAAAAAGCCCTAAGGCCTTGCTTTTCTATAGAAAACAAAATGGTTCAGCTCAAGGGCAAGACCCAATCAGCGTTTACAGATTTTAGAGAGAACTATAATTGCTACTATCTTACATCACTTCTTTTTGTTGATTTAATTGTTATGTACAAATGGTGCCTCTCGCCTCTGCCCTTTTCCCGGTGCATGTATGCAGAGCATCATCATTTACAGTTTATTTCAGTAATTTTTAACTGATAGGGTCATGCGTGTTGTTAGCATAGTTTTAAATAGCCGTTTATAGCTCGGCTATATCCTTATTAGCATCTTGGGGCTAAATGAATTCATGTACAATTTCCGGCTATAGCCCCACTTAGCCCGGCTATAGCCCCATTTTAAGGGTCGGGACTAATTTTCTATAGCCGACTATTTAAAACATTGGTTGTTAGCCGTTCGGCACATTATAGTAAAAAATGTCTGTCAAACTTAGCCAGACCCAATGGAATCACACAGAATTTTGCAAATACCCGGTCCTGTATGCTTGGTTGCAAGAGATGATTTTACAGGTTCCAGCTTCCACAGGTACCTTGATGAATTCTCGGATTCTGTAAAGATGGTATATGGCCACATCAGGGACATCCAACAAGCAATGCGAGCTTAAGATTTTGACAATGTTCTGCAACCATTGCAATCCATGCCTGCACAGAAGCATAACTTGATGAATTCTCAAACAAGCTCGGTCTTACTTTTACTCGTATGCGGAGTGTTCTGTAGCTTGTAGTAATTTATAGATGAGAACATACTTAAGTGACATTATGAATTCGAGTATTGAACATACAACATACTAAATAAGGTAATATTCAAAGAAACAGTGTACCTGATCAAGATTAGTGAATCCCCTTATAGTGTCACCGCCAATAACTGCGATTCCTTTATTGCCAATTGGTTGCAATATTAGAGCCTGCAGAGCAAAACAAAATTGTTAGAAGCTTCACAATCGAAATTTTAGATAACCATATGATTCACATTTTGAATTCAAGCATCTGTAAACAAGACCCACAGCTTTTCCCTGCTAGTCTCTGACCAAAATCAAAAGATATCTAAAATGAATTAGCACCTGCGTGTTAGCTGGTAGAAATGAAACCTCAGTCCTTCCAGGATATAAAGCAAGATTTGCTAGATAAGATTCTGCAAGAAGACCACAATGAAATTTCTGAAAACAAACACTAACACATTCATAGAAGAAGAGACACTCACGCTTCTTGGATTCTGTGGCACTTGTGTAAAGTGAACCTTGGATGAACTTCTGTGCATCCACATTAACTGCGTTACCATCTTCTGGAGAGCTAGCAGCAACCCCAATTTGAAGAACACAAATACCTCCATACACAACAACCAATGATTTGCAACAAGTTGCAGCTGTAAGGGAATCCCATGTCCTATTTATAAGAAAAATAAGTAGTATCTAGCTTCATAACAAGAATTTCTTCATATTAATCAAGCACAGAACAAGAAAAATATGGATACACAGAACTTAGTGAGATTGTTTGGGTTCTAATGAAGCCACTTTATATACTGAAAGCATCAGCTTGACAACAAAAAATATAGTTGGTTTATTGTGCAAAATGAAACAAGATGTTGTGCATGAGTAGAACAATTACCAAAGTAGTTCACGAAGAGCAGAGCTTGATACATCTGGATCTACTCGTTTACATTCCATGCCTCGAGGAACCACCTAATACCATTTTAAGCATGAACAAATTACTCTACTAATTAAGAAGCCAGGACAGATGATACAAGATACTGAATTCTCACCGGAGAAATGGATTTCGGCCGGATGGACAGCCAAACAAGACCGGCAAGAATGTCAGTTACGGAGAGCGCAAGAGTCAGTATGTCGGCCCTCGACTGCGAACTGTTTGGATAACAAAAACAAGGGAACAAAATGAGCAATTTGGGGAAGAATCTGCAAGAGTTAAGAGGAGAGGAAACCAAAAACACTTCAGCAAAATGGTGGCTCTGCACAGTACAGGGAGACCTGGAGGCGTCAGAGACGGCAGCAATGCCGGAAACGGCGCGGTTGAGGAGGACGGCGAAGAGTGAGGCGCCGCCCACGACGATCGGCAGGCCACGGACGAGCGTGTCGTTGCTCCGGACCCATTCCCCCACCCAGTCCTGCTGCCGCCGCATCGCCCTGCTGCATATCCTATCCTCTTGCTGCAGATAAGAAGCGAACAGTTTACACAGACAGCGTTGATCAATTGCGAGAGGAGCAGACGGGAGGTGAAGTTAAGGAATCAATCACGCTTGGCGGAGGAGTATGCGGCGGGAAGAACGATCTGGATGGAGGCCCGCGGCGGCTGCAAGGCGAGGATACCGGCCGGAGTGTGGCGAAGCTACAGCTTCTCAGCTGGCTCAGCTCCATGCGGCTCTGCTATGTCAGGATCAACTGGAATTCGCTCAGCTTAATACGTGGTGGCTAACTGGTACGGTTACTCGGTTCACCTCACCGGACCGGACGGCGGAGGAGGAATGGACGACGGCGAGCGGAGGGCCGCCCGCTTGTAGCAGGGGACGTGGAACGGCGGCGGCCGGTCGTCTACGTGTTGGATCTTGTTAGCGTCTGGGCTGGGCCAAGAATGACGTGACATTTTAGGCCTGTTTGGTTGCTCGCGCCTAGTGGATGTGAAAAAAAAAAAGACTGGTTGCTCCGCATGATATAAAACCATGTTGAGAACGGTTGAATCCGCCGTTTCCATGAAACCATGTTGAGACGAGCGTATGAGGAAATGATGTACTCCCTCCGTCCCAAAATATAAGGCGCGCTATTTTTGTGCTGGTCTTCGGTGCTCAACTTTGACCGTTAATATATAATAAATTATGTGGATCTAGAATGTATAAATGGTACCGTTAGATTTGTCTTACAAAATTCTTTCATTTCATATATGTTTATAATAAATTTATGGTCATATTATAAATATAAATTATGGTCAAAGTTGGACGTCGTTGAACAGCGAAATTAAAGGGCGCCTTATATTTTGAGATGGAGGGAGTACATGGCAGAGGAGGCACGGAAATGGCGTCAGGGGCGGACCCAAGAGGGGCTGAGTGGGGGCCTATGCCCCCACTCAAATTTGGCAAATCCTTTGAAAGTTTAAAGAAAAATATCTGAAATTTTTGAATTTACAATAGAAACGCCCCCAGTCAAACTTTGTGCCCCCACTAAATATATTTGCTGGGTCCACCCCTAAATGGCGAGAGACGTTTTTTTTTATGTTGTGGGTATGATGTGAAATCTAGTTTCACCCTCTTTTAGTCGGATAACTCTAGCGGGGGGACAAATCAAACATCAGTTTTCGCATCGATTGGTAGCAGCAGCGAATTAGATATGTAGAACTGGCAACTACGCGGTACAAGATCTTTTGTAGTGGCGGGGACCGAGATCTCCGGCATTGGAACCCATTTTCCCCCTTCTTCAGCTGCCCGCCCCCTTCACCTTCGTCACTGTATCATCCGCCTCGCCTCCAGTATCGGCTAGTCGTTGCCCTGGTCTCTCATGGCGGTAAGCACCATAAAGCCGCCCTCCCATCTCTCCACTATAAAATACCAATGCATAGGAAGAAACTTAAGATTTCGTTGTTTATTGTTTTGTGCTCTGCGTTGCTCAATGCCAAGGTTAAAATTATTTATTATTTTAATTGTCTTAAGCACACCATGGACCCTGGTATTTAAGAAATATTACTGTCTGAATAAAATGATTTCCTACACAAATAAACTTTGCATCTTTTCTGAAACTATAATTACCATATGTTCGAATAACGACAATAACACTAGTAGGGAAACCCTATATAGGTAGGTTGGCACTCTGTGGCGCACCCTTAATTGGTGCGCCACAGATTTTTTTTTGTGGCGCACGTGGTTTAGTGCGCCACAGAAAGTCACATTTCTGTGGCGCACTAAACCACATGCGCCACAGAAATTAGACATTCTGTGGCGCACCAAGCCAGGTGCGCCACAGAAAGTCACATTTATGTGGTGCACATGGCCAGGTGCGCCACAGAAAGTTATCTGGGGGGCGGGTTAAAATTTGAAAAAAAAAATTCTGTGGCGCACCTGGCAGGCAGGTGCAGGTGCGCCACAGAATGTCACATTTCTGTGGCGCACCAGGCAGGTGCGCCACAGAAAGGTGACATTCTGTGGCGCACCAAGCTTGGTGCGCCACCGAATTTTTTTCTTCCAAATCCCACCCCCGTGGATCACCTTTTTAGTCTTGCAGGAAGTAAAAGAAAATGATAAAATTTCAATAAATAAAATCCTTTGACATGTAGTTAGGTTTGAGTGTCTAGTAGGTATAGAAATTTTAAAATATGAATTTTGACCTTTTCTGCAACAAACAGGAAAAAAAACTTGTAACGGCCATAACTTTTGCATACGACGTCGAAATAATGCAAAAAATATGTCAAAAAAATCGTGAGAAAAATCCGAGTTCGAATCCACCGGGGATTACCCGGTCAGCAATTCACAGATTTCTCAAATTCCAAAAGACAAACAGACGATTTTTCGCAGCAAAATCAAAAAGAAGGAAAAAATTAAAAAATTCAAAAAGTCCAAAAAAGACACAGAAATGTATAACAAAGAAGATTGTTGAATTTTTTGGATTTTTTTTGAAGTGTTTTGACTTTTTTGATTTTTTGGATTTTTTGAATTTTTTTGAGTTTTTTGATTTTTTTGGGATCTTTCGAAACTTTTGAATCTCCTTTTGAAACTTTAGAAGTTTTTGAAAAATCTGAAATTTAAAAACACACATTTATAACACATACCACACATATACACATACAAGACTTAAGAGGGTTCATATGATATATATATCAATAAGAACTTGAGTAGCACAAGGGTAGGTGGAGTGGGTGGAACTTAGAAGTTAAGTGTGCTAGGGTTGGAGCAATTTGAGGATGGGTGACCTAGCGGGAAGGTATCAGTTCAAAAAATTCAAAAAATATGAAAATAATTCCAATAATTAGGATTTTTCATATTATTTCATATTCTGATTTTTCTGGATTTTTTTTTGAAACTTTTTATATTTTTTTTGCATTTTTTGAATTTTTTGAGAATTCTGTGGCGCACCAGGCCAGGTGCGCCACAGAAATGTGAGAATTCTGTGGCGCACCAAGCCAGGTGCGCCACAGAAATAATTTTTGTGGCGAGAATTCTGTGGTGCACCCAGCATTTCTGGGGGTGCGCCACAGAATACCAAATTGGTGCGCCACTAATAGCCTTTTCTGTACTAGTGTAAAGTACCAAATAGATTGAAGCAGCCACACGTTGTGAAATCACCGTGATAATTCTCGTGCGGCGGTAGCACTCGCCCACTACGCCTCAATTCTCACACGCGGGAAAACGCAATTATAGCTAGTGCTCCCCATTTCCCGTGGTGTTCAAACTATCCTGGGCCCAAAATGGAGACAAGCACTCCATAGCTGGACTAGACCACGGTCAAACTGACAAGACAAGACTGAAGATTCTTCTGACACAAAGTGACATGAGTCCGAGGCAGCTTATCTTTATACAACTTATAATAACCTAGATGGAGTCTATAGTTTCTTTGGGAATGCTTCAAACTCTTCAGCCGCCTAAGTACAACAAGACTGATGAAGCTAATCTTCATCACTTCATCGACAAGATGGGCCGCTGGGGAAATTAAAACCTTTAGCCAGTAGTGATTTGTTGTCAGTTCATTTTGATACTACCAAAACATCAACAATATAGATCCTTGGCAAGATCCTTCAATTCTCCAGAATAAAAATCTTGAGGATATAGTTTATCCAAATTTACCAAACTCTCCAAATTAATCACGAAATGAGTCCCTTGGACTCAAATCGGCTGACCAAACAAGAAAATAGAGGGTGTCTCCCTGAACCTACTGTCAAGGTCATGAACTAGCCAATCAAAAATATCATTGAATCAATCAACTTGATAGTGATGTTTGTTGGTCATTCTAGTTACATGTCTTCTTTTTATTGGATTAACACAGGCTTCTTCCATGTCCAACTCTTCAATGTCGTGTTTCTCACAAAAACCATGAACTTCAACTAATAGAGAGTCCCATGCATGTTTTGTAAGTTCATTCGAAAAAGTTCTAGTTGAATTAACACATTTCATGGAATATACTATGTCGTGATCCTTCCGCTGCAATGCTAATGACAATGTGTTCGTAGTAGTAAGAATTGTCAGCATGATATTCAAATAAAAGACAAAGTCAAAAGACCGACAGTACACTAGAAGACCATTTGTTTGGTCTCTATTTGTTCTGTAAGTGTCCTTTTCTCCCACAAATTTTAGCACTTCAATAACTGATGTGGACAAGTTGACCAAACTGTTAAGTGCTTTAGCATGAGAACTCCAACTAGTGTCTTTATGTTTTTGACATTGCTCTTGATTTATACTTGTGCCCGTTGTAACCTACCCACACCCTAATGCTTCGCTCATTTCTCCAAGATTGAAGATCCACTCATAGCGTTTTAATTGTTTTTGCCGAATCGCTACCGGCCAATAAGATTTCACCATGTGTCATGTTCAAATTTGATAGTCACACGCGTATGTGATGCAATTGTCAGATCCGAGTCGGACACACCAAAGGCGTCCACATCACCTCTTTAGGTGATTTGTGAGACCTATTAGATTATTAGATAAGTTCAACCAAGAAACGCAAAAAAATTATTGCATGCAAAGTCACACTTTCCTCGGGACCAAGCACATCACACTTACGTCATTTGGTCTATTTCCAGTAAGTAACAGTCATACATGTTGTGCATGAATGCATCCTTCCTGGTAAGAGAACTAGTAGCACAGAAGATTTTTTTTTAGAAAGGAGCACAGAAGAATTGCATGTCAGTAATATACGCATGGTATATAGAGCTATATATGGACGCTTGTAGTCCTGGAGTAGTACATTTTTTTAGATAAGGGGGTGCGGATCCCCGGCCTCTGCATCAAAGAGATGCACATAGCCATCCGCAATTATTAAAAATCCAATAGCGTCAAGGTTTACAATTTATGGATCACTTAAGGTGGCTATAAAGATCAGCCACTCAAAAAGAAGTTCACTAAACATCAATCCTTCTAGTGTGAAGCCACCCGTGTCGACTGAAAATAGCCCGTACCACCGTTATCATACGGGTACATCCAGCGTCCTTAAGGCCACGCTGATCCACAGGAAGCAGGAAGGAACACGAACTGATCCAATACAACGCCTTGTGTATAACCTGCAAATAATGAATAGATGATGATTTGTTAAAAATAATATCATTTCGGCAGTTCCAAATAGCCCACAAAATGGCCGCTACACCAATCCGAATGCGAGCTTTTGTAACTTTATCAATCCCATTCAACCAACTACCAAACATGTTAGAAATACTAGTCGGAGGGTATACATTAAACGTAAAATGTACTAGTCTCCAAATATCTCTAGCGAATGTGCACTTTATAAACAGATGTTCCGCAGTCTCATCCTCATCACAAAAGTCACATTTCTTACAACCTGTCCACCGTCTTTTAGCCAAGTTGTCTTTTGTTAATAGTTCTTTTCTATTAAGAAACCATAGAAAGATTTTTATTTTTAAAGGAATCTTCAACTTCCATAGATATTTACGCAAATACCTAGTGTGTCCATTTAATAAGTCCTCATAAAAAGACTTAACCGTGAACATACCATTGGAGTTCAGAAGCCATTTAAACTTATCAGGTTCATCTAAAAGAGTGACCCGCATTAGTCTTTCTACTAGATTTAACCACTGACTTCTATTATGTCCTACTAACGTTCTTCGAAAAGGAAGGTTAATAGGAACCGTGCTCAAAACATCCGCAACTGTAATATTTTTATTCGAAGCAATGGCATACAAAGACGGAAATTCATTTCTTAAAGCAATCTGTCCTAGCCAAACATCCTCCCAAAACCGAATCTGCCCTCCATTACCAAGAAGGAAACTACCACGCTTGAAGAACTCATTCTTCACTTTCCTCAGCCCTTTCCAAAAAGGGGAGTCTAAAGGTTTAGCTTGTACTTGTGATAACGTTTTACCACCTAAGTATTTGTTGGTTAATAATTCTTGCCAGACTCCCTCTTCATTCAACAGTTTATAAAGCCACTTACTCAAAAGACATTTATTTTTTATTTCTAAAACCGCAATACCCAATCCTCCTTGATCGTTGGGTCTACAAAAAATATTCCACTTTGTGAGCCTATATTTCTTCTTATGATGATCACTTTGCCAAAAGAAACGTGATCGGTAAAAATCTAGTCTTTTTCTAACCCCTTTAGGTATTTCGAAAAAAGATAGTAGAAACATTGGCAAACTTGTTAACACCGAATTAATAAGCACAAGACGGTCTCCGTATGACAACATCTTTGCCACCCAAGCTGCCAATTTTCGCTCAAAACGATCCTCCACACATTTCCACTCTTTATTCAAGAGCTTCCTATAATGGATGGGTATCCCCAAATATCTAAAAGGAAGTGATCCAATCTCACATCCAAAAATGTTGCGATAATCCTCTTGATCCTCCTTAGCCTTCCCAAAGCAATATAATTCGCTTTTATGAAAATTAATCTTAAGTCCCGAAAGTTGTTCAAAAATGCTAATATTAATTTCATGTTCACAGCCTTCGCAATGTCGTGTTCAAGAAATAATATTGTGTCGTCCGCATATTGCAAGATTGAGACTCCTCCCTCGACAAGGTGCGGTACTAAAGCCCCCACTTGGCCATCCTCCTTTGCACGAGAAATTAGTATGGCCAAAATGTCAACTACAAGGTTAAATAGTAAAGGTGATAGCGGGTCTCCTTGTCGCAATCCTTTTAGTGTCTGAAAATAATGACCGATATCGTCATTAACTCGAATCCCGACACTCCCTCCCTGAACAAACCTAGCAATCCATTCACACCACTGTGGTGCAAACCCTTTCATCCTTAAGGCTTGTTGCAAGAAAGACCATTTAACCTTGTCGTAAGCCTTTTCAAAATCAATCTTAAATAGAACCCCGTCTAGTTTCTTCCTATGCATCTCATGAACCGTTTCATGAAGAACTACCTCACCCTCAAGAATATTCCTACCGGAATGAAAGCTGTTTGAGTTGGACGAACAACCCTACTCGCAATAGAGGTAACTCTGTTCGTACCAACCTTTGTAAAAAAATTGAAGCTAACATTCAGCAAACAAATAGGCCTATATTGCTCAATTCGACTAGAATCCTCTTTTTTTGGCATCAAGGTAATAATACCAAAGTTCAATTTAAACAAAGGCAGGTTTCCTGTACGCAATTGGGTAAACATTGCCAATAAATCAAATTTGATAATATTCCAGAATTTCTGGTAAAACTCCGTAGGAAACCCGTCTGGTCTAGGAGCTTTATTCTGTTCCATTTGCCTGATTGCATCAAAGACTTCTTTCTCAGAGAAGTCTTGTGTCAAGATTTCGTTTTCTTCATCCGAAATTTGAGGCATATCATGGGTAAATTCCTCGTTCAGCGAGAAATTGTTTGTGGCCGGTGCCCCAAACAGTTTCTTGTAATACTCGGAAACGTATGTTTTTAGATTTTCTTGACCAATTATTGTTCCCTCAATTTGTTCTAACTGCAAAATTCTCTTTTTCCTATGTTTTCCATTAGCAATGATGTGAAAGTATCTCGTATTACTCCCACCTTCTTGAATATGTTTAACTTTCGCTCTTTGAGCCCACTTAGATTCCTCATCCCGTCTTAGTTTTGCGAATTCGTCATCCGCCTCCTTTTTAGCAGCCCGCTCAGCTACTGACAAAGGAGTGGATTCGGCTTTGATATCCAGCTCATTGATTAACAAAGTTAATTTGTCTCTCAGCTTTTTATACTCCCCACTCAAATTTGTTGCCCATTCTCACAAGAATTGGCGTAAATGCCTTATTTTATTTTGCCACCGCTCTACGGGAGAGCTCCCCGATTGGACCGCATTCCATTCTCGGGCGATCAAATCATAGAAGCCATCCTGACGTAACCAAGACAGCTCGAAAGAGAAGTGACTCTTATTTCCCAGAAACGCCTGATCCCCTGTATCCAACAATAGTGGTGTGTGATCCGACCCCGCACGGGACAGAGCCTACACCGAAACTAGTGGATACTTTTGTTCCCACTCAACATTAGCTAGAAAACGATCCAACTTCTCATGCGTTGGCGTATCCCGTCTACTAACCCAAGTATATTGCCTTTCAGACATTTGCAGCTCTTTTAGGCTCAAGCTCTCAATTATAACATTAAAAATAAAAGGCCATCTAGCATTAAAATTCGAATTACTCTTCTCCTCTTGTCTTCTAATTATATTGAAACCACCTCCTAGCAACATTGGAAGAGTCTCTCCTTCACAAATTCTTACTAACTCCGCCAAGAAATCAGGTTTTTTTCCTCTTGCGCCGCCCCATAGACAACAACAAAGGCCCAACGAAAACCATCAGATTTAGATCTCAAATGAAACTTAACGCAAAAGTCCCCTGAGACAACATTTTGAATTGACAACGTCACATCGTTGAACCCAATGAGCATGCCACCCGACCTCCCTTTCGGAGGTATATAGTACCAAATAAACTCTGAACCCTCGGCTAAAAATTTAAGAAAAGGTGTCGCGAAAGAAGACCTGCCTGTCTCGATTAGAGCCACAAAATCAAGCTTATGCTCCTTGACCAATTCACTAACAGCTAGATGTTTCGCTTTATCCCCAAACCCATCCGAATTCCAAACCACACCTTTCATTTTAAACTTTGCTTTAATTTGTGTAACCTAACGCTTCTCCTAACCGCACGTTTTGAGAAGCAAGTTTTCTTGTGTTTCCTTTTAATTGTGGCCAAAGTCTCACTAAGATCCGCATCATCTTCTGAGACCTCGAAATCATCATCCTCTAAATCTTCACTTAGATTATTTGCCCTTTTTAAAACCAAGCTAGACTCAGAATCATCATTTACAGGTGGTAAAGAATTTTTAAGAAAAATGACCTCCCTCTCTTTTTCCAATTCTAAAATAACCGAGATGGATGAAACCGCTTGCTCCTTAGTTTTCCCTAGAGTAATACCTAATCTATCCGCTCTAAGCTTTATTTCAGAATTAGTAAAAGAACGAAATGATAATTTTGAGTTATTTGGTGTACCTATAGGGGTGCCATAAGTCTTCCGTGAAGCAAGATCCATCGCACGCTCCAGTTGAGGACTATCCGCATTGACCTGCTCCCTCAACCTTTGGCTTGATCTCACTTCCACCTCATGCATTCCCCCAAAAGCCATGATCTCAGTCTCCGAAGGTCTTGTCCCCATTGTTGCATTTCCAGTGACTCCCAGCCCGCAAAATTGAGTTTGTTGTACTACAGGATTCCCAAGACGATCCATGTAAACTCCACCATCAAAACCCAAAGGTGTCACCGGTGAACCACCAGGAGAAGGTATCGGAGGCGGTGTTGAAAGCATGTTAGCCTCCTTGGCTACAGCACATTGCAAATCAGCTTCAGCCAAGAGCAACGCACAAAAGTTGCCGCTGTCTTCTCTATCTCTCACCACCGGTGTGCGCAGATCATTGGCAGGAGAAGCTGCCAAGAGGTCACCGATGCAGTTCTCAGCTGGAGGTGCCGCATGCACCTCAGTCTCGGGAACCAACACATGGTAAAAGTTAGTGTTGCTGCTGTCCTGAGTATCAGCTCCAAGTTCAGTACAACCATTCGACCCATCCGCAATGTCCCCCTGCACCTTCTCAGCAGACTTCGCAATGTGCTTAACTAAACCCTCCTCCCGTCCAACAGAGTACTCCGAAGTGCAGCTTCCTTCTTCACCTTGCGCAGTGACGCTTGTTACATACTCTTCTGCCCCGGCATCAACTCCAAGCCCTAGCGCCGCATCGCGCGTAGCATCAGCAGAAAAGGCACCCAAGTCACATTCACGGCCTTGCAGAGGTGACGACCCCAGGTCCACTGCAACCTCTTCTCTCCTCTCATCCTCCGAAACCGACACTTGTTGAGTACCGAAAGTCGATCCCAGCCACTCCTTGGCTTCTCAGAACTGTTTCAGCACTCTCGGATAGAAGACCACCCCTGCAGCCCTCTCCTGCATCCCATCGGGCGCCTTCTCCATAGCCTTTTGATCACCACCTAAGTTTTTAGTACCCTCATCTGTAACCATATCATTATTTTCCGAAGTTTCCATCTCACTATCATCTTTGTCTTGCTTTTTTGTTTCATCCTCAGGCTTATCCTCTCTGTAACACCCCGAAAATTGAACCCAAATTTTTGTGGTGTTTTCCGACACCTGAAAAACTTTTTCCTCTTATTCTAAATATTTCTCCAAAACTTTTGAAGATGAATTGACTTGGAAATTGCTTTCTCGAAATGTCCCATAAGTCCACGAACCACTCCAACACCCGTGATAATTTTTGTGATCCGGTTTTCTCTCGAAAATCCTAGCCCTAATTCTCGGAACCTTTTAATCCTTTTCTTTCACCTACAAAAGGAAAGCCCATTTCCATAGCTCTAAAAATTCCACCAAAAATACCAGAGGACCCCATGCCCATATAAAGACAACCCATGCAAAAATATTGCATACTCCAATGCAATATTTCCAAGTTAGCCAATAATTTCAAAACTGCCATTTCTAGTCTAGAAATGTTTTAACCAATCTAGGAACCTCCAATAATTCTGATAAATTCAGGGGATGTATATTGTGGCATTTCCTGCATTTCATCTTTCGGAGACAAACCCATTTGAGCAATATTTAGACCACTTCCTTTGTAAGCCCAAATAGATGCCATTTTGAGTCCTTCAAGCAAACCCACACCTAGAAAATTCCAAATGACCTCAAACTCCATGGACACTCCCCTGACCAAAACAACCCATGCCTATTTTTTGGGAATTTTTCTGAGGTGGGCAAGGCCCCTAACATTTCATCGAACACCTTCGGTGTTTTTAGTTTTCTAAAAATTTTGTTCTGCAAAGTTGCAATTCCTTGATTGTTTCTTGTTGGTAGGTGTTGTTCCCGTTGTTGTGAACCCAGTAGTGAAGATCGTTTTGCGTTTGGAGCATCTGGTTGTCGGGAACGCGCCCATGCCACTCTTGGCGCGCTCTGGACGCCAGAGTGCGCATGCCGGCGACCTCCCCAGTTCCCCTGCCGCGCTGTCCCGCCGAGCCACGCCGTGGCCGAGCCCCCCCTCCCCCTTGCTGCCCCTTGCCAGGCCCCCCGCACCCGAGCTCGCCACCTCGCCCCTCCCCAAGCCCGGCCAGCAGCTAGCCGCCGCGCCGCGGGCACAGTACCTTGCCAAGCACAACCCGCCTTACTTTTGCCCGACCATGAGCCCGATGGATTTAACCCATCTCCGCCTAACCGGCATGGCTCGTGTCGGTCAATAGTATGGTGCAGTAGGACTTGTCCCATTCCCTGAGAGAGGCTCGCCGATTTCTTCCATGAGAAGGAATCGACACAACCCAGCTTATATGAGACCCAGTCCTAGCTGCCGTTTAACCACCCTCGCCTGCTATCCTTAGCCAACCCAGCTCTCTTGAAGCAGGATCCCGCAAAGGAATCCCGCATTCTCATCTCATCCTACACCCAGAGCCAGAGGAATCCGATGGCAAACCCCAAGGTCATCCTGGAAACCACCGCCGCAGAGTATGGCGGGTTCCCAGTGATTCTTCGGAAGGCCGTCTCTGATACTCTTGGCAGGCCTGATCTCCCTCGGTATGTGGTGTTCGAGAACTCACTCTCGCTAGACGGGAGTGAATTTCGAGCGAACGTGCATATCGGCTCGTGTCCGTTGGGCACAAGCATGACGTACCTGATCCCAGGTAGGAGCATGCCCACTCTTGCTCAAGCCATCCAGATAGCAGCCTATGAAGGTCTCGTCCGCCTACGGTACTTAGAACCCGCAATGGCGAAAAGTCGAGCTTTCCACTTTCTCCCAGCCCGACCCCAACCTGGCGCAGAGGCCATCCAAACCTCCATCGAAGGCGAAGCCGACCCTGCCGTCATCACCCTGGTCACCTACGCAGCTGCAATGACCAGGTTCAGCAATTCTCTGATAGAAGAACTCGCGACCACAAGGCGCAGCCTTGGTCACGCTCACTTGCAACAGTGTCGAGCAAGGAACCCACCTACCCTCAACCATGGGCAAGCTCGAGGTACCGGAGCCCCAGCCCCAGATGACTTGCTGGAACGCAGTCTGGATGTGTCTGTGGCGCAAGTACTAGCCCGAATTCAGCAGCAACCCCAAGAACAGGTGTAATCCTTGAAGGCAGGCCGATGATTCCCCACCCACCGGAAGATGCAGGTGTGGACACCACTCTTCATCTTGGCACCGCTCCACCGACCCCAGAGGCCGTCAAGCGAAATAGAGCCCCTGTTTGTTTAGACTGAGTGACGCTTGTATGTTGGTAGGTGAGAAGCAGTGAGGTTGTTTGGTTGTTTTGTTGTTGTTTCTTGTGTTGGTGGTAATACAAGTTTGTTGTCTGTTTCCTGGTTGATGTCGAATCAGCCGAAATAAAACTTGGTATTCTTATCCTCTAGTTAGCCACTTGGTAGACACATGATGGAACGTCATGCCTTTTCTTCAGTTAAAGGTTTTGAAGAAACGACAGATCACTTAAAACAGGGACAGTATATGTGAACCCAGACGCATATACCCACCTGGAGTTAATGCAAACTTTGAATGGGATTATTTTGTAGTATGCAAATTATTTTGTGTGTGTTGCACAAGTTTAACTATTAAGTGGAAGTATTTGATGAGACACTGTAACCACGGTGTCCCGCTCACTTAATGTTGGCTCGCGCATAGGTTTGAAAAACTCCTACATGTAGTACCCCAAGGTTCCTCACCCAATATGAACCTTGTCTGGACGCATGTTAGAGAAAGGGGCCCGAGCCCTCCACGAGCAACTCCCTCCCAAGCCTTAAAATGCTTGTTGAGTGTTCTTCCTCGCTGGAACACAAAAGGATTTTTGTAGTGTTTTATTTCTATGTTTGCTTGTGCTTGCCTATACGGTATGGTTGAAATGATTATGCCATACTGCTGCAGCCGTTTGTTTTGGGCCATAAAATGCAGAAATGTTTTATAAAATGATGTTTGCTACAAGTAGAAATTCTCCTACCCATGCTTGTATCCCTGCCATTTAATCTTGCTGCAAGACACGAACTGTATACGGATGGACAATTTCCGAAATTGATGATGCAAGTTCTACTCCAACTGGGACACCGCGACTACTTCAACGCGAAGAGGTACCCCGAGACGTGTTATTCTCCACTTATCCCGGAGTTCTATAGGGAAAATTTCTTTGCAAAAGCAAACTTTGGGAATGGCTCTATCCCACAAAATTTTGGTGTTTGTGATCCCACTCTTGTGGCGCGAACATCGTTGTTTGAAAACAAACCTTGTTTCTTTTTCCAAACCGGTATATACATGAAAGGGGCACCTGCCATGTATGTATAGCTTTGCAAAAATAAAACCTTTTGTTGTACGCACATGAAAGGGGCACCTGTCGTGTGTGTATAACTTTTCAAAAATAAAACCTTAGGAGAAGGTTATGATTAGCATATCCCTGCCTTTTGTTTATAAAGATTTTGAGTTCTTACTCACCCCAGTTGATCTTGTTAGATTATTTGATAATTTGGTTGTAGATCTTGTTTGATCTTGCCCTGTTTATGCAAAACCTTAGATTTTAAATTCATAAGCATGTGAGTAGATCCTATGTTGATTGTTGGTGTGAGGCCCTGCCATGCCATCTTTTAAATGCATTGAGTATGGTAGAAATATCATATGGTTTTAAATAAAAAATCTTGTGGAGTGCTAATCTCTTGAGTGTTAAAAACCCTAGTATTTTGTAGAAAAAGTTTTTTTGGGTATAAATGGATCGTTCAAGAATTATCTTGTATAACCTCCTTAATATCGAGGACGAGATTCCTTTTAAGGGGGAAGGTCTGTAACACCCCGAAAATTGAACCCAAATTTTTGTGGTGTTTTCCGACACCTGAAAAACTTTTTCCTCTTATTCTAAATATTTCTCCAAAACTTTTGAAGATGAATTGACTTGGAAATTGCTTTCTCAAAATTTCCCATAAGTCCACGAACCACTCCAACACCCTGATAATTTTTGTGATCCGGTTTTCTCTCGAAAACCCTAGCCCTAATTATCGGAACCTTTTAATCCTTTTCTTCCACCTACAAAAGGAAAGCCCATTTCCATAGCTCTAAAAATTCCACCACAAATACCAGAGGACCCCATGCCCATATAAAGACAACCCATGCAAAAATATTGCATACTCCAATGCAATATTTCCAAGTTAGCCAATAATTTCAAAACTGCCATTTCTAGTCTAGAAATGTTTTAACCAATCTAGGAACCTCCAATAATTCTGATAAATTCAGGGATGTATATTGTGGCATTTCCTGCATTTCATCTTTCGGAGACAAACCCATTTGAGCAATATTTAGACCACTTCCTTTGTAAGCCCAAATAGATGCCATTTTGAGTCCTTCAAGCAAACCCACACCTAGAAAATTCCAAATGACCTCAAACTCCATGGACACTCTCCCCTGACCAAAACAACCCATGCATATTTTTTGCGAATTTTTCTGAGGTGGGCAAGGCCCCTAACATTTCATCGAACAGCTTCGGTGTTTTTAGTTTTCTAAAAATTTTGTTCTGCAAAGTTGCAATTCCTTGATTGTTTCTTGTTGGTAGGTGTTGTTCCCGTTGTTGTGAACCCAGTAGTGAAGATCGTTTTGCGTTTGGAGCATCTGGTTGTCGGGAACGCGCCCATGCCACTCTTGGCGCGCTCTGGACGCCAGAGTGCGCATGCCGGCGACCTCCCCTGTTCCCCTGCCGCGCTGTCCCGCCGAGCCACGCCGTGGCCGAGCCCCCCCTCCCCCTTGCTGCCCCTTGCCAGGCCCCCCCGCACCCTAGCTCGCCACCTCGCCCCTCCCCATGCCCGGCCAGCAGCTAGCCGCCGCGCCGCGGGCACAGTACCTCGCCAAGCACAACCCGACGCCAAGCAACCCGACGCACCGACGCTCCAGTACCCCCTCGTGCTCCCCTGTGCGTCCAGCGCGGCGGGCTTATCCCCTCTCCCCCCTGGTTCCTCTTCTGTGGCCGCGGAAGCGTCGACGTCGACACTCCGTTGGTGGCCACGGGCACGGCCACGACCTCCACTGCCCCTCCGCCCCCGCCTATTTAAGGAGCTCCCCGAGGCCCTAAATAACCACACCACGCCCTCTCCCTCCCCTGGGCCTCCCCACGTTTTTTTCGGCAGGAGAAAACGAGCTCGAGCTCGGCCATGGTCGCCGTGACCATGTCGAGGATGGACTCGAGCCTCCAGCCCCTCCCGTGCCCTAGCCCTCTTCCCCTGGCCGCGGAGCGCCGCCTCCAGCCAGTCCCCACCGCCGGCCGACCCTCCGGGCGTGCCCTCCGGCCGTCCCCTGCCGTTCCCGTGCGTGGAACAGAGGTGGAAGACGACCTCTGGTCGATCCCCTCTGCGTTTTCTTTTTTTTTTCCTTCCTGGATCGTTCTCTGGCCTGAGCCCAGCCCAGCTAGCCACTGCCCAACAGGCCAGCAGCAGCGCTGCAGCCCAGCTCGGCCCAGCTAGGCGCTGGCGCCAGCACAGTGCGGCCGTGGCCCATTTACGGCCGTGCTGTTTTTTTTTCGCGAAACTGTTTTTCTTTTTCCCGGTGGACAGATTTTCAAACGCCCACAACTTTCAAACCGTAGCTCCGTTTTCGGTGATTCAAATTCCTAAATTCTTGTCTCGACGCAACCTTTCCAGTGGTATGGATTCCACCTTGTTCCAAGATAGTTCCTGAGGTGCCCCTTATGTGGGTACATTCCGGAGTTCCCGAGAGCGGCTTTCGAACCCCGACGCCGCGAAACCACCCCGACCCTTCCAAGACAAATGGATCCCCGCCTTCAGGCAAGCTAACCCCTTGCTGTGAACCATCCCGCAATGTTGTTTGTATTTACTTGTTGCCATGCCGAGTGTTTATATCTGTCTGCGTTCGGTATATATCATGTCGGTCTGCTGTTATTATGTTCAATAGGTTGCTTCGAATATTGCCCCTGCCATGTTTTATTCATCATCATGTATGCATTAGAATGACGTGTGAATTAATTGTGTGCCTCGCACTTGCGCGGCTTTGTCGAAACCTCTAAATAAACAACTATAAAACATGTGTCCCTATGATTGTTTGCTTCTTCTTCTTCGCCGAGGTGAGGAGCGGACGAATGTCGTCTTATGATCCTCGGAGTTGGGGGCATTTGCCAAAAGAGTTATTTGCTTCTTATCCCTCCGTCAAATATGGTTGGCGTAAGCCACCCGGACTGCGACGCTTGGGAGCTGACTTTCCATTTGGTTCTTTTTGCCAAGATTGATGACACCACGTCAGGTTAATCCTCGAGTGGAATGGATGCTTTCTTTCTTATGATTGCTTTTCGGTTCATTGTTTGGAGGCTACATGCCTCACCAACTTTGTAATTAATCTGCGAGGGCGCTGGCTGGAGGAACCGCCACAGTCGTCCGATTGACCCACTGTGTTATCTTTTGTAGTCGATCTGTGAAGGCGCTTGCCAGCGGAAGACCGCTGCCACAGTCTTCCGGTCGACGTTTCTTTTTCCTTGTCAAACGAGAAGGCGCTTGCCAGCGGAAGACCGCTGCCACAGTCATCCGGTTGACGTTCTTTTTATTTTGCTAAGTTTGGACATGGATACTACTATTGCTTGATTTATTATGTTGCTAATATTTTGTCGTGTGATGATATATTATGATATTGTGATTGTTGTGTTGGACTAATCCTCTTGGTTTGGACTTGTGAATGATGGAACTTGATTAAATGAAACACCCCTCCAAACAACGATAGGGTCAGTCCATGGTGCCACTAATCTGAACATCGAAAGCACTGCCACTGTCGCTCACATGGGCGGGCCTTGACCTACGTAACCTATTGAGCCTCCTTTGACGCCACCATTTTGGCAAGTCTAGTCGGTACCATAGTTGGTCGGGGCTAGTCTTGCGAAGGTTCCGGAGCTAGGCGTCGCTCATGGGTTGGGGACGTGCCGGATTCACTTCTGCATAAGGCATAGAGTTATGTCGGTGGCTATACAGGGAGTGTCTTGGTAGCGTGAACGGTCAGGTGAGTGTATCTTGCTGAGTTCGCCTTAAGGATGATATCCTAAAGTACCGGCTGAGTGTGGTGCACTTAGGTGGGTGGTATCTGCAACCTCTCGAGAGTGTCAAATCTGGATGTCTAGCCTCGTTCCAAGGTTATGGAACAACAGTTCAGTGTCGGTCACACTGTGTGTCCGTGTCGTGTCAGGAGGTTAAACCTAAGGCTTGTTTGAAAGAAAGATGAACAACCTGATTTCACTAAGTGAACAATAAAATGATGCAGGGAATGTTACTTGAGATGTGAACTGTGGTTAGGGATGGCGGTGTGATGCGTTGGGAAGCCTATAGTTAGGCCAGAGCCCACATCAACCGTGCATGCCCCGGAAGATAGCCAGAGTTGGCTGGATTGATAGCCAGAGTTGGCTAGAGGCTTGGAAGCCTGATTGTGTTGACAGGAGTAATTATAAGATTTGGTACCCACTGATACACTCGTCTACTCGTCACAGGTAACCTCTTTGTTTGATTGCCGGTATACGATCCAACCCCACCTGGCTTGGACTCTGTACTGGTGATACTCTTGTTGCTTGCTTATGCCATGTTTTGCTTGTGATGCCATGCTACCTTTATGTTATCATATTGGTCTATCTCGAGTAGACTCTTGCCATGTTGTAGGATTTTATTTCCAATGTATATCTTGTTGCATGATTGTTGGATTGTTGTGGTGAGTGGCGATTCTTGCTGAGTGCATATTAATGTACTCACGGGCCTTGTGATTGTGGCCAGGTTTTGTCGAGGATTCATCTTCCACCTTAGTAAGGATTTGAAGCAAGAGCGTGCTAGGATCAGTAGCCCAGCCAGAACCTGTGGAGTGGAGCCGCTCCAAGCCGTAGCCTCTCATATGTCTTCCGCTGCCAGTTAAAACTCTGTAACGTGCCATGCTGGGATTGATATTTTGTCATTCCTTGATGGCCTTGTAAACCATTTGTAGCACTGATATGCCTGATTGTGTAATGATTTCCATTATGTTACACTGTTGTGACGTGCGGCCAGTTATCTTGGGATGGCGCACGGGACGACTGCCTCTCTGGCAAGATGTGCCAGGGAGGGGTGTCACACTCTCCATCTCCATCGTTATCATCATCAGGTGGTGGTGACCTCGGCGCATCATCTTCCTTATCAGCCACATCTATCGGGTTTTCGACCTTAAACTTCAGCCTATAGAACCCATCCTTAATGAATATTGTCCAAATTAAAGTGTAGTCCACACAACCCACAAGAATACGCAGCACCCCATGTTTGCGTGTAAACTTCATATCCACTTTGATAGTTTTTCCAAACAAAGATCCCAAGCTCCACAGAGATAAGAAATCCCCTGTCCTTTTCCTTGGGATGCCAATCACCCGAATCCATTTTTTGGGTAGTAGCTCCATCGGTTCAATGGTGGCAACCCAAGGAGTGACTGTAATTTCGCACTTACTATTTGGAACTTTGCAAGCACCGAAAATTGCTAGCCTATCAAGTTCACTTTTTGAAGGAAAAGGCACCTTGAACACATTCTGCCCTACTTGTTCAACTTCCCAGTGAAACTGAGCCAAAGGAACCAATCTTTGAAGCTGGAAAACGACTTGAGGAATAGTGAGCTCTCCTCCTGACACCGTCAACATGGCCAGACGAACGTTGTCTATCTTAGGTTTATAAGTATCCGATGTTGGCTGCTCAAAAAACATCAGGCCATCATTGATCAGCCCATGCACGATGACCTGCGGCTTCGGCGCATTCAGCAAAGGACACATCTCGGGTTGGTGCTCCTTGCTCTCACAGATATCACAAACATCGACAGTACACTCTCTTCCATGATGACCCGGTTCATCACAACGGTAGCAGCGAGATTTGTCAGCCTTCTTCGCTTTTTTTGCCGCTGCACCTTCAACACCCGCCTGACCAGCATCGACGTTGGTAAGGTGACCTCTCGCCTGAGACTGCTGTTGCGCTGTGGGTTGCACTGGAGCCGCTGCACCCTCCGTACCAGCTTCTTTGGCCGCAGCCACCGGTTTGATTATCGGCACATATCGAGGCACCGAAGGAGCCTTAGTTGCCTCGCCCGTCGGCAAGACACCCGGTTGTCTAAGCGCTTCAGTGACTTGCCTGACCACTTTTGCCAACATCTCTTCGTTGAGGTTCAACGAGGCATCCCGGTCGGAGCTCTGGCTCGCATAGCCATCACGAGAGTTTCTGGGATAGTTTCTGTTGCTATCGAACCTGCCTCCCCTTTGTGCCTGAAACGATCTGTTGAACTGTCTCTGTTGTCCGCCATTCCCAAAGCCGGAACCCGCGTTAAAATTCCCAAAACCAGTATTGTTCGCCACTTCAAAACCTTGCGGACTATGATCCGGCTGACCAGCCGTCCCACTCGTCCCAGCCCCAGGATAGTTGTTCTGCCCTCCAGCAAAGTTACCGCGACCCACCGTGCCGCCACGAAAGGGAGGTGCACCATCTCCAAAACCACGGCCTTGATGTCCTGCACCATTTCCCCGGCCAGGAACAAAGCCACGTCCGTCACCAAGCCGCCTCGTCCGCCGCCGTTGTTCATGACGGCGGCGTCCTGACCTCTTGGAAACAGACATGATCGCTTTTCGTTGGTAAACCCTAACGACGATCGAACACGGATGTTTTGTGCCAGAGTGATACGGCCAGACAGTCGAGGTTCCGCAGCCATTTCCTGGCCCATAGCCCCAGTCTGAAACAAACTTGAACTCTGCCCATTATTCTGAAATCGGCCCGCATAGCCATTGACGTAAGATTTTGAATTTGAAGCGTACGATCCGAAGATCGCGATCTTCTTCCCCAAGTCCGGCGACGACTGGCCGAACCGAGGACCGTGGCCACGGCGTTGTACCTTTGTCAAGTTCAGACGGCCCACATGACCTCCGACATTAACATTTGAACGTACAACACACGAGCCAGAAACCCCGCACATCCTCATCAATTCCGGCGACGCATCACCAAAACGACGACGGCGGCGCTGCACAAGTTCCCAAACACCTGACCCATCATCCTCAAATGTGACTGTCGGTTTCAGAATTGACAGTTTCAGCTGCGCCGATCTCCCAAACGGCAGTCGTCCTAACTGGACCTTCCGCTCGACGACTGATCCTTTAGAACCCTCTGATCTGTCCGGCGAGAGCACCTGAAGGGAAATAGCCGCGTACCTTTGCGCTTGTCGCTTGTGTAGCCTCTTCTCCTCTCTAGATCTTCGCTCTTCCAAAGTCCTCCGTGAACATGGCGACGGCGAACGGCACAGGTATCGGAAATCACCCTCTCCGGCGACCTCTTCATCTGCGCCGCCGTGGCCAGTGTTCGAATCCGCATCGTCTTCCCCATCGCTGGAAGGGAAGAGCTCCTCTCCGGCGAGATCGCCGGACAAAGCCCAGAATCGCCCTCCCGTCGCCTCCAACGGCACTCCGAAAGTTTCGGAGCCCATTCGTCCAACGAGGAGCTATTCCAGATTGAATTAACACTACTATCCTATGAGATGTTGGAGCGAAACAAATAAGTTGACGATCTCATTTTGTTTAGGAAAAAGTTATCAACATGCACCATAACAGCCAACTAGTATTTTGACGGAGGATACTTACCGAAGATAATTCCATCGAGGCTCTTGTTATTCATAGATTAACATCTTCTCCTCGTCGTGGACCCAACACCCGAGCAGCTTGACTAAATTTATGTGTTGTAGCTTGACGATAAGTTGAATTTCATACGCATAAACACTACTTTTGTCAAATTCACAAAAAGAAATACTACTTTTATTATACATGTACATCACTTATACGATATATAATTATTATTTTCTTGTGTAGCTGCATATTTTTTGAAACACATGAATATATTTTTAAACATGTAAACATTTAATCTATAAGACGTGGAATTTTTGCAATACATAATTTTTTTCTATGGGAGTTTACAATTGCCTAACACTATGGGATCGCCGTATGTCCATTGTGTGTTCAGGAGCGGTTCACAAAGGCAATATGTTCAAATGAGAAACATTGTTTGTGCCGTTTAATTTTTTTGTTAGGTTAAAAATATGTTCATTTAGAGAAAATGTCCACGTAGTGCAAAATAATTATTCACAAGATAAAAAAAAAGTTCATACAATTCAATAATTTTGTTCGTGAGGTTTAAAAAATACTCATATAAGAGAAATATATTGTGCAAAATAATTGTTCACACCATTAAAATTCTATGATTAGGCTACTATCAGATTCCCTGTATATAGTATTATTCTTATGTATACGAAATAGAAAGGTAAATTAACAGATCCTCCCTGTGCCCGGGAACCAGGATGGAATGCTGTATGTTTTGGGTATGTTGACAACACGTTTACCTCGGGTATGCACATATGGGGTATATAGGAGGTACATATATATACCCCTGAGTATGTGTATTGGATGTATCTACATGGTTTATATACCTCGGGTATGTGTGTCCAATAGTACGCGTACAAATCAGGTATATATAAATAACTTAGGTATGTGTACATATTAGGTATTTTATACCCCATTATATGCATATACCCAAAGTCATATGTGACTCCTACATACCTAAGGTGTACATACCCAAGGTATATGTATATGTCTATATACCTAAAACTTACCGTATTGCATCCTGGTGCCCATGCTTCATGGAGCTCCATCCGATTTTCCAAATAGAAATTTATATATAATTTTTGAGATTTTAAAAGTATATATATAGTACACAATATGTCTCCATACTCTAATTTTGGTTTGATTCTATGAAACAATTCATAATAAGTCATTCGGATTTCAGAAGAATACAATGGTAAGACTTATTTTCATAATTTAGTCCCAATAATATTGTCTATCTCTAAAATGGGTCAAACGTCTAGTCATAAGATTTTCAAATGTTTTTTTTGGACACCAAGCAAAATGATTAACGATTTTTCTCAATCTCTTTGTCTAATTCTAAATTTTGAGAGTTTCATTGTCTAGCAAATACATGAACGAGAAGAAATGACAAAAACGAACCAATGCAACAAGGACCGCGTCCAGGAGATTGAAACGGATTAAATGGTCCTAGCCAACAACGGCCGAAGGCTCGAAGCGGTATGCGTGAAACAGTTCGAGGCTTAATTAATAATCCCTCCATTTACATGTACACTGCATTTTTTATTTAGTCAAAGTCAAATTTTGTGAAGTCGTACTAATAATATAAGAAAAAATACAGGCATCTAAAATATAAATTTTATATTATTAGAATCATCAAAAAATATTTTATTGATAGCCAAACCCCGTGATGTAGCTATCACGTGTTTTTTTTTGATAAAGCGAGCTTTTATTACTCCCTTCGTCTGGAAAATGATGTCTTGGATTTGTCTAAATTCGGATGTATATAGATATGTTTTAGTGTATACATACATCTGAATTTGGATATATGTAAGACATCCTTTTTCAAACGGAGGGAGTACTAAAGATTTTTAAGTATTACACCCACTCTCTGCATAATTAGGACGCGTACAACGATAGAAGTTCCGTAGCATCAAGCATTAAAAAAGCCGAATTACATATCATGATGAGAAATTGTAGAAACACCTATGGTGATGGAGTGCCGGTCCGCAAATTATGCTGCCATCCATGTTGGGATAAAAAGTCTCTCGACGTATCCTCCAATCTTGTACACACCTCCGTAAACAGGTCTCGATGCTTCACACTTTACAACTGTGACCATAAACGAAGCGTAATTGTACTCTTGTGAATAACCTGCATGTTACAATCTGATAGCAAACGCGCCCGTGGTATAGCTGCCAGATCCCAATCGGATACATCATGGCGTCTACATCACCTCCTTTAGGTGATTTGGGCGACCAATTAGATAAGTCTAACCAAGAAATGCAAAAAAAAAAAAAAGCAAGCAAGCAAAGTTACTCTTACTTCCTCGGGGCCAAGCACATCATGCTTATGTCATTTGATCTATTTCCAGTAACATTCGTTTATACATGTTGAGCATGCATGCATTGTTCGTGTGAAGCGGTATGGTTCCTGATAAGGGAAATAGTAGCAAGGTGCGATAATATAGTCATGACTGATTTCATCGCATTGGAATGATTCTATCATTTGGTTGGTATAAATAGAGTCCATCATCTCCGTCAACTTGTAGTCCTGGAGTAGTAGCTATTCTAGAAATAATTAACACTACTATCCTATGAGATGTTGGAGGGAAACAAATAAGGCAAAATAGAGTTACTTTCGATCTTCAGAACGACAAGAAAGAGGCAATCGGCCATGGCTGTAGTCAGCATGGAGACGACGCTACACATGCTGGGCCGGTCGTCCGCGCCGGCTTGTACTAGGGCCACGTGAATACACTTTATAACCTGGCTCACGTCGTAATACGGCCCAGGTGCCGAGTCCACCATCTAGAACCACTTCAAAGCCTGCCATAGCTGATAAGCCTTGAAACAGTTATGAACTTAAGTGGTACTACTCTAATGAAATATATGTGACCGCCTCAACCGTATAGTTTAACTGAAGTGGTCTCTTCCTTTTGCAGATAATGAAGTGAGTAAATTAGGCTGTAAGAAAACAAAACCACCGAATTTATAGTGCACTGTCAAGGCTACAGATAGCATCGATTTGACATAAAAAACTGAGGACTCGATCCTATTTGCCACGCACACATTCTGTCATTCTTTTGTGGTAGAGCACGTCTGAGTTGGATGTTTTTTTGCAACCTTCATAGGCGCCTATATCGATCCCTCTCCTCGTTGGAGGAGGCCACGGCATCTCCGGGAGTACCAGTGAACACTCCAGGTACCAACTCTCAAAACATGAGGAGTGGACCGATTCAGAGGATTTCAACGCAGGGAACTTTGGATCGATTCTTTTGATTACAAGAAAATACCACTCAAAACTTAGGATAAACAGAGCATCGCCAAAAACACAGTTCCTCTTTCCTCCCCTCCAGTTTTATCCTCCAGCTTCATGTCATAATCCGCAGTGCACCAGGTCTACCGCAGGCTAGTGTGGGCACTACTTGCTTGTTGTCGAAAGCTACTTCCGCAGTCGAGCTGCCCTTAAGCACCAACCTATCTATTCTCATCCTTTCACCGTTGGAGATCATCTCTGTTGGATCGACTACTACCCGACGGCTCTTCCCGGTATTAGCAAACTAGGGTTTGGGCGGAAACGATGCCTCCGTTAGGATGCTCGGGTACAGCCCCTGGCGTGGCGTACAAGTTTGTAGTATATCGGTGGAGTAATACTCCATACGGTATACGCTACCGTATTACATATTTAACAGCCCCCTTAATCTAGACTTTTACAAAGATTTAGATTACTCTTAAATTCCTCTAAACTTCTCACTGGAAGAGGTTTAGTAAAACCATCCGCAATTTGGTCCTTCCTAGAAATAAATCTAACTTCTAAAAGCTTATTTGCTACTCTCTCTCTTACAAAGTGAAAATCTATTTCTATGTGCTTAGTATGTGCATGAAACACATGATTTGCTGACAAATATGTAGCTCCTCAGTTGTCACACCACAAACATGGTTTTTTCCTTCAGTTTTACACCAAGTTCATTCAGAAGAGCTTCAACCCATATCAACTCTGCTGTGGCATTTGCTAGGGACTTGTACTCAGCTTCAGTACTAGACCGTGATACTGTTGCTTGCTTGCTTGCTTGCTTGCGAGCACTCCAAGAGATCAAGTTTGTTCCAAGGAAGATAGCAAATCCTCCAGTGGATCTTCTATCATCAGGGAAACCAGCTCAGTCTGCATCTGAAAAGGCACTCAAAAGTGTAGAAGATGAACGAACAAAGGTAATACCAATTTTCAAAGTATTCTGAACATATCTCAATATTCGTTTAGCAGCTGTCCAATGAGTTGTTGTTGGAGCATGAAGGTATTGACAAACTTTGTTAACTGAGAAGGACAAATCAGGCCGTGTGAGAGTTAAGTATTGAAGAGCACCAACTATGCTTCTATACTGTGTGCTGTCCTTGGGACCAAGAGGTGTTCCTTCATGAAAAGATAGTGGCTCGGTAGGAGATAATGGTGTAGGTGCAGGCTTGCATTTTTTCATACCAACACGAGCTAACAAATCTGTGGCATATTTTTCCCGTGTCAAGAGTAAACCATCCTGCATTTTCTTAACCTCAATACCCAGGAAATAATGCAAATCACCAAGATCCTTTATAGCAAAATGTTCATTAAGATCATGCAGGAGTGCAGGAATGGCCTTTTCTGAGGAGCTTGTTACTATAATGTCATCAACATAGATCAAGACAAACATAGTAATACCTGACTTGTGATATAAGAACAAAGAAGTGTCAGCCTTTGATGGAATAAAACCAAGATCATGCAACTTGGAACTAAGCCGAGAATACCAAGCTCGTGGAGCTTGCTTCAATCCATAAAGAGCTTTGTCAAGCTTGCAAATGTGATGGGGGGCATCAGGATTTTCGAAACCTGGAGGTTTTCTCATGTATACCTCTTCTTCCAGAACACCATGTAAAAACGCGTTCTTCACATCTAGCTGCCGTAAACACCATCCTCGAGAGACTGCAACTGCTAAGACAAGTCTAATAGTTGCAGCTTTAACAACAGGACTAAATGTATCTTCATAGTCTATGCCATATCTTTGCTTGAACCCTTTAGCAACAAGGCGTGCTTTATACCTGTCAATTGTACCATATGCATTTTTCATGATACGATAAACCCACTTGCAATCAATCAGATTTTTGTTTTTGCTGGGGGGAACAAGATGCCAGGTTTTGTTCTCGAGCAAAGCACCATACTCTTCCTCCATTGTTTTGCGCCACTTAGGATCATCAAGAGCTTCAGAAAGAGAACACGGTTTCCCTGTAGATGCAAGCATACCATACTTGATAGTACCATCAGTGTATTTTATTTTGTTCCCATGCATATTTTTTTTGGACCGTGTTACCGTAGGGGAAACCCCTACGGTGTAATTTTTAAATAAAAGGTAACAAAGAGAGTTTTACATGGGTGAACAAAGGGGGGAGAGAGAGGGGTCAGAACAACATGACCCAACTCAACACAAAAGAGCAAAACGAAAAGGGAAAAAACGGTCCAAAAATGTGCTCACTTAAGCTAAAGTGAGGGCAACCCAGTCCACTAGTCTCTGGACAAAAGCAGCCTTGATCCTGTACCGATGCAGTAAAATGTCTTGCTTGGCGCGCAGCTTCCAACTGACTAGAGAAGGAGGCACTTTATTAAAGATGAGGTCGTTACGCTGCTTCCAAATGTTCCAGGCCACCGAAGCAAAAATTTCAAAAAAGCAGGCCTCCCTAAAGAGCGTAGCAGCCAGCAGAATACGAGGGTTCACCGGAACACCGAGGTTCCACGAAATGCCAACAATATCCCAGCAGTTCCGAGCAAACGGGCAAGTGAAGAAAAGATGATCTAAATCTTCGAGGTGCGCTTGATCACACAACACACAGTGAGGGCCTCCTTCAAATTTCCAATGTTTCCTCATCATCAAATCTTTTGAGTTTAAACGATCATTAATCAGTAGCCAGCAAAAGACTTTGAGTTTGGGCAGGCAACGGGATTTCCAGAGCTTGGAGAGGGTTACGTCCTTAGGAACTGCCTGAAACATGTACTGATAGAAGTCTGCCGAGGTGAAACTCGATTTGCCCCACGAGAAAGCCCTGGTGTCAAGAGCATCAGTGATGGGATTGCTGTCACAAATTTGCTGAAGGAGCTGGAATTCTTCGAAAGCTTGAGGCGACAACGGAAGAGAGAACAGAGTGCTGCGGTCAACCAAAGGAACAATGGACTGGATATTTAAATCCGGCTTGGTGGCATATGAGAATAAGCGTGGAAATTTATCTGCCAAGATTTCACCGTTTAACCAAAAGTCTTTCCAAAAGAGGATAGTGGAGCCATCTCCAACCGTACTGGTTGTTATGCTTCTGTATAGGTCAGCAAATTTGAATATATCTCGCCACCAAAAAGAACCTTTCACAGCTTGGGCGTGGGGGGCCTTTGTGCCATAATACGACCATACCAATTTTACCCATGGGATATCTTCTTTACTGAAAAATTTGTGTAGTTGCTTGAGGAGAAGACCAATATTTTGAAGTTCTAAATTGATAACCCCAAGACCTCCTCTGTTCTTGGGTTTACACACTTTCTCCCAACCTGCAAGACCCGCAAAAGAGGTAGAATCCTCTCGTTTGTCCCATAAGCAGTGGCGGCGAGCTCTATCACAAGTTTTGATAAACCCTTTTGATAATTTAAGAGTAGTCATCAAAAAAGTGGGAGTAAGGAAAACACTGAGTTAACTAACATCAGACCGCCACCATGGGGAAGGAAACGAGCACAGGCATTATGCCTCCTTTCAATTTGGTCACTAACTGGGGCCAGATCTCTGATAGTTGGTCTGGAGACTCCAAGTGGCATTCCCAAATAAGTGAATGGTAGAGTACCAATGGAGCAATCGAACACAGCAGCAAGGTGATTCATCTTCTCAGCCGAAACATTGATAGGCAGGATGCAGAACTTGGCGTAATTCACTTTTAAACCAGTGGCACTAGCAAAATCTGTCAAGAGATTCTTGAGAGCAGTTAATTGGTCTGGGCATGCTTGCATGATAAGAAGAGTATCATCAGCGTATTGGAGAATTGGAAAATCCATTCCAGGAATAGGTAACGGAGCTTGAAGCATCCCCTCATGAAACCAATAATTTACCATGGACTACAAGAGATCCGAACCAGCTACATACAAAATTGGGGAGAGGGGATCTCCTTGCCTAACCCCTCTTTTGCAGGCAAACTTTTTCCCTGGGACACCATTCAGCAGAATTGAGGAGGTTCTGGTGCTCATAATATTGGTGATCCACATCAACCATCTTTCATCCAGTCCTTTACATTTCAGTATCTCAAGAATGGCTTGGTGTTCAATGGTATCAAAGGCCTTAGCAAAATCTAGTTTAACAACCAGGCATTCCTTCTTGGATTGTTTGCATTGATGTATGTATTCATAAGCCCAAGCAACACAATCCTGGATAGTACGCGTTTTGATAAATCCATACTGGTTTACATGGATGAGCTTGATAATTTTGGACTGGAAACGGTTGGCCAGAATTTTTGTCAAGAATTTCAGACAAGTATTGAGCAAAGAAATGGGTCTGTAGTCATTTGGCCCTTTCCGGTGAATTAATTTTGGGGATAAGAGTAATCAGTGAATCATTGATACTCTGGAGGTTTACATGGCCAGACCAAAAATCCCTGCAGAGATCATAGAAATCCCACTTGACAATGGGCCAGCATTTCTTCATAAACAGGCCAGTAAAACCATCAGGCCCTGGAGCACGTGCATTAGGGAGTTCTTTAAGGACCTTGTCAATCTCCTGCATGGTGAATGGCGCTGAGAGAGATTCTAGCCCAGTAACAGGGGAAAGGTACTGTGAGAAATTAAAACTCCTATCAATGCTTTTTGACAGACCAAGTCTTTCTTTGTAAGTGTGCCACAACAGACCAGCCTTCTCGTCATGTTCAAGAGCCACGGAGCCATCTTCTCTGACTAAAGTAGCAATAGAATTGCGGCGAAAGCTTACAGTTGCCATAGCATGGTAATATGAAGTGTTCTCCTCACCCAGCTTTGCCCATCTAGCTGTACATCTTTGTTTCCAGTACGTTTGCTTGAAGTGCAGCAGCTTATCAAGTTGCTTTTTCACTATGTTTCGGAAATTCCATTCTGATATGTGAAGCACTCTCAGATCTTCCAACGAATCAACCATCAGAATAACCTCATTGCAGCCGTCTATAATTTTATTGATCTGAGAGATATTAGTGGCCCATTTCTTTAAACCCTTTCTTAGAAGCTTGAATTTTGAAGACAGTCTTTTAGCACTGTCACCCAGGCAATGTATATCCCAGATCGAACATACAACCTCAAGGAAACCTGGCATTGAAGCCCAATGATTCTCAAACCGAAAGACAGAAGCTTTAGGAATTGTAGTGCCAACCGAAATGACACAAGGCACTTGATCCGAAGTGGGTTTTGCAAGGGGCGACACGAGAGTGTTTGGGAATTTCAGAGTCCAATTTAACGAAGTGAAAAACCAGTCTAATTGAACTAGAAGAGGGTCTGATTGCATATTGGACCAGGTGAAGGAACGACCTTTTATGGGCAGCTCAATAAGCCCATGATAGCTGATAATTTCATTAAAGGTTTCCATGTCTGTCATATTAGCACCCTCTCTGTTACGGTTCTCCACAGAACGATAGAAATTAAAGTCGCCAACTATCAATCAGAGCTTATCATCATCAATCTCAAGATGGAAGAGCCAAGCCACGAAATTATCTCGAGCAGGTCCCACACAAGGACCATAAATGTTCGCGAGATAGAACACATCAGACGAGTGCATAGAGGAGAAACAGAGAACAAGACCACAGAAATCACTGAGAACCAACTGTGCAGAGAACATTCTACTAGACCATAAAATGAGCAGGCCACCTGATGCTCCATCTGAGGGGACAAATTCAAATTTGTCAAAGCGTTTTGGTGCAAAACCCTTGATGAAAGAGGTATCAAAATGAGCTCTTTTTGTCTCCTGAAGGCAGACAATCGCTGCCCCGCTTTCTTCAATCTTGTACCTAATATGAGGCCACTTAGCAGGATCATTAAGCCCACGAACATTCCAACTCAACACATTCCAGGTTGTGTTACGAAGAGTAGAATTCATTTTAGTACACTTGAAAGGAACTCAGATAGAGAACTGAAAACAGAGGAAAGCATAAGACTAAACATGACGTTCTTGCATGAGCTTCTCCTCTGAGAGTTCTTCAGGATCGATGTGACAACGCTCAACACCAAGGCGCTTCATTTCTTCCATTCGCATCACTTCCGGAGCTTTGGCTTTAGCAGCAGCAGGACGACGAGGCGCACGGGTGTCAGGAAGAGCCTGGTGCTTGAAACCATCCTTGTTCTGCCTAGTAGGGCGACGAGGGCTTGCAGCAACAATAGCAGTTACTGCCTTCTTTTTCCTTTTACCATGGGATTTACTTACGACCTGGGTTGAAGTTGCATCAGAAGATTCAGAGCTCAAGAGCAGATTAGCAAGAGGATACTCAATTGCCAGAGTGATATGCATTACTTGCTGAATAGCAGCCCTTTCTGCAGTGTCAAGCATCGACTTCACAGACAGACAATACCACAGCAGCAACTGTTTCAGAAAAACAGAGAACCTGGAGACACTGTCGAGACCAACCTCCGCATCAATATTCATAAAAACTCCATCAACAACAACCTCTGTATTGTCAATCAGTGAGGGCTTGAAATAGACATATTGCATCATGAAAGTCCAAAATTCAGTAAAATCTGCAATGGACAAGCTGAACGGAACACTATCAACTGTAAAGAAGGTGATCATCTGATCGAGTGTTTGCTGAAAAACACTGGAACTTTCTCCATATTCCCAGCTAGAAAAATCTTGAAAAGGTGCTGCTAAACCCGGACCAGCTAGAGCAGAAGAGCCCTGCCCCGGGTTAGAAACCCGAAAGCTAAGTTCCGGACTATCAGCACGCATAAACAGGTTACCACTCACTGATCCTATCAGCAGACGATCAGCCGCTGCTTCAACTTGAGGGGTTGGCGCATGGGGAGTTGACAGAGGCGGAACGGGCGAAAGCAGGGAGGGAAACTCTGTCTGTTTGTCCTTGGGAGGGGAATCGTCAATCACAATTAGTGTCTTGCGGTTGTGTTTTGGAGCCCAAATCTGTTTAGTGGTGCACTTAAGAAAGGCATGCCCAATCTCGCCACATCTGGTGCAACGCACAACATTAGCCCGCGAGGGGCAAGTTAGTCTACGGTGGCCCACTAAATCACAGAAACCGCATCTGGCCTTATTTGTCCCCTCAGATGGAGCATCAGGTGGAGCAAATCTTTTGGGAACCCAGATTTTCCGCTGATGACATGATTTTGTCGAGTGGCCTTCCAAACCGCATTTGACGCAAGTGATTTTGGGGCAAGAATCGTATCTGTGACCCATCAAATTACAGAAGGTGCATAAAGGCGATACTTGGCAGTCTCTCACCTTGTGGCCTAGCCCGTAGCAACCCAGACATTTCAGTTTATTTGTACAATTTCTCTGCGTGTGACCCAGCTCAAGACATTTGAAACAACCGCGCATCGGTCCAATATCAAGATTACGAAGCAAGCTTCTTGGCCCTGCCTGCTCCAAATTAGCTGGGCTTAACGAACTGGAAGGACAATCAAAATCGGAATGTCCACGTTCACGGCACAAATTGCACCGTCTTAATAACTCGACTGTTTTCTCTTTGGAAGGAATACCAAAAAATTTAATAGCCTGAGAAATCACCGGACCGACATAATTAGCTTCATAAAGATCCAGCGTATGTTCCAGCCAGGTAGTAACAGAAGGGGGCAATAATCCCGCATTAACATCAGACCAGTAATTTTGCCCCGCAAATTTGGGAAAATATTCTTCGGAGATCATGTCAGTAGCAACAGCAGGGAAAGAACCGAATTTCAAATTTGATACTATTCCTTCAGAAGTAGAGGAATCCAAAGGTAAATCGAATGAACCAAATTTGATAGGTCCAAAACCATGAGAACGATGCTCAGAAGTAGACGGATCAGTCGAAGGTGCAGCCTTGCACAGAGGTTCAGAATTTTCTAGAAAACTGAGATCATGATGAACAGCCAGAGATTTCACCGGGGAAAGTTGATCATCAAAACGACCAGCTAACCAAGCAGAGGCAGCTTCATCAACATGTAATCTTGCATTCTCAATATCACCTCGATAGAGGGAGAAGTGGCAAACAAAATCCGGCCAGACACGATCCAGGAGTCCATAGACAAAATGACCCACTTTGTTGGAAGCCACAGAAAAACGGAATCGCCGATCACTGAGTTTGAAAACTCGAAAACCAAGAGCATCACCTCCAATACAGCATTGTAAATCCAATCCCACCGATGATTCATCCAAGGGGAAGCAAGCGGAGGAGAAGGATACCACCAGGAAGAATTCCTTGAGGCCAGCATCCGGGGAGAAGTGGACAGAGGAGTGGAAACGACGACGAACCTGAGCAGCTACTGCCAACCCGGGAGAGAAATCCCAATGCAATAGCCCATCCATGACGCCGGAGAGGGGAGATCAAGCCAAGAGAGCTCCATGGGTGCCGGTGAGGGAGGTGGAGGTGGAGAGGAGAGCCATTAACAGTAGAGCTATCCTTATTGTTCCCATGCATATCATACCTGACAGTTCCATCGGTGAATTTTCTTGGATTTTTTATGCCTTTTTTAAGTTGTGTGCGTGCTTCAGGAGGATGCACATGTTGTGTAGCAGGCTGGACCGGTGTAGAAGATCCAGGAGCTGTGCCAGAATCGGCCTGGGATCCAGCACCAGATGCGACGCTAGATTTCTGGGACGTGGCAGCCGGGGAGTGGCTGCGGTCGCTGTCGGAGGCCCCGTCGCTGTCGGCGCCTGTCGAAGCAGACACGGAACATGACCGCTCGGGGGTCCCGCCATCATCAAACGATGCGTCGTGGGGCGTCAGCGGAGGGGACCGCGCGGAATCTTCCGCGTCGCTGTCGCCTGGCGTGGTGGGCACGGATTGGCCAGGCGAGGCATCACCGTGGGCCGCGTCAGAGGGATCGTGCGTAGGAGAATCCGCGCCGGGATCCACGTGCACATTATCCGAGGCAGCAGCACATGAAACAGCATCGGATGTAGCGCTGCTGCTGTCTTCTTCTGTATCAGTTTCAGCTTCATTATTTTCACTGTTTTGACTCGTTTCTTCATCAATTTGCACCGAATTTTCTTCTGCTTGTAGCTCAGCATCCTGGCCATGATTAGTAATAGGAACAATAGGCAGTGACATATGGTCATCAATATTTGCATCCCCCTCATTAGGTAAAGGTATGGTATCATTTGGAAGGAGAAGGATTTGTTGACGAAGAAGGGCACCGGCGTTTTTATGCATGGAAGCAAAGGGAAAAACATTTTCATCAAATACAACATCTCTTGAGATATAAATGCGACCTGTAGATGGTTCAAGACACTTTACTCCCTTGTGACGTGGGCTATAGCCTAAGAAAACACAATGTGTAGATCTAAAAGCAAGTTTACGTTTATTGTAGGGTCGAAGATTAGGCCAGCAAGCACAGCCAAAAATGCGAAGAGAGTCATAATTTGGTTTTGTGTGAAGAAGGCGTTCAACAGGAGATTCGAAATTGATGACTTTGCTTGGGAGTAAATTTATAAGAAAGGTGGCTGTGAGAAAGGCTTCATCCCAAAATTTAAGGGGCATGGAGGCATGAGCAAGTAAAGCAAGCCCAACTTCAACTATATGATGATGTTTGCGTTCAGCTGACCATTTTGTTGACGTGCATGAGGGCAAGAAACATGGTGTGTAATGCCAACCTTTTGAAAGAAACTATTGAGCTTTTCGTACTCACCACCCCAATCAGTTTGCATAGTGATGATTTTGCGATCAAACTTGCGTTCAACAAGTTGTTGGAAATTAAGAAAAACTTGATACACATCATAACGCTTTTTAAGCAAATAAATCATGTGAACTTACTAAAATCATCAATAAAGCTTACATAATAAGTGTGCTTGCCAACAGAGGCTGGGGCAGGACCCATACATCAGAAAAGACTTGTTCCAAAGGAACAGTGGAAACACTAGTAGAGACAGGATATGGCGATTGGTGGCTCTTAGCTAGTTGAAAAGAATCACATATGTAAGGATTTATTTCTGGGGAATGAACGCTAAATCATTTTTTTAAGAACTTGTTGCACTACAAACGAAGATGGATGCCCTAAACGACGATGCCATGTTGATGAAGACGGCTTTATTGTGATGAAAGCATGCTTGGACGACCCCGAAGAAAAAGGAACTAGGGGGTAAAGACCACCATGACAGGGACCCTTAAACAAGATTCTTCTTGTTGCCTGATCCTTGATCAAAAAGAAAAAGGCATGAAACTCAATAAACACGTCATTATCAAGAGCAAGTTTATGAATGGAAAGGAGATTTTTTGATGCACTAGGAACATGTAGAATATCATTGAGATGTAAAGATGCATGAGGGGTTTGCAAAATTGAGTGACCAATATGACTTATGGGCATACCTTGACCATCGGCCGTGTCATGTCCTTTGTACTTCTCATGTGTGGAGAGTTTGTTGAGGGCTCCAACAATGTGATCAGTGGCACCCGTATCAGAGTACCAATTGGTGTCAACTCCATATGATGCCATGTGTGCAGCCTTCTCTTCACCATCACTGTCAGAGTTGGAGTTGTCGTTCTTGTAGCGCCACCAGCAATCCGCGGCAGGGTGTCCGTGGATCTTGCATATCTGGCAAGTCACGTCCACAAACGGAGTA
Source organism: Poa pratensis (assembly GCA_947311845.1). Lineage (NCBI taxonomy): Eukaryota > Viridiplantae > Streptophyta > Magnoliopsida > Poales > Poaceae > Poa > Poa pratensis. The sequence continues at coordinate 10,573,385 of CAMZMU010000050.1, forward strand.
GGGGCACAGTCACGACGTCGATCACCTCTTCCATCATTGCGGCGGCGGCGATCACCATCACGCCTGCCACCATCGTGTCATCCGCCGTCATCACGGCGGCGGCCTCCATTGTTGTCATCGCGACGGCCTCCTCCATTGCGGCGATCACCGTGACGTCCTCCGTTGCCACGATCACCACGCATCCTTCATCGCCACGATCACCGCAATCACCATGGTGACCACGGTCACCACGGTCGTCTTGGCGTCCACGATCACCATCCCATGCAGGGCGGTTGTCGCGGTAGTTGTCCTGATCGTTGTGGCCGCGCCGAGCCACATGTGCAGAGGAGGTGAACCCGCCTCCGCCTCCTTGTCCAGTTTCGGCGAGCATGACTTGGCGCGCATCATGGGCACAGATCTGCCCAAACAGGTCCTCGAGCATGGTGCCTGCGTTGCCGTTGGCGGCGGCGACGATGGAGTCATACGAGCCATCAAGCCCGTTGAGGATGTAGCCCACCATCTCGTCTTCTTCGACGATCTTTCCTGCAGCAGCGAGCTCGGAGGCGAAACCTCTCATCTGTGCAAAATATGCAGCAGCGAGAGATTGTTCTTCTTGGTTCCGCTGAGCGAGCCGCGGAGACTGTTGATCCTGGAACGAGACTGCAAGGAAAACATACTGGTTATTACACCCCATACCACGACGGTTGTTTCTAGCCCGACCACGTGAGCGAGAACTTCCGGAGAGAAGGAGTTCAGCAGGAACGTCAGGACGGCCGCATCACGGACGACCCAGGCAGTGTAGGCAGGATTGGGGGTGGTGATCTTTCCCCCTTTTCATCTTGAGTGTCGATGGTTTTCGCCGGTGCGGCGTCCGAGCCGTCAAGCAGCCCGGTAGCTTGAGCGCTGCGAAGCGCGGGGAAGACAAGCGTCTTCCAGAAGAGGAAGTTTCCTTGGGTGAGTTTTTGGGACGGCGGAGCGCCTAGCGCAGAGGCCATGCAACTCGGCGGCGTCGATGTAGAGCCCATGGAAGCACAGGCAAGGTTTTGGGTCGTGGCTTAGGTTTTCTGGATCGTAGATCGTAGGTTTTCTTGGGTTTTTGGTCGTTGATCGTAGGTTTTGGCTTTGGATTGTGGGTTTTGGTCTTGGATCTTTAGGTTTGGTCGTAGGTTTTGGTTGAGATCGTTGCGGCGGCTAGGTCATGGAGAAGAGGAGCTCTGATACCATATTAGCAAACTAGGGTTTTGGCGGAAACGATGCCTCCGTTAGGAGGCTCGGGTGCGTGTTATATAGAGGCCAGGAACAGCCCCTGGCGTGGCGTACAAGTTTGTAGGTATACCGGTGGAGTACTACTCCATACGGTATACGCTACTGTATTACATATTTAACACCCGGGACAACGCTGGCTTCATCTCACTTGATCTTTGCCACCAGACAGTCTGGGGGGAGGAAAAGGCTGTGAAGGACAAGGTCGAGTTCAGTTTTATTGAAGAGACTGAGAAGCATGCAAGCAGCGGAATATTCGAGTTTGGTTTGTTGTCATTACACGGCTACAACAGGTTCGTGAAAAAGGATGACCTACACAATTCCAAGCATTTGAAGGACGACAGGTTCACGATCCGTAGCGATGTTGTGCTTGCCGAGGAGGACGTGACTTCTTTGTGCATCAATATGCGCCGTCCGAGATGAAGCAAAACTACACTGACATTCTCCTAGTTGGCAAGGGCACGAACTTGATCATCCAAGTCGGCGGCAAGACTTTCGCCGCCCACCGCTGCGTCCTCTCTGTCCGTTGTGTTGTCTTCAAGGCGTCGCTCTTCGGCTCCATGAAGGAGGGCAACATTTCCACCGTCATGCATGCAGATAGACGACCTGGACATGGCAGTCTTCAAGGCGATGCTAGGGTTTATCTATGGCGACTTGATGCCGGTTCAAGTGACCTCTGAGGAGGACGAGCTGGAGGATGACGTTCTATTCCAACACGTGGTCGTTGCGGCGGAAATGTACATCCTTCCGCGGCAGAAGGCGATGTCCATCCTCGCGCTGGCGAAACAGCACCGGGTTTGGGAAGCCTGCATGGCTGCATCATTGGGATTTCCGTGGGCTGTGTGAAATACTGAAATTGCAGTGTTTTCTGGAAGGACGGCTGTTGACCTGCTGTTTCCTTGTTATGCATTGCCCGAGGCTTGTAGTGTTGCTGTATGGATTCCAGCAATAAAAGAGGAAGCCACCCATTTGAAGCTAACATTGCAGGCTGCAAGCTTCTTCAGAGCAAACGATCGACCATATAAGCCAAAAAAAACGGCAGCTCACATGGGCCAAAAGCAGTCTCAATCTAAGCTAAACTCCGCCATGGGCCTTTTAAGACTCCTCGTGACAGCCCGTTAAATGTTTCTGGGCACATTGGTTCCGCACGCTAGGGTAAACACCAGATCGATCTCTTTGGTTAGCACATTATTTGGCTACTACTACTAATCTGTGATCGATCCATGTCGTCGACGGCGAATCGTGAGCTCCCTTCGCCCCTCGCTGCCTCGGCCAGCAGCTGCGGCGACATGTCTCATTGGGCGTCCCTCCATGAAGATTTGGTTCTGCTGGTCGGCCGCCGCGTACTGGCCGGAGACCTGCTGGACTACGTTCGCTTCCGGGCCGTCTGCACCTACTGGCGGTCCGCAAGCATCTGCCCACGCGGCCGTGGCATCACCGACCCTCGCTTTCACCGCGCCGGTGGATGATACTGCCCGAGGGGCACGGACTCCACCCCCACGACGACGACAAGAAAAGAAGATTCTTGAATCTCTCCACCGGAGCATTTGTCCGTCCTCGGCTTCCGCTTCTGGCGAACCACCGGGTCATGTGCACGGTCGAAGGCCTTCTCCTGCTGGGGAAAGACAAAGAGCTAATGGAAGACCTCACCATTTGTCTCCTTCATCCCTTCACAGGCGATATCGCCGAGCTCCCACCGCTTCCGGACTCTCTCATTGGACACCGGCTGGACTCCTGGGTATGCGACGGCATAACCGTCAGCTTGAGCGTGGGCATGGATGGAGTCGCAACAGTCATGATCGCACATTTCTATTTCCGGCATGTACTCTTTGCCACCAACAAGGACAAGCAATGGAGTTTCTCGACATGGAGCCTTGGTCCGACTAGCAGTAGGGTCATATCATTCCAAGGAAATCTATACATGGTACAATGTCCGTGCATGCCCTTGTGCAGCAGGTTTTCCAGATTGGTCCGCCCCTTCAATGTGAGGAAGACGAAGACGGCCGTTCGCTTTCGTTGCCACCACCAAAGGCGATCGCCACGTTTCCGTTGATTCTGGCCGGTACTTTCGACCTAGCAGAATGCGACTCGGAGATATTAATGCTTGTTATGCAGTCTACAGACGTGCTAGTTTACAGACTAGCTGATCTCGTCCTAGACAAGATTGTGCCCGTAAGAAACATCGGCGGCAGTACCATCTTCCTTGATATTGGAACGACGATAGGCCCCCGTCGCTATCTCGGGAGAAGTATAACCGCCGGTCATAAGGTGATGCCGACCATTGAAGGTGATACCATTGTACGTCGCCATCTGAGGAAGAGATATGCTGGGGAATACGGTCTCAATCCTCAGGAGAGATATGTCGGACAATACCATCTCAGTACTGCCACTTGGACGCCAACACCCAGTGGATATGTGAAACATCCTTGTTGTTTGCAGTGTGTTTGTGGCCTCGTTTACCATATCTACGGGTACGGCCATTGCTGTTGTGATCTTAGCAGGTGAGCTAATTAGTAATGTATTTGTTACTAAAATGACTTATATTTTAGGGCAGGGGTGGTAGTATTTGTTACGTACCTCTAAATTAGCTAGAGCTTTTTGCGCCGACTCGATTTTGGACCTGCAATACATTGATTCTTCTACTATATGCTCGTATTAGTAATTTTGCTAGTGATACAACTCTCGGTCTTAATTGGTAGACCTAACTACTGATTATTTATGTTCTGAAGTATCTTGTTACCTAAAAATGTTGGCAGCATACATTCCTCACAAATTGTAGTTACCGTTTCAGAGACTAGCTGCTTAATCCGTTTATTCCAATGTTGGTGTAGTTGGTAAGGTTACCTATTTGACAGGTGCTTTTTTACTTGTCATTTTGCTAGGTGTAGTTGATTCCCCTGTGCCATTTTTAGAGGAGCTCCATGATCCGACACGGGAAGAAGAGGATTCTAACATTCGGGAAAAATAAAAGAAGAGGATTCTTGATCATCAAAAGATTATGCAATTATATTTCCTCATGCTGGATGTACGAACGACCCATTGTTTCTTTATTATCTATATATTGTCAATGTTACAATGCTTCTATTTTATGCTAAAAGACAAGAGTTCGCGGAACTGCATTTCTATATGATACGGAATATAAATGCTATCTTACATACTCCTTCAGATCCATATTAATTGTTGCTGAATCTGATGAATCTAGCACTAAATCATGTCTATACATCCGATCCAGCGACAATTAATATGGATAGCAGGGAGTAACTTCTTTTTGTTGACCTAATTGGCACGTCCAAATGGTGCCTCCGGCCTCTGGTATATCCTCATTACATTTATATGCAGATCATCCTCTTTTGCAATTCTTTTCAAAAATAAATAAATGATAAGGTCATGCGTGTTGTTAGCCCATGTCTGTCAAACTTAGTCCGACCGCATCAAATCGCTTAAACTTTTCCCAATACCTGGTCTTGTACTGTTTGGGTGCATAAGATGATTTTCTGCAGACTTCCACTGGTGTACCTTGATGAATTCTGAGATTTTGTAACGATGGCATATGTCCACTTCAGGGACAAATGACAATTAATCAAACTTTCACTAAGCAGTGCAAGCTTAGGATTTTGACAATGTTGCATCCAACTTGTCCGCAATCATGGCAATCCATGCCTACAAGGAAGAATCACCGGATGATTATTAACTCTCAATCAAGTTCACTGTCTTATGCACGATGTTCTTTAGCTTGTACTCCCTCCGTTTTTTAATATAAGATGTTTTAGCTTTTGTCCACATGCACATGCATACAAATGTATGTAGACACATTTTTGTGTGCATGTTCACTCATTTTAGTATGCATGTAGACAACATGTGTACCACCTAAAACATCTTATATTAAAAAACGGAGGGAGTAGTAATTAATTTATAGGTGGAACTACATATTTGAAGAAACATTATGAGTTTGAGTATTCAATACAAACATACTACAAGCTCATATTCAACGAAACAGTGCACCTGATCAAGATTAGTGAACCCTCTTATAGTGTCGCCGCCAATAATTGCAATTCCGTTATCACCAATTGGCTGCAATATTAGAGCCTGCCAAGAAGAAAAGATGTTAAAAGTGCTGAATTTGAACTCTCCGATAACATAACAAATATATGTTTTGAATTCAAGCATCAGTAAACATGGCACATTTTTTTTTTTGCTACCAAAAACAAAAAGATGAATGCCTTCACGTTGTACTCTCAAAATGGTACTCTGACATACAACAAATTAAAATCGTCTGAATGCATCCTGATATAAAATGACTTATCTAAAATGAATTCGCACCTGTGTGTTTGCTGGCAGAAATGGCAGCCCTGTTCTTCCAGGATATAAAGCAAGATTCGCTAGATAAGATTCTGCAAGAAGAATGCAATGAAATTTCTGGAAACAAACATAATAAGGACTATTAAAGAACAAAATTCACTCACGCTTCTTGGACTGGATGGCACTTGTGTAGAGGGAACCTTGGATGAACTTCTGTACATCCACATTAACCGCATCAACATCTTGTGGAGAGACAGCAGCAACCCCAATTTGAAGAATGCAATTTCCTCCATACACAACAACCAAGGATTTGCAACAAGTTGCAGCCGTAAGGGAATCCCATGTCCTATTTATAAGAAAAATAAGTGGTATCTAGCTTGACAACACGAATTCCTTTACATGAATCAAGTATACAACATGAAAACGTGAATACATAGAACAAGGTGAGATTGTTTAATCAAGTTCTAATGAATTCATACTATACTGAAAGTATCAGCTTCCTAATAGAAAATCTAGTTTGTTTATGTGCAAAATGAAATCAGATGCTGTTCATGGGTAGAGCAATTACCAAAGTAGTTTATGAAGAGCAGAGCTTGATACATCGGGATCAACTCGTTTACATTCGGCACCACGAGGAACCACCTAAGATTGTTTTAAAAAACACGGAAAAATTACTCTACTAATTAAAAAGCCAGGACAGATGATAAAAGATACACAACATAGCTGAATTCTGACCGGAGAAATTGATTTTGGGCGGATGGACAGCCAAACAAGGCCGGCAAGAATGTCGGTCACCGAGAGCGCAAGCGTCAGTATCACTACATCACGGTTGGCATTTTGGGGCACTTCAAAGTGCCCCTAAATGTCAATTTTGTGCCTCAAATTGTTTTTGGGGCACTTTGTACAAGTGTCACGGGCGCTCATGGCGGTAAAGGTTATTGGGACACTTCTTAATGTGCCCCAAAAAGTGCCCCAAAATGTAACAATTAGAGGCACTTCAAGATTTGCAATTAGGGGCACTTTCTCAAAATGCCCCAAATACCTATTGGGGCACTTTGAGGAACTGCCCCAAATACATTTATGGGCATATTGAGGAACTGCCTCTAATTGAATTATGGTTAAATTCAAAATTTGCCTCAAATTATTCTTGACAAAATGCGTACTGAAAGTAACCTACAATCTGTTATAGAAATCACATATTGTATTCAATTCCATATATCTAATTCCATATATCTAATTCCATATATCCAATTCCATAGATCCTTACAAATCACATTTACATCCGAGACAAGATGTAAACATCACTCAAACAATTACAAATCTGTTATAGAAATGATCTGTTAATGAAACATCACTCAAACAATTACAAATCTGTTATAGAAATGATCTGTTAATGAAACATCACTCAAACAACACCTGAGCACCTCCACAAGACTGAAAACATCACTCAAACAAGTCTATGAAACATATGGCAGTCCACAACTGATAGAACTACTCCAAGTTTAACTAAGCAGTAAGCACAGAACCAAATGAGAGACTAGGAGTTTAATCTTCAGTTATCTAAGGAAAAAAGAAAGGAACTAATGAATACTCCTTGAATAGTGAGCAAATTTAGCTAGGAGAATTTTCAGTAAAACAAATTAGCGCTAGACCAAGAGCACTATATTTTCCTTCTGCTCCCTCTAATTCTCCCTCTTACTGCACTAGAAATTAGGATTTTTGAATAGTCAAATCGTTGTTTCTAGGAGATTTTCCATACATAAATCGAGAACAGGAAATATCTGGCCATATAACTTAATACCCACTTATAAGAGACTGCTGCTATATAAGGAACTCGGTAATATGCTATTGTAAGACGTACATTGGCATGAAAAAATAAATTTAAATTGAGATAGCTTGTATCCACAGCTAGAGCACCTTGTAGCATATGTTTTTACAATACCATGTAATGTTAAGATGGATGCTGAACTGTTGTACATTCATCATTGTATGAGTATGAAAAGAGAAGAGCAAGCCTTTGGTCTTTGCGGTACAATGCGTATCTTTTTTACTGTTGGCGAACAATCATAATATGAGAGAAAACCACTAAAATATTGAAAGCATGCCCTAACTAATCTATAAACTTGAATTCTGCAAGGTGCTGATTGTTAGCTTTGCATTTCCAAAAAGAATTTGGCCAATGCTTTAATTTCAGTGAAAGGACAGTTAAGGACTAATTTAGATAAAGGATATTCCAGTGGTTGCTGTTACATACCTTCGATCTCAATCTGCTTAACAACTTTCCTAGCCTTTATGCTACAAGTTTCATCCTTATCATAGGTGTGTTTTCCATCATCTTGATTCTTATACCTTGGATGAAGCAAAAAATTCTGTATTGCAGCCGTGAAACAACTTCTTTGTCTACTAACCACCGATAAAGTTGATTTCAGCACCCTCCTTAGAAAACTGAAACAACCTCTCAAATTGCTGCCATAAGCCCAAAATAAGGATGATCTTAGATTTGAAAGAAATAAACATTATCCATTGCAAGTAGAATCTAATTACGTTTACTTACAAGATAAATGAGTGAGCTGATATGGCGAGTGCAAGCTTGTTCATAGGATTCGCTAGCCTGGTGGTAGAACTTCGCAAGAGTTGGCACAACATTAGCCAAGTCATAAAGACTGCATACAACAAAAGTATATTGTTAGTCTCCAAGAACAATCTAGCATTAAAAAATGACCGAGAGATACAAGTCAAATATCTAATGCTAATTAGAAACAGACAAAATTTAAGAGAGGACGCTAAATTAACCTGTTCTGAAAAGCAGCATAATTCTCGATCAGTACAATGTCCGCAGTTTTAGGATCACCTTGTGCAATTTTCTCCAAAGTTGTGAACATTGTGTTAACCTACATACGAGTACAAAGAGCGGTTCATTCAGAGAGAGTGAGAAAAACCAACAGCATAGTTAAAAAATATATATCAAGGGAAGTAAAAACTATACAACTACAAAAGATAGAAGTACAAACTGGTTATTGCATAAAAGCAAAATAGAAGTACAAATTGGTTATATGAAGCCCACAAGTCTAAGTATATCAAACTACACTAATAAATGATTTATACAAGTAATTATGTCACCATATTATTATGAAGCGTCTGTGGAAGTCATCCACCACATCTAGCAAGAAACTGAATCATCTTCTTAGAGTTCCGGATCCAACTGAAGATTTTCTTCAGTCAATCACTGACAGAGACCTATGCTAGTAAGCCGCACAAGCATGTTCATCCTCTCGATGAACAAAGCACACAACACTACTATCACCAAACCTAGATACCAGAGCACAGCATCCTCTCTCTCTCTCTCTCTCACACACACACACAAGTTCATTACTAGGATAATCTGCAGCAGAACCACAACCTAATTCCTAAACCAAATACTCACGGATCGCCAGTAATACAGAGACCACACGATCACCACAGCCATTTCAGAGCAAGAGGGAGGAGGAGCTAGAGGAGTAGGAGACCGGAGAGCTCACATCGAGAAGTTGTAGCCGGGGCAGGGCTTGGCGAAGCTGTAGTAGGCGTAGTCGAGGAAGCAGATGTAGGAGCACACATCGCCGTGGTTAAGATGACCGAAACACCGCCGTCCCGTCGGCGACAGCAAAGCCACAGCACCAGCCCAGCACCCCACCTTGACCATCTTCGCAGAAGAGTACGAGAGCGTCGATCGGGAAGGTAGAAGCGACGAACTAGGGTTAGGCGGTAGCGACCGTGTGGGGGCTGGGGTTGGAAATCGAGTTGGGGAATCAGTAGAGAGGAGAACGCCGGAGCGGCGCGTGCAGGCGGCGGCGCCGGGAGATGCCAGAGACGGCCGGCACAGAGACGGCGTGGGCGGAAGGAGCCGGCGGTGGCCGGAATCATGAGTGAGGCGGCGAGCTAGGGTTAGGGTTCGCAGACAGGCTCGATTGGAGCACACGGGGGGTACGAAATCATCAGGGCGGCGGTGGGGAATCAGTAGATAGGATGGCGCCGGAATCTCGCCGGCAAGCGGTGGCGGCGCAGGAGGCCGGCGACGGCCAGGGCAGCCGGGGCGGCGGCGCGCCTCACCGAGAGGGGAACGGGAGCGAGAGAGAGGAGAGATGAGAGGACATGAGAGAGCGGGTCGGTTTGACCCAAAACAGATGGGCCTAAACGAACCAGCCCAATAGGCCGGTCTGGTTGGACCAATTGAACCTCAGCCCTTCGAAGCCATTTTGGATTAAAAACTTTGCATAAATTAACTCAAATTTGAATCCTCTAAAACTCATGTTAATATATACTAGCTCAATACCCGTACGTTGCTACGGGTAAACAGAATATTCATGTCATGTATTTAGCAAAACAATTTAAGTTTGTTTTTACTAACTGGAAATGACTTCTTGTAGTTTGAAACTAAAACATGTTCACGCCAAACTGTTTCGACGAGTAGTTTATCACGTCAACATCTTATTTTATTGTACTTTTAAGATATTTGTAGTTGTTTGCTTTTACACATCGCCACGTTGGTCGACAAGCACCAACTCATTTATCTGATTCTCCTGTTTATTCAAACAGTTTTTCTTAGATTTGAAGACCTTTGCGTCACTCTTAATTATTGACATGCCCTTCTTCGAATTAACCGAAAAATCGTATTATTGTTTTGAAAGAAAGCGTGAACTTACCTGAGCTTTTGATCTGATGTAACCGTATCGATTTTTTTTATGTAGGTCGACTGGGTTAATCCGGCGTATACTCGTATTAGGCAGTTGGGCGTGTTCCGGTCGGATCTAGTTGCACGATCCAATATATGTTTTTGACAAAACAAATACAGCAATTCATGGCAGCGCACAGGCATGCAGCTGAACGTGTTCCATCTTTGCTTTTTAGTGCTTGCCTAGTTGCATGTCAGCCCGGCTAGACGATAGAGCCACAGAATAGATATAGCAGACCGAGATTAACCAATATCCAGTTAGAAGATATTAGTTCCAGTCAGACACCGATTAGCAAATAGTGTGGTAGATCTACCTTCCCGACGGGACGGCAAGGTGTGGTGATAAATTGACCATCCTAAGAAAAATCATTTGCTGCATCTTTTACTCGAGTACATGCAAGCAATATCAAATATCATGTCAGATTATGATAAATGGATGGCAGCAAGAAATAGTAGAGTTCATAATCAAAAGATGCTTTTGAACACTTAATAAAGCTTTGCTTGCAAATTCTTAAGAATAAGTTAAGTTATTCGAGGATGTAGTAATCATATGAAAAAATAGCCTTTCAACAGCTTATATTAAAATTATTATCCGAAGAAAATGCAAGGCAAGGAAACTGAGCACTCAAGCTTAGATAAAGCAAAATAACATAGACTTGACCTGACAATTTATTTTAAAGGCACAGGGTAACCATTACCGTTTTCTGCAGGATATGTCTTATGTGAACGCCCTTCTAGAAAACAAGAGTTCATGCATTCAACAACAAAGAGCACTTTTTCAGGTGCATTGACCTACACATTGCAAATCTCCACTCAGAATTGGGCATTTGCGGTGGACCGGGAACATATGCTAGGAGTCATCAGATCTGTTGTAATCAGGAACGTATGTTAGGCTATGACACATACATCTACCATCCAAGGCTGGTCCAGACATAGTGTTTTCCTAAGTCGGCAAAGTTTGTATCTGGCCTCCTAACGCTGAATGCTCCAGAGGACGAAAAGATGCAAGTATGCAACCCATACACACGAATGAAGTCAGCACCCAACACCCAGTTAGGAATGTCCAACATCACACAAGAGGCAATGTTGAGAATCACCATTACCTGTGCAAGTGGTCGTTAATCTTGATTGAACTCGTTCTGAGAATTAGCTATCTTTTGGGATCTGAAACTGAAGCCACATCGATGAAGAACTTGAAGGTCAAACTGAGGTCAAATTTGTAACGATGGAAGCTATCAATTGAAGCCAAGAGGATCAAGCAGCTAGCCACTGGGCTACGCTAGGTTTGTGATTGAATCAGAAACGTATAGCACATGAAGAAAAGCAGAATTAGTGTTTAGTTTATTTTGGCTGCTATTAAGAGATCGGTAATCTTAGCCCTTTATTTCCTTGCTGATGGGCAACACTGACCTCATGATGTGTTATTCACCCCGTTTCATTTGCTTGCTATTTACTTTTAATGGATGCCGAGCAGGAGCTAGACATCGTCCATCAGTATCACATTTACATCAGAGTCTCTTCTACAAGGGAAGCACAAAGACTTATCTTTACAACTATTTTATGAATTGAACTTAAGTCTGTTCCAGGAAATTAATCAGCAAAACTCAGCAAGCTTAGTGGACGTGATTTGCAATTGTATCAAACATCATCGGAAAATAAATCACTTCTACTTCTAGAGATGCACCATTACCAAGCGAGTAACTGAAACCAAAAATTAGAACGGAGAGGGGGAACAGGAGGATAAATAATAATCGTACCTTTTGCGATTGGAGGATGAGAAGTGCAGATGCGGATCGGAGAGAAACGTCCGGTGCAGAATCGCCGAGCGTGGATGGGAACAGGCGGCTTGGCGCCACCGCAATCCCGCTGGCGCTCGCGCTCACGCGCCAACGGGGACGTTGGCGCCGCAGTTTTCCTGTTCCTGTCGATTTCCTGCCTGCATCGAGCACCGCCACCGGCCACTGCTCTCTGCTCCTCCCTCCCGGCAGCCGACCGCCTCTTCTCACTCTAGCTCCACCCTCCGTGCCGCCATGGAGCTCCGTCCCGCCCAGCTTCTGCCTCGCCTCGGTGCTGTCGTGGCTGGCAACCGGAACGGCGACATCCAAAGAACAGGCTGCGGCACCACCGGCGGGGCCGTTCCGACGGAAGCGGGCGGCCTGGTCCTCGCGAGGAAGGCGGGGGAGGTAGCGCTACCGCCCTCTATCAGAGATCAACCGCAGTCGCGCGCGGATGGTCGATCCGGCGGTTTCTCGATGCTGCTCGGCCGGTCGCGGGGCGGAACTCAGGCAAAAAAGAAAAACAAAAATAACGTTTCGTTCCAGGATGTGTTGAGCTGCTTTATACGTATTATATAGTAGAGAAATATCACAAAATAAACTCAAAATATGCAACACTCTAAAAAATATGAGAAATTTTATTACAATTATTATTTGAATCTTCAAAAAATACATTTAGAGGCATTTTGCCAAATTGTCTCAATAGGTATGACATTTGGGGGCACTTTATCAAAGTGCCCCAATAGCTCATGACCTTTTGAGGCACTTTGCCAAATTGTCTCAATAGGTATGACATTTGGAGGCAGTTTGACAAAGTGTTCCAAAAGGTCATATCTATTGAGGCAATTTGACAAAGTGCCCCTAATTGGAACTTTTTGGGGCACTTTGGTTGAATGTATGCCGTGGTGTAGTGTATGTCGGCCCTCGACTGCGAACTGTTTGGAGGGCAAACAGAGGACCAAAATGAGCGATTTGGAGGCTCTGCAGGCAGGGAATCAAGCACAGTTTGCAGTACGGTGGTTCCGCAGAGTGAAGGTAGACCTGGAAGCATCAGAGACGGCGGCGAATGCCAGAAACGGCACGGTTGAGGAGGACGGCGAGCAGAGACACGCCACCGACGAGGATCGGAGGCCGCGGACAAGCGTGTCGTTACTCCGGACCCAGTCCCCCACCCACTCCTGTCGCGTCCGCATTGCCCTGCTGCGCATCCTGTCCTCTTGCTGCAGATAAGAAGCGAACGGCGTTAATCAAATGCAGGAGGAGCAGATGGGAGGTGAAGCTAGGGAAGCACTCACGCTTGACGGAGGAAGCTGCGGCGGGAAGAACGATCTTGATGGAGGCCTGCAAGGGGAGGAGACCGGCCGGAGTGTGGCGAAGCTACCGCTTCTCACCTCCATGCGGCTCTGCTGTGACTGGTTGTCCACTGAAGGAGCTGCAACTCGCAGCCCCGCTTCTTCTTCTACCTCTCAACCCTCTTGTTTATCTCATGAACACACACAAGAACACACGCACACAGGACCTGGACACACACACGCCAAGGAGGAAGAAACACAGCAGCTTTGCCACACGGAACACTTCCTTGGCAACCACACAGGCTACATCTTTACTTGCCCGCAGGCCTTAACTTCTCATTAACTCAAAACATCAATTTATACAAGTGACTGAAGACTCCACGGTACATGCAGCCATAACTACCAGGCACCACTCACGCAACTAACTTCTAGCCCTATTCTTTAGGCCACTATCTCACGACTTGGACTGCCCACGCCATGCACAACGGCTGATTAGCAGGTCCCTATCTGATCCTATCTTATCAGCTAATGCTATCCATGCACGCACCTCCTACTAACTCAACATGCAACTAATTAACACCATTAGCTTTGCATGTGTACAGACACGTCTATATGTTACACAGCCGCAGCTCCTAATGTTAGGACGCAAGTTCAAAAAATAAAACATGATCTAAATAACTACTCTTAGCACTAATAACAAGATTGGTTCCAACATCCACCAACTCGTGATCAGCTGGAGGAGGTGCCTAAATCCACAAGAGCGAAATGTACAAGAAATCTTACACATTTGACAAGCTTGTGCGACTTGGAGACAGTTCTAATCCTCTTATCGGTCTTCCACACGAGAGGATACCTTGGTCTGGCACCACACACCTGTGTCACAGCCACAAGGTTGTAATCAGGATAAGCACCGAATTTTCAGCAAGGAAACATGCTACAGAGGCGAACGGAGCTCACCACTAGAGAGCTGAACTTCCGAGGATGCGTGGCGGCGGCAGCTCTCTCCAGCGCTAAACCAAATGCAGGCTTTCCGTATCTCAAGGAAAGCATGCTGTAATCTGCAGTGGGGAACAGTTGGAATATGAAGCCGAAATTTGTGGAGGCTAATTTAGTTTGAGTCTAACTAATCGGAAGTTACCACCAACACCGAATTCGCCAAAAACTCAATCCTCCATTCGGCACTAGTACCTCCGGCTCCTTACCCCTCCCCGCTTGGATCCCCAAATTCGTGGAGGTGGATTAGTACGCGTGGATGGCTAGAGTCCGAAGATTGCGGGGTGAAGAGAGCAGAGCGGCGGCGACGCGCCCGGAAGGTGTGATGCGTCGGAGGTGGGTTGGAGCTTTGGGTTTGGTCGGAGCGGAGGGTGGGCGGCGGAATGGAGACCAAGGTAAGTTTTCCGGTGTTCAAGATAAGATAAAGAGCGAATTTCATGGAAACCACAGCTTCTCAGAAACCAGTGGAATTTGCTCAGCTTAGTACGTGGTGGCCAACTGGTATAGTACGGTTACTCGGTTCAGCTCACCGGACCGGATGACGGAGGAGGAAAGGACGACGGCGAGCGGAGGGCCGCCGGCTTGTAGCTGGGGATGTGGAACGGTCGTCTACCTGTCGGATTTTGTTAGCGTCTGGGCCGGGCCAAGAATTATGTGACATTTTAGGCATGAAAGCAGCGTGGGTCCTAACCATCTTTGTTGAAATTATAATTACCATATGTTCGAAGAACTAACCATTTTGCAGACAATAAAAGTACCAAGAAGAAAAACATATTTTACAGGATGGGATAAAACTTGAGATGAAAAGGAACGTATAAAACTAGCAAAATCAAAAGCTTGGGGATGCCCACGAATCCTCATTTCCTTCAATTTATCTCAGGTATGTAACCCATGTTGTTATACCACCATGATCTTGTTTAGATATGTGGAACCATGGATTTTTAGGTTTTAATTTTTATTTTGTATCATTGCTTTAGCTAGTAAGTTTAATTTTGTTTTCTCTTATATTTTCAAAAATAAATGTCAAGTTTTACCCATTTTTTAATCTATGTTCTTTGAAAAAAGTGGGTTTGCTATTTTAACATATTTTTGTTCACCCTGTGGTTTTTGTATTTTTTTGAAGCTCTTAAAATCACTAAAAAATTCACAGACTTAGCATCTTTTATCCCTCTACAAGCACATAAATTGGAAAAATATCTGACATTTTAAGTGTTCCAAATAATAAGGCTTTTGAAAGGATCGTATGACACCTAGGGGGGGTGAATAGGTGCTACTCCAATTTTAGTTCATTTTTCAATTTAGCCTTGACATGAAAGGTAAATTCTCTAGATATGCAACTACGGTGAATTTACCTATATGACAAGCTAGCAACTAAACAAGATACACAAGGTAAAGACGGTAAACAAGGATAAAGGTAACCGAAGTGAAGCACGCGGAGACACGGATGTATTTCCGAGTTCCTCCTTTTTAGGGGAGTACGTCTCGTTGGAGAGGTGTGAGCCAACGCAATGGCTCAACAGCCACAAAGGCTTCACCTTCTTTTCCGATGAACCGCACCACAAAGGTTTGGTTCACCTTCAACTATCGAAAACCTTCAAGGCGGAGTCCGGAGCTTTTACAACATTAATCCGGGGCACAACCCACAACTGGATTGGGGGCTCCCGAACGGCTACAATCTGTCACAAGAACAACAAGTGAGTACAACAAGGGGCTAGGTTTTTCCCAATGGAAATCCTAGCAAATGATCCCTCAAGTGAGTGAGGGGGAAATATAAAGCGGCTTGGTGAAGATGTAGATCCGAGCCTTCTCCTTCAATCCTCCGAAGATCAACAAGTTTGGGTGGAGGGATTAGGAGATCTAGTGATTCTTGAGCTTGCAATTATGGTGTTCTTCAATGTTGGACGAGCTAGCTGGCTGGAGGTAGGTGGAGGGATATGTATACCCCCTCCACAAAATGTAACCGTTGCCGTAGTCTTCACACCGGAAACTCCGGCCTGAGTGACCGGAGACTCCGGCCTAGGCCGGAGACTCCGGACACATTCCGGCAAGATTCCGACCTGGGTCCAGGGGCTGAACCACCTTGAGGCTTGGAGCAGGTCAGACCGGAGTCTTTTGGTCCAAAGACCAGATACTCCGGCCTGGGGCGGAGACTCCGCCCTTCCTCCGGTAACTTTCCGGTAACACTCCGGACAGGGTCCAGGGAGTGAATGATGTCTACGCACGCTACTATTCTTGTAGACAGTGTTGGGCCTCCAAGAGCAGAGGTTTGTAGAACAGCAGCAAGTTTCCCTTAAGTGAATCACCCAAGGTTTATCGAACTCAGGGAGGTAGAGGTCAAAGATATCCTCTCAAGCAACCCTGCAATTAAGATACAAGAAGTCTCTTGTGTCCCCAACACACCAATACACTTGTCAGATGTATAGGTGCACTAGTTCGGCGAAGAGATAGTGAAATACAAGTGATATGGATGATTATAAGTAGTAATTGCAATCTGAATAAAAATGGCAGCAAGCAAACATGTAGCAGAACTTGTTGTAAACGGTGTTTCAATGCTTAGAAACAAGGCCTAGGGATCATACTTTCACTAGTGGACACTCTCAACAATGATCTCATAACTGAATAAGTAAAAGCTACTCTTAAACACTCTCTTGTTGGATAACAAACACCATTCATTGTGTAGGGCTACAAAAGCACACCTCAAGCCGGAGTAAACAAGCGCCACAACGTCATAAAGGAATCACACACGGTGCACACACTGTCACCTTTACACCGTGGAGAGTACCGGAGTTCATATTAAAGTAACCTATAGAGTGCATAATAGATAAAGAGTAACATCTACATATTCAACTAGATTAGCACAACTGAACACAAGTAAATACTGCTCGGGATTATTCTCCTTCTTGATAACACAAGAGTACTACGTGTAGGGCTGCAAAAGCACCTCAAAGTCTGAGTAAACAAACACCACATTCCCAAGAATAAGCCATGATAATATCTAAATTATTCATAGAGTCACACAAGTACCCACACTGTCACCTTGATACCGTGTTGTCACAATGACTCCAGAAACTAGACAAAATCACTTGAGTAGCATAAACATTATTAATGTATTCAGCGATACTAGCAATACACATGATCACATAAAGATCACACCATGGAGAGAGAGATGAACCACATAGCTACCGGTAGAGCCCTCAGCCTCGGGGGAGAACTACTCCCTCCTCATCATGGGAGTCAGCAGCGGCGATGAAGATGGCGGTGGTGTCGATGGAGATGACTCCGGGGGCAATTCCCCGTCCCGGCGGCGTGCCGGAACAGAGATTCTGTCCCCCGAAACTTGTCGTCGATGGCGGCGGCGCTGCGGAACTCTTCTGGAAATATGACTTGGTTTTAGGGTTTTCGCGTCGGGGAATAAATAGGCGAAGGGGCGATGTCGGCGGACCCGAGGGGCCCAAACCACAGGCGGCGCGGCTGGGCCCACGCCGCGCCCTGGTGGTTTGGCCACCTCGTGGCTCTTCGTCTCTCCTTCGGACTCCGTGTACGTGCTGGAAAAATAGGGACTGGCCTTTTGTTTCGTGCAATTCCGAGAATATTCCAGAAGTACTTTCTGAAACCAAAAACAGCAGAAAACAGGGAACTGGCACTGTGGCATCTTGTTAATAGGTTAGTCCCAGAAAATGCATAAAAGTGATATGAAGTGTATATAAAACATGTAGCAAATGGTATAATATAAGCATGGAACATCAGAAATTATGGATACGTTGGAGACGTATCAAGCATCCCCAAGCTTAGTTCTACTCGTCCTCGAGTAGGTAAAACGATAACAACAAATAATTTCTGAGGAGACATGCTTTCACACAATCTTGATCAATATATTGCAAGGCTCATGTCATGAATGAAGTGACTCAAAGCAATGATCTATAGTTTGCTAACAAATAGATAAAGAGTAAACAATGAATCATATAAGCAAAAACTTTTCATGAATAGTACTTTCAAGACAAGCATCAAAAAGTTTTGCATAAGAGGTAACTCATAAAGCAATAGATTCAAAGTAAAAGGCATTGAAGCAACACAAAGGATGATTAAGTTTCAGCATTTGCTTTCAACTTGTAACATGTATATCTCATGGATAGTTGTCAACATAAAGCAATATAACAAGTGCAATAAGTAAATATGTAAGAATCAATGCACACAAAGTTGACACAAGTGTTTGCTTCTAAGATAGAAAGGAGTAGGTAAACTGACTCAACATAAAGTAAAAGATAGGCCCTTCGCAGAGGGAAGCAGGGATTAAATCATGTGCTAGAGCTTTTTAAGTTTTCGAAAGCATATAGAGAGCACAAAATAAGTATTTGAGAGGTGTTTGTTGTTGTCAACGAATGGTAGTGGGCACTCTAACCCCCTTGTCAACCAGACTTTCAAGAGCGGCTCCCATGAAGGACGTTATCTCTACCAGCAAGGTAGATCATCCCTCTTCTCTTTTGTTTACACATGTATTTTAGTTTCTTTATAGATGACACTCCTCCCAACCTTTTGCTTACACAAGCCATGGCTAACCGAATCCTCGGGTGCCTTCCAACATTCACATACCATGGAGGAGTGTCTATTGCAAATTAAGTTGCTTACTGATAAATCAGGGCAAAACATGTGAAGAGAATTATTAATGAAAGTTGTAATTAATTGGGGCTGGGCACCCCGTTGCCAGCTCTTTTTGCAAATTATTGGATAAGCGGATGTATATGCCACTAGTCCATTGGTGAAAGTCTGTCAGAAGTAAATGACAAGATTGAAAGATAAAACACCACATACTTCCTCATGAGCTATAAAACATTGACACAAATAAGGAGTAATAAAGTTTTGAATAGTTTAAAGGTAGCACATGAAATATTTACTTGGAATGGCAGGAAATACCACATAGTAGGTAGGTATGGTGGACACAAATGGCATGGGTTTTGGCTCAAGTTTTGGATGCACGAGAAGCATTCCCTCTCAGTACAGAGTTTAGGCTAGCAAGGTTGTTTGAAGCAAACACAAGTATAAACCGGTACAGCAAGAATCACATAAAAACATATTGCAAGTATTATAAGACTCTACACTGTCTTCCTTGTTGCTCAAACATTTTACCAGAAAATATCTAGACCTTAGAGAGAACAAATATGCATCCCAAGTCTCAACAAGCTCTACGGTAGTTCTCCACTACTAGGCTTTAACTACATGATGCAAGAGCTTAAACATGATCTACTTGAGAGCTCAAAACAATTGCAAAGCATCAAATCGAAACAAGACAATGATCTACAAGAATGCATATGTCTTTTCCAATACCAACTACTACATGTAGCATTTTCTTTCTTCCAAACAAACACCAATCAATTTATTTAAACATAAACTCTCCAAATGATAATATAATGCAGCAAGAGAGTATTTATAAACAAGTGCTAACAGCTCGAAGAGATGCATGAAAAACAGGAGCTAAAAGCACTGCAGTAGCTAGTTAAGAATACTCAACAAATATAAGTGAAGAACATGAGTATTCACATGAAAAAGCGGAGCGTGTCTCTCTCCCACACAAGGATTGCTAGGATCCGAATTTATTCAAACAAAAACAAAAAAAAAGCACACAGACGCTCCAAGTAAAGCGCATAAGATGTGAAAGAATTAAAATATAGTTTCACTAGAGATGACCTGATAAGTTGTTGATGAAGAAGGGGATGCCTTGGGCATCCCCAAGCTTAGACGCTTGAGTCTCTTGAATATGGTTGGGATGAACCACGGGGGCATCCCCAAGCTTAGGCTTTTCACTCTTCTTGATCACATAATATCACCCTTCTCGCTTGATCCTTGAAAACTTCCTTCACACCAAACTCAAGACAGTTCTCATTAGAGGGTTAGTGCATAATCAAAAATTCTCATATTCTGTAATGATACAATCATCCCAAAGCTTCTGGACATTAGCTACAGCCACCAATGCTTTGTGGAGCAAAGAAATCCACACAAACATCGTAAAAGAGCGAATGCAAAACAAAAGGCAGAATCTGTCAAAAACAGAACAGTCTGAAGACGAATTTTTTCGAGGCACTTAAGTTGCTCAGATGGATCTGGCCAAAATAATGAAAGTTGCGTACATATCTCAGGAAGATGCGTGATTTTTCAGAATTTTTGAATTTTCTACAGGAGAAAAGCTCAAATTCGTGACAGCTAAAAATCTGTCACTGCGCAGAAATCCAAATCTTGCATCAACTTTCAATATAGAACTTTACTTGGCACAACAATGCGATAAAATAAAGATACAAAGGAGTTGCTACAGAAGTAACAAAATCCTTGACTCAAAGAAAACAAAAATAACAGCAAATAAAAACGATGGGTTGTCTCCCATAAGCGCTTTTCTTTAAAGCCTTTTAGCTAGGCATAGTGATTTTGATAATGCTCTCATATGTATAAGAGTTGAATATAAGAGAGCATCAAAAGCAAATACCAAACACATTTAAGTCTAACCCACTTCCTATGCAAAGGAGTCTTGTAAGAAAATAAATCAATAAAGCATAAAGTGACTAGCATAGGAAGGCAAAACAAGTGCAACTTCAAAAATTTCAACATAAAGAGAGGAGACTTAATATTATTGTGATATATGAATCCATGTCTCCCTCTCTCATAAGGACCAGTAGGTCTTAAAGTACCCAGCAAATAAAAGCAAATCAAGAGAAAGCTCAAAACTTCATCATAAAGAAGAAATTTAGTAACATGAAATTTCTATAACCATACTTTCCTCTCTCAAAATAATTTTCAGTGGCATCATGAATAAACTCAACAATATAGCTATCACATAAAGCATTCTTATCATGATCCACATGCATAAAAGTATCATTACTCTCCACATAAGCATGAACATTATCATTAGTAATAGTGAGAGTAAAAGTATCACATCCATCATTGTAATCATCATAAATTGCAGGCATAGTATAATCATAATAAACTTTATCCTCCATAGTAGGTGGCACCAAAATACCACTATCATTATAATCATCATAAATTGGAGGTAAAGTATCATCAAAGAAAATTTTCTCCTCAAAACTTGGGGGACTAAAAATATCATATTCATCAAAACCAGCTTCCCCAAGCTTAGAGCTTTGCATAGCATTAGCAATAATGGTGTTCAAAGCATTTATAGTAATAACATTGCTACCATCATGCAAATAATTTTCCATAGGTTTTTTAATTTTCTCTTCAAAAGCATCATGTCCTAATTCAATATAAAGTTCATAAAGATCTCTAATTTTTTTGTTGTTTTCCATTAAGCCTAACTAGTGAAAATAAAAACAAGAAACAAAAAGATATAATTGCAGAATCTAAAGGAAATAACTTCGAGCACTCACACACTAGCAACAATACTAGAAAATAGCTTTGTAGCCAGAGGATGTGAATACCTTTTACCTTACCTCCCCGGCAACGGCGCCAGAAAATAGCTTGATGTCTACGCTTCTATTCTTGTAGACAGTGTTGGGCCTCCAAGAGCAGAGGTTTGTAGAACAGCAGCAAGTTTCCCTTAAGTGAATCACCCAAGGTTTATCGAACTCAGGGAGGTAGAGGTCAAAGATATCCTCTCAAGCAACCCTGCAATTAAGATACAAGAAGTCTCTTGTGTCCCCAACACACCCAATACACTTGTCAGATGTATAGGTGCACTAGTTCGGCGAAGAGATAGTGAAATACAAGTGATATGGATGATTATAAGTAGTAATTGCAATCTGAATAAAATGGCAGCAAGCAAACATGTAGCAGAACTTGTTGTAAACGGTGTTTCAATGCTTAGAAACAAGGCCTAGGGATCATACTTTCACTAGTGGACACTCTCAACAATGATCTCATAACTGAATAAGTAAAAGCTACTCTTAAACACTCTCTTGTTGGATAACAAACACCATTCATTGTGTAGGGCTACAAAAGCACACCTCAAGCCGGAGTAAACAAGCGCCACAACGTCATAAAGGAATCACACACGGTGCACACACTGTCACCTTTACACCGTGGAGAGTACCGGAGTTCATATTAAAGTAACCTATAGAGTGCATAATAGATAAAGAGTAACATCTACATATTCAACTAGATTAGCACAACTGAACACAAGTAAATACTGCTCGGATTATTCTCCTTCTTGATAACACAAGAGTACTACGTGTAGGGCTGCAAAAGCACTCCTCAAAGTCTGAGTAAACAAACACCACAGTTCCCAAGAACAAGCCATGATAATATCTAAATTATTCATAGAGTCACACAAGTACCCACACTGTCACCTTGATACCGTGTTGTCACAACGACTCCAGAAACTAGACAAAATCACTTGAGTAGCATAAACATTATTAATGTATTCAGCGATACTAGCAATACACATGATCACATAAAGATCACACCATGAGAGAGAGATGAACCACATAGCTACCGGTAGAGCCCTCAGCCTCGGGGGAGAACTACTCCCTCCTCATCATGGGAGTCAGCAGCGGCGATGAAGATGGCGGTGGTGTCGATGGAGATGACTCCGGGGCAATTCCCCGTCCCGGCGGCGTGCCGGAACAGAGATTCTGTCCCCCGAAACTTGTCGTCGATGGCGGCGGCGCTGCGGAACTCTTCTGGAAATATGACTTGGTTTTAGGGTTTTCGCGTCTCGGGGAATAAATAGGCGAAGGGGCGATGTCGGCGGACCCCCGAGGGGCCCAAACCACAGGCGGCGCGGCTGGGCCCACTGCCGCGCCACCTGGTGGTTTGGCCACCTCGTGGCGAGTCTTCGTCTCTCCTTCGGACTCCGTGTACGTGCTGGAAAAATAGGGACTGGCCTTTTGTTTCGTGCAATTCCGAGAATATTTCCAGAAGTAACTTTCTGAAACCAAAAACAGCAGAAAACAGGGAACTGGCACTGTGGCATCTTGTTAATAGGTTAGTCCCAGAAAATGCATAAAAGTGATACGAGGTGTATATAAAACATGTAGCAAATGGTATAATATAAGCATGGAACAGCAGAAATTATGGATACGTTGGAGACGTATCAGTGAACCAACTTGAGCCTCTACGACTGAATCCCCTGAGTCCGGAGACTCCGGCCCAACAGACCGAAGACTCCGGCCTGGAAGTCTCCAGAACTTCGATAAAATCCTCTTTTCCTTTTGGTGTTGATGCACAATGTTTTATAGAGCTAAACCTGCATCACTTACCACTTGATTAAAATATCGCTAGAGTTGTTAACTAACACACAAAACACAAGGGATCACGAAATGCTCTTTCAATCTTCCCCCTTTTTGGTGTTAGATGACAACACTAGGATTTGCAATAAAATTCCACAACTAGATCATCTTCTCAAGAAAAATGGAAAGCACTCCCCCTAAACGTGTGCATATAATCAATTTGCCTTTGAATGCAAATACACACATATAGAGAGACAATTTCCAACAAGATACATCAACATGATATAGGAACAACAATTTGCACAAATGAGACATATCACACATTAGGTTGAGACTTGAGATGAAAACCATACCTTGTGCATATAAATGTAGATAAACATCCATAGAGATCATAGCACAATATAATGTAGTCTGAACCATACATAATAAGAAATCCATATGTCTCACACACCACATAGTTCAAATCTCACAAAAAGCAAATAAGTTCGACAAATAAAGATGGACACAAGCGCAATAAGAATGATAAAAGAGCATGCTTGCGTCCGACCCATGCAAATCCCGTGATAGGAACCTAATAGAACTACTTCTCCCCCTTTGGCATCGAAACGCCAAAAAGGGAAAAGAGCGATGCTACTCGAACCCAAGGACATCACCCGGAGGCTTCGTCTTTGTCTTCCTCATCACCACCTCCACCATCTTCATTGTAGTCCTCATCGGATTCAACCAAAGGAGCCTTGCCGGTGTTGCGAGAAGTGGATGGTATGGAAGTCACACATAATCAGCCCAAGGAAAATATTCTTGGTTCCAATGGCCAATGGTGATAGTGGTCTCGGACCCGGATGAGACAATTTCATTCCCATCTTCATCCTCTACGGGAGGAGGAGTGGTGCCACCATTGTTAACCTTGCGCAATTCCCGGATGATAATACCTTGGTTGCTCAAAATGCTCTTCCTCTCTTTATAGGCGTCATGGTTTTCCTTGTGAACCGCAATACCCATGCAAAGCATCTTTCTCTTCCACCAAGAGAGCTTACTCACTTCTTTGTTCACAAGAGCCTTGCCACGAGCATGAGAG
The DNA here is from genome assembly GCA_947311845.1 of Poa pratensis. NCBI lineage: Eukaryota > Viridiplantae > Streptophyta > Magnoliopsida > Poales > Poaceae > Poa > Poa pratensis. The sequence goes on from CAMZMU010000050.1 coordinate 10,597,942, forward strand.
GGAGGGTCGGCATTCTTGCTTCGTCTAGGCATTGGGGCCTCAGAAGCTTCCTCCTCATCACTAGATTGCAAAGGCACACGAGAGGAAGAAGGTTGACGGGGCTTCTTGTGCTTGTTGAGCTATTGGAGAGTGCCCTTGGGATGGATGGTGAAGGCGGAGGTGTCGAGAGTGGTCACTTTGGACACCTCTTGGAGAATGAGCATCATCACATAGGGTGCATAAATCGGGTTCTTCTTCTCACAAATAGTACAATGAATCTCACACTTGATGAAATCCATAACATCAATCAAAGCACCTTGGCAATCCGGACCGGCATTTTGAACTTTGTAAGCATGGTATAGAAGGTTGACAAGTCCTCCACGAAGAGCATCAACATTCTCGGCTTGAGGAGCAATGCTAAACCGAGTCATGCGAAGAAAGATGTTGAAAGTGGGGAGGAGGTCGGAGGTTGAGCTTCTATCCAAGTCCTTGTAGTAGAGAGGAGCCAAACGGGCTTTGTCATAAGCCACCCCTTCATGCACTAGTAGGAAAAGCCAATTCTATGGAAGCTTATTCTGTGGCGCACCTTCTAGCCGTGCGCCACAGAAGCTTATTCTGTGGCGCACCTATAAAGATGCGCCACAGAATAAGGTTATTCTGTGGCGCATTACTTATTGGTGCGCCACAGATCAAGCTTATTCTGTGGCGCAGCTATGCCCATGCGCCACAGAATATGCGCGGGCCCCACACCCACGCAAGGGTCAGTCACTTTGGGCTTTATTCTGTGGCGCAGCCATGCCCATGCGCCACAGAATAGCTTGTTCTGTGGCGCAGCAGGGTGCATGCGCCACAGAATACGCGTATTCTGTAGCGCACCGGCTAGGTGCGCCACAGAATAACTTTCAGAAGTGGCCCGGGGCGCGGCCCAGCCCAGCACCTTCCGGGCTGGACGATGGAAGCATATATTATGAATTTGATAATTTTTGTGTGTGAGAGACAAAGTATATGTATATCATGAATTAGATAATTTTTGTGTGTTCTTTCTTTAAATTTAACCAAAAAAGAATACCAAATTTATTTATTTTAAAGAAAAAAAAGAAGGGAAAGAAGAGAAGCTAGCTCGCGGAACCAAGACGAAGAAGAGACTTTGTGTGTGTGTGTGTGTGTGAGAGACAATGCAATGCAAGCATATATATGTATGATCATGAATATGTATGAGACATTGTGTGTGAGACAATGCAAGACCATATATATGCATTAAATGAATTGACATAATGGTCTACTAACAATTGTGTGTAGTACGTGTTCTTTCTTTAAATTTAACCAAAAAATATTTTTTTTTTAAAAAACTGAGACAGCCAGGATTTGAACCTGGCTGCCCCAGGTTTTGTGGGTGTGTGCAAACCATTGGACTATGCTAGTATGTTTGTCACATTACAGCTAGGAAGATTTTTAGCAGTTCTGGCACACACATTTTGTGGCGCATGCGCTAAGAGATGCGCCACAGAATAAGGGAGTTCTGTGGCGCATCGACATAAGGATGCGCCACAGAAATATTTGCCAGGATTTTTTTTAAAAAAACTGAGGCAGCCAGGATTTGAACCTGGCTTGCCCAGGTTAATTGAAGTGGTTGGAAACCACTGGGATGTGTTGTGTGTTTGTGTTAGGAATCAGCAGCACAACTTGTTAAATTTGCACTAGATAATTCTGTGGCGCACCCACACGTAGGTGCGCCGCAGAAGCCTTCATTTCTGTGGCGCACCCCTCCATCGGTGCGCCACAGAATCCTTCCTTTCTGTGGCGCACCCCTCCCACGGTGCGCCACAGAATTCTACCGTGCCCACTTACATGTGGGTCCGCCAACGCGCCTCCCTCACCTTCGCGAAAACTGCTAAGTCCCAATTCTTCGCGCGCTCGAGACGATCGACCACCACCGCGTCCTCGCCGCCGGCAGCTCCCGCCCGCGCGCTCGACGACCACCACCACCTCGCCGCCACTCCACCGCGCTCGACGACCACCACCGCCCCGCCATTGACGGCCAGGAGGAGCACCACCGCCACGCCCGCACCGACCCTGCCCGAAGGAGCACCACCACCACCGCCCCGCCACTGACGGCCAGGAGGAGCACCACCACCACCGCCCCGCCACTGACCTCTACACCGCGCTCGACAACCTCCCCTCCCTCCCCTCCCCGAGGTGCTTCCCCTTTCCCCCTCCTCCCTCCCCTACCGAACTGCTGCACCCAAGGTGTTTGTAGAAATTCCCCTACCGAACTGCTGCACCCAAGTTGTTTTGCTGTTTGATTTCTGTTGTTGATTGCTAGTAGCCTTGCTGATAATTGCTTTTAGTGCTGGTTGCTGTTAGTTGAGATGAAAAAATTGAGATGAAAAAAATGTTAGTGCATGCAGTAGATGTTTAGGTTAGTGCTAGGTGCTTGATATATGTTGTTATATGGAAAAATGCAGTAGATGTTTTAGTGTTCTAGGTTCTAGGTGCTTGCAAAACATCTACTGCATTTTTAGTGTTCTAGTTGTTGAGCATGCTTGTGTGTGCTTGCATTTTTAGTCTCATGTGTATAGTTGCTTGCTGTTAGTGCTAGGTTAGTGCATAGTTGCTAGTGCTAGGTTAGTGCATAGTTGCTTGCTGTTAGTGCTAGTGCTAGGTTAGTGCTAGTGCTATTGGTACTTTTTTTGTTGCTTGCTACTGCCACTATGTTGCTTGCTTGCTCTAGTTGCTTGCTGCATAGTTGCTAATGCTCTAGTTGCTTGCTCTAGTTGCTTTTCTTGTAAAAAAATTGCTACTGCCACTATGTTAATTGCTATGGTGTACTAGAAGTGATTTTTGCTACTGCCACTATTTTTGCTACTGCCACTAAAAAAATTGCTAAGTGTGTGTGGTAGATGCTAAATCATGGTTTTGTTAATTTATTGCAGCGCCACGAGGAGCACCTCCACCACGCCGATCTCGGACCCGAGCCTCCCTTCCCTACCCGAGGTAGTTCCTCTCTCCCTCGATGTGGATGTGGATGTGGTGATGTATGTGCATGAGGATATGTGTCCACGACCATCGTGTCGTGGTTGTTGTGCTCCGACCATCGTGTCGTGGAGATGCCGGCCGGAGATGCCGTGCACAGATGTGGATATTATTTGTGAAATGCTTGCAGGTACCCCCGAGAGGCCCTTGAGATTGCCGGAACGTCGATTAACTTCCGTTCCGGCAATTTCGGGTACTCCATATGTCCCTTTTTTAGCAAAGGTCATGCCGAATTTTTTCGTGAAATTTGGCATGACTTTGCTAAAAATAGGACATATGGGGTATTGCGACTAATGCATGGGCCGGGGTATCTTAGTACTTAGTTAGGTGATTTTTTTTCTCTTATATTTGTCATACTAACTTTTTGCCTCTTTTTAATGCAGTTCAAACATGTCGGGCGACGCTTCTAAGCGCATGAGCATCGAAGAGCAAGCAAGAGTACAGAACATGGACTTTTGGCCCGACGATATGAGGGACGAAGCCGCGGTCACTAGTGGCGACGAGGCTGAGGAGCATCAACGGGAGGTCCGGGATCCCGACCCCGAGTACCACGAAGAAGGTGGTGAGGATGACACCTCAGGAGATGGTGGCGACCACACGACCACTGGCGATGACCGCACCGATGGCGGCGACCACACGGAACCCGGCGACAGCAACCCGGCCGCTAAGAAGAAGAAGAAGCGGAGGGCAAGGACTAAACCGCGTAAAGTGCAGTCGGTGGACAATGTCACGGACGTGATCACGGAGGTCAGTCCAAGTGGCATGCCGTTGGAGCCTAAGCACGTTGCACGAGGGTACAGCATGCAACTAGGGTGCATCCTCCGAGAAGGCGTGTCGATCAACACGTCTGACATTAGAAGCGAAGAGAATGTGGCTTTGCTCGAACACCTGCTCAGGAGGGTTCACCAACGATACACCTTCCCGAACCCTAAACCCAAAAATGTGGATAATTACGCCACCACGAAGATGAGCACCGCCTTGAGCAGCTGGAAATGCCGGGTGAAGGCGAAGATTCATAAGAAGAAGAGCTGGGAGGAGATTAGTACAGGCGAGCCTCACATCACCTTAGAAGAGTTCGAGGTATTTAAGGACTTTTTAAATTCTGAGGAGTGTACAATATGGACCGAGTGGGGGAAGGAAATGCGGAAGAGGAACTTAGGTAACCACCGTTTGGGAAGCGGCGGTTACAAATCCAAACAACCCACTTGGGACAAGGAGGACGCAGAAATAAGAAAACGTGGGCTGGACAACCCATGGGATAAATTCACAGACGAGCAGACCAGGAACTTTGTCCGGTCCCGCTACTATCTCAACTGGGAAACTGGGGAGTTCGTTACCGATCACGACGATGTGAAGCAATTCCAGCAAAATCTGGTAAGTGAATTTAAATACCACAGATATCTCAAAGTCCATTGCGTTGATCTCAAATTTCTAAGTGTGTTCACCTTTGTGTGCAGGAGGACGAGTTGAAGGCTGAGGCTGAGGCCGGCCAGTCGTCGTCCCAGGGTGAGAGGGAAGTGTGGGACACTACTTTCAACCGGGCGATGAACGTTGCAAAGGGAAGGGACAAGTTGGCGCCGCCGACATCAGCTGGCCGTGTGTCAGGCTATGGTACGAGCGTGAAGTTCACGGAGTACTACAGCTCGGACGGCGCCGGCGAGAAGAAAAAGAGGAAGAGGACGTCCAAGAACGAGGATAGAGCCGAGGTTGAGCGGCTGAAGGCGGAGCTGGAGGAGCTGAAGAAGAACACCGTGGACAAGCAGGAGGTGCAAAAGCTAGTCCGAGAAGGCATCCACCAGATCATGCCCCCGCAGATAGTGGAGGGGTTCGCTGCCTGGATGGCGGGAGGTCAACAGGGGCCGATACACGTGCCCAGCTTCTCCGGCAGCAACTCCACCATGAACCGGTCGCCGAGCGACATCATCGTGACCCCGCCGCCCATGGCCCCTTTGGTCACACCGGCGCTGCCTACCGCACCGGGACGCGAGAAGAAAACTCCGGCCACCGCCGCTGGCACCGGCGCCCGTGTCTCGACGGAAGCCGAGCTGGACGTCGTCACCAAGGTTACTAATTAATTAGTCTGCGTCGTCTTCTGTATAACTATGTCCTTCTGTATAACTATGTCTGCTTCGATCGATGACTGTATTAATCACACAAATGCATATGTTGCTTAATTTCATTATAGGAAACGCCTTGCATGCTCCTGCATAGGGTAGGCGACGAGTTGAAGGAAGTTGCTACGGGCCTTATCCTAAAAACAGGCAGCGAACTAATGCACCACGCTCCAGTGGACAAGGGTTTTATGAAGGTCAAGGTAGTCACGGTGCCGAAAGTGTATCACAACATGGACCCCCCCGTTCAACCTCAAGGAGCCGATGAACACGTGGTCCTTGGAAAGTGCCCCGAATGGGTCTCGCTATGGCCGAAGACCCAGATTCGTCTTGGGGGGGGTATTATTGATGAGGGCCCAAGACGCAACACCGGCGCCACCTCAAAGTTCCGGCGGGACGCTCCGATCCGTCCCCCGAAGAAGCCTGCAGCCGTCGCCACCACCACCAACCGCCAGAAGCAACTGTTGGTAGGCTCTCAACCACAACCGGTGCAATTGGGCTCCGAACCACAACCGGTGCAATTAGCAGGCAACGCCTCTGCACCTCAACGTATTGGTGGCACGACGACGACGATGATGATATCGACGTCGGTGGCTTCCTCAACACTGGCGCCGAAGACGCCGACGGATTCATGCGTCCTGTGGATCTCGAACCACCCTTCCGTGCCCACGCCGATCAACCTGCTCGTCTCAATGCAGTCACGCAGCGCCTGGACTTCCAGGGTTTATCTCAAGAGACACCTCCAGCAGCCGGCGTTGCAGCTCAAGACAAACCGGCTACCGGCGTTTTCTCCCCTGGCACGATTGCGAAATCGGTTGCAGAGGGGCTTCGTGGGCAGCCATGGAGCAATAAGCCCAGGAGGCCCCCAAGAAGATGCCAAAGGGCGCCTCTGCGAGCCAGCCACCTAAGATGCCAAAGGGATCAAAGGGCGCCTCTGCGAGCCAGCCAACTCCTATGATTATCCAGGGTCGTGAAGACACCATACCACCCCCTCCGGACAAATCGGCGCACATGGTTCATGAAGCTGGAAAACCGATAGTGCCTCCGGAGATGACCCACCTCGCAACTCCATCAATGATCTCTTTGAGCGCTTCTATCTCTATGCTAGAGGGCTTTCTTCTAAAAGACAGGGATCCAAATTACCCGGCGTTCACTGTCCAAGTGCCAAAGGAAGAAGGCGGGTTGGTGGTCGTCGGTGAACACCCCGCGGATCTGTTCTTAGTAGCATACGAGGACGTGTTCAATCTATTTAACCAGCAGCGGCTCAACTATAACTTGGTCCGCCTATACGCGCTCAATGAGGCCATGACTATCCACAGAGATAATCTCTCGCACGTCGCGGTAGCGGATCCCTACTACATGCGTGACAGCCAGCTGGTGCAAGGATCTGTGACACGGACCAGCGCAGTTGAGTACCTCGAGAGGTTCATGTTGCAAAACCAGCAAAAGAATTGCCTTCTTGTGCCTTTCTTTCCCGAGTAAGTACACATCCGCTCGCCGCCGTATCTTGTGCCTTTCCGAGTTCAATGCATGCATGTTTCTGATCATCATCTCATTTAAATTGTGTTGAGCAGGGACAAGTACTGCGTCCTCATCATCCTACACCCGAGCCATTACCATGCCACTTATTTTGACTCAGGTAGTAGTACTACGAAAAGGTATGCCAACATAATTGCTGTCCTCAATCAAGCTCTTCACGGCTACCACCAAAAGGGAGGCGTCTTCGAAAGCACCGTGCAACCACAATTAATTGATAATAAGTTGCGCCGGTTCAAGCATATCACCGAGTTCTCTTGCCTCAAGGAGCAGTCGGGCAGCGAGATGGATGCCTTCTACGCCCTCCGTCATATTAACATGATTATCCGAGATGGAGCGCAATGTGGTTTGCCATCTGCTTTACAAACATGGGTCGAATATGACAGACGCAAGTCCGATATGGATCTTAGAAAAGACTTCCAATGCATCAAGACCAAGTTATCGGAAGTCATCGTCGGAAATGTTATCACAACAGGGGGGACCTTCCATTGCTCCCGACGAGGTAGATAGGATGTATTATAAAAGAAAACCTTACACATGCACACATACATACTCTATTTTATCCACTTAGATGAATAAATCATGCATGCATACTCTATTGATATTATTAACCAATATATATATCTATCTCCATCTACAGGGTTGCATCAGAGAGAAATCGAAGAACGCCTAAAGTTGCAGAAGGACAACAGGGCGTGGATGACGAAGAAAGACGGCAAACCATTCCCGGCGCCGCTCGCACCGCTCGCTACATGAGATCGTCGTGCTCCCGCTTTTGCTCACCGTCAACGCCGAGATGTAATCTATTCGATCCTAGTGTAGGCGGTGAACACTTCATTTGTAACGTGTGCAACGATCGATTAACTTTTGTATATATCTCAACACTTGTGTAAAACTTCGGCACTTTTGTATCAACTTGTGATGAGACATATATTAGTAATGTGTTTGTTTTGATATATGTATCTGTGAAAATATATCCCTGTTTCTGTTATATCTGTGTAAATATGAAATATACATGTATTCTGGTATTATACTGGTATTTGTATTCTGGTAATATGCGGGTACAATACGGCACAGTAATTCTGTGGCGCACCCAGAACTATTCTGTGGCGCACCCTATTCTGTGGCGCATGGTGAGGGGGTGCGCCACAGAATAGTTATTCTGTGGCGCACCAGGTGGGTGCGCCACAGAATAGCTTATTTAGTGGCGACTATTCTGTGGCGCACCACCCATGCGCCACAGAATAGCAAAATGGTGCGCCACAGAATAGCTTTTCTGTACTAGTGATGATGCATTCTTCTTCCAACGGAGGTAGAGGCACCTCAAAACGGATATCCCAAAATTTTAGCAAACTCCTCAATTTTGATGAACAACAGTTTGGTCCCGTCATCCATGTCATAGTGATCTTCTCATCATCTCCAAACACAAGGGTTGCAAAGAATTGTTGCACAAAGGTTATATCATAGTTTTGTTAATGAGAGATAAGCTTCTCAAGCCCAAGCTTCCTAGCAATCCAAACAGCCTCTTGGAAGTATGGCTTCAAGTTCAAAGCATCGAGATTGAGCACCTTTTGCTCACACACGGCATGCTTGCATGAAAGCTTGGCATATATCACATGCATAATGAGTTCTTTCTCTTTCCGCCAAAAGTTTGGGTCTTCGGAGGTGCGGACCATGGAGTAGAAAGGCTGCTCCCTCATAGAGCAAAAGTCACTCTTCCCCAAGCCCAAAACAGTGGTCAGGTTGTCATAACGGGCTTTCTTGGCCAACTCTTGCTCGTGAAAATCTGCCTCGGCTTGAGCCCTGGTGGCTTCCTCTTCCATGGCACAACGCTGACGAAAGCTGTCTGTATTAGTATCATACATAATAGTGTCCCGAGTTTGAGCATGGTCTTTTCTCGAAATCTTGTGGGGGTTGGATGAGGAAGCCTTGGTCCTCTGATTACCTGTGAGAAACAGAGTAGGAGGATAGCATAGAGATAAGCATACATGTCCATGGAATTCAAAAAAGAAGTAATCAAAAATTTCTGGGCACTAATGGCTGATCTAGACCGGAGTCTTCAGTGTCAGCGGGGCGGAGTCTCTGGCCAGACCGAAGTCTCCGGCCCTGAAACCCTAGACTCCAATCTATGTCAAAAATTGGTGCCAAGACATTGAAAATTACTTCTAAGATGCACATTGCCAGCAAAAGATTCTACACCACCAAGTCCAAAACTATCTACTCTCAAAATTTCATCTAGGACGAAACCCTAGAGAGAAAGAGAGAGAGGAAATACCCTTGGGCTTCATGGTGCGGTCCAAACGGAGGGGAGGAGATCCCCGGCGCTGGAGACGTGGGGGAGCCGGTGGCACGGCGAAATCCGGCGGCGGGGAGCAGCCGGAGTGGCCCTTCAAATCGGCGGCGGCGGCTAGGAGAGCTTTGGGTCGGGGGTGTGTGAGGAGTTGTGAAGCAACTCTCCACCCCGATCCCCTTTGGAGCCCTGCGGAACTACCGAGACCGGAGTCTCCGGCCCAAACACACCGGAGTCTCCGGCCTGGCCAGAGATTCCGGGGTTTGAGGCGGAGACTTCAGTCAGACCAGAGTCTCCAGGCTTGAGCACCGGAGTCTCCGGCCCCACAGACTCGAAAATGCCAGATTTATGGTGGTGGACATGTATGTTGCAAGAGGAGCATGTTTTTAGATAAGATGGGCATGGGTTTGGAACAAAGTCATTGGAAATGGTACTTCACACTCGAACTATGTAAGAAGCAAATAAAACACTAAAAACAACATTTGAGTGTGTTTTCCATAAAGAACAACGGATAGGCAATAAAAACCAAATAAGCTCCAATAAAATCAACTCTTCACAAAGAAGAGGGCGGTGGCCTAGGCCACCATGTATGAGTGTTGTGGCGTGGCACCGTGAAGATATATCTTGGGTTCACTACCACTACTCGTCATTTAAGCTCACAATTCATAAGATGAAAGTAAAGATGCAAAATGAGTTCTTACTATCGGCATAATGGGGGGAGGGATAGTCCAATGGATTTGGACCGCACTCCCCCTATGTCCATGCCTACACCTAAACCAAATAGGTAGTCAATAAATAGGTGTGTATGCAAGATAGTCAAGCCACGCTCCATGAATCCACGATATTTAGCTCATGCCTCAGATAAGTGAATCTTGCTTCATCAAGAGGCTTCGTGAAAATATCCGCAAGTTGGTCTTTGGTTGAATATAGCCAAGCTCAATATCACCATGAGCAACATGATCTCGAATAAAATGATGACGAATCTCAATATGCTTCGTCCTTGAGTGTTGCACCGGGTTGTGAGCAATCTTGATAGCACTTTCATTATCACACAAAAGAGACACTTTGTCACAATTGACACCGTATTCCTTTAAAGTTTGCCTCATCCACAACAATTGAGTGCAAGCACTAGCGGCTGCCACATACTCGGCTTTGGCGGTGGAGAGAGATATACAATTTTGCTTCTTAGAATACCAACTCACCAAGGACCTACCAAGGAATTGGCATGCCCCGGAAGTTGATTTCCTATCATCTTTATCACCAGCCCAATCCGAGTCCGTGTACCCGGCAAGGGAGAAGTTGGAGCCCTTAGGATACCACAAACCAAACCTTGGGGTATAACCAAATATCGAAGGATTCTATTGACCGCCTTCATGTGGCTTTCTTTAGGAGCCGCTTGATACCTTGCACACACCCCTACACTCAACACAATATCGGGTCTAGATGCACAAAGATAAAGCAAAGAACCAATCATAGAGCGGTAAAGTTTTTGATCAACATCAATACCCTTTGGATTAAGTTCAAGATGACATTTGGTGTCCATAGGAAACCTCTTCTCTTTAGCATCTTGCATCTTGAACCTCTTGAGCATGTCTTGGGTGTACTTGGCTTGAGAGATGAAAGTCCCTTCACTCAATTGCTTGATCTCAAAACCAAGAAAGAACTTCAACTCTCCCATCATGGACATCTCAAACCTATCGGTCATAAGCTTTGAAAATTCATCATTAAAAGTTTGTTAGATGAGCCAAAGATAATATCATCAACATAAAGTTGGCATATGAAAAGCTCCCCTTTAACCCTCTTGGTAAAGAGGGTGGGATCGATTTGCCCCACTTCAAAGCCACGGTCTAGCAATAGATCTCTTAGGTGCTCATACCAAGCACGAGGTGCTTGTTTGAGACCATAGAGCGCCTTATCAAGCTTGTAGATATGGTTAGGAAAGTTTGGGTCCTCAAATCCCGGTGGTTGCTTAACATATACCAACTCTTTTAAAGGACCATTAAGAAAAGCACTTTTCACATCCATTTGTTGCAACTTGAAATTATGATGTGATGCATATGCAAGGAGGATACGGATGGACTCAAGGCGACCACAGGTGCATAAGTCTCTCCAAAATCAATGCCTTCAACTTGAGAGTAACCTTGTGCAACCAATCTTGCCTTGTTCCTCACAACCATTCCATGTTCATCTTGCTTGTTCTTGAAAATCCATTTTGTGCCTATAACATTGAGACAATCCTTTGGCTTCTCAACTAAATTCCACACCTTGTTGCGCTTGAAATTGTTTAGCTCTTCATGCATAGCTTCCAACCAATCCGGGTCTTCAAGAGTTTCAAACACTTTCTTTGTCTCTACCATGGAGATATGTGCTTGATGTTCACTAAAGCTTGCCAATTGACCCCTTGTGGTAACCTTCCTATTTAGGTCACCAATGATTGCTTCTAGCTTATGACTCTTTATTTCCAAATCTCTCTTAACTCTTGCTTTCGACGGGCTTTGATATCTCTATTGGATCTTGGAGGTATCACTTGATCATCTTGATCATTTGAGTCCCCGTCTTGACCGGAATGTTGACCTTGATCATCTTGATGCACATCTTCAACAATCGAAGGAGAGGGTTGATCTTGGTCTTGACCTTGGCTAGCATCAACAATAGGAGTACTTGGTTCTTGCATAGCAACTTGGTCAACTTGAGGAGGGTCTTGAACTTGTTCTTGGGTATGTGCATCATTTGCTTCCAAGGTAGGCGCCGGTTCAACTTGTGATGATGGTGTCTCCACTTGAGTGGAGCTTGGACTTGCTTGACTTGCTTAGGAGGCTCATGATGAATCTCAACGGGGCGATAGAAACCAACGCCCATTCTCCCTATTTCATCTTGAGGTTCCTCATTATCTACATCACAAACATGAAATTGCGCCACTTGGGAGCCATCATTCTCATCGAACTTCACACTACAAGATTCCACAACTCTCCCTAAGGATTTGTCGTAGACTCTATAAGTGTGAGATTCAGCACCGTAACCAAAAAAATACCCTCTAAAGCTTTAGATTCAAACTTAGATAAACGAACACCTTTGAACTTATAGAAACACTTACAACCAAACACTCGGTAGTATGAAATATTAGGCTTGTTGCCGGTAAGCATCTCATATGGAGTTTCTTTTCTTCCAACGCTAAAGAATAACCGGTTTGATGAGTGACACGCCGTGAAGATGGCCTCGGCCCACAAGTAAAGCGGAGACTTAAACTCCGCCAACATGGACCTTGCCATATCCATGAGAGTCCGGTTCTTCCTCTCGGCTACACCATTTTGTTGAGGGGTATATGCAGCAGAATATTGATGACGAATTCCCTCTTCACTAAGAAACTCATTTAGGGTGTAGTTCTTGAACTCGGAGCCATTGTCACTTCTAATGGCCAATATGGGAACATTGTGTTGACGTTGAACTTCATTGGAGAAGTCGATGACGGCTTGTTGAGTCTCATCCTTCGACTTGAAGAAATAAACCCAAGTAAATCTTGAATAGTCATCAACAATCACCAAACAATACTTCTTCTCACCAAGACTCGGTTGAGGAACGGCACCAAAGAGATCAACATGAAGAAGTTCCAATATCCTCTATGATGAGATGATGGTCTTGCTTGAGTGGAGAGAATCATGCATCTTTCCTTCAACACAAGCCCTACAAAGACGATCTCTAGAAAAAGAAACATTCTCTTTTAGTCCAAGAATGTGGCCACCCTTGTGAAGACTTTGCAAAGTTCTCATATTGACATGGGACAAGCGGTGATGCCACAACCACCCCACGTCGGCCTTTCCGAATAGGCATATTGCTTGATTGTTGGTTGAACCCGAAAAGTCCACCACAAACAACTCATTTTCAACATACCCAACGAACATGACCTTTAGAGTCTTACTCCTCAAGAGTACCACCATATCAATAGTAAAATGGACATCAAAGTTCATCTTATTAAGTGCACGAACCGACATAAGATTGTAACCAAGGGACTCGATAAGCATGACATTTACAAGGGTGATATCCTTTGCAACTACCACCTTGCCGAGGCCCTTTACCTCAGCTTTTGACTTATCACCATAGGAGACGGTTGAGTGATTTATATTTGGTCCCAACTCCGTCATGATCTCCTTGCTTCCGGTCATATGACTAGTGCATTCACTATCAACCACCCATTTAGACCAATCGGAAGCATAGTCTTACAAGAAATCATTGCTTGGATTTAGGTACCCATTTCGCAATGTGTCCTCTTTTGTTAGCAACAAGGGTCTTTGGGACCCAAATAGAATAAGCAATGTAACCATCATAAACATCCCCATAATAATCAACATAAAGAATGTAGTCGGGGTTATTATTGTGAGATCCTGGCCTAGGGCTCAATAGGATTGATAGGATACTCATATCAACAAGTTGCAACTTCTTTTCCGGAAGCTCTTCTGAAAAGAACTCCGAGGTTAAGCGTGCTTGGCCCGGAGCGATTTGAGGATGGGTGACCGACCGGGAAGTACTTCCCGGGTGCGCACAAGTGAGGACAAAGTGCGCAGAAAAGACTAGTTTTGATCTGTGGGGCCAGTCTAGAGATCCTAGAGAGCTGCCAGGGGTGACAGCCGCCGGCCCGGGGGTGGTCCGGGGTGTTACATTTGGTATCAGAGCCGACCCTCGCGGTAACTCGTGCGTGTGCGTGTCAGGGGCGCGGACATGTGGGACATGTGTTGGCACTGGACGCACAGACGGGTGCCAAGAGGGGAAGTTCCTGGACTGGGGTTGACCGACGAGGGCGTCGGTCTTCTAAGGGGGGAAGGATGTGAGATCCTGGCCTAGGGCTCAATAGAATTGATATGATACTCATATCAACAAGTTGCAACTTCTTTTCCGAAAGCTCATCTGAAAAGAACTCCGAGGTTAAGCGTGCTTGGCCCGGAGCGATTTGAGGATGGGTGATCGACCGGGAAGTATTTCCGGGTGCGCACAAGTGAGGACAAAGTGCGCAAAAAAGACTAGTTTTGATCTGTGGGGCCAGTCTAGAGATCCTAGAGAGCTGCCATGGGTGACAGCCGCCGGCCCGGGGGTGGGCCGGGGTGTTACAATTATGCCCCGCAAAATCACTACGAGTGGTCTTTCCCCTAGTGGCATCACCACCCGCAATGAGAGTCTTGGCTTGTGCGGGTTTGGCCTTGTTCTCCTTGTTGTTACTCTTCTTGTTCATTGCCTTGGCTACATAACCAAGACCCTCATTCCCTTTGCTTTGCGTTGCTTTTGCTCAACTACATGAGCAACAACATTTTCTTTACCTTTGGGAATATAGGTCTTAGCACTAGCGGCCTTGGCAAGCTCAACCTTCAACCTAGCATTTTCCTCAATAACATTTGCATGATCACAAGAGGGAGTAGGGGTGCTAGGTGAGTTAGATTTAGAAAGTTGAGTTTATAGTTGCTCATGAGACTTGACTAGAAGAGATTGAGTCGTTTCCAAGGCCTTGTGAGCCTTGTCGAGCTTCTCTATATCCCCATGTAGTCTAGCATTAGCAACCACAAATTCGGCTTTCTCCTTTTTAATCACTTTACACTTGGCAATGGCATGGTCTCTTTCCTTAAGAATTTTAGCAATTATTTCATCATTAGTACTATCAAGAGACTCAAGTCTCTCCTCAAGAGTACCCCTATATTCTTGTTCTTCTTCAAGAGAAACATTCAAAGATGCTATAGTGATAGAGTCTTCTCTTTCAATTCGACATTTGACCTCAAGGAGGTCTTCGGCCTTATCAAGTTGACTCATGAGAGCCTCAACATGCTTCTTGGCTTCTCCTTGCAAGTTAGTCACAAAAGTATCGAAAGCAACAAGTTTTTTCTTAATTGCAAGACTAGTGACATCATCCATTTCATGCATAGACTTAGGGATGGAGGATGATACCTCGGTGGCTTTAGCCATGAGGCAACGAGCGGTGTTGTTGGAGGCGTTCTCATTGGGGGATTCGAAGAGAGAAGGTGATGAAGTTGACGTAATAGCCAATGCGGCCACCTCACGTGTGGGTTCTTCTTCTTCTTCAGAATCATCGGAGGGTACTCTTCTTGAGTCATCAACACAATTCTTGGTGCTTTCTTGAAGAATGGCTTCTTCTTGACAATTGGCTTCCTTTGAACCAACTTTGATTGATCCTTTAGTACAAGCCTCCCACCATGTTCTTCTCTATTCTCACAAGGACAATATTTGATCAAGTGAAACTTGTCATGACAATTGAAGCATGTCTTCGTTTTGGATGCAAACTCCTTCTTCCCACTTGGGTTGTTTCTTTGATCAACTTGAGCCTTTGCCTTGGCCGAGTCACGCCAAAATGCTCTTGACGCAATGGCCAAGTGTTCATGCTCTTGACGCAATTCTTCAATTTCCACACTATCATCTAGGCACACCACTTTGGCCTTCAAAGCAAGAGATGGACTTTGTTTCATCCCCATGGCCCTAGCACGATTGTCTTGAGCATTCTTGGTAGCAACCTTGGAGGCTTGCATTTCTTCCATAACTTCATTAGATGACATTTCAAGATAGTTGTCTTCCTTGTATGGCCTTCAATTCAATGGGCTCGAATGGCATGAGGGCATACACATACTTCCTCTTGATCCAAACATCATCCACATAGGTTGCCCCTACATTATAAAAGGCTTTGGCAAGAATCTTGAGCCTTCCGTACATCTCCTCATGAGTTTCACTATCAAGCATGTAGAAACCTTCGGCATCATTGCTCAAGGCATCACATCTATTCCTCTTCATGCTCTCATTTCCAAGAAACACCTCCTCAAGACAATCCCAAGCTTCTTTGGCGGTGGTGACGTGTTGAATGTGATGAAGACCATTTTCTCCAACGGCAAGTTCAAGCATGTGAAGAGCGGAGGCATTGAGTTGAGCATCAACCACCTCTCTTCTTGTCAAGTTGTTTGGATCCACGGCCTTGAATCCCACTCGTATGATCCTCCAAAGCTCGATAGAGGCACTGTTGACATGAGATTTCATTGAGTGTTGCCAACTAGTAAAAGCCAATGCATTAAGCTTAGGTGGAGGACCTAAGTTATTTATGTGAGGATGAGGGATAGGTGGGTCGGGAGAGTAGACACCAAGAGGAGAGACCTCATGGTACTCGGGCTTCCCACCTTCCGGCTTGGTTATGGATGAAGGAGATTTCTTAGGTTCGGTATCGGTTTCTTCAACCCCTTCCCTCTTCTTAGTTCCATCCTCGGAATCAACCGTGTTGGAATGAAGAGGGTCCTCTATTAATGGGAGAGTGTCTGAAGGGGGCTTGGTACTAGCGAGTTTTGCGAGCATGTCACGTATCTCACTAAATTGGGTATCCATGGACGATCTCAATGATGTTTCCATCGTTTTGAGACCGGCCATGGATGCCGGTGTACTTTGCCCTTCTAGGGCACCTCACCATTAGTCATACTTCTCTTAGGCGGTTAAGCCCAACAAGAGAGCCGAGGCTCTGATACCAATTGAAAGGATCGTATGACACCTAGAGGGGGTGTGAATAGGTGCTACTCCAATTTTAATTCTTTTTCAATTTAGGATTGACATGAAAGGTAAATTCTCTAGATATGCAACTACGGTGAATTTACCTATATGACAAGGTAGCAACTAAACAAGATACACAAGGTAAAGACGGTAAACAAGGATAGAGGTAACCGAAGTGAAAGCACGCGGAGACACGGATGTATTTCCGAGTTCCTCCTTTTTAGGGGAGTACGTCTCGTTGGAGAGGTGTGAGCTGACACAATGGCTCAACAGCCACAAAGGCTTCACCTTCTTCTCCGATGAACCGCACCACAAAGGTTTGGTTCACCTTCAACTATCGGAAACCTTCAAGGCGGAGTCCGGAGCCTTTACGCCAACAATCCGGGGCACAACCCGCAACTGGATTGGGGGCTCCCGAACGGCTACAATCTGTCACAAGAACAACAAGTACAACAAGGGGCTAGGTTTTCCCAATGGAAACCCTAGCAAATGGTCCCTCAAGTGAATGAGGGGGAAATGTAAATCGGCTTGGTGAAGATGTAGATCTGGGCCTTCTCCTTCAATCCTCCAAAGATCAACAAGTTTGGGTGGAGATATTAGGAGATCTAGTGATTCTTGAGCTTGCAATAATGGTGTTCTTCAATGTTGGGCGAGCTAGCTAGCTGGAGGTAGGTCGAGGGGTATTTATACCCCCTCCACAAAATGTAACCGTTGCCGCAGTCTTAGCACCGGAGACTCCGGGCAGAGTGACCGGAGACTCCGGCCTGCACCGGAGACTCCGGGCAGATTCCGGCAAGATTCCGGCCTGGGTCCAGGGGCTGAACCACCTTGAGGCTTGGAGCAGGTCAGACCGGAGTCTTTTGGTCCAAAGACTGGAGACTCCTGCCTGGGGCGGAGACTCCGCGCTTCCTCTGGTAACTTTCCGGTAACACTCCGGACAGGGTCCAGGGAGTGAACCAACTTGAGCCTCTTCGATTGAATCCCCTGAGTCCGGAGACTCCGGCCCAACAGACCGGAGACTCCAGCCTGGAAGTGTCCAGAACTTCGATAAAATCCTCTTTTCCTTTTGGTGTTGATGCACAATGTTTTATAGAGCTAAACCTGCATTACTTAACACTTGATTAAAATATCGCTAGTGTTGTTAACTAACACACAAAACACAAGGGATCACGAAATGCTCTTTCAGAGTATCAATCCTACAATATGCGGATGATACTATTTTGTTTCTTGAACATGATCTGGAAAAATTCTGTTCATATGAAATTAAATTTATCAATGTTTGAGCAATTTTCTGGGCTAAAGATAAATTTTCACAATGGCGAGCTGTATTGTTTTGGTAAGGCCAAGGATGTGCAGAATGAGTATTGTAGTATTTTTGGTTGTGATGTGGGCATTTTGCCTTTCAAATATTTGGGAATACCTATTCACTACCTAAAATTACTAAATAAGGAATGGAAAATAATTGAAAATCGGTTTGTAAGAACCTAGGGGTGTTGGCCGGCTGGTAGACCGACTTGTGTTGATCAATTCGGTTCTTACGAGTTTACCTATGTTTTTACTCTCTTTCTTTCTGATTCCCGTTGGGGTACGAGAGAGACTTGACTTGATTTGCTCTAGATGTTTTTGGCAGAGTGATCAGGTTAAGAAAAAATATCGGTTAACTAAATGGAACATTGTTTGTCGTCCTAAAGACCAAGGTGGGTTGGGTATTTAGGTTTGAGATATCAAAAATAAATGTCTACTATGCAAATGGCTTTTTAAGATATTAAGAGAAGAGGGTGTTTGGCAAGAATTACTTTGTAATAAGTATTTACAAGGTAAAATATTATCACAAACCGAACCTAAACATACATATTCTCCCTTCTAGAAAGAGATTATGTAGGTTAAAAATGACATCTATGCACGAGGACAGTTTGTGGTTGGCAATGATCCCCATACTCGTTTTTGGGAAGATATTTGGCTAGGTGATAAGCCATTGGCAAATCAGTACTACCCATTTAACCTTGCACGTCACAAAATTATTTTGGTGGCGGCAGTGTTGTCAAATAACCCTCTAAATATTGAGTTTAGACTGTCATTGACGGGTGACAATTGGTAATCTTGGAAGAAACTTGTTGAGAAATTAATGAGCGTCACACTTTCAAATGAATATGATTGTTTCAAATGGAAACTAACTACTAATGGACAATTCACGGTTAAATCTATGTATTCTGATTATATGCATGGACATACCCCTTTCTTGCATAAATATCTTTGGAAGCTTAAAATCCCTCTGGAAAAAAAATTATGTGGTTCCTCCACCGCAAAGTTTTAATCACCAAATATAATCTGAGAAGATGGACTGGATGTAAGTGATGTGTGTTTTGTCAAGCAGATGAGTTGGCTGAGCATCTATTTGTATTTTGTCTTTTTGTGCGACATATATGGAGACTTAGTCACTTTACCTTCAATATCTCCACCAACCAGTGTGGCTAATATGTTTGGTCATTGGCTTCATGGTGTGGTGTAGATAAGAAAACTAAATCACTATTCGCATTGGTGTTTGTGCTTTTATTTGGGCTATTTGAAATTGTAGAAACGATGTTGTGTTTAAGAAAGTTAGAGATGCTCACTTTTTGCAGGTCGTTCACCACGCAACCTATTGAATCCACATGTGCTCTTCCCTACTACCACCAGATCAAAGGGATTTTATGGATACCGGTTGTACCCGTTTGATGGCGGTTGTGCAGGCTATCTTGTGCCAGGATGGGTGGCAGCACACTAGAAGATTCCAATATGTGTAGTCTTAGATTTTTGCCCGTCTTTCGTTGGTTGATCCATGTAACCACTCTGGCCGACCCTTGTGTTGTAAAACTATGCTATTGTCACGTTGATAATCTTTTTTTTTTGCAATGTAAAAGGCTGTGTGAATCATCATGATGTCGGAAAAAAAGAAATTATTTACTTGAGTATTAACATGAATCTTACTCTCAGGATGGCAGGTTTCAGCCATGGATGGTGAAGGCCCTAGCATGAAGGAGCATGATGAGTATATTTCTATTAAATTATTTGTGTGCTCCACTGGATGAACACCAAGTATCTTTCTATCAATTTATATCTGCTATACTATGCTTATTATTAATTTATCTTTCTCTTTATAAAAAAAGGTATATTTATTATGCCTCAATGGAGCGGCAGCTGAAGCAACGAGATAAGACCATCACCGGGCATTTCAGTTTCTATTTCTGTTCTAATTTAATAAGAAAGTAGTTCCATCCCTTGGAAGTCCTTTGTCAATTCCTCAATTTGTAGGAACAGTGAATATATATTTGGTTCAATGTTGATATGCATTGGTGAATATTATAGTGAAAATTGGATGTTGTTGATGCATATTGCTTGTAAAAAATTAAGTCTTCCATATGGTGAGTCTGCTCAACTAGATTGCTAGAATGAATAACTAAGTATAGTAAGTTAACACTTTGCATATCCAGGCAGAAATGTCGTTGGAAGATCACTTTGAAATGAAACAGATGAAGTAATTTCGTTTCCATGTTGCACATACAGCTATTATATTCAGAGAATACTATGGCTGAAGGGTCATATGCAGCCTAAAGTTACATGTTTTGCTTTGCTTCCACATGACCACATTGCTTTTTCTTTCAAAAATTTCGTCGTATCAGTATGCAAAATATTTAATGTCTCTTTTCTCTTTAAACCAGGTGCTTGGTGATCTGAGGAAGCTCTGGTACAGGCGTACATCCATACACCTACATAGTAGCTCGAGGTGTCAGGTCTGTGTGCTAATAGCTAGCTTCAGTTTTTCAGCGATGGATGACTGTTCGGAGATGAGACGATGAGTAGAAGTTATAATTACTGTAGAGTAACAGACTGGATGCAATTTTTTTTTTTAGATAAAAAGGGCCCCGCCCCGGTTCCATTTCATAGAAAAGAAACCACCATGTCTTACAACAGCATTCCGGAGAACGATTAATATCGTCCCAGAAACTAGAAAGTAAACTACAACGAGATGATTCTCTAAAGCTAGTGCTCAGAGAACATCAACCCAACGAGGGAGGACTCGGAGAGCATGCAGCATTGACGAGGAGGGATCGTCGGAAGCATTGACTGGATGCAATATAACGCTGTGGTAGCTAAGGTTTTGAATCATGGATGTTCAGGATCATTCAAGTTCGAGTAGACGCGCACTGTAGCAAACTGGATGCAAGATATATTGCTCTATAGATTATATTGCTCGATATCATCAGGTTTTACAATCAAGATATATCTATACCTACTCCATTCTAAACCTTATTTTGTGTTTTCCAAATTAAACCGACAGAAGTTCTCCACTCTATCAGAAACAATTGTTGTACTCCAACCATTTACACAACACATTTACACAGTTATTGTCATTGTATACTCCACTCTGCACATTTACACTCATCTCAAGGGTAGTCAGCATAAGTCTACTGTCAGTTTGATGAGCATTAAACAACTCTAATTTGCTGATACTTGTGTACGGATATTTATATCCTCCCCTTGTATCGGAAGGTCCATTACATGGGACACATCCGTCGTAGTGATAGGAATTGTCTTACCACCGATCCAAAAAGTTTGCTTCTCGCTGATGTAGCAGTTGGCAAGCCTCACTAGCACTTTAATTCTGAATTGTTAAATGTTTCAAACGAGATGTAAAGTGACTCATCTTATTCTTTTTTTTTCCTTCAGGCACATTTAGTCGTGATAGACCCTCGGGTTATTTCTGAGGTCCTTAAAAGTTAAACCTACTCTGGATTGTACTGGATTTCTTGATACTTCACACATACATATTCAGGGCATCATGTAAGTGAATGCTTTCATTTCGCCAAAATAGCCGTCCTGATTGTGTATAACATAGCCAAGTAAATAATTTATATAGCCATATCTTGGTGTGTGTTTCGTGCTTCTACCAGAACCACAAATCGTTGATTTAGTGTTAACTGTGAACATCCTATTGTCTGATAATCTGTTAAGCGCAATACAGCCATTTAAGGATTATTACGTTTCCAGTGCAGTAAAACAATCCATCTTGATTATCTACCCTCTGAATTCTAAGTAATTTTGTCGTTGCCAGGATTATTACGTTTCGACTCTTCTTAATCATTCGACTAAGCTTTTGCCGAAGTGTCCCTACTTGGAAGCTTTAAGGTCACTTTGGAAAATGCCCCAACCAAAGTGACTCTAAATATATGTCGTGGTGTAGTGTACGTGGCAACGTGCAGTTAACTGATGGGAGTGCCTATTTTTTTTTTTTAAAGTGTGGGGCAAAAGCTTTGCCCCAACCATTTATTAAGAAGAAGGTGCCCGATTTATTAGTGGAATAAACCGGGCGAAAACCGTACAACAAACACGAACAACAAGAGAGGGGCCAACACAACCACAAACGACAACACCTAAAAGTGCCTGATGGGAGTGCCTATAATGGTATCAATCTTGACTGGTTTCTCTACCGGTGTAACTGCCAATAGATTCATCAGTTGCAGTTGCAGATCAATCGTTCATGGCATTCACTGGTGTATCCATCATCTTCGACGGCAAGCTCCTGGACTCTTCCACCTCGCCGATCACTATCGTTTCGGCGCGGCCAGTGGGTACCATTTGCTTGTTGTCGAAGGCTACTTCCGCAGTCGGATGCCCTTCAGCACCAACCCATCTATTCTCGTCTTTTAACCGTTGGAGGTCATCTCTGGCACATCGACTATTACCCCGACGGCTCTTCCCGGAACAACGCCGGCTTCACCTCACTTGATCTTTGCCACCCGGCAGACTGGTAGGAGGAAAAGGCTGTGAAGGACAAGTTTGAGTTCAGTTTCGTTGAAGAGACCGAGAAGCAAGAGCCTGCAGAGATGATTGCCGTGGCCACGCAAGAGCCTGCAGAGATAATCCACGTCTAAATTTACATTAAATTACAACTAATTTACTCAAAATGCCCCAAAAACCTTCCTCAATAGATGCCACTATGTAAATTTAGACATCGCAAAAAGATTTGAGTAAAACGGCAGGTTTTGATTAATCAAATCTCGGATACCCATCCCTGACGGAATCATTCGGGCTTCCCAGCAGCTTCCATCATCGCCTTTGCTTTGATCAGCTTCTCGATCCGCGTCACAATCTGCAAGAGAAAACATGAATATGCATGTCACCAGTAAGTTATTTACAAAAAAAGACCAATATTCAGGTGCGGTAATTTGCGTTGTTTCTTCCAATAGTGCATAATAACAGGCACGCTTCTGTCAAGGATGCTTGTATTGCTTACCTCAAGGACCATGTCCTCTAGGCTCAGAGAGTCGATGCTGCCGTAGCCTCGTTGAGAAGCCACATCTGGGAGGTTTTCAAAAGCTTGTCAATATGCATTCCCGAGCTGTAAATATGCACCATATATGCATTTTTATTCAAAGGGGAAAAACGTTGTTGGATGTTATCTGCTTACTTTGCAGTGAAACAGTAACATCAGAGACTGCATAGCGCTCTTTTAGATTATCATAACGCTGACGGAGCTTGCCCATTGCCTGCAAGCATGAGATCTCTATTAGCTAGATAGATTCACAAGGGATCAAAGTCTATTAAGGTATCATTACATCCATTTCAGGCAAAGAGATACACGTGTCAGAAGGAATAGGCCAATATATCACGAGTACAAGAGATGCTATGCTAGTATTCCTCCATTTCAACGCAACTGCAAAGGCATCATACATAGGCTCTTTCCTTACCCCTGTTATGCAAATGGTAGATAGAATAGCAAGTCCACATGAATACAAGTGTCGCTTCAGTCTTATGCAGTGCGCACATAACCATGATGAACACGCAATGAAGCTGCGTTGATAGAATCTACAGTCTGAATTCACACTTGCTGCATCTTTTAACATACACAGAAACGCTAGCTAGAGAATTCGGATGCAGTTTTTACATGGATGGATTCATTAGTGTTGTTTAAGAAGCAAAAGGAGAGTGAAAACAAAAGATGACCCTTTCAGTGTGGCTTCTGAATTCGAATCAAGAGAGATATGCTGTTGGAAGAAGAAAGAAGGACCTGAGAAAATGAATCGGGGTCTGAAATAGCCTGCGCCCCCGTGCCCTTGAGCATGTCGTTGGCCGCTAGCTCGAGAGGAACGTCGATCCAGATGGAGACCCCGTGCCTCAGCAGACCTCTTGAGATGAGACACAAACATCAATCAGAAAACCCTGGATCAGAAAGAGGAGGCACGAGAGGCGTGTGTTCACGTACAGGTTGGTGGAGTTCATGACGGCGCCGTCGCCTCAGACGAGCACGAGGCTGCCCATGGACGTGAGCTGCTTCAGCCCTTCGGTCTGCCGGACAAAATGTATGTCAGAATGGTGCTAAGCAGGATCGAATGGATGAGTGGAATGTTACAAATAAGAATAAGAAGAACAGAGGACCTCGACTTCGAGGTAGCCCTTCTCGTCGGATTCCCGGAAGGCGGTCAGGGCTTCCTTGCCGCCGAGGACGTCCTCGAGCAGGTCCTCGCTGCAGAGTTAGCGGTATATGATGGAGTTGGCCAGCAGCTTGGCTATGTTGCGCTTGGCGTTGCAGTCCGTTCCTGCGATATTCAGAGAAGAGATTCAGTCAGTGCATCGTGTTCATCGGTTCCAATCTGAACTGGGCTGCGAACTGAGGTAAGTAGACGTGTAGCATACGTACCGACGATGTAGATGGACGTCTTCCTGAAATCGCCGACGGCCTCCGCGGTCTTCCTCTGGGTTGGGATTTTGAGATTGCAAAACCATCATCATTCATGTCACCGGTGAAGAGAAATTCAGAAAGCCAAGGGGGACGTACGAGCAGGTCGACGGACGGGTTGAGCTCCTCGAGGGTCAATTCGGTGGCTGCAAAACAATGCCATCGCATCCTCAATCGCTCGCTCTACAGAGATTATTGCAAGGAAGAGAGAAGGGTTGGGGATACGGACCTGGGAGGGCCCGAAGACGACGAGGACGCCTGTTGGAGAAGAAGGGCTGCTTCTTCTGCTTCGGGGAAAAAGAGAAGGAGGGCGAGAAGAAGGCCGCCGCCCGCATCGTCATCGCCATCGCCATTGCCGCCTCTCTCTTCTCTCGCGTTATCCGCGCCACCACCACCACCAGGCTGAGGAGGGAGAACAAGATATCTGCACCGTTGAAGCGGGATCGAACGGTGGGTGATCGACTGCCACGTGGGATACCCATTGTCCCGTGGGATGAGGAAGCAAACACAGTCAGATTGCTGGGAGACCTTGTCGCGTCAGAGACGGCGGCAATGCCGGAAACGGCGCCGTTGAGGAGGACCGCGAGCAGGGGGCACGCCGCCCATGACGATCGGGATGCGCCGACGAGCGTGTCGTTGCGCCGACGAGCATCATGCCCTCTTGCATTTTTTGACCAGCTTACAAGTAGACGCCACAGAACGCAAAGAAGAAGAAAGCATGGAACATTCCATTACGGGACTAGGAAGATTAACTAACACCACTACGCGTTGACATCACCAGCTGCAAGCTTCTGAACTGAACGTCGTCTTCAAGCGTTCCACCGCCATCTCCCATTGCTCCTCACGCTTTTCCGGTGACATGCATTTCCTCTGTGCAAGAAACGATAGCAGGACGGAAAGGAAGGGCGTGAGAGTGTTGTCCGATTCGCGCATTCTTCCATGCGTTCTGGATGTCCGATGAAATACTTGCGTCGCCGGATATGTTTGACAATAAATCAGAGAACGCCGACGGTAGTGTACAGAGCACGCCGCCGCTTCAAGCCCTGCAAACATGGCCGCTGCCGTTCTTCTCCGCCTTCTCCCTCTCGCCTTCTTCTTCTTCGCCGGATCGTTTGCCGAGACCGAGAACACCACGATCTCCACGCCATGTCCGTCCGGTGCGGCCAATCGGTCATCCATATATAAGAAGCGATGAGTTCACACAAGGTTGATCAAATGCGAGATCTCATGTTTGTTTCCCTCCAATGTCACATCTCCTAATCTATCTAACTCTGCCACCTTATTTGTCTCAAGAGCAAAACGATGATACAAACTCAACAAATCCACACACAATTCAGGGAAGAAAGACTATTATCTTTGCTAATCGAGAGACACTTCTTCTTGGTCACATTAGGGGCTATACATATATTCTATTTGCTCCTCAATGTCTTTGCTCAATTACTCAATGCAAATATTTATACAGATTGGTGTCACCTATGTAAAGCGAGAAATACCATGAGCACCAAGTACTTCACGATTGCATGACTCTTCCACCTATAATAAAACATGACCATGCATTTAGACTCATTCACCTACCTGTCCACCTCTACCAAACTTCCACACATATAGTTTTTGTTTGTGCACCGACCATTAGATTTTGGGGACCTCCATTTTTACTTCCACAACATGTGCAGGGAATTTAATCTATAGTAGTTAAATGATGTGCGTTTTTACGGACCCTTATGTTTTTTCTTTCTTATATATATATGTCGCATACATAAATATTAAATGCACGTTTAGACTACTCATAGTGGGGAGTAACATAAAGTATGTTACTACCTTTATAGGGGGGGAGTGTTATATGTGTGGTAATATAGAACCAATCGTTTATTACTTTGTAGACTCATTTTACATTGGGAAAACGTTATGTTACGGTAACTAACTATGTTACTCCATTTGGCTCTCTCTTCATTAATGCCATATCATATCATTTTTTTTACCTATGTGGCATATATGTTACTCACACTATGACTAGTCTTATAGATAAGATAGTCATGACATGCTATTCCAAAAGGCATCATTGTTGGTACCTTTTACTACTACCAGGATAGGAGTAGTATAAATTCATCCAACGGTGGAAGGTGGAAACATAGGGTCTTCTGGACAGCTCCGTCTATTGTTTTTCATTTTGCATCATGAGGGAGATGAGGACCAGGAGCACGTTAGGATGTAAGAGCATCTCCAACCACACTTGCCAAAATTGGCCCCCAAACTGTCCGCGGACATGCCCGGGCGTGTCCGCGGACAGCGACCGGTCACCCCCCAAAAGAGAGTCACTCCAGCCGTGGACCTCAAACGAAACCCCCAAAACCATGCACAAACATGCAACGTAAATCAATGCACATAGATAGATCGATAGGTAGCAAATTTCATCGATTCGTCAGATAGAAGTTCGTCGGACAGACATAGATACTACAAAAGTAGACATTTAAAACATATAAAATGGAGAAATCTCACATCGGAGACTTGCCCTTGCCGGAGCCGCCGGCGGCGTCGTCCTTGAAGCGCTTGCGGAAGGCGAAGTACTGATCCGGCTGGCGGAGGAAACCCTAGCGCGGCGACTGGGGCCCGGCGCAGATCTTCCGGCCTCTGGAGATGGCCAGCGGCGGGGGCCCGGCTCAGATCTTTCGGCCGCCGGAGATGACCAGCGGCTGCACTGGCCACTGGCCGCAGGCGCCGACGGGCCTCGAACATCCTCCAGCGAGCGGAGGATGCCGAGGCGCAAGGCGAGCTCGTCCTCGTCGAGCGGCTTCTCCACCGCCGGCGCCGCACTCTCCGCATCCGCCGCCGTCTCTTCCCAGTCGAAGCTCCCGGAGCTCTCCGACATTGTCGATGTGAGTGGGGATTGGAGTTGAATCGGGGCGGAGAGGGTGAGGAGGTAGGTTTTTTTATTGCGCCGACGAGCCACTGGACGCGTGGACGCCGCTGGTCAGCCTACTTCGCCGGACAGTCTTCTATCCGACGCGTAGGCCAGAGCTGTCAGCGACAGGGGGGCGGACGCGCCCAGGCGCGCCCGGGCGCCCCCAAACCCGCCCCAGATATGGGCTGGGTTTGGTGTGTGCCGGACCGCCCGGTCGTTTCGGATGGCTATGGGGGCCTCCGTTGGGTGGAGGTTTTTGGGCCAAATGCTGTCCGGGCGGTCCGTCCGGACGTTTGGGCGGCCTTTGGGGGCTCCGCTTGGAGATGCTCTAAGTTGACCATTACCTGAAAAAATCTTCTAAAAATAGAAAAAGTCTCCAATATCCTCGTTTGTTCAACTCTCTAAGGCCTTGTTTGGTATGGAGGGTTTTCCAGCCCCAAACAGATTGGAGAATTTTGGGGATCGGGTGAACCAATTGCCTTCACCCCATCCCCTATTTTACCCTCCTCGCTTCATTCGCAGTCAATCCGCGACCCATCACTGGAGGCGTGTAACACGCTCGGATCGGGAGGGTTTGGGGAGGTTTGAACGGTTTGGCCCATCCACATCCCTGTGCACCAAACAGGCCATGTGGGAATTTTGGGTGTTTTGAGCTCCTGGTGGATTTTCCCTACAAATCCCGGCCCAACATGTGTACCATACGAAGCCTAACGGCGCCGTCTCCGACAACTCTACGCACTCCTCCTACGCCCGACGCTCGATGCCCCATGTACCTGTTGTGCTCCTCCTACGCCCCTTGCTCACGACACTCCGGTTTTGCCAGCCGTCCGACGCTCCCGGTAGTTCCTCTGACTCTGTCAGCTACTCCATGTATTGTTCATCTGCGTGGTTGGATCCAACAAGTTGATGAAATTGCACAAGATTTCTACTGACCATGCACAAATTCTCTTTAATATATATATGACTTAAGTCTGCATATATCTTTGAATTAATTTTCTCTGGAGTGTCCAACCGTAGGATTCTCGATCGTACAATACATACATGACCTAGCTTCACATCGTTAATCTCGTAAAACGGCCAACTCCATAATAGTTCTGATGAAAAGATCCGTCGATGTTAAGTTTGTATAGACCGTGTGGTGGCTTCACCCAAAACACTTCTTTCTCAATCGGTCCATGTTTAACACTCGCAAAATCAGCTGTCGAGGCACATTGATGGGAAACATAGAGCTCTCAGACGAGCAACTTCAACACCCTTTAGCTTCTCCCTTTGTTGCCACTATATGTTCCCACATCCCAGGACTGTACTTTCTTTCAGACCAAGATGATCCAACACAGGAGACTTATCGTCCCCATTACATAGGATATATTCCAGCATCACTAATTTCGACTCATCTACAGCCAAGGCATCCTCAATAATCTTTGATAAGCCGAGCTCTTTCCATACTTCTCGCGCATGATCGCAAGTGAACAACATATGCTTGATATCCTCCGCACCATGGAGGCAAATTGGGCATTGCGCATAAACTTTAATATGTCTAGAAGCAATGATTTCCTTTCCCTGAATAGTTCATGTAAAGCTTTCCAAAGAAATATTTTAATTTTACCCGGTAACTGTAGCTTACATAAGACATCCCACACTGACTTAGCCGACGAATAACCTTGGCCAGCAGCTCGTGATATTTTAGTGCTGAATTGATGTTCCCATTGAATATAATATGATGATCTTACCGAAAATGTATGTGACTTGCTTTCATGCCACACCACGAAGTTTTCAGACAAGTGTTCACTTAGTGGAATACGAAGAATCCTTTCAGCCTCTAACTTCAGGGTAGTATTATAACTCCCTCTGATCCATAATACTAGCGGATTTGCTAATAGGCTACCCTGCGTCTCTCTCCTACACCATCAGATCATTATCCTACGTCCTAGAATCACTGCATCACTCTTTTGCATTTAGCCCCCTGCTTTTTTTGTAAATCAACCCGCACTACACAATAGACCCACTTAAGCGTTGGGGTATATCATGTTGCCCCTGACCTTCGCAATAATTACATCAAAATACCACCGTGGTTAGTTATCCTGAGTATTGCAACAAATTTACGAGTATTGAAACACAATTTCTCGTCTCGTAGACAACAAGACTATACTATTGCAACAAATTTTCACAACATTTCGAAAATGATAATGTTTGAAAAACGTGGTTTAACAACAATTTTTTCTTCAGATTTCTTTGCAACAAAAATCACATACAATTTCAACAAAAATCACAAATAATTATAGCAAAATAACATGGATTTCCAACAATTAAAAAGTGGTCGAGCAACAACTTTTTCTACATTTTCATTTGTAAAACAAATCATCACCTTTTTCAACAAAAAAAACTATGACAAAAAAAATGTATTTGTAACATTTTGAAAGACACGTACAATATCATTGAAAGAAAACACATAAACTTGAATCAAACGCGCAGTATACATTGCAACATCTGGCATGTAATTTCGCAACAAAAGAGAAACACAAACTTGTGCTCCCTCCGTTTACTAATATAAGTCACACTGGACCCAATTCAGTTTTGACTACATACATGAGTGAATCTATATGCAAAACAATTCTAGATACATTTGAATCAAGAAAATTGAAATGATGGGTCTTATATTATTGAACGGAGGGAGTAGTAAAAATTTAGAAATCTTGAGCTCGCCTCGGTTTTCATAATGAAACTCTTGTGACTTTGTTACCAATTTGAAAGGACGCAACATTGAAAAAATAACAAGACAAACTTACTCGTATCATCATCAATATCAACGGCGCTCAGTCTAGCTTCCGGCGGACACATGCAATCAACAAACGAAGATGGCATTGGCTTGCGACCTCGACGCAACGAAAAAAGCAAGTTCGACACGCAGAGAAGAAGGAAGCGGATGCACACAACAGAGAGAAACTATCTAGTGTGTCTGTGTGTGAAGAAAAAACATGCTTAACTCAGTGGCGGAGGACGGGAAAAAAATGAGGTTGGGCGAAGTTTAAAGCATACAAACGTTTTGCGAAAAAATGTGACAGAATACAATCAGATGCGTACGTATACAAACGTTTTTGCGTACGTATACAAAAATCAAGGTAGGGCGGCTGCCCTACCTTGCCCTACTGGGTCCTCCGCCACTGGCTTAACTACTACCTACCTTTGGACATGCATACAGCAAAAGAGAAATGCTACAACCTCCGATCCATATTAATGGGCTCAACTTTATCTAGATACGGATGTATCTAGTTAAGTGTTTAGACTAGATGCATCCGTATCTAGACAATGTTGAGACCATTAATATGGATCGGAGGGAGTAGTTAGTTTTGTTTTTTGGGGGAGAACGAGAAGCTAGCTACTAGTTTTTTTTTGAGAGAGTTTCGAGAAGCTAGCTAGCTGTGAGCTAGGTGCGTGCAGCAGTCGCTTGTAACGTCCGCGGGACAAAAGCCCCCCCCAAAAAAAGCTGAACGCACATAGTGGGCCGTGAGGCAACCTAGGGAGTTCAGATTCACTGGACTGGCTGCATTTTGCCTCGTCCGTGTTGTCTGCAACAAGGTGCGCGAGGTCGTTTTTTTCTTTCTGAGGGTTAGAGCATCTCCAAGCGGGATGGCCATTTCCTCCCCAAACGTCCGGCCGGACAGCCCGGGCCTGGCCCGGACATGAGAGAGAGTATATTTTCTCACCCAACCATGGTTCCCAAACACTCCACATAGGCCCGGGCGGTCCGGTAATAGCCAAACTCTCCCCATATGTGGGGAGGGTTTGGGGGCAGGAGGACACGCCCGGACCGCCCGCCACGTAGGATGCGGACCACATTGGACCACTTTATCTACTTTTTTTCTACTTCTTTTTTCTTTCTCTCTCCATCCCCACCAATCATATGCAAGTGACCGGATGTTTGGGGGGGATTTTTGGGTATATGGTTGGAGACACGTACTTCTTGGGGGTCAAAACGGACACGACCGGACGCGTCCGCGGACGTTTTGGGGGCCGAATTTGGGGCTTCCGACTGGAGATGCTCTTAGGTCAGCGAGGTCGTGTGAAACAGTGAAAGTGAAAAACTTTTGCCTTTTGTCTGGACGGGCCTTTTCCCTTCATTTCAGATTTTTGTATGTGTTGCCAGCATTGTTTGTCTTTTTTGCAATAAAATTCCGGTTTGTGTTGTTTTCAATCTTGTTTGTACTTGTATTTGTGTGGACGAGCTTTTTTCTATTACGTATAAGATGCGGAGTTTTCGCACGAACCCGTGAGTCGACATTTGCATGATGTGTCCATGGATCACTCTGAGACCACCGGGGACCGGCAGGAGCGTCGATGGGAGTTGAGCGAACGTACGGCTTGTCAGATCCATGCCGCTCTGCTTCGGTGGGTAAACTGGTACGGTTATTCGGCTCAGTTCAACGGAGTCCCACGGCGAGGGCGAGTGGAGAGCACGTAGCTGGGGACGTGGAGCGGCCACGACCGGTTTTGTTAGCGTCTGGGCCAAAGATGATGTGATTTATTCGAGTACCAACCAAGCAAATCCGGCGAACTCGTATCTCATCATCCATGGAGACGACGGCGTCTGCACCGGCGCGGTCAACGCCGCACGTCCTCGTCGTCCCTTTCCCGGCGCAGGGCCACGCGCTGCCGCTGCTCGACCTAGCGGCCCTGCTCGCGTCCCGGGGCATCCGCCTCACCGTCGTCACCACGCCCGCCAACGCCCCGCTCCTCTCCCCTCTCCTCGCCGCCCACCCCGCCGCCGTCCAGCCCCTCGTCCTCGCCTTCCCCGCCCATCCCTCCCTCCCGTCAGGCCTCGAGAACGTCAAGAACTGCCCGCCCTCCTACTTCGCCATCTTCATCCACGCGCTCGCCGCGCTTCGCCAGCCAATCCTCGCGTGGGCCAGGTCGCAGCCCGTCGATGCGCACCCCGTCGTCGCGGTCCTGTCGGACTTCTTCTGCGGGTGGACGCAGCCCCTCGCGGCCGAGCTCGGCGTACCCAGGCTCGTCTTCTCGCCCTCTGGACTTCTCGGCACCGCCGTCCCGCACTCTCTGTTCCGCCGGCTGGTCAAGCGGCCGGCGGACGCCGATGAGGGTTACGTCTTCACTTTCCCAGCGATCCCTGGCGAGCTCTCCTATCAGTGGAGAGAGCTTTCCGGGCTGTACAAGGCCTACATAGAAGGCCGCATGGAGGAGGAGGTCGGCCAGGCGGTGAGGCAGAACTTCCTCTGGAACCTGGAGAGCTTGGGATTTGTATCCAACAGTCTCCGTGCTCTGGAGGGAAGGTACCTGGAGACGCCGCTCGAGGACCTGGGGTTCAAGCGCGTGTGGGCCGTGGGTCCGCTAGCGCCGGAGACGGCCGTCTCCGGCGATCTTGCCGGCGCAGCAGGAGATCTCGGCGCGTGGCTGGATGGCTTCTCGGAAGGCTCGGTCGTGTACGTGTGCTTCGGGAGCCAGGCGGTGCTGACCCCGCCCGTCGCGGCGGCGCTGGCCGAGGCGCTGGAGCGGAGCGCCGTCCCGTTCGTGTGGGTCGTGGGCGGCGGCGTGGCGCTCCCGGAAGGGTTCGAGGCGCGGGCGAGGCGCGGGATGGTGGTGCGCGGGTGGGCGCCGCAGGTGGCGATCCTGAGGCACGCGGCGGTGGGGTGGTTCATGACGCACTGCGGCTGGAACTCCGTGCTGGAGGCGGTGGCCGCCGGGGTGCCCATGCTGACGTGGCCGATGACGGCCGACCAGTTCGTCAACGCACGGCTGCTCGTGGACGAAGCGCGCGTCGCGTTGCGCGCGTGCGCGGGCGGCTTGGCTTGCCGCCCGACGCCGGCGAGCTCGCGGCCGTGCTTGCCGACACGGTTGGGGAGGGAGGGAGAGTGGCGCGTGCCCGCGCCAAGGAGCTCGCGGCGGAAGCGGCCGGCGCGACGAAGGAAGGCGGGAGCTCGCGCGAAGACCTAGAGTCGTTGGTGAATGAGATTCAGAAGTTTTGACTTTTGAGTCAATGTGGCTCGTCAGTGTTTGTGTTGTTCTTAGGAATGAGACTGAATCCGGATGCTGTACACTGAATTCCAAATCAGGACGCAAACACAATGCACAACCTTCCATCTCTCGAAATTCCAAATCTAAATTCGACTTACAGATCATCAGGAAACAAAAGAGTGAAATAACACTAGGAACATTACCAAATTCACATATCGAGTTTTTTTTTTTTTTTTTTTTGCATGGTAATACGATTCTCATTGATAAATAAAAGGCGAGATACAAAGTACGTATACACCGATCTTACAGATCTGGAAAGATAGGATAAACCTATGTGACAAACCAACGCATATCCATCTTTTTCGGCACCACCGTAGCAGCCACCAAGGAAAAAATAGACAGATCACCTCTTCACCCGAGCTCGACGCGGCTCCATCGCTGATCATCAGCTTTTCGGACCTCCAATGTAGTTTGCCATAGGACAAACCATTGCCGTTGAAAGAATCAGACCGGGGCAGCATGTCCCCGGACACGCCATCGAACTTCAGCACTGGCACCCACGCACGACGATGTCGGAGTAGGGAACCAGAACCATCAGCCTTCAACCACGGACCCACCACATGGTGCACCATCTTCCAGCTGTCACCGGTGCAGACCACCGTCTGCACGTACTGCTGAACGAATCCTCTCTGCTCCACCTTGGCGCCGGAGACAACGCCGCAGCAACGGGGACAGAGCAGGAGGAAAAAATCATCTGATGGAATCGTCGCCGCCGCCTCGCCGACACCATCCATGAACTCTAAAGCCACCAATCTGAAAGATCGGCAAGCACACAGTGCCACCAACTCCGAGACGCCGCCATTAAGGACAACGCCGGTGTGGGAGAAGAGTTGAGGCAGATTTATTTGCCCGGGCGCCGCTCCCACCACCCCAACGACGCGCCATGCCAGAAAACTCCTAGCCCTAAGTACCATGCAAAAAACGGGGTCCCTCTCCCTCCTGCCGCCGGAGTGGCAAGCGGAAGGAGAGGGGCCCAGCACAATCGCCGGAGATTGGAGCAGGAAAAAGCTTTTCCGCCGCCGCCGCCTGGGAGACGCGGAAGACCTAGCTGCTGGGTACGAGGGCTTGTACAAACACGAGTCGATCGGGTTCTGTCTCCATTCACATATCGAGTTAACCGTGTGGGGTTGGCTCTGTTTTCTCGAGTTGTACGTATGTCAAATCTGGATGTGAATTTGTAAGTACGCTGCGTGAACGGTCAGGGAATTTCAGAAATTACGCAGGTGCATTAAGTTGCTTATCAGTCAGCTTATACACCTTCCGTATCCTTAGAAAAGTTTCCAGATATTTTCCACTTTGTGTCGGAGAAACAATTTTTGCTGCTTTGTCACACGCTCCCATGCCGGTTCTTGTTGTTATTTCAGATTTATAGGTTTGAGAAGCACATAACATCCCAATACTGTTTTTTCGTTTTAGTATTTTATAAATCCTACAAATTAATTATGCAAGGTGTGTTGTATCCACCCTGAAAGGGTCCGGCACCTCCTCTTCAAGTGCACGTTCTCGACCTCCTTCCGCGACAAGATCTTCGAGTGGCTCGGCTCCATCGGTGCCTCGCCCCCAGCCTTGGGAAAGAGCATCAATGACTGGTGGGATCGGATGACCGCTGCCATCCCAAAGGTGACACATTGCGAGGCGAGTGAGGCATTCATCTACACCATGTGGGGAGTTTGGAAGGCGAGAAACCGAAGGACCTTCCGTAACGTCAGCCTTTTACCGGAGGCGGTGGCGCATCATGTTTGGGAGGAGATTGCGCAGCTGGCTTATGCCCACACTCATGATCCGGGAGGTTCTGTTTTTGTTTAGATGATGTACTCTACCACTAGTTGTTGCCTGTAACTCAACTCTGTACATGATTAATCCTCTTTTCTATCTAATCGGATGACAGAACGACTGCCTTGAAATTTAAAAGAATGTTCCAAAGCTCTAACGACGAGAGAATTACTCATAAAGGCAATTACATTCCTCCACTAAGCGTGCTTGAATCAATACTCATCTACCAAACTTTTAACAAAGAGGCGTTCTCTAAGGACGACCGACATAAATCAACCATGTGTAGTGGGAGACTGAAACTGGTTTGATGTAGTGACACTGGAAAATGAGATATGCATCGATCATCATGAGATGATGTGACAAAAGGATTGAATGACTCAGGTGTTGTAGGATTAGAGAAAAAGGAAAAACGTACGACTGAGTGTAGCGGACATGGCATTTTGGCTCGCATGAGCATATGGTCCCGGATAAATTGAAAATTCACCAAAACATTTTTTAAAATTCAAAATTCTGAAAAAACAATATGTTGTACATGTTTATGAGGTTTAGATGTTTATGTTGTTTGGTGAATAAAAACACATATGGTGTGTCTTTGGCAGTAAATAAATAGTGTTGTAAAAAAGCGTTTTATATAGCAACAAATTGACAAAGACCTCAAAAGGTGCATTTTTTCCTGAATTTATATGTGTTGCCTTGTGGCATACATAAGTAAATGTGTTTAAAAAATATCAGATTAGTTCGACATATAGAATACTTGATCAGGCGCATGTGCACTTGGGGACCACTTTATTTAATCAGACGTGATGGGGGGATGCCTAACCGGGTAGGCCCAGGACCCCGAGTCGGCCCTCAAGGCCGGGTGGCCCAAAGCCCACCCGGTGTACATCTTCCAGGATACCGGGTCCCCACGACAGTTGGCGCCCACCGTGGGGCCAGCGATCGCTGGAATTTACTTCATGGAGAGTCCTGAACCCGGCACTGGCGTCTACTTCAGCCCTCAAGCCATGTCGGGTCGCGGTGACATCGTCACCGGCAGCTACTTCGAGCACGGAGGGATCGGCTACGTCGCCGATCCACACACTTGGGGCAGGCCCAACTACGCCCCGATCACTCGCGCGATGGCTATCCCGTTCGGGACCGCTGTCACCGCCTACGTCGGCTTCTGCGGCTCGGATGAGGAAGGAGTCGCCAACAACTACGATGGTACTTCCTCCCCCGTCGACCCGCTTGACGAAGCCGCCGTCGACACCGCGGTTGCAAACCACTTTGCACCCGCCCCATCTGCCGAGACCGTCCAGATCTCGAACGACGACGACACCGGGTCGATCTTGCCCGTTCTCGACTACGAGTCGGAGGGCTCGACCGATCTGGCCTCGGACGGCACGGCGACACCCGCCCACATCTACATGACGGGCGAGGCGGCAAACTCTGCTGCCGCCAAACCCGCGGCAACAAACGCCGCCACAGCAGAGGCCAACGCGCAGAAGCAGCGCGACCAGGCACGGCGCGAGCAGGAGGCTCGCGAAAAGCAGCAACGCGACGAATCTCTCGCCGCCCTGCGAGGACAAGCAGGTCGGGTGGCTGACCCGCTCAGCACCCCGATCACGCCGGCGAACGTCGTCGATCAGGCGACACAGCTCGAGCAGCTGCGCCGGAAGATGGCCCTCCAGCAGGAGGAGATCCGCCAGAAGGAGCTGGAGGTCGATGCTCAGTCGACCGCTCTCTCCGCGGTCACTCGGCATCACAAAAACCGCAAGTCGCGGCTTAACCCTGATGCACCAACTCGCGCGCTCGACAACGCCTTCGCGCGCGAGACAGAGCTGGAGAGGCAGCGTGACGAGTGCCGCAGGGCCCAGCCCGGCGGCTCGAGTCAAGTTCCGCCTCAACCTCGCCCGGCGATGCCGCCTCCGGCGCCGCGGCCTCCTCCGAACCCGGCTCGTCCCAACCCCAGCCGCGGAACGACGACGACGCCGACCTCGCATTTCGGCACCCCAGTCGATTGCATGACTGCCGCCGCCTCTCTCTTCAAGAGGATCCGGGTCAAGGACAACCCCTATTGGAGCAAGGGGTGCAAGCTGGTGGACAAGGCGCTGGAGCTGCAGGAGAACATGTCGCAATCTGACGGCAAGCTCTACTCCAGATCGCCACCCAGCGAGAAAACGGCCTCGGCACCACACCGAAGCCAGGGAAACAAGGGTTCCCCCAGGCGTGACGCTGCCCCACAGCCGCCACGCAGTCGGCACGAGGAGCCGGCAGTGTCGAGCAACGCGAGGGCTGGAGGCAACCCGCCTCGGCTCGCCCGCAACGACGCCCGGCACACCATCAACAACAACCAGGCGCAGGCACGCTCCAATCACTCCGCTCCGGATCTGCGCCACCACCTCAACGACAAGCGCGCCGAGGCGACGCGCAACAACAACGACGACGACGACGTCGGCCCTAGATGCTTTGGACCCGCCATCAGAGGCGAGCGTTTCCCTAGCAGCTTCAAAGGACCGAGAGAGGCGCCCAAGTACAACGCTGCCATGAACCCGGAAACTTGGGTCCAGGACTACTTGGCCGCCATGAGCATCCAGAACGCGTCTTCGCTCTGTTGTGCGCGCTATTTTCCTCTCATGCTTGAGGGAACGGCTCGCACTTGGCTCAACAACCTCCCCAGGAACAGCGTCAACTCCTGGGGCGAGTTGAAGAGGCTCTTCATCACCAACTTCGAGGGGACCTGCAAGCGCCCGGCCACGGTCGAGGACCTCAAGCGCTGCGTCCAGAAGGAGGGCGAGTCCACTAGAAAGTGGTATCGCCGAGTCGCCGACCTCATCAACTCGGCAGAACACCTCAGCGTCGACACGGTGCACTCCCACCTCGAGGACAACACCACCTTCGAGTCGCTCAAGCAGAAGCTGCGGCGCTCGCACAAGGGTGACATGACGATGGGCCAGCTACTCGCCATCGTGCACAAGTACGCCGAGTCCGACGTCACCAAGGACGACTCCGAGGAGGACGACGACGAGAAGAAAGGCGGCAAAAACAAGAGCAAGGCCAAGCACTCCAGCGCTCATAAACGCAAGGGTGACGGCGGCTCCGAGCTTGTAGCCGCCACGGCTGCGGGGGGCCGCGGCTTCAAGAGCCAACGCGGCAACTTCCCGCGAAAGAAGCTCACCGCCACGGAGATCCTGGCCATGCCGTGTAGGTATCATAGCCTACCCGGCAAGCCAGCCGGCCACACCACTGACGAGTGCAGCTGGACTGC
This sequence comes from Poa pratensis, assembly GCA_947311845.1. NCBI lineage: Eukaryota > Viridiplantae > Streptophyta > Magnoliopsida > Poales > Poaceae > Poa > Poa pratensis. Next base: position 10,636,072 of record CAMZMU010000050.1, read on the forward strand.
AGAAATCGTCAAGGCCAAGACCGGTGCCAAGAAGCGGGCACCCGACGGAGACGACGACGGTGAGCAGCAGCAGGGCATGCCTCCCACTGCCGGCTTCATGGGCCACACCTTCGTCGGCCTCGATTCCAGGCGGGAGGAGAAGGTCATACGGCGCGCCGTCCACGCGACTCTGCCAGACGTGCCCCAGTGGCTCGACTGGTCAGAGCAGCCGATCACATGGAGCCGTCAAGACCACCCGCCCCGCGTCGATTACCCGGGCAAATTCGCTCTGGTGGTCGCGCCCCAGGTCAAGGGCTACATCTTGACCAAGACATTGATGGACGGAGGGTCGAGCATCAACATCCTCTACTACGAGACGTTCCAACGCATGAAATTGCGTGACGAACAGCTAGTCCCCACCATCACCACCTTCCACGGCATCGTCCCGGGAAAGAAGGCCTACCCGCTAGGCAAAATCGCACTCGACGTCGTCTTCGGCACCGCCAAGAACTTCCGGCTCGAGAAGATCTGGTTCGAGGTGGTGAACTTCCGTAGTTCCTACCACGCGATCCTCGGGCGACCCGCCTTTGCCAAATTCATGGCAAGGCCCTGCTACGCCTACCTGAAGATGAAACTGCCGGGTCCGAACGGCATCATCACTGTACACGGCGACGTCGACCGCGCCATCGAGTGCGAAAAGGGCAACGCCGTCTTTGCCGAGTCCGTCATCGCCACGGAGCAGCTGGAGCAACTCAAGCTGCAAGTCGACCCCAACGACATGACCATCGTCAAGAAGCCGACTCTGGACTCACGCGACAAGTTCCAGTCGGCACAGGAGACCAAGCGCATCCCGCTGGTCGAGGGCGACTCCTCCAAGACGGCGGTGATCGGCTCGCACATGGACGTCGCATAGGAAAGCGCGCTCTGCGACTTCCTCCGTGAGAATCGGGACATCTTCGCATGGAAACCATCTGACATGCCAGGCGTCCCGAGGGAGCTCGCAGAGCACAAGCTCAACGTTGACCCCAAGCTGAAGCCAGTGAAGCAGTTCCTGCGTCGCTTCACTGGTGAGAGACAGAAGGCTATTGGCGAAGAAATAGCCCGGCTCCTAGCTGCCGGGTTCATCGCCGAAGTCATACACCCGGAATGGCTTGCCAACCCGGTGCTCGTTCTGAAGAAGAACGGAACATGGCGGATGTGCATCGACTACACAGGCTTGAACAAAGCCTGTCCCAAGGATCCATTCGCATTGCCTCGCATCGATCAGCTGATCGACTCGACGGCAGGGTGCGAGGCGCTATGCTTCCTCGACGCCTACTCCGGGTACCACCAGATCAAGATGGCGCCCGAAGACCAGAGAAGACGTCTTTCATCACGCCCTATGGCGCGTTTTGTTACGTCTCCATGCCCTTCGGCTTGAAAAATGCCGGAGCGACTTACCAGCGGTGCATACAGAACTGTTGCACGAGCAGATCGGCCGCAACGTCCACGCATATGTGGACGACATCGTCGTCAAGTCCAAGCTGAAGACGGACCTGATTGCCGACCTCACGGAGACATTCACCAACCTCCGCAAGTACAGGATAAAGCTCAACCCGGAAAAATGCGTCTTCGGCGTACCCGCGGGCAAGCTCCTGGGCTTCATCGTCTCCGAGCGAGGCATCGAAGCCAACCCAGAGAAGATCAAGGCGATCGAAGCTCTGAAGAAGCCGGAAACCTCCGGGACGTGCAGCGGCTCACAGGCTGTGTCGCTGCCCTCAGCCGTTTCATCTCACGACTCGGCGAGAAGGCCATGCCCTTGTACCGGCTCCTCAAGAAGTCGGACACGTTCACCTGGAACGACGAGGCAGACGCCGCCTTGACGGCACTCAAGAAGACGTTGGCCGAGGCGCCGATCCTCGCATCTCCACTGGAAAAGGAGCCGATGCTCCTCTACATCGCCGCGACCAACCGAGTCGTCAGCGCGGTGGTCGTCGTCGAGCGCAAGGAGGAAGGCCACGAGCAACTGGTCCAGCGGCCAGTTTACTACGTCAGCGAAGTCCTGACGGATTCGAAGCAACGTTACCCGCATTACCAAAAACTTGTATACGGTGTTTTCTTTGCTTCAAGAAAATTGCGACACTACTTCATGGGCCACCCGATGACGGTGGTCAGCTCATCTCCCTAGCTGAAATAATCCGCAATAGAGAGGCAACTGGGCGCGTCGCCAAATGGGCCTCCGAGCTGCAGCCTTTCGGCCTCAGCTACGCAGCCCGCACTGCGATCAAGTCGCAGTCACTATCCGACTTCCTCGTCGACTGGATGGAGACACAGTTGCCGGCTCCAACCTATGAAGCCGGCAGATGGACCTTGTTCTTTGACGGGTCAAAGATGTATGAGGGCTCGGGGGCTGGAGTCGTCCTCACTTCTCCCCAAGGCGACAAGATGCGATATGTGCTGCAGATACACTTCACTGCACCAACAACGTCGCCGAGTACGAAGCCCTCCTACATGGCCTACGCGTGGCCAAGGAGATGGGAGTCAGCCGTATCAAATGTTATGGCGATTCCGACCTCGTCGTTCAGCAAACGATGGGGACCTGGGATGCAAATGATCCCAACATGGCGGCTTACCGCCGGCTCGTCGATCAAGTCGGCGGCCACTTCGCCGGCATGGAGCTGGAGCACGTCGACCGAGGAAGAACGAGGCGGCTGACGCACTCTCTCGCTTCGGGTCTAAGCGGGACCGAGTCCCACCCGGCGTCTTCCTCGACCACCTGCACAACCCGTCGGTACGCCCGCCGGCCGAAGTCGACATCGCCAACCCGCCATCATCAGATGCAATTCTGGTGGCGGTAACCCAAGAAACAAACGACTGGAGGGAACCCTACATCGAGTTCCTCACCACCAAAAAGCTGCCAGCCGACGAGGTCCTAGCACGGCGAGTCGTGCGCCGGGCCTCAGCTTACGCCATCATCAACAGCGAGCTCTACAAACGCAGCACATCGGGAGTTTTCCTCCGCTGCGTCGAGCCGGAAGAGGGAAGGCGCATCCTTCATGAGATCCACTCGGGAGATTGCGGCCACCATGTCGGCGCTCGCAACCTGGTCGCCAAGGCGTTCAGGCACGGTTTTTTCTGGCTCTCTGCTCATCAGGATGCAGTCGACATCGTCCGTCGGTGCATCGGGTGCCAGAAGTACGCCCGGCAGGATCACCTACCCGCCGCGGCTCTGAAGACCATCCCTCTGACATGGCCATTCGCAGTCTGGGGAATAGACATGGTGGGCAAGTTCAAACAGCTCGCGGTGGCATGACACATTTGCTCGTCGCAGTCGACAAGTTCACCAAATGGGTCGAAGTTGAACCTATCAAGAAACTCGACGGCAAGACCGCAACCAAGTTCCTCCAGAAGCTCATCTTCCGATTCGGCTACCCGCACAGCATCATCACTGACAACGGCACAAATTTTGCTGAAGGAGAGATGAAGGCCTTCTGCAAACAAAAAGGCATCCGTCTCGACTTGGCGTCCGTCGCCCACCCGCAATCAAACGGGCAGGCGGAAAGAATGAACCAGACAGTGCTAGCCGGGATCAAGCCGCGACTTCAAGTCCACTGGAGCGAACACCGGGTTGCTGGCTGGACGAGCTACCAGCCGTACTCTGGGGCATCAGAACGACTCCAAACCGTTCCACCGGCTACACGCCATTCTTCATGGTGTACGGGGCGGAAGCCGTCATGCCGACCGACCTCGAGCACGACTCGCCTCGGGTCGCCCTCTACAACGAGGAAGAAAATGAAGAAGCCCGCCTAGTCGGCGTCGACCTCCTGGAAGAAGCTCGCGAACTCGCACTCTCCAGGACGGCGATATATCAGCAAAGCCTGCGCCGCTACCACAGCCGCCGGGTTAGAAGTCGCTCTTTCCAGGAAGGCGACTTGGTTCTTCGGCTCATCCAAAAGTCGAAAGGGATGCACAAGCTCTCGGCACCATGGGAAGGACCGTTCGTCGTTAGCAAAGCGATGGGCAACGGCTCCTACCACCTCGTCGACTTGCGTGAGCCGAACAAAAGCTCCAAGTCGGAAGAGGAGACCAAGCGTCCATGGAACATCAGCCTGCTTCGCCCCTATTATACATAGTATCCATTGTAATGTGTGTAATCAATCAAGGAAATAAAGTCGATACACACCCGGCACGCTCGGGGGCTATCGTTTCGATTCAATCATGCTTTCGAGTCTTTATTCTTCCTACTCACACGTTATATGATTGATGGGTTGTCAAAGAGAGCCGGATGCCATGATGCGCGGCTCACCACTGGACCCCCTGCTCACGAAGCAAAATCACAAAATTGTTGTTTTCTCCCAAGTCGTCAGCTACCCGCACAAAGTGAAGAAGTAGTGCAGCCGGTTCAAACCTAACTTGACAATGAAGCCGCACTCGGACTTTGTCACCATGGGTACCGCGCGCGTCACGAAAAAATCACGCGAAGCACACTTGGCGAGGTCGCACGATCGACTAGCTTACAAAACAAGCGAAAAACAAACAAAGTGACGAAAGCGCACAAAAAACAAGCATGGGAGTGCCAAAACAAAGATTAATAAGCCGCAGAGGCGCACGCTGAAACGCAACCCGGCACATATCATACTTGTTTCATTACATAATATTTTTTCGCCCGCAGGCGACAAACCCTAACTACTTCAAAATAACCCCTCTTTTGAAAGCAGGGGAGCAAACTTCAAGACGGAGGAGCCGCCCGAGCAGAAGACGTCGACGCCTCGTTCGTCGCAGCCGGCGGTGGCAGAGCTGAAGCCCTTTCAAAAAGGTACTCCGACGCCGGCTCCCTGTCCGCCACCTCGCCAAGGTCGTTGCCCTCAGGCACCACGTCGAAGACGAAGTCGTCGTGGTCGACCATCTTGGCAGCCCGGCAGGCGTAAGGGGCGCAGTACTGGAGCACCGGCTGCAGATCGATCTCCCGGCCGCTGCTATCGGTGGGGATGCTGGCCGTGATCTTGTCCACGTTCGTCTGCCTGTACCGGCCTCGCACAAGCCCGAGGGCAATGCACGCGCCGGCTCGGGCCGACGACTCCCGCACCCAGGTGATCACCTGGGGCATCAGCTCCAGAACCCGCAACACCTTGCAGACGGGTGCGGGGACACCTTCCTTGGGCGACAGCATCTGGACGACCTTGCTGGCCCGGCCGTGAACGTCACGGGCGAAGACTCCGAGCCGGTGGACATGCTCCGCAGACGTCAGGCCAGCCGTCTCCTCGCCTGTTCAACAAAACAAAAATCAACAACAAGGCCACAAGTCAAGCAGGCACAAACTGAAAGGTCGCATGAAAGCTTTACCCCAGATGCCAACGGCGAGGGTGGCAAGCCGCTCGGTCAGCTCCTTCATCTCGCGCTCGGCCTCGGCGGATTTGCGCTCGAGCTTCTCGAGGTCCTCGCCGTACCCCTTGGTCGCCTGGGTGAGGGCGGCGTCCGCCTCCTCCTTCTGCTTGCTGAGCCGCTCGCAGGATTCCTGCACCGCGGCAAACGCCTGCTGACGAGGGGTGGACTCGGCAAATCCCTGGGTTGTGTACCCCGGGTTGATTGAGGGGGAGAGAGATGAGCGCTGGTGATCACGACGGCTGACAAGCGAGGCGTTTTACCCAGGTTCAGGCTCCCGGAGGATAACACCCTACTTCCTGCTTGTCTGGTTATTGATGGTGAGCTGTGGCTACAATGGCGAGATGGCGATCTCGCTAGGGTTTGTGTGGCGGCTATGAGCGTACCCTAGACGAAGGACCCTCCTAGCCTTTATATGGTAGGCTAGGTCTCAGGTGAACGGTGCCGATGGCGCTTACAAGCATGGCGGGGTCGCATGACCTAGCGTCGACTATCTTGGGCCGCACCTCGTCCTCCTTGGGCCTTCCTTGGGCCCTCATCATAAGGCTGATGGGCTTGGCGTGACCCAGGTATCCCTACCGTGGGGTAGTCGAACAGTGACCCCACGACACCTGCGTGTGCTGGCTCTCCTGCGCGGCCAGCGGTCGCTGGTGCTCAGCGACGGAGATGAAGCCGTCGCGCGCCTTCATCAGCTCCTCCTGCAGGCGGCGGGTCTCCTGCTGTTCGGCTTCGAGGAGCCAGGACAGCTCCTGCAGTTCACAAGACAATAATCAATCAGGAAGAGGCATGGGGGCTACACCACGGGTTACCTCTACACCAACACTTGCTAACCCGGGGGCTAGCCCCAACAAAAAAAAATACGCCGAGTCAGGAACTCGGGGGCTACGTCCCGAGTGGCATACACACCCGCCACCGGCCTGCCTCTACATCGACATTGGCAAACCAAGGACTACGCTATTCGCCAAGCTTCGTATCCAGAAAACTATGAAGACCCAAGCCGCTTTATACGAACACGACTCGGGCCTTAGGGGCTACATATACGCTACAGACCCAACAGGTGCAAGAAAGATTCTACGTACCTGGTGCGCATCCATCGCTGTTTGGATGGCGGCTCGGAAGTCAGGCCGGGGTGCAGACGCACCCGGGACGGAGCTCGGGGGCTGGGCAGTCAGCCCACCCGACGAGGAAGCCGTCGCGGCGGCGCGAGTCACCGTCACCACCAGCGCCGTCTCCGGCACAGGCGTGGCATCCCCTGTGCCAGCCGGCACGGTGTCATCAATAGTGGCCCCCTCGGGTCGAGGGGGCACAATAACTTCGTCGCCTCCGCCGGCGGAAGGCGGAGGAGTCGGCGCTCTCGCAGTCGGCTCCGTGACGTGCGCGGCGGGCTCCGCTCGCTGGGAGTCACTCTCCAGCGCGTCCTCCATGTCACTGAGGGACGCGTCCTCAGCCCTGCGACACTCGCACGGGTCAAACTCAAGATAGCGTTTCCAACGGAACTTCGGATGAGGATCAGCAGCAGACCTGTCACCCGCAGGTGGGAGAGTTGAAGTCCGGACCCCTCGGAAGCGAGGCGCAGGAGGCGAGTCGGCGCGGGCCCTTGTTGCGCGGCGGTGAACAGTTCATCCGTCCCCATTCCTTCATCATCTCCACTGCTTCTGTTCCGCCATTGTTGCGCTGTGTGCTCTCTGTCAACTTCTTGTCTCCACCCTCCATGAGCAAGGCCGCGATGAAGAGGGGGAAGGCTGCTGCTGGCGCCGTCGCCACCGCCGAGGCGAGCGTGATGAAGAAGCCCGACGGTGATTGGGTCAAATCGTCGGTGAAGAAGGCCGACCTCGAGGCCCTCCGCGCGCAGGGGCTGCTGCCGCCGGCAGACCAGGCGACGGTGCGCGCTCCTGGGAAAGAGGTATTTCCCTCTCCTCGCGAGGGGGAACGCGTTTGCTTCGTGGATTTCCTTCCGCGGGGTTTCGGGTTCCCCCTCCACGATTTCGTCCGTGGTCTCTTGTATGCTTATGGGATTCAGATCCACGATCTGACTCCCAATAGCGTCTTGAGCATCGCGAGCTATTTCGTGCTCTGCGAGTGCTTCCTGGGAATCGCACCCAACTGGCTGCTGTGGAAGTCTCTGTTCCTCGTGAGAAGGAACGTGGGGAAGAGCAAGCAAGTGTACCCAGTCGGCGGCTTCGGCATCCAGGTGCGTGGCGACACCTCCTACTTCCAGATGAAGAAGTCCGACTCCGTCCAGGGCTGGCGGAAGAAGTGGTTCTACATCAGGTGCGACCAAGCAGGGCTTCCTGAATTCGCAGCTGATCGCGAGTTGCTGTCGAAGGAGGACAGGGAAGCGACTCAGCCCTTGCTGACGCTACTGCGTGGCCTTCTGAAGAGTCTTGGGCGCGAGACAGGTGGAATTCACCTCATCGCCACCTTCTTCAGGCTTCGGGTGCAGCCGCTGCGCAGTCGCGTCCACCCCATGTGGGCGCGTGAGGATGCTGGCAATGAGCTTGATGATGATGCAGTCGAGTCGAAGGTGAGGAGCATCACCAGTCTCCGAGCCGCTGACCCGTGCAACGTCAAGTGCCCAGTCGAGCCATATGGGCCTAGTAACCCTGTGCCTGAGGTGAGCTTTGTTTGCTTTGTTCGCCTTGTATCTTCTGTTGAATCGTTTTGCTTGACTCGAATGCTTCATTTGCTGACAGGGTCGTTCGAGCTACGTCAGTCTCCCTCCGTTGATGGAGAATGGACCTCACGAAGAGGCAGAGTTCCCTGAGGACGAGGGTGATGACGATGAAGTTCCCTCCGCCACCTTACCCGAGTGAAGAGTTGGAGGAGGATGATGAAGATGAGGAGCCGCTGCGGAAGCGGCAGAGGCGAAAGGGTGGCGACTCTGGTTCTGCCTCGTTGCCTGTGAAGGAGGCGGGTGTGATCGAGGAAGAGACGAGCGAGTCCTCTTCGGGTGCTAAGCACCCGAGTGATCTGGCGGAACCGTTGGTCGTGCCTCCACTCGGCTCTGCACCGCCGATCGAGTTAGCGAGGATGGCCTCCGTCTCCTTGGGAGTGAAGATGATGATGTAGTCAGGTTAGTTGCATAACCTTCGCTTTGTTTTTGTCGAGTGTGCTTTTTCACTTGCGGGTCCTTGAATTGAGACTTCTTGTGACAGCGGCCGTACCGGCGCTGCTGTTTCTTCCCCTCGTGAGATGGAGCACACTTCTGCTCCCATGATCGAGCAGACTGCGAGGATGACCGGAGAGGAGGCTCTGGCGGGTGACGTTTTGGCCTTGAAGGCTTCGACCTCCGCCATGCCTGAGAGGTCTGCTGATGCGACTCCGGTTGACGCTGGGCTGCTTGAGCATGTAAGCGTTCTTCGATTCCTTCTGCAAGATCTGTATCGGGTGCGCGTACAGCGCTCCCGATGGGAGTAGCCCCCGAAGATGCGCGTGACTGGAATAGTCAGGTGCAGATTGATGTCATGTGTTTCCTGCAGCCATTTTACCGCCAGCAGATGGAGGGAGCCGCAGCCTTCGTTCACATGGAGCAGGAGAGGGATCGGCTCCGCACTGCTCTGGAGCAAGCAAATAGTAAGTGTGAACCCTTGTGTTCGAGGGGTGCTTCGACTGCCTTTATTACTAACTTTGCTCCGTTGATCCATAGGCGAGAAGGAGAGCATGAAGACGCGGGTCGCGGAGCTGGAGAAATCGCTGGGTGAAGCCCAAGAGCGGGAACAAGCTCGGGCTGATCTGGAGAAGACCCAGGTCGACCGCTTGCTCGCACTCGCAGATGTTGTTGGAAGTAAGTTTTTCGGCTCAGTGCCTACTTTGCCTCTTTTCGACTTTTGACATCTTACGGGTGTGGACTTCTTTTGAACAGAGAATTGCGGAGGTGCTCCTCCAGAAGGGACTTCTAGCGAGAGTGTCGGTTTGGCGCAGGCTGTTGGCTTCGTCGACCGCGTCTGCGCGTATGCATCGGCAGCGCTGCAGCAGTCGACGGCGGCCCTGCAGAAGTCGACGGAGGCCTTAGCGACTGTGCACCGGAACATCTTTCCGAACCAGCCACCACCAGCTGCTGTTGACGCACTCGCGGCTCCATTCGAAGGCAATTCGAATGTCCTGGCGGACTTCACGCACGCGCAGACGGTACGCGGCTCAGAGCTCACTTTCCAGCTGCTTCTTGGTCACCAAGTCGTAGGTGATTTTGAGAAGGTTGTCAGCGACTTCCCTCGGAAGCCTGATGGCAGGACCGCGTCCCTTAGCGGTGTGAAGGTTCAGGCGAGCCAGCTAGCTGCGAAGTTGGTCGCCACCTTCGAGAGGAGGATTGCCAAAGCTGCAGAGTTGGCTGCTAGGAAGAGCCGTTCTCAGTCGGAGTCTGTAGTGTAGACTTTTTCCTTTTAGGATTATGCTTCTGCTTTTGGGCTTGAGTCTGTAATGCACTTTATATTGTGCGAGTGAACATGCTGATGATGAAATGTGAATTCGCTCCCTCGGGGGTGTAGTCGCCGAGTCTTTTTTGATGTCTGGCTTGGATGAATAATGTTGATTCTTTTCCTGGCTTGACGCTGTCAATTCTTGGCAGTCTGACATGGGCGAAGCTCCTGACGTTGCTGGAACTACTGGCGCGGACGATGAAGAGGACACCACTTCGGCTGCGCCTACTCGTCGCCGCCGTCAAGCTCCTCCAGCTCCTGTGCGAAGCGTAAATGACCAGACAATTATCACCTTCATGAGGAACAAAGTGGTTGAGCTCGAGTCGAAGCTGAAGAATGCTGAGTTGGAGCTGGAGCGATTGAGGTCGCGGCCCGCTGCGCCGTTCTCCCAGCGTGAAGAGTTTCTGCTTGGCGAGATGGACTTGATCAGTCAACAGCTGCAAGGTTGGCCTTCTAGCGTTTTTGCTTCGGCTTCTGTGTCTTCCTGCTATGCTTAATGCTTGGCCTTGATGCAGATGTGAACTCTGACTGGAAGGCTGAGCAGCTTCGAGTGGACGAGCGAGTAGAGAAAGAGGCCGCCGGTGACTCACCCGAAGCGCGCCAGTTTTGGTCGAACAAATCCAAAGGTAGTGTACTGGCACGAATGCTGGATCGTACCTGGCGGGCTGCTGTGCTCTTGGAAGGTTGCAGAAAAACCCTCTGGCAGGTCAACAAGGTGTACTTTCCTCACAACGAGCAGCCGAATGGACTGACTGCGCTTCTGGAGAGGTTCCGTGAAGGCGGTGCGTTGAAGGAAGTCGTGCACGCTCAACTTGTTGCCGGGGCGAACGTGGCGTTGGCGTACGTTCGAATGCACCGGCCTAATCTTCCATTGCACAAGGTGCTTGACGGCTTGCCTGGAGAGGGTGACTATGCCGATACTCTTGCGGCTGCGCGTCAGATGATTCAGCAGGTTCAGAACTTCAGCGAGCACCTTGTAGGGCCACTTGATGCGCCAAAGGGCGAGCCTGTAGAATAAGAGCAGTAGAGTGCTGTTGCATAGCGTTAGCTTGTAAAAGAAATTTTCCAAGTGGAAATATGATTGTATGTATGTCGAGGTGGGGGTAGCCCCCGAGTTAGTAAATTGTATCCTATAGACGTCTGTAAACCTGTATGGCGCAGCCCCCGAGTGGATCGAGTGCGGCCTAGGCTTTTGAATTAGACATGTGCGGCGCAGCCCCCGAGTGCTTCGAGTGCGGCCGAGGTGTGGCGAGTCAGACCTGTGCGGCGCAGCCCCCGAGTGCGTCGGGTGGCGACCTAGGTTTTCGAGTTGGACCTGTATGGCGCAGCCCCCGAGTGCGTCGGGTGCGGCCTGGGTTTGACTTAGACATGTGCGGCGCAGCCCCCGAGTGCGTCGGGTGCGGCCAAAGGTTTTGCGAGTGACCTGTATGGCGCAGCCCCCGAGTGCGTCGGGCGCGGCCTGGTTTGACTTAGACCTGTGCGGCGCAGCCCCCGAGTGCGTCGGGTGCGGCCAAAGGTTTTGCGAGTGACCTGTATGGCGCAGCCCCCGAGTGCTTCGGGTGGCGACCTAGGTTTTCGATTGGACCTGTATGGCGCAGCCCCCGAGTGCGTCGGGTGACGGCCTAGGTTGACTTAGACCTGTGCGGCGCAGCCCCCGAGTGCTTCGGGTGGCGGCCAAGGTTTTTGAGAGTACCTGTATGGCGCAGCCCCCGAGTGCGTCGGGTGCGGCCTAGGTTGACTTAGACCTGTGCGGCGCAGCCCCCGAGTGCTTCGGGTGGCGGCCAAGGATTTTGCGGTGACCTGTATGGCGCAGCCCCCGAGTGCGTCGGGTGACGGCCTAGGCTTGACTTAGACCTGTGCGGCGCAGCCCCCGAGTGCTTCGGGTGGCGGCCAAGGATTTTGGGTGACCTGTATGGCGCAGCCCCCGAGTGCGTCGGGTGACGGCCTAGGCTTGACTTAGACCTGTGCGGCGCAGCCCCCGAGTGCTTCGGGTGGCGGCCAAGGATTTTGCGAGTTGAACCTGTATGGCGCAGCCCCCGAGTGCGTCGGGTGACGGCCTAGGTTTATGTTGCTTTTTGACTAAAAAAGTAAAGGGGAGAGCTTGTTCCACAAATCACTTCATTGATTTTTGCGAGCAGGCCGCCTCATTAAAACCCTTCCAGTCCCCTCAGGTACCCTGGTAAGGGAAAGAGTGCGTCTGGAACCTGCCGCTTCTTGAGATGTACACTTTGTTACAAGGGGGAGTCGATTAGGCGTAGAAGCGGCGCAGTTGCGCCACGTTCCACGGGTTGCTGCAGACTGTCCCTGTCTTCGAGTCCTTCAGGCGGTAAGCTCCGCCGCCAATTGCCTCTGTCACGATGTATGGACCTTCCCACGGGGAGGCTAGTTTGTGCACCTTCTTCTGTTTTAGGCGGAGGACAAGGTCTCCGGGGACGAACGCTCTGGGCCGCAGTCGCCGTCCGTGATAGTTGCGTAAGTCTTGCTGATACACGGCTGTGCGGGTAAGGGCGATGTCGCGTGCTTCGTCCAGGGTATCCATGTCATCCTCGAGTGCTTCTTCTGCCTCGGACTCGTCGTAGGCCACCACTCGGGGTGCATCGAACTTGATGTCGCATGGCATGACTGCTTCTGCGCCGTAGACCATGAAGAATGGCGTGTACTGAGTGGATCTGTTTGGCGTAGTGCGCAGGCTCCACAGCACAGACGGCAGCTCCTCAACCCAGGCGCCTGCGGCGCGCTTCAATGGTACTCGCAGGCGCTTCTTGATACCCTTGCAGACTAAACCATTGGACTTTTCGACTTGCCCATTGGATTGCGGGTGCGAGACTGATGCGTAGTTGAGCTTGATGCCTTGTTCGGAGCAGAAGTCCTTGAATTCTTCGGCTGTGAAGTTCGTGCCGTTGTCGGTGATGATGCTGTTCGGCACCCCGAACCTGAAGATGATGGACCTGATGAAGTTAACTGCTGAGGATGCAGTCGAACTTGTGATAGGCACGGCTTCGATCCACTTCGTGAACTTGTCGACTGCCACCAAGAGGTGCGTGTGTCCTCCTGGCGAGGACTTCTTGAGTGGACCCACCATGTCGAGCCCCCATTGAGCAAAGGGCCAGGCAAGTGGGATGGTCTTTAGCGCTGAGCTGGCGCGTGCGGCTTGTTGGCGAACTCCTGGCAGCCGAGACATTTCCTCACGAGTTCTTCTGCGTCTTGCATTGCGGTGGGCCAGTAGAATCCGGCTCGTAAAGCTTTGGCCACTAAGGCACGACTGCTGGCGTGATGCCCGCAGGTGCCTGTATGAATTTCGAGCAGGATGGCTTGACCGTCGACTGGATCAACGCACCTTTGCAGGACTCCTGAGATGCTTCGCTTGTATAGTTCCCCCTTGATGATGGTGAAGCCTTTCGAACGGCGAATAATGCGCTTGGCTTCGACTGAGTTGACTGGCAGTCTCTGGTGCAGCATGTACGCCAGATATGGGCTCGTCCAGGTGGGCTCGATGAGCAGAACCTCCATTGGCTCCTTCTCTTTGCCTGGCGGGTCGGCGGTGCTCGTTGATGGTGTGGAGGATCCGGGCGTGGGTCGAAGTTTGACAGACCGCTGCGTGATGCGCTCAAGGAAGACGCCGGGTGGCACCTGCGCCTTGTCTGAGCCCAGGTTGGCGAGGGCGTCGGCTTCCTCGTTGCTTTCGCGGCCGATGTGCCGCAACTCGCAGCCGTCGAAGGTGCCTCCAGCTGGTTGTACAGGTCTCTGTAGGCGATCATGTTGTCGGCGATGGCGTCACAGGCTTTCATGGTTTGCTGCACGACGAGGTAGGAGTCGCCGTAGATCATGAGGTGAGTGGCGCCGCAGTTCTTGGCCATTCGCATGCCATGGATTAGGGCTTCGTACTCAGCCTCGTTGTTGGAGGGTGTTGGGAAGTCCATCTGTAGCACGTACTTCAGCTTGTCGCCTTTGGGGGAGATGAGGATGACTCCTGCCCCGGCTGATCTGAACTTTTTGGAGCCGTCGAAGTACATTGTCCATGCGTTGGACAGGTCGGGGACATCTGGCAGCTGGGCTTCTATCCACTCGGTGGTGAATTCTGGGAGCACTTGGGCCTTGATTGACTTCGGGTGAGCGTATTTCAGCCCCCAGGGTCCTAGCTCGACGACCCACTTAGCGACTCGTCCTGTCGCGCATTGGTTGGTCAGGATGTCGGAGAGCCCGGAGGAGCTTACCACCGTGATCGGGTGCTCGGAGAAGTAATGGATTACTTTCCTTGAAGTCATGAAAACTCCGTAGGCCAGCTTCTGGTAGTGCGGGTAGCGCTGCTTGGACAGGGTCAACACCTCGCTAAGGTAGTAGACGGGTCGCTGAACAGGGTAACTGTGTCCTTCTTCTTCTCGTTCGACTACGAGTACCGTGCTGACCACCCTGTTTGTGGCTGACACGTAGAGGTATAGCGGCTCGTTCTCCAGTGGAGCCACCAGTACTGGGGAAGTCGTGAGTGTTTTCTTGAGTTGGTCGAACGCGACTTGCGCTTCTTCTGTCCACTCGAACTTGTCTGTCTTTTTCATCAGTTGGTAGAAAGGCAGGGCCTTTTCTCCCAACTTACTTATGAACCGGCTGAGAGCTGCGACTCGGCCGGCTAGGCGTTGCACCTCGTGAAGCTTGGTCGGTGCTGGCATTGCGAGTATGTTTTGCACCTTCTCAGGGTTGGCTTCGATTCCTCTTGCAGAGACGAGGTACCCAAGCAGTTCTCCGGCTGGCACGCCGAAGACACACTTGTCTGGGTTCAGCTTGATCTGATACTCGTCGAGGGCGGCGAAGACCTTGCGGAGGTCGGCGATGAGGGTGTCCTCCTTGCGGGTGGTGACGACGATGTCGTCGACGTAGACTTGGACGATCTGCCCGATGAGCCCTTTGAGGCATGCTTGCATTGTGCGCTGGTACGTGGCACCAGCGTTCTTCAACCCGAAGGGCATCGTCTGGTAGCAGAAAACGCCGTCGGGTGTGATGAATGCTGTCTTCTCCTCATCTTCGACGTTCAGTCTGATCTGCTGGTAACCTGAGTAGGCGTCCAGGAAGGACAGGCGTTCGCAGCCTGCAGTCGAGTCGATGATCTGATCTATCCGCGGGAGCGGGAAATGGTCCTTGGGGCAGCATTTGTTGAGGGCGGTGAAGTCGACGCACATGCGGAGTTTCTTCGTCTTCTTCTTCTCCACAGGACTGGGTTGGCGACCCAGTCCGAGTCCTTGATCTCTCGGATGAACTTGGCATTCAGCAGTCGATCGATTTCTCTGCTGATTTCGTCTCGCTTGGGCCCGGAAAAGCGTCGCATGGCCTGTTTGACGGGTCTGGCGTCCTTGTGGACTTTTAAGGAGTGCTCGGCGAGGTTCCTGGGTATTCCTGGCATGTCAGAGGGTTGCCATGCGAAGATTCTCCAGTTCTCACGTAGAAACTCGACGAGCGCGCCTTCCTATGCGGGAGTCAGACTCGACGATACTTTGACCGTCTTGCTGGCGTCAGTCGGGTGGACCTGATGGGTCGTTGTGTCGTCAGCCGCGTTGAAGGCAGCGTCCTTGGCTGGTTTCTTGCGGGCTGGGAAGATGGTCTTGTCGTTGTCGACTGCCATTGCCTCGAAGTGCTCTTCGACTCCGAAGAATTCAGAGATCTTGCTGAACTCGCGGTCGCAGCTGTTGGAGCGGTCGAAGTCGCCGTGCACCGTGATGACGCCCTTGGGTCCAGGCATCTTGAGCATGAGGTAGGCGTAGTGAGGTATCGCCATGAATCTGGCGAAGGTTGGGCGCCCGAGTATCGCGTGGTACTGCGACTTCCAGTCGACTACCTCGAAGTCGATCGACTCCCTCTTGAAGTTTTCGGGTGTGCCGAAGATGACGTCGAGTGTGATCGTTCCCATGGGCGTGACTGCTTGCCCTGGTACTATGCCATGGAAGGTGGTCTCTGATGCCGCCAAGTCCGTCGTTGGTCTGTTTATCCTTCTGAGGGTGTCGGCAAAGATGATGTTAATGCCACTGCCTCCATCCATGAACACCTTTTTCAGGGTGTAATCTCCGATCAGAGCTTCGACTACCAGAGCGGCGTGCCCGGGTCGTGGTACTGCAGGCGGGTGATCTGCTCTGGAGAAGTGATTGGTGTCTCTGACCCTCTCAGGTAGTCGGGTACTGCAGGTGGACAGGTGATGGCTTGGAAAACTTGGCGAGTGATGATCTTCTGGGTCCTGTTTGAGGGCGCCCCTTCTGTATCATGTTGAGTTGTCCGCGTGCCGCTGGATATGCGTCCTGGATCACGGTGGGGCATCTTGTTGCGGCTGCTGCTGTGCTGCAGAAAGGCTCCCGCCGCCTGTGCTGGATTGGCGACTGCGGGTGCGGGCGCTGCCTGGATGGCCAGCTGCGCGGCTGGCTGCGCTGCGGGTGCTGGAGTGACTATCTTCTGCATGGCTTCGTATATTTTACGTGCCTTTCGACAGTCCTTCAACAGGTGGTTGGATCCCCACTTGCCCGTTTCCGGGTTCCTGAACATGTGGTGCCTGCAGGGTTGTTCCAGCTCTTCCGCTGGGCTTAGCGTGCGTTTCTGCCACTCGCGTTTATGGCCTCCGTCGCTGCGGTAGTTGCTGCCGCCGCTTCGGTTGTACTGCCCCTGGCTGTATTGGCGACTCTGGTCCCGCCGCTTCGACTGTACTGTGCGTGGCTGTATTGGCGACTGCTGTCGCGCGCTTCATCCTCACGGGGGGTTTGGAATCCCGCCGCTACTAGCTCGATTGAGTCGTTGCCGTTGTAACGCGGCTTCTTCTTGTGGCGCCCTTCTCGCCAGTTGCTTGGTCCGGCTTCGTCCTTCGGGGAGTAGTGTGAACTATTGCGGACCGAGTCCTCTCCGTCTGCCCACTGGTTTGCTATCTTCATGACCTCGATCATGTTTTTCGGCCGGAGCCTACCAAACTCCTCGCGGAGGTCGCGGCGGGAGACGCCGTGCATGAAGGCATCCATCACTCGGTCCTCCGAGGTGGTCTCCATGGTGTTGCGGAGCAAGGTCCAACGCTGGATGTATGACCGGAGCGGCTCGTCTCGTCCTTGCTTGCATGCTTGTACTCGACGAACGTCGTCGGTCTCGAGTACGTCCCAGGAAGGATTTAACGAAGGCTTCCGCGAACTCGTCCCACGTCCTGAAGGCGTTCTTGGGTTGAGTGTTGAGCCACCCGCGTGCAGAGCCCGTGAGCATCAGCTGGATGTACTGCATGGCCGTAGTCGAAGTACCGCCCTGGCAGCTGCAGGCTATGAGGTAGTCTTCTAGCCAGAGTCTTGGGTCCTGCTTCCCGTCGTACTTGACTGCTTCTGCCGTGAGCTTGAAGCCCTTGGGCATTCTTGTGTCGCGTATGTTGAAGCTGAAGCATGCGGCGCCGCACGGCTCGTAGTCGCCGTCGTTGCGGTCGTAGTCGAAGTTGGGCGTGCTGACCGGCGCTGGGTGCGGCTGCGGTCTACCGTCCTTTGCGTGATGACGTTGCGGAGGTCTTCACCTGGCTGCGGTTGTCGCAGTTGTCTTGTCGCCGGGGCTGCGAGTGCTGCGGGCTCGTGGTCGCGGCGATCTCGATCTTCACGCGCTTTTTCTGTCGGCGCCTTGTTTACCAGTGCGTCTTCGAGTGCCTTGATAGACATGATCTGCTGCTTGTGGAGGAGAGCGCGCGAGTCGCCCTCTGGCGGCTGTGTCAGCCGCAGGTATGTTTCGACTGCCATGAGTGCGGCTCCGGGTGTCTTGGGGACGGGTATTCCGTCTGCGTCTTCTATGTATGATGACTCGAGGTTGCGGGTGACTCTAGCGCGGTCGACCTCCGTCATCAGGGGCACGCGGGCTCTGTGGCGCCTTGCTCCTTGCGAGACCTCTGTTGAGGCAGTGAACGAGTAAGCGGCCCTCCTGGCGCTCGACGCGTCGGCCTCCTCCTTGCGTCGGAGGAGCTCGGCCTTCTCTGCGCGGAGTCGTTCGCCTTCCTTCCGCAGCAGGTACTGGACCGCCATAAGGTCCTCGGGGTGCGTCCGGTGGGGGGTATGTGCCGTCCTCGACGTGCTTCAGGGCTTTGATTGCCATGTCGCGGGTGATGGTGAGTCGCGTCACCTGGTCCGGCATGACCACCTCCAGTGGGTATGCGGGTTCGTCGTCGTTGCCCTGCGGCCTCTGGCCGATCATGAAGACTTGCGCGGGGTAGATCTGGGCAGTGGGACGGTAGCTGCCACTGCTGCTTCCTTCGTCCGAGCCGTGCTCGGAGCTGAAAATGGGTGCGACGTGGTGGACACCACAGTCGCCGCCGAGGCTCCTTCCCTGGAGTTTCGCGACCTTCGCCGCGGACGTGAGGAGTGATGTCGCTGTGTCGACGTGGGCGCGATTGGCTTGTTGACGATCTTGCGAGTCGATGGAGACGCGAGTGGCGTGGATGAGAACGGCGCGACCTTCGTTGCGCGCAAGGCGTGGTCGACGTAGTCGAAGTTGATGCAGATCTTGGCCTTGCCAGCGACGCGATCGAGGTAGTTGAAGTAGACTCGATCCGCGCGGTGGTCGACGAGGTGGTCGACGTAGTCGTAGCAGATGCGATCTCCGTGGTAGCCGGAGACGCTGGTGCGCGGCCGCGTTGGGCGCGATCTCTGCCGCAGCGGAGGCGGTCGGAGTAGTCGAGGCGGACGCGATCTTCTCAGCAGTCGAAGATGCTCGCCGCAGTCGCAGCAGATGCGATCTCCGCAGCAGGTGGGGGCGTGGTTGGCGCAGCCGCGGCAGATGCGGGTGCCACCACCGCAGGCGGTGCGATCGCCGTGGATCTGAGTACTCCACAGCTGTCTACGAAGTAGTGCATGGTACCGAAGGTGAGGCACATACCTACGTGCAGATCGGCGTACACCGAGCGGTGGGCCGGCGGGTGGAAGGTGTACTCGAAGGAGCCGAAGCAGATTGGCTCCTTGGTGATGCAGACGTCGGTCTTCAAAGTTGATGGAGCCGGTGCGACCATGATTCCAGCGCTCGTTCTTTCCCACAGACGGCGCCAATTGACGAGGGTGGACTCGGCAAATCCCTGGGTTGTGTACCCCGGGTTGATTGAGGGGGAGAGAGATGAGCGCTGGTGATCACGACGGCTGACAAGCGAGGCGTTTTACCCAGGTTCAGGCTCCCGGAGGATAACACCCTACTTCCTGCTTGTCTGGTTATTGATGGTGAGCTGTGGCTACAATGGCGAGATGGCAATCTCGCTAGGGTTTGTGTGGCGGCTATGAGCGTACCCTAGACGAAGGACCCTCCTAGCCTTTATATGGTAGGCTAGGTCTCAGGTGAACGGTGCCGATGGCGCTTACAAGCATGGCGGGGTCGCATGACCTAGCGTCGACTATCTTGGGCCGCACGTCGTCCTCCTTGGGCCTTCCTTGGGCCCTCGTCATAAGGCTGATGGGCTTGGCGTGACCCAGGTATCCCTACCGTGGGGTAGTCGAACAGTGACCCCACGACACCTGCGTGTGCTGGCTCTCCTGCGCGGCCAGCGGTCGCTGGTGCTCAGCGACGGAGATGAAGCCGTCGCGCGCCTTCATCAGCTCCTCCTGCAGGCGGCGGGTCTCCTGCTGTTCGGCTTCGAGGAGCCAGGACAGCTCCTGCAGTTCACAAGACAATAATCAATCAGGAAGAGGCATGGGGGCTACGCCACGGGTTACCTCTACACCAACACTTGCTAACCCGGGGGCTAGCCCCAACAAAAAAAAATATGCCGAGTCAGGAACTCGGGGGCTACGTCCCGAGTGGCATACACACCCGCCACCGGCCTGCCTCTACATCGACATTGGCAAACCAAGGACTACGCTATTCGCCAAGCTTCGTATCCAGAAAACTATGAAGACCCAAGCCGCTTTATACGAACACGACTCGGGCCTTAGGGGCTACATATACGCTACGGACCCAACAGGTGCAAGAAAGATTCTACGTACCTGTTGCGCATCCATCGCTGTTTGGATGGCGGCTCGGAAGTCAGGCCGGGGTGCAGACGCACCCGGGACGGAGCTCGGGGGCTGGGCAGTCAGCCCACCCGACGAGGAAGCCGTCGCGGTGGCGCGAGTCACCGTCACCACCAGCGCCGTCTCCGGCACAGGCGTGGCATCCCCTGTGCCAGCCGGCACGGTGTCATCAATAGTGGCCCCCTCGGGTCGAGGGGGCACAATAACTTCGTCGCCTCCGCCGGCGGAAGGCGGAGGAGTCGGCGCTCTCGCAGTCGGCTCCGTGACGTGCGCGGCGGGCTCGCTCGCTGGGAGTCACTCTCCAGCGCGTCCTCCATGTCACTGAGGGACGCGTCCTCAGCCCTGCGACACTCGCACGGGTCAAACTCAAATAGCGTTTCCAACGGAACTTCGGATGAGGATCAGCAGCAGACCTGTCACCCGCAGGTGGGAGAGTTGAAGTCCGGACCCCTCGGAAGCGAGGCGCAGGAGGCGAGTCGGCGCGGGCCCTCGCAGGGATGTCCCGCAAGGCCTTCTGCCTCCGCTCGGCAACGACGGTGCGCTGCACGGCAGCCCCAGCCGATCGCTCCGGCGGCGGCGGCGTCGGGTTCGCCGACTTGGAGCGCTTGGAGTTGGGCCCGGCGTCCTCAGCCGCAGGCCTACGTCTTCGCCGGATGCGGAGCGGCTGATCATCTTCATCATCATCTTCAGCAGGCGCCGGGTTCTTGGACCCGGCGCGTTCTTCTCTTCCTTCTTCTCCTTCCTCCTCATCCTCAGACAGGATGGGGATCGGTTGGCGGGAGGAGAAGGCGGCCTCGTTGGTCATGGTGGCGCTGTCGGCTTCGTCGTCGGAGTCGCGCTCGACGACGTCGTTGGGGCCGGCAAGCACCGTGGGAGCGTCTCCGCGGGTCGGAGGCAACCCAACAAGCGATCGAAACTCCTGAATTCGACAAGCAGGAAGGATCGGTATAAAAAGACCAAGACAAGGAAAGTACTTCGAATCGTCAAGCAAAGGGACTCACCTCAGGAGCCGGATGCTTGGCGGAGTAGGCCTCCAGGCTGCCCACGATCCACTCGGGAGCCGGGTGGACCGTGACACGCTTCATCCGCAGCGTGAATTGCTCTACCGACTCGAACAATGTCGGGTCATGGCGCTGCGGGTCCTTCGTCCCTTGTACTCGCAGATCAGCTAGGGCCGGTGCTGCAGAGGCGCGATCTTCCTCTTCACCCAGGTGGCGATGAGGTTCAGACCCGTCAGCCCCCCTTTCTTCAGCTCCTGAAGCCGCGCCATCAGCCGGCGCACCATGGGCAAGTCGGCGTCGCGCGGCAGCTCCTGAAGATTGCGAGGCCGGCTCGGCGATGGCGAGAAGCAGGGAATCCCGATCTCGCCGTCAGGCGCCGGCTCCCGCATGTAGAAGTTCCTCCAATACACTTTGGAGGGGAGGCCGAGATCCAGGTAGTCGACGTTGCCGCGGACCTGGAAGTTGAGGCCATCGCAGGGCGCCATGTCGCCGCCCTTCCCCAGCTTGCCGTGGAAGATCCACAGCCACAGCGGGAAGAACGGGGCGCACCCGAAGTAGCCCTCGCACAGGGTGACGAAGCAGGCGAGATGGAGGATCGAGTTGGGCGTCAGGTCATGTACCTGAAGCCCGTAGAAGTCCAGGAAGCGCCGGAAGAACTCCGACGTGGGGAAGCCCAGCCCGCGCTCGAGGAACGCGAGGAAGGCGACGAACTCGCCCGGCGATGGCCGCGGGCGAGGATCCGCGGAGGCGATGCGCCACCGACGCTCCGACGCCGGCGGCAACAAACCCTCGTTGGCGGCTTGCTCCAGCGCCTGCGTCGTCACCGACGACTTCTCCCACTTGTTCTTGGGCGCCACCATCTTGGCCGGAAGAGAGGGGGAGGAACAAGAATGTCCAATGGCTGTGGCGGCGATGCGGCGAAGAACTCAGGCGCGGACTGCTTGAGGAGAGACGGCGAGCGCAAGGAAGAGGTGGAGAATGAACTCACCAGCCGCGCTCCCCTGCCGTTTTAATAGGCACAGTGAGTGGAGCCGTTACCGCAGTAAATGGCGCTGCCCGCGTCGCCCACATCGCCCACTATCGCCACGTCGCACGACTCCTCGATTCCCGCGCGACGCCTCGGTTTCCACGGGAGCGTGCCGAAAAATGCGGCTCAGATTCGGCCACGTCGTTCTGTCACGATGTTTTGGACCGATGGATCGGGCGCGTGCGGGTCAAGGAACGTCATCATTGCCACTGCTCCATCCCGAGGTGGAGGCAGTCGATGCGCCGTCAAGTCCCATCAATCGACTCGGCGTCAGACAGACAAACACTACAGGACAAACGGTCAAAGATGCCGTGACGTCAGACGGAGAAGGCCAGGAGACAACCCGCACCGAGGCGAGTCGGGATGGCAAACGTCCCGACGGGCACAAGCGGCATCAAACAAAAACTTGAGTTAGACCGGACGTTAAAAGCCAAAATCCACCACTCCGAGCCGTTGTTTCTTTTCCTCTGTTTCAGGAGTTCGTTCAACGACACGACCCGGCAGTTCGCAAGACGAAGACCAAGCCGGAGACGAGTCCCTGACGAACTCGGGGGCTAATGATGGGGGGATGCCTAGCCGGGTAGGCCCAGGACCCCGAGTCGGCCCTCAAGGCCGGGTGGCCCAAAGCCCACCCGGTATACATCTTCCAGGATACCGGGTCCCCGAGGATCCCGGTATGACGGCTCGGGGAGGCGGCAGCAGATATCTTCGAATCAGTCTGCGATTGTGTATCTTGAAGAGTGCGCTCCACGAAGCCGCACTTGTAGGCAGGATAGCTAGCGCCGCCAGCAGAACCCGTCATTCCCTGTAAACCCTAGCCGGCTCCCTATATAAAGCCGGCAAGGAGCAACCCTAGAGGCGGACTCATCTCATTCCATAGCCTCCGGAGCACCCGCAAGCTCTGGTGCGCACACCATTGTACACCCCATTCAGATCCAAATACATACAAGCAGGAGTAGGTCTTTATCTCACACAGAGGGGCCGAACCTGGGTAAACTCTGCGTGTGCAACCTCTCTGTGAATCCTACGTCGCCTGGCTCACACCCGAGTTAAGCCACCCCGTATGGCATTTGCCGTGATTACCCCACGACAAGGCGCATGTGCACTTGGGGACCACTTTAAATTACCATAAGGGTCTGCTTGGAATGTCGTAATCTGTCCATATTTTTGGCGGGACCTTATGATTGTTTGGTTCAGCTTTTTGACCTACTTCTTCTCTGCTGTCAAAATGCTGAACGCTAACCAACCAAAGGGATATTTTTAACAGCATATTCCACAAACGCATCTGCTTTCTGCTGTGTTATTTCCACATCAGGTCAACCTTTCTTTTTCCAGTATAAAATAAATAGATAGCAGAGTCTGTCTACTTATCCTCGCTAACTACGTATAAGTTAGGAATTAAAAAAAGCCGAATCCGTTCAGGAAAAAAACATGGTGCTGTTTATTAGGAACTTTTTTTGAGGGGTTTTAACAGGACTTCTTATGTGCATACATGAAAAGAATAGATAGCTCATGCGTATCAACATATTTTTTTTCAAAATGGGGAATCCCCCGCCCTCTGCATCTAGTGATACATGCGGTGCTTTATTATTGT
Source organism: Poa pratensis (assembly GCA_947311845.1). NCBI lineage: Eukaryota > Viridiplantae > Streptophyta > Magnoliopsida > Poales > Poaceae > Poa > Poa pratensis. The sequence continues at coordinate 10,659,423 of CAMZMU010000050.1, forward strand.
ATTAAACTTTAGTTAATGCGTACAAAAACACGTCTATTTAAAACAAGACTATTGTTTTTTTTTCTCATTAATAAATAAAGAACAAGATACAAAGTACGTACACACCAATCTTATAAATCTGTAAAGATAGGATAAACCTAGTGACAAACCAACTCTTATTCTTCTTCTTCGGCACCACCGTAGCAGCCACCAAAATGAAACGAGACAGATCACCTATTCATCCAAACTCGACGTGACTCCATCGCTGATTAACAACTTTTCGCACCTACAAAATAGTTTGTCATAGGACAAACCGGTGTGGCCCTGCATTTTCTTCATGCCACCAGACGGTACTCTGCTTTCTGTGCTGTATGTTGGAGGCGACATTGGAAGAGCGGCAGGCGAAGTCAGCTCTTCTCCTATCCGGTATGCCATCGTGCACCCCCGCCGAAGGTCATGTCCCGAAGATCCTCATCAATTCAATTGTTTGCTTCTTATTCCCCAGACGCGGTTGCCTGTTTGCTTTGCTCCAAACCAGTGCGCATGGAAAAAACCTAACCAGATTTAGATATATATACACGCTCTATGTATGCTACTAATTAAAGTCTTCGATGCCATGATTTGATTCTCTTCGACGTCAATAAAATTGTCCGAGTGGAGTTCTGAATGATCTTCAGTATCCGATAGTCCGATGGGTGATGGTAGAGTGAAAAAATGAATTGAACAATTACATTTTAAAGAGGAAGTAGACTTGGTACTCTGCAGCAGTACATGTATATCTGAACTCCTGTAAAAAAGTTGAGTTCACGGCGATTTGAGCTTGGTTAAAAAGCGAGTTCACGGCGATGGTGTGTCTTGCCTTCTTGTTGAGTATCATGGTTATTTAGGAAATATGAGATAGAGTATGATTCTATTCTACCTTGCCTTGTACTCCAATTAGATCATTGTACTCCTATATATATGCCCATGGGGCTCAAGCAATAAACAACGATTCCACCAATCCCTCTCATAATTCTACATGGTATCAGCCTTACTTCGATCCTAAACCCTAGCCGCCGCCGCTTCCGCACCGCGCGCCCCCGGCGATCTCGATCTCCATGATCTCTGCCGGGGGCCGCGCCGCCCGTACCTAGGGTTCGTCCGCCGATCCTGTGGACCGGCTGCCCTAGAGTCTTTTCTCCCGATCGCTTGATCGAGGTTTTTCTCTCGTGCCGGTCGCCTTTGTTCGGCGTTCTTTTTTGGTTTTCCGATCTAAGATCGGTTTGCGTCGCCCACCGCCGCCGTCGTTCTCACGCGCCTCTACTCCGACACCGTAGCGCCGCGGCACGCGGTCCACTCCGCCGTCTCCGCGCGTCGACTTCTACGTGGTATGCGCTGCGCCGCCTCCCTAGGCGCGGGAACGCCACCGTCCGCGCTTGGTCTTCGTCATGTTGTCGGGTTCTTCTTCGCCTACTTCAAGCACCGTCGCCGCGCTTCTACACGTGGCCGCCGTGGCCCTTCACAGGCTATCGCCGCCGTCGCCGATCGCTTCTTCGTCTTCGTCCAGTACCTGCTCATCGCCAGCGTCGCCGTCATCTTCCCCGACCACTTCATCTACTCCGAGAGTCGCGGGCGACATCGGCACCTTCTACCCCACGCCGATTGACGCCGCACCCGTCGTCGAGTCCTCCTCTGCTGGCCCCTTCGACATGGCGTATAGCTTGTACTGGTCCCCGTCTACGCATGCCCGGTGCTGGCAACACCGCCGTGTGCCTTCGTCTACGATGTGTCCCCAGGTCTGGCAAGCCTGGTGCGGCGCCTCGTCAACATCAACTAATTTACCATCCTCGCGCCGCTGCAGCTCGCCGATCCACGCCGCTTCTTCCGACACGCCGTTGTGACTCGCTGATCCACGCCGCATCCTCTCTATCCTTCTACATGGTATCAGAGCGCCACTGCGCCACGCCGCATCATCTACTACCCGGCGCCACTGCGCCCTGACTACCGGCGCACCCTTGCGCCCGCGGCTCCACGACGGCTCCCTCGACACCGGCAACCCCGACTCGACATCGACCACGGCGCCCCTTGCACGGCTACCTCGACCACGGCTACACCACCCTACTCTCTCGGCTACCTCGACTTCGGCACAAAAGGGCTATCGCCTGCTTGGGAACCTCATCGGCTACCACTCCAGCCACAATTTCCGCGATGCGTCGACCGCTACGACTGTGGTGGGGATGTCCGTCGGCTCCGTCTTCAGATTATTCTCCAGTCTCACCGTCTGTGTCGCTACGTTGTGGCTGCGGGGGGATGTTGAGTATCATGGTTATTTAGGAAATATGAGATAGAGTAGGATTCTATTCTACCTTGCCTTGTACTCCAAGTAGATCATTGTACTCCTATATATATGCCCATGGGGCTCAAGCAATAAACAACGATTCCACCAATCCCTCTCATAATTCTACACTTCTGACCATCTCATCTGTCATATTTGAAACGAATGGTTTAAGTAGTACTTATGCCAATGCTGTTCCTAGATTTACTTGCTTTGTTGCTCTATACTTCTAATACACACAAACAGTAATTGTCATCGTGTGGAACAACAGATGTCTAGGGATAGGCTTAAGTTTGGGGCCGATGGACGCTAGAGGATTCGGGGAGGGATAGCGCGCTGAAGAGCGCACACGGAAGAACAGATGAACACGGGGATTTACCCTGCTTCGGGGCTCTCGTGAGAGATAAAACCCCTACTGCAGCATCTAGCCTATTTGGTGTATTCTCCCTCTGCATATGATTTGTACATGTGCTCCTGGAGCTGTATGTCTAATGCGGCTGGACTAATCTCCAAGAAGTATGCTGCTCTAAGTGCTAAGTGAGAGAGGAAGACTCACGGGGAGCAAGGAGGAAATGAGCCCAGGAACGACTGAGGAGAGCGCTCCCCCTGGAGCTCCTTATAAAGGGGAGCCCAGGGGACAAAGGGTGGCCCATAGGACACTATACAAACACTGTACACGATTTGACTACTGGGGTCTTGTCAACACTGTTGGTACGTCACGGCTGGTACTGTCCTTGGCACTGCTCTTGCGTCATGGGGATGGGCTTGGCACGTCTTCTCCGTCCTTCTTCATGTCCACTTGCGCTTGGCTCCTGGGGATGCAGATGGCATCTGGTACTTGCCGATGAAGTTGCTTGGAACGTCTCCGAGTTAGGGAGCCGGGCGCCTGCTGCCACACGAGCAGCGATCGGTGTGCTGGTTTGGAGTCACTCGGTAGCCTGACAATGTCGGTTGATGGAGTGGTCAGGTCGATGGAGGGATGCCGGCCTGGTGCCTGGTCTCGGTCTTGGCGGCGCAGGAGACGAGATGCTGGATAAGCAATCCCGGGCGTAGGTGTGTCTCGGTCGATGCAGCGTTCCAGCCTGCGCACCAGCGACACCAGCCCAGGAGAGGTTGATGTCGGATGGGCCGTCTCGGACATGGTCTGCCCGGGATGAAGCGAAGTCGGCCCGTTCCGAGATAAAGGGACCTCGGTCCAGCCAGGACGAAGCGACCTCGGCCCAGTCGGGGCCCATCCGAGGTAAGGCCGGTCAACCGGGACAGGAGACGCCGGCAGAGTGCCTTTGGCCCAACTCGGGTCCCAACCGGGGTCTGGAGAAGCCGGCCTGCCCGAGGCAAGGAGCATCTCGGCCCATCCGAGGCTGCTGGCCTGCCGAGGCTGGTATCTCGGCCCAGCCGAGGCTGCTGGCCTGCCGAGGCTGGGCAATCTCGACCCGTCTTGTCCTCTTTTGCTTTTCTTTTATTTCTTACCCACCTATTTCCTGTTTCTCTTTTACTAACTCCGTAAAATCAAAGTTTGGGGTACCCGGGGTTACATCCCGACATTAGTCCCCGAAGCTGTGGGGGACTCGCAGAGTCGCGCACAGACTTACAAAATCAAAAAGCAATATTAAAATCTCCATGTACACAATATCCTGCCTGCATGGGCACCATCATTTTTTAAATTGCCAACACGTGCATGTTCGACATATTGCCTGCACGGGCACTGTCATATACTGATGTCCTTGCCGACATTGGCAAGTTTGACATATTGCCTGCATGGGCATTGTCATATATTGATGTCTTTGCCGACATTGGCAAGTTTGACACATTGTCTGCATGGGCATTGTCGTATACTGATGTCTTTGCCGACATTGGCAAGTTTGATATATGGCCCGCATGGGCACTGTCATATGTCGGTTTTTAGCCACTTTGGGCGTTTACCGAAGTCGTATGTCAACAACACGAGCGGGATTGACATAATGCCTGCTTGGGCACTGTCATATGTCGGTTTTTAGCCTCTTTGGGCGTTTACCGAAGTCGTATGTCGCCAGCATGAGCTGGACCGACATATAGCCTGCATGGGCTTCATCATATGTCGCCTTTTAGCCATCTTGGGCATTACCGAAGTCGCATGTCGCCAGCATGAGCTGGACCGACATATAGCCTGCATGGGCTTCATCATATGTCGGTTTTTAGCCATCTTGGGCTTTGCCGAAGTCGCATGTCGCCAGCATTAGCTGGACCGACATATAGCCTGCATGGGCAGTGTCATATATCAATGTCTTTGCCCACACGGGCAAGCATGACATATAGCCTGCATGGGCATTTGTCAAACGATGCGCTGAGATATTTCTCAACACATAATACTCAGTGAGGTGAGATACCTGATGACTCATTGAGCCGAGATAAAGATGCTATGATACTCTGGTAAGCTTGGATAATTGAAGAACCGGGATAATTGGTTAACCGATAAAGACGGCAATTATGAGACACTTGATGATGTGGGATAAATGCCGTGATATTGGGCAAACCGAAATAAACGGTGATTTGGGAATACCGATAATGCCATGATATTTTGGGTAAACCGAGATACCCGATATAACCATGTTCTTAGTGATGAATATTCTCTCGGTAAAACCGATACCACCTTTCAACGTTAGTTCAAGCATATATATACTGAATATTTAACGGGAACAACAGTTCTATTAACAGATGAAAATTACTCTGGCATATGACGGAAATTAAATCTAGCTGCAAAACTATGCACTAGGAAGCAGACTCGGTTTCAACCGAGTCCCCGAGTTACTTTTCTTATCTAGGAGAAACTGCAAAACTGACTGTCGGCCAGTCCCCGGGTCACGACATCTCGTTCCCGGGGAAAACAACTAAGCAAGGTACGAAGGGGCAGTCCCCGAGTAGCGTTCGAGATTAACTAACTGTGCGTGGTGCCAAGGAAAGAAACTCACGGAGCATTGTTGATGCAGACTGGATAGACAGAACCGACATGAGCCGAACCATCGAAGGGCAGTTACCCGAGATCTGTTGATGATGACCGTTGGTGGAGGCTGCGCCAGCCTCTGCTTACGGCTGCAAGCTAGAACGCGGGGGATAATGGTGATGTCGAGTCCCCGAGTTGATGAAGAAGGTCCCGTCCGAATTTGATCCAGCAAGCGCCACTACCAGCCCCACGGTGGGCGCCAACTGTCGTCGTGTGGAACAACAGATGCCTAGGGGTAGGCTTAACTTTGGGGCCGATGGACGCTAGAGGATTCGGGGAGGGATAGCGCGCTGAAGAGCGCACACGGAAGAACAAATGAACACGGGGATTTACCCTGCTTAGGGGCTCTCGTGAGAGATAAAACTCTACTGCAACATCTAGCCTATTCGGTGTATTCTCCCTCTGCATTTGATTTGTACATGTGCTCCTGGAGCTGTATGTCTAATGCGACTGGACTAATCTCCAAGAAGTATGCTGCTCTAAGTGCTAAGTGAGAGAGGAAGGCTCACGGGGAGCAAGGAGGAAGTGCTCCTTATAAAGGGGAGCCCAAGGGACAAAGGGTGGCCCGCAGGACACTATACAAACACTGTACACGATTTGACTACTGGGGTCTTGTCAACACTGTTGGTACGTCACGGCTGGTACTGTCCTTGGCACTGCTCTTGCGTCATGGGGATGGGCTTGGCACGTCTTCTCCGTCCTTCTTCTTGTCCACTTGCGCTTGTCTCCTGGGGATGGCAGATGGCATCTGGTACTTGCCGATGAAGTTGCTTGGAACGTCTCCGAGTTAGGGAGCCGGGCGCCTGCTGCCACACGAGCAGCGATCGGTGTGCTGGTTTGGAGTCACTCGGCAGCCTGACAATGTCGGTTGATGGAGTGGTCAGGTCGATGGAGGGATGCCGGCCTGGTGCCTGGTCTCGGTCTTGGCGGCGCAGGAGACGAGACGCTGGAGAAGCAATCCCGGGCGTAGGTGTGTCTCGGTCGATGCAGCGTTCCAGCCTGCGCACCAGCGATACCTGCCCAGAAGAGGTTGATGTCGGATGGGCCGTCTCGGACATGGTCTGCCCGGGATGAAGTGAAGTCGGCCCGGTCCGAGATAAAGGGACCTCGGTCCAGCCAGGACGAAGCGACCTCGGCCCAGTCGGGGCCCATCCGAGGTAAGGCCGGTCAACCGGGACAGGAGACGCCGGCAGAGCGCCTTTGGCCCAACTCGGGTCCCAACCGGGGTCTGGAGAAGCCGGCCTGCCCGAGGCAAGGAGCATCTCGGCCCAGCCGAGGCTGTCAGCCTCGGCTGGGCAATCTCGGCCCGTCTTGTCCTCTTTTGCTTTTCTTTTATTTCTTACCCACCTATTTTCTGTTTCTCTCTTTTACTAACTCCGTAAAATCAAAGTTTGGGGTACCCGGGGTTACATCCCTGACAGTAATCATACATGATTTGTTGAACGCTAAGATTTATGTATCCTACAAATGCACTATGAGTAGTGTGGTGATGTGCGATTGATGTTATGTGCAGTAAGACATTGTCAGCGGCGGAAATGATTACTTTCTTTTACAGTCTTGGTACACAGTAACTTCAGACTTCATTACGCTATGTTTTTTCTTCCATAGTCTCAAGTTAACCATTACGATTGATGTTATGTGCAGTAAGGTACCTGTTTTCTGGGCTGCTGCACTGCCCGGCCGTGTAACCATTGTACCGTGTTAATTCAGTTCTCTAATCTTCACTAAAATAGTTTGGCCTGTTCACATTTTCTTCACTTGCATATGTTTTTACTGATTTATTGTACACACATATAGCAACGCAGGGGTTATTTTGCTTTTGAACATATCAAACCACAAAATATACATTTCCCCGTTGCAACGCACGGCCCCTTTGCTAGTAGTTCATAATTATTCGTTCGGAAGAATATTACTAGGAAGACCTATTTTTCTACAATTTAGTCAACACGAATAATTTTGTCTATCTCTAAAATGGGTCCAAAGTGGCAACGTCTACCGATGATATTTTAAAATGATAAAAACGAATGGATTAATGGGCCTAGCCCACAACGGGTCGGTGCTTGATTCACACTAAGCAGAGGAGCAGCATGGCCCTGGGTAGTGCGATAGCGAGGGTCCAGAGGGCTCTTCGCTTTCTCCTCATCCCTAGGTGAACAACAAAAAAACATTCACGTTTTGTTAGCCATTAGATGAGAATCTGACGGTGATACCCTCATCTTCTTCCTCTCGTCGCCGTCGGGTTTCTTTTTCCAAAAGCAGCCAAATATTGCGCGCACCTGATGATGACGACGAAGTCCTTGGAGTGAAACAAGTGAAGGTCCATCTCCCGTGTGTGTCCGGACGCTCGCCGCATGAACCGCCGACCTTCTCGCACACCCCGCATTCCCCACGCACCGCCTGCCTCGGTGCCTCCACCCGAGATCGAAGCCGGTGCTGAGCGCCGCCAGCACCCCGTCGAGCGGCCCAGTTGAATTGGGCATAGATCTGAGCATAATTGGAATTCCTACGACACCGTCGCAGAGCTTTGAATAAGTGTAAGCCATGGGAAGTCGGCGTCGCGGAAGACGTGGAGCATGCCATCAGCGGTCTCCATACAGTGGAGAGCAGGAAGATGTGGAGAAACATGGTTGCGTTGGTTGCCGGAGCGAGCCATTTGGCCTTTCGGAAGTACTGGCTTGGGTACAAATGGAGGTTCTAATTCGTGCGCTTCAGAGTACTGGACTACTGGTTACAACTCAATGTTCTAGTGAGAATAGCGAGTTGGCTGACTTTCTTTTTTTATTCCTCCACTATCCTAAATATAAAATCCTACACCCACAAGGTATACTGTGATTTTTTGGCATTCTACCCCCACCTTCTCTTTCTCTAGGAACTCCACAAGCTTAGTTATATAGTGTCATCTTCAGTACGATCAGATATATATAGCCTATCGCTCGTCTCAACCCCGCCATCGAGCTTATCAGCGCCACTGTGCTACCTCCCTTTATCATGCATTTCGTAACGCCTGTATCTTGTATCATGCTTTTTTTCCAAGATCTATTTTACCTCGTTTAAAAAGTGAGCATAACACACGTATTTTTGTCCATCATTTTCTTCAAAAATAGGATAAATCCGTGTATTTTCTCATGAACATCCTTTCCGTACAACTCTTTAAATATAGGATAAATCCATACATATTTCTCCACATGTATACTTGATGCACACCGTAGTTCTCAAACATGAACACTCCATGCATTTTCCTCGAACAAAAGTGGATGAACACTTGAGTACAACATCATGCAAATCTTACACTTGGGATACAACAAATTTCTCTAGATCAACTCATACAAGTTAAACACAATATTCCTTCTTCAACCTATAGAAACTGGTAGCTAGAGATTGGCCATCATATCTTCTTCAGGAGTATATATGTGTATAATCCCCCCAAGAAACTAAGCCACATTTTTAAGTTTCTAAACGGTACTACAAATTTTCAGCCCAAAATAGTTTGTATCCCGCCTACACAAAAATGACAAATTCTGACAAATCTGAATTTTTTAATTTTACACTAAACACATCTCATGTTCAGAAATTTGACGTTTTTACACAGCCAAAATACAAAATATTTCACATTGATTTTTTTACAAACGGGTAGATATACTAATTTTCTACATTTAGGATTTCTTTTCACAAGTTTCAAAACTTAGAAATGTCCTTTTTGATTTTTTTTTTCAAAATAATAGGCTCCATAGATCCTGTCATCCAAATCACCGCACTAGGATAAGCAGGCCTAGCAGAATATGTAGAGCCAAGCCGGTGATGCGCACTTAATTTATGTCGTTGTCTGCTAAGTCGTTTGTTTTATTTATGCCGCACAGCTGAAGCGGGGCCTGTGGACACCTGCATTAATTCTTAATCCAATCGGTAATTTTGTACTTGAAATAACAATTTCACACTATAAATGTAACATCGTTTTTGAATTGAAACAAACATTTGACGTAAACTATGTACATTAAAAAATGTAGAATTTTGAGTTATGTTGAACTCCTTCCAAGATACTTCCATGCATGCAATATAGCTCATTTTCATGGACATAAAATTTAGAAAATTAGCACACACTTTTCGTAGTTCAGTATAACTTGGTGTGTGGGTGGGCGGGGGGGGGGGTGGCATGGCCCCCTCCCCACACGGTAAGGATATACGTAAACTAATCTAACATAAACCCGATATGTTGGTTTTCATGAGAACAACATACTATTCTTAATCGAGACCCTATATCTTGATATCTCCGGAAAAATAGAATTTTAATATGAGCTCAAACAACTAGACTATTCTTTTCTAGTCTCTAGCGCTTCATCATGCCTTTGTACATAGCGGTGAGCGCCCTTCTTCTACTGTATGACGAGGTGCTCAACTTCTAAGAACCAGCTCCACCAGCTCGCTCATCGTCTGTAGCACTCTTCGTGGTGTACATATTAAGTTTTGAAACTAGTTTAGCACGTTATTAATATTGTATATTGGTTAAAAATTTGAGTCACGTGATATGCTCTAGATACTTTTTGGTGTCATATTATGCTCCTTGACGGTCTAGGACCTCTTGGAGCACAATCTAGGACATTGTTGCTTCCTGGTCTAGTGTAGCACACGAGTTTCTTCCATGGTCTGACACTGAATTGGCCGCAGAGGATTACAATTCATATATGCTAATAGCATATTAAACATGTTGGAGACCCACCGATCTTGATGCTACATCGCCAAAGGGGTGGTATTCTTCCCGGGTGGTAACTCCAAATTTCAGATATAGTTAAACGGGTAAAACTCCTCATACTTATTTGCATAGAAAAAGGAACAACAACCCTTCAATTAGCTCCTCATTATCTATTATGTACTCTAGTTTGGTAGTTACATCAAGATATAATTTTGCTAACCCACAAAAAAAAAGATATAATTTTGCTAAACTCCTCTAAATATTTATACTGCATGTAATCTTTTGTAATCTTTCAAATAAATATAGCTTTTGTAATCTTTCAAATAAATTGCAGCTCTAAGTTTCTCTATTTTTTTTATGTAGATGGCAAGCACCCAATCCAAACAATCTTGTACGGAGTACTTGAAACAACAATTTCACACTATGAATGTATCATTGGTTCTTCGGCTGAAAATACTGGATTAAAAATATGTCCAGTCTAAAAGGTAGAATTTTGAGTTATCCTAAACTCCTTTTAAGATATTTCCATGCCTGTAATATAGCTCATGTTCATTAACCAAAAAATATAAAATAAGTAGTGCAGAATCTTCAAAGTTCATTCTAACTTCGTATTTCTATCAGTAAAAAATAAGACGGGTTCTTGATGCTATATTTGAACTTAAGTATTACTCTCTCCTGTTTAGGCTAGTATGACTGATAATGTTCACAAGCACCTAAAATAATTATTGTGTTATTTCTATCTAAAGAAAATAAGATAGTGCTTTCCACACTGATCAACAAGACGTGCATAATTGTTTGAGCCGATCATCGTTGCAACGCAAATCAAATAAGACTGTACACATTTACTCATGAAAAATGCAAAGTTCTCTGAAAAAGAATATATATGTGTCAATAATAATGAATATAACCGAGAACTAATTAGGGAGTAAATTAAGCAAACATTAGAGGAACACATCCAGATTCAGCCACATACATATAGTGATATTCTTATTTTTTTAAACACAAAATGCAGTAGGGAAGGCCCCTACTGCCTCATTTTCATTTTACAGAAATGGGATAATTACATGAGTGAGGAATGTCAAGGAAATAAAAAATACGAAGTGTCAACCCATTGAGACATGCCTTCCTTTAAACTAGAGCAAAATTCTCCTTTAAGAAACTAATGAATTCCTGTATAAGCATGGTGGAAATGTCCTATATATAAGGTGTTTCTTATGTGGGAAATAGGACATTGATTCATAGGTTTGCTAGTAGCATCTCTTATAAGCATTGTGGAACATAATGAATATCCTATAATAAAAATGAGAGTTCCAAACCTACACATAGTTTTGACATTATTGCATGATAATTTATATTGATACATCCAAGAACGCTATACCTAAGAAATCACTTGGCTAATACTTCATTTATGGTGCCAATACGAAATAGCATCGAAATGACACTATTTTCACTTTCCGACCAGAACCTTACTTTTCTGCAAATAAACGAATACCACTTTCCAAGAATAGAATTTGATATCCATGGCTATACCTAGATATTAATGATTAAACTAGATTGCACTTCATTAATATCTATGACATATTGTTAGAAATTTATTAATGAGATAATAAACAACTCCCTTTTTACCTTTAGTGAGTTGATCCAAAAAAAGTATCATCAAGTAGTGACGGAGAACCCTGCCACCTGCAAGCATCGCACGAAGTCACCGCTAAGATATTTGGATATGACATGCATGAAGCCAACGCCACCATGGCACAACTAGGTCTAGACCTATCCCTATTTCTACTTGTATAGACAGAGGTGCCTATCCTTCTCTCCAATCCTTACTCCGGACGACATCGCCACCGCCGGAGGAGAAGTTGAGTGAAGCTAGGAAGAACACTCGACTCTCAGCAAGGTGGAGAGGAGAGAGATATACACTTCATACAAGCCTATTAGAAGTTTCCAAGATCAATACGTTTTTCCTTCTAGGAAAGCAAAATAAATCTTCTAACCTCCTTAGATTTTTTACGACATGAGACCATATTAATTTTACAAAATTTTAGACCATATAGACTTCCAACTCCAAGGAGACCCACTCAAAACAAAAACAAGGAATTAGCGAAGTAGCAGCCACAAATTTGTTTCTAGAGGAGGCCCCTAACGACTAAATATAGAAATCATTGATGCCTGGCCATGTAGAGCAGGAGGCTGAAACTCGTTTGATGTACTAGCCACATTTGAAAGAATAACATGGCTCATCATGTGATGATGTGAAAACCAGTTTGAATCTACTCACATGTTGTAAAAAAAAAGAACAAGGTCAAAACACAAGAGTAATTATAGAGGAAATGGCGTGGCTGGTGAGAGCATTATGCTACTAGATACAAAAACGAGCAAATTCATCGAAAATATTTAAATATTCAAAACGTTTATTGATATAAGGTATTTAAGCATGACAAAAATATTAACAGTAAAACGTGCGTTATGAACAGGGGGAGCACATGTTTGTGTCTTCTTAGATGTCTACGAAGTTTTAAAGAAAAAAAAGAATGATGCTGTGAATGTAGGCGAAAATAGATAAATCAAAAGGCAGTGTTGTAAAGATGCGGTGTTGGAGAACCAATGTTTTTACATTGGCTGCAAAAGGTGTCTTTTCCCCTGATAATTTATTGGTGGACATATAACATAGATACGTAACACTTGTTTAAATTTTCAGATTACTTTGACATCCAAAACGCTCGTTTTATTTAGTAGGATCATGTACTCCAGGGACCACTTTGAATTCTCGTAAACATAGCATCCTTTTAAATCATTTTCAGAACACATTTTTTTTCCGCCGGACCTCGTATCACCGCAGGCAGTGAAGTAAGCGGGTAGCTAGTCGAGGTGTCTCTGGAGCTATGAATAATTTCTTTTGGGTTTGTCTGTATGGGCTCAATTCGTATTGTGGCTTAAGTTGGTTTGGACTATAGTTTTAAATGGACTGGACTGGTCTGGTTTGGACGGGGGCGCCTACTTTCCGCGTTACACGCATCACGTTTTGCCCACTGCGCTCGCTACATGAGCCGATCCGAACGCGGCCCGATAACAGGTACATCTTTTCTTTTTTAATTTCTTTTCTCCTGTTTCTTTTCTGTTTTTACAATAATTGGGTTCTCGTTTTATAAGAAGAGAAAAAAATCGTTCTAAAATTAAAAATATTCGCACGTGTAAAAAAAAAGATTAAATGATCTTATTTGCACAATTTTTTAATATTACATTTATTTTATTCAAATGACTTTTAAAATATGAACATTTATGTTATTTGAAATATTTTTCACTATGACCATTTATGTAATTTTATTAAATATGAACATTTATATTATTTATATATTTTCAAATATGGACATTTATGTTACTCGAATGGTTTTTTAAAAATAAGAACATATATTTTAATTGAACTTTTTTCAATTAGAACATTTACCTCATTTGAACGGTTTTAAAAAGTGACAAGAAAAATAGCGGTGAACGGAAACTATTTTTAAACGATTTTAAAAGTGACACATAAGGTCGGTGAACAATATTGATTTTGAAAGATTTTTAAAAAAGTGAACAGATAAAGTCTGTGAACAAAAAATTATTTTAGAACAATTTCTTAAAAGTGAACAAAATAGGTATTTGAACGGATTTTGTAACGATTAAAAAAATGATCAAAAACTATTTTAAAATGTACAGAAATGTCGGTGAACGGAAATTATTTTTCAGTAAGAAAATTTAATTTACTTGAATGGTTTTTATGTAAGAACATTTATCTTCTTTAATTTTTTAATAAAAACATTTATCTTACTTGAAGAAAATTCTATTAATATTTAAAAACAGTAAATAAAAAGAAAAAAGTAGAACGGAAAATAAGTAAACAATAAAGCAGTAAAAATAAAATTAGAATAAAAAAGATGCGTAAAGAAATCAAAAAAGGAAAAAAAAAACGAAAATGGAAAAGAAACAGAAACTGAAAAACAAAAGCGAAAACAGACAAAAAAATCCGAAATATAACAACTGGGCCGGGAGGAGTGCGCGGTGCGCAATCTGCTCCGCGGTACGCGGCAAATAGGTTTTGCCGGTTTGGACTCAAACAAATTGGACCGAAACTCTTAAAAGGCTGGTCTCAAACTATCGGTCCGTGACCAACTCGTACATAACGTCGCCCACGACAGCACGGGAAGCGGCGACCACACCAGTCGCGACCGTCAACGCCACCGTCGGTCCGCTAGGTCAGGGGTCGCCAGTCGCCACCGCCGGCAGGAGCTCCAGCGGCGCCGCCGCAACCCTCCTCTTCCCTACCTTCTATACTAGCCTCAGATCGGCCTCGACCGAGCTAGTGGTCACACGAGCTAGGCCGACAGGTCGCCGCCGCCGGTGCGCGGTGCCGCCGCCTGACTGAACTCCCGCGGCGCGGCCTCCTTCCCCTTCTTCCCACTGCAGGAATGCAGGATACAAGTTCTCCTGCTTCAGGCGAGAGTTGACGAAACACCGGTGCTGGCATCTCCATCTCCCCATTGAAGTCAAAACATGGTTTCCTCTCCCTTGAAGAACAGAACTCGGCATCGTTGTCGCGAGTAGTACATACCAAGTCCAGTTTCTGATTCGCACGCGATCTAAACTCGCCTCGAATGTAAGCAGCAGCAGTGTCAAACTCTGAACAAACCAACCAATCTGTCAGTCCCGTACACCGACGTTGACTTTCGACCCGGCCTCGGCCAGCCGTAGAAAAAGAACAGGAGAAACTTCAGCCGCCGTGTCAGGAATGCATGAAGGAGGAGGCGTCGGTCGGTTCCCATACGCGCCGACATTTGACTTGCGCTTACCTGGCCCATGTTTCCCTTGATGTTTCACCAGGAAACAAACAGCCCATGTGACAGCCCACCCGGGAAGAACGATTCTCCCGTCCCTGGCCCCTCCGCTGCTCATTTCAAGCATCTGCTCATGGATCGGCGTCGCCGTCGTCGACCTGTTACATCACTGCGCGTACGGTGCACCATCCTGCCCTTTATGCAGCTGTAGCTCTATGACTGTATGATTTTTTGCAATTTTGGTTGAAATATATTTATTCACTTTTCCAAAGCGAAAGCGAAGAACCTTCCTGGCCTAACTGCACAGCTGGGAAATCTGGGACACGGATAAACGTTTTCGCTTTGCTGCTGTCTTTGGGCTGTGAACATGTGGATGTCGGGGGAATTGTTAGGAGCGCCTCCCGGTTGTTGAGTCAGCCGAGAGTTCGTACCTGAACTACGTACTCACATTTGCCAATGCAGTTTACTACTAATATCTTATTAGATCGACGCGCCTACGTAGAAACACGCAAATGCATTGTAGCTGCTCGATTAGTTGCTCATACATCATTTACACAGTTTGCTTAGTCAGCGGAGTGGAACGTGTGGTTTGTGTTTAACAACGTCAAGTCTAAAAGTTATGTAGATGGAGGCTTGACAAGTGGAGGCGGCAACACATGGTGTGTGACATTTGGTTGTGCTCATTTGAGTACATGATAATTTTAAACTCCGGGGTGAATCAAGATGCGAACCTGCGTACCAACAGCGGCTTGGCAATCACACACGAGGAGAAGCAGGAGGCTCTGCGCTCGCATTTCCATGAGTTCTTGGGCACGGCGGTGCCAAGAACTTCCTCCTTGAGTTGGGATTCCCTTGGCTACGTAGCATGCGATCTCTCAGCTCTCGAGGCCCCTTTCCTCTTGGAGGAGCTCAAGACTATGGTTTTCGACCTCCCGATGGAAAAGGCGCCGGGGCCGGACGGCTTCATCGGCCTCTTCTTTAGGCGCTGCTGGGATACGATCAGTGGCGACCTTCTCGCTGCCATGACACAGCTGGCCGAGCAGGGCGACGGGGGGGCACGGCTACTAAACTCAACTAACATTGTCCTCATCACGAAGAAGTCTGACGCGGAGCGGGTGAATGATTTTCGACCCATCAGTCTCATCCATAGCGTCTCAAAAATTATGTCCAAGATGATGGCCTCACGCATTGCTCCTCTTCTACCGGACCTTGTCTCCGCGACTCAATCCGCCTTCATCAAGAAAAGATGCATTCATGATAGCTTCCTACATGTCCAGAATCTGATGCGGGAGTTGCACCGTGAGAAAACGCCGGGTTTCTTCCTCAAGCTTGACATCGCAAAGGCGTTTGACTCGGTAAGTTGGCCATATCTCATTGAGCTGCTAGGAGTCCTCGGGTTTGGACCTCGCTGGATTCGTTGGATATGCCTCTTGCTCTCCACCGCCTCCTCTCGGGTTCTTCTGAATGGCAGGCCGGGCCCTCCCATTGCCCATGCTCGAGGTATACGACAGGGCGACCCACTATCCCATATGCTCTTCATCCTTGCCATCGACCCCCTGCATCACATTCTTCGCCTTGCGGCGGAGACGGGTGTTCTACAGCCGTTGCGTGAGCGGCCGGTCAGTTTCAGGGTGTCCCTCTATGCAGATGATGCGGCTGTTTTTGTTGGGCCCTCTCGTCAAGACCTCCATGCTGTTAAGACCATCCTTGAGGTTTTTGGCAACGCCACGGGCCTCCGAACAAATCTTGCGAAGACGGAGATCTTTCCCATCCGGTGAGTTCCCGGCCAAGAGGTGAGTGCTTCCTTGCACATACTTGGGACTACCGCTGCACTACGTGAGACTCAAGGCGACTAATTTTCAGCCTCTCATTGACAAGATCGGAGCACGCTTGGCGGGATGGAGAGGGAAACACTTCACTAGGGCCGGCCGAGTGGTGCTCGCTCGTGCGGTTCTCTCCTCGATGGTTACTTACTACCTCACAATCTTCATCTTGCCAAAATGGGTGCTAAAAAGGATTGACAAGATCAGGCAACACTTCATTTGGATGAAAGGAAGCGCAGACCCGGGAACCACGAGTCACCCTTTGGTGAATTGGCAAACCGTGTGTAGACCAAAAAATTTGGGAGGTCTTGGCGTCACCGACCTTGAGAAGTTTGGATGGGCCCTCTGCCTTAGATGGCCATGGCTCGCTTGGACGGTCACTTCCTGGCCATGGATTGGGGCACGGCTTCCTTGCTCACCGGCCGACATGGCCCTCTTCCGAGCCTCCACGATCATCACCTTGGGCGACGGGGCAAAGAGCATGTTTTGGCATGACCATTGGCATGATGTGGGCGCTCTTAAGCTTCGCTTCCCGGGCCTCTTCAATATTGCAACAAGAAAATGCAGATCAGTTCTAAATGAGCTCTCAAATGGAAATTGGATGCGTGCTCTCCAAAACATCAGCACCGAGCAACACCTCACCGAGTTTGTAGACCTTTGGACCATCTTACTGGACGTCCAACTTCAGCCAAGACCGGACTCCATCAAGTGGCGCTGGACAACCTCTGGAGTATACACGGCCGCCTCCGCTTACCGCTGTCAGTTCGACGGATGCCATCCCCTTTTGAGTCCAAGAAGATTTGGAATGCATACGCTCAACCCAAGTGCAAGTTTTTCGCTTGGGTGGTGGCGCATGAGAAAATTAGGACGAGCGACAATTTAGCAAGGCAGGGCTGGCCGCACTCCCCCATATTCAAGCTTTGCCACATCCATCCTGAGACAGTGCAACATTTGTGTCATGAGTGCTCCTTCACGACGGCGGTGCAAGATTCGGTGATCCTCGCTTTGGCGCAGCCCCCACCTACAGCCACGACAGTGCATCCTTTCGACGCTTGGTGGAACCAGTTTATCCAGACAATGGAGAAAAAAGAGAAGAAGGTGGCGAGTGGCATTATTTGCTACATCATCTGGGGAGTTTGGAAGGAGAGGAACAGAAGAATTTTCACCAACGTGGCGCTGCCTTTGGGAGATGTGGTGCGTCTCATCCGCGAGGAGATCGCTTTGCGGGCTTTCGCCCACACAGATGACCCGGGAGACCGGGTGCCCTAGATAGAGTAGCAGTTACTTTTTTTTACCTCTTTTGTGGCCTTAGGGCCCTGCCTTTCGGGGCGACAGTGTAAAAACATTATTCTTCTCTTCTAATCGAATGACAGAACAACTGCCTTTAAATCTCAAAAAAAAAAAAAGTTTGCTAGTCCATTGTTGGTTGGAGCAGGCAATTGGCGGTGTTTATACATCCGTGTCTTGGTGAAGGTGTTGCATGGAGTTTCTCAGACCTGGTCCACAGGGTGAAAATCGAGGATCTGATCTTTTATGACTAGATCCGGCGACGAAGACGGTTGCACGTCTTTTCCTTTCTTTCGATGTTGCTTTTGAATATCCATTTCCGCAACCCGTAGTATGTTGTCGAGCACTGATTGATTCAGCGTGACACTAGGATGTCATGTGTTTTTTTTTTTGGTAATTTGGTTGTGTCCATTCTCGATATCTCGACTTGCTCTCGAGTCTTGATAAATTGTTGCCGAGCCTGGATGTACTTTATCGATATACTGTTCTTTATCGATTTTTGTACACCGTTTGCTTATTGACAAAAGACATCTTGTAAATAGTTTACAGGTCGGCATATTTATGTATTATGAAACTTTTTTTTTGAGCGGTATGTATTATGAAACTGTGCACGACCATGTGGCGGCAGCTGAACGAAAACGAAATGTGCAGCAGCAAAAGAAGGACGATATGTAGCGTGTGACTGAGAACATGGTTGAGCCTTGATTAGCGCGATCCCAGGGAGACTGTTTGTGCACAGCTGCCTACTGGCTAGCTGTGTAGTAGTACGAGATTTGGCGGGCAGTAGCTGAAGAAAAAAGTCAAAAGAAGTTTGGTACGCGCAATGTGGGGATGGATGTACTACGACCACGACCATCATATCATTGTTAGAATGCTCTGCTACTACTGTTGCAGATGGTGGATGCTCCAAAAAGTTTGGCGCGTTATACTGACTGAAGATAAAGACTGCTGTAATCTGTAGCAGAGTTGGACTAAAACTATAGTTAATTATCTGCCATTGTCAAACACAGCTTCAGTTTGTCCCGAGCGAAATTCTGAACATAACTGGGTACTCAAGTGGTTGACAGGACAATTATGGTTGGCCGGATGAGTATCCTGATGTCGCCACTCACAAATTACAGGCTGCATCATTGCTTCACGTAATTTCGTTGAGAATCTCTATAGCAAACGACTAGATGAGGAATGCCACACCTCATCAACTGAAAATTCCCATCGCTAATTGGGGTAATGCTTCCAAGCAAAGCATGTTATCATCATTAACATTCGAATTAAGTCCCATCGACATAGCTTCAAAATGTACCTACGTACGTTCTGGTGAAGCCATCATCAGTTGCCATTCGTAAGCTAAAGTCCTAAAGAACACTTGCTTTTTTCCCATAAAGAACGCTTGCTGGCTGAACACGATATACTACCCAAATGACTAAACTACGCATGGTATCAAGCACCAGCCAACTATCAGGACCCAAATTAAACCCGTTTCTTAATCGCCAGATCAACCAAAGCATGTGAAGAAACACGGTGCGGATCATGCAGCGGTTGCAGAGTACAAAAACTGCAACTACAAAAGGCAGTGCGACGAAAGCAGTAGCGGGGGCTACAGCTCCCGGCTTTCTGCTGGGGAAAAGAACCCTTTCCTGTCGGCGATCCTAATCCTAACGGCAAAGACGATGCTCCTCACCCGCCATTGCTGAGCTCGTTCACTCCAACGATCATTCCGAGCTTGACTGCTTCGCTGCACTGCTGCACGCAATGAAACCTGATTTGCTCCGTTTTCCCTAGATTGCGACCAAAGCATGCATGAGCTTCTCCTGTGACCGGGCACCGGCGGCGTGTAGCGTAAACGACAGCGGTCCAACCACTTCTCCATCAACTGGCGCTTAACTTAATTTAAGGAGGCAAAAAGAGGATGTTAATTGCGGCTTCAGCTCGCTCGCTCGATCGCTAGCAGCCCGTTGATTACGCACTGGTACTTAGCTAAACCGAACCAGCAAATGGCATCTTAAGCTACGCAAAGGCCGGGATAAAGACGGGAAAGTAGCAAAACCGTGCCAATCATGCTTATGAATGGGTGGCGGGAAATGTTTATTTGCTAGCTATGATTAGTGCGTCACTCACACCATACACCAAGCACAGTAATTTAATTACAAACATGTTTTTTATGTTTGCGAAAAGGATCCTGTTATTAAAAGAAACACCGAACAGAACAGTACAAAACAATTTAACAAAAACGAAAATTATAACGAAATTCTTGAGATGCCCTTCGTCTTCAACCTCCAGACCATGTCGACGGCGCGCCGCCGCTGCCGCTCCTTGCTAAGCCGGCCTGACGTTGTTGGTTGCGGACGGGAAATCGCCGAACAGGTCAAGAAGACCACATCCATCCCGGAGCCGAGAAGAAGGAAGAACCGCTGATGAAACTCCATGACGATCCGGAGAACACCACCGCCAGAAGAAATCCTCGAGCCCACACCACTCCAACAGGCTTCTCGACGTCGCAGCCGAGATTGGACTGAAGCCGAGGAGACCTTATTGAAACGAGGCGCCGCCTCAACAAACCTTGACCCTAACACCCGAAAACAGAGCCCTCTCACCGACGAGCACCGAGATCCACCGCGCCTCCATGGCCCGAAGGCCACAAAGGCGAGGCAGATCGGCGGCGGCGACGGGAGGCGAGGGAACCCTAGTCGCTTTTTCTTTGCTCACGCGGACGAAGGGGTACGTATTAGTGGTTAGAGGCCTGCCATCGAGAATCGCAACTCTAACTACTGGGACACTGTAATTATAAACATGTTGAAGAGGTTCATCTATACCTCGCAAAAAAAGAGAGGTTCATCTTTTAAAAAAAAAGTTCGGATGACGTCTATGTGCATGCCGGTCCATTTTAAAAGCTTTCGGGGAAGAAGAAAAGGAGATTGGTCGGATTAAGAAATCCCAAAATTAGTACACTCCTGCCAGGCTGCCACGAATTTCAGGCCGACTGGTCTTTGAGGCGTAGCTCTCACCAACGTCCGGCCAAGCTGCGTAGGTGCTTCAACTTGCTAAATACCTCGCATTCTTGAGTGTGTATCTGAACTCTAGCACGGCCGTATTATGCCGTGTGCGTTTCAGCTAGTAGGTGCTAGCTTTAGCTTAATTTGGCCGGTATTTGGGCTGATCGATCGAAGCTTAGGCTGTTGACCGGCCATCAGATCAGATCGACATAAAAAAAAATGATTTCAACGTGGGAGAAACACGTGATTTTTGATAGAGGAGGGCGCAACATCACCGAAATTGCAAGCATGAGGACTTGAACTCGGTGGGTGGGAAGGCATCAGCCCCTCCCCACCACTAGACCATGCCTTAGTCTGCAGATCAGATCGACATAAGCAGCGATATATTTCAGGTGTATAATATAATTCATTAATATACTTGAAAAAGAGATATTTACCTATTGCCCTGTCCTGCGTTGACACTCAAGATAATAAGTTCTTGATTTAGCACCTGAAATGTGTGCAATTTTGTTTTTGGATCACTAATTGCTAACATTTGTTTCATCCGTGAAAAACTACAAAGGGAGGCTCTTCTTACCATTGATACTCCATTGTTGCACGTAGCATATTACTTTGTTGGGTCAGGTATGTAATGTGACGAAAAATCAAGTAATCAAAGTCAACGCCACTGTCCAAGCTAGGACCCAAGTCGTCGCATGCCTTACTAGAGTGCCAAGAAAATAATGCCTACGACGCAGATGCACTAGCCCATTGTTATCACGATCCTTGTTCTTATAATGATCACCTTTTGCAAATTTTGTTTCCAATGTGTACCTTAGTCACTTCATCTTGTTCGACCGACAAAAATGTTGTGTATCTAATTTTAACCGTCTTTCTTTATTTCCTTCACTAAGATTGAAAATTTCAAACTATTTAAAATGCATTAAACATACAAATGTAGTCATTCTAGCTAAACAACACACTCGAAATAGCTCAACCTTGCTAGAATTCGAATTTATTTTTATTCCCACATGGATCACCAGGTTGTATGCTAACAAGATTTGAGTTCTACATGCTTCTTATTTTACACCACCATGATGTCCAAGATAATTATAATGCATTTCTGTCTATGAACTTGTCTTTTTCCGGTGACCCCTTTTTTGTTTTACGCTGTCATGTGTAGATAAAACATTGGTCATCCGGTTTGCCCGGTATTCTCTATTTCACATTTTCATGTGAAATTTCCATGGTTACAACGTATATTTCCCTTGCAAGATTGTTGCAAGCTAAGGTCTTGGTACACCTCCTATCATGCTTTCAGAAAAAAAATGTAGTGAATTATGCAATGTAAAAACTTTAACGTTTTGAAATATGTGGCTAATTTTTCTGTGGATATGCATTTTATATTTACATGTGGGCATGTAGAACAATCGAAATGACTGTGAAAAGGCACATGCATTCAACTAGTATAGATAAAATTCCATGCACGTGTTATGCAAGTAAAAATGGAGTTTCATTTTTCGGATTTGACGGCTACAAAATCTAATAGTAGCTACACGATAAGAACTACACATGCAAGGAAGTTTGTTAGAGGTTAATGAGTAGGTAGATGAATCTACATACATGATAATAAATAATTAAATGCATTAAAATATATTTTCGTGTGAAATATTCATGCTAACAACGTATATTGCCCTAGGTCTTGGTACACCTGCTCAGGTGTCATGCTTTCACAAAATATATGACACTGCATTATGCAATGTGAAAACTTAAATGTTTTGGAATATGTGGTTATATTTTCTAAAAATGCATTTTATGTTTACATGTGCGACATACATTACAATCAAAAGGACCGTGAAGACGCACATGCATTCAAGTAGTGCAGATTCACGCACATGCAAGTCAAACTGGCTTTTGCAAATTTTAGATTTTTTTTCACGCCACAAAATATGCACGGAACAAATTACATGCATGGAGGTTTGCTACAGGTTGATGAGTAGGTGGATGAATTTACATGCATGAGAATGAATAAATGCATGATCAAGTTGGAGGTGGATGTGTCATGTAATAGTGAAGTAGTTTTTTAGGACATGGTATATGTTGCATCGATCACATAGGCTACAACTATTGGTATAAGTATTTGCATTCAGTAATTAAACAAACAAGACCGTGAGAGGGGAAGGCATGCAAATATGTAGCCCCCAATATGATCTAGGAATGCAAATGGCTCTGTTGAGTTCCTATGATAGTTATGTTCTTTAGATAAACAAGGTGGTCGTGTTAGATAGATTATGAGATTGTGAGACATTGGAGGAAACCAAAGGATGGTAAAACCCAGAGTTTCTCCTTCCGGTTGCTATGTGCAAAGCAAACATATGCATGTTACGACAATCTATATATGTGTTGTAATTGTGAGACGATTTGGAATGAAGTACTTCTTACCGTGTACCGGGCCAAAGTCGCCCTGACCAGCTTCTTTGCCCTCGAATTGCCGATGGCATTTGCTATATGCGTGAAATCGTAGAGTGAGAACCCGGAGTCCGATTCCTCAACCTTCCACAGCTCAAGCACCTTTTGCATATCAGTGTTCATGGTTGCAATGCTCACCCTCCCTGCGATAGTGAGAACATGCATGAGATTTAGGGGTTCAGTATGCCTGATGCATATCGGAACCGAAAACATGACATTTTTCTAGGGGAGTTTACTATTGCATAAAAGTATGAGATTGCCTTATGTACATAACGTGTTCTGGAACGTTGACAAAGGGGAAAATGCTCATATGAAAATTTATTTTTGCACAATTTAAAAATTGTTCGTGAGGTTAAAAATATGTTCATAAGAGAGAAAATGTCCATGTGGTACAAAATAATTGTTCACCAGATTAAAAATTGTTTGTACAATTCAAAAAAATTGTTAGCGAGGTTTAAAAAAGTTCATATACGACAAATAACGTTCATATAGTGCAAAATAAATTTTTCACAAGATTCAAATTCCATGATTAAGCTATTTTTATACTTCCCTATATATAGTCACGTCCTTTTTCTATTGTTCTTATTTACATAGAAGAAAACTACATCTAAATTTATAGAATTACAAAGTATATAGTACACAACTTGTCTCCATTCTCTACTTTTGGTTTGATTCTATGCAACAATTCGTAATTAATTGTTTTGAAGAATATAATGGTAAGACCTATTTTCGAAAATTTAATCCCAATAATTTTATGTCCTAGCATAATACAAACAAGGAGAAAAATCCATTGGTTCATCAAGTTTGCCTGGTATTCTCTATTTCATATTTTTCATGTTTAGAACATACATTTCCCTTGCAAGATTGTTGCAAGCTGAGGTCTTGGTTCACCTTCTATCTTGCTTTAAAAATATATATGATATTGAATTATGGAATGTAAATCTTTAACGTTTTGAAATATGTGGCTATATTTTCAGTGGACATGCATTTTAAATTTACATGTGCCGCATACATAAGAATCAAAAGACCATGAAAATGCACATGCATTCAACTAGCTAGTACAGTTAAATTCAATGCACATGTTATGCAAGTAAAAATGGAGTTCGTACTTTTCGGATTTTGTTCTGACGGCTACAAAATCTAATGGTGGATGCACGAGAAAAACTACAAATGCATGGATGTTTGTTAGAGGTTAATGAGTAGGTAGATGAATCTTTTTTTTAGATAAAGGGAGTTTTATTACTTAAAAGGTTTAAGTATTACACCCAGTCTCTGCATAACCAAGATGCACACAGCCGAAACAAGTCTGTAGTTCGAAACATAAAAAGGCGAATTACATATCAAAATGAGAAATTGTAAGAACGCCTATGGTGATGGAGGGCCAATCCGCAAATTATGCTGCCATCCATGTTGGGATAAAAAGTCCCTCGTCGTATCCTCCAGTCTGGTACACACCTCCATAAACAGGTCTTCATGCCGCACACGTTGCAACTGAGACCACGAACGGAGAGTAGCAGTAGCCCTGTAGATAACCTGCATGAGAGAACAATTTTTATCATTAAAAACCTTGTCATTTCTACATAGCCAAAGCGACCATATTACGGCAAGCACTCCCACCCTAATAAGTTGTTTGAACCTATTATTCACCCCATTCAACCAATTGCCAAAAATATTGGCAACGCTTTTGGGTGGGTATATAGTAGAACCTATCTGGATGATGGACCATATAGAACTAGCAAACTTGCACTCAAAGAATAAGTGTTTGATAGTCTCGTCTTTATGACAGAAGACACACTGTTTACTTCCATGCCAATTGCGTTTTGCAAGGTTATCTTTTGTAAGAATAACTCCTCGACGAAGGTACCACGCAAAAACTTTATTTTTTAGTGAAATCTTCATCTTCCAGATTTTCTTATTGTTATCAACCGGCACTTCTGGCTGGATTAGCGCTGTATACATAGAGTCCACTGAGAATTTACCGTTACTTTGTAAATTCCATCGAAACTCATCAGCCCCTTGTGTCAAATTGACGATAGCTCGGCACTGTAGCAACTCGTGCCACGCCACCAGCCTGGGACCAATAAGATCTCTTCTGAACGTCACAGTTGGAATATTATTAACCAACACTTGAGCAAGCGTATCGCTCTTGTGACGTCCAAGGACTATATTGTATAAGGCTGGATATTGATCTCGGAGTGAGGTAGTACCCAACCACCTATCCTCCCAGAACCTTATCTCTGACCCATTCTTAATGGAGAAAGAACCGTACGGGAAGAAGAATTTCTTCATTGCCATTAGGCCAGCCCAAAAATGCGAGTCACCTAGTTTCCAAGAAACCTGTGATAACGCACTCGAGCCAATGTATTTCCTCCGAAGAAGAGTTTGCCACACCCCATCTTCGGTTAGTAGCTTAAACAGCCATTTACCGAGAAGGGCTCTATTCTTGACCTCGAGGTCATGAATCCCAAGACCGCCATGGTCCTTAGGGCGGCACACTACATCCCATTTTGCCAGCCGATATTTCTTTTTTTCGTTATCTCATTGCCAAAAGAATCTAGATCGAAAGTAGTCCAATCGATGCAAGACTCCCTTTGGTAATTGGAAGAAGGAAATCATATACAGCACCATATTGGTAAGTACTGAATTTATGAGAACCAACCTACCATCTAGGGATAATAATTTTCCTTTCCAACTACTCAATCTTTTTTGTATTCTTTCCTCAACATGCTTCCATTGAGCTATCGTTAGGCTCCTAAAGTGAATTGGGATGACAAGATAATTGAATGGAAACTGGCCGAGCCCGCAGCCAAATAACTCAGCATATTAGTCAGCCTCGTCCTGAGCATCGCCAAAACAAAACACTTCACTTTTATGGAAGTTAATTTTTAGACCGGAAAGTTTATCGAACGCTGATAATATTAATTTCAGGTTTCTTGCCTTTTCCATGTCATGTTCCATAAAAAAAATTGTATCGTCAGCATATTGGAGAATAGATAATCCGCCATCCACTAGGTGCGGAACCACTCCAACAATCTGCCCATCCAATTTCGCGCACTCAATGATAGTGGCTAACATATCAGCAACTATATTAAATAGTATAGGTGATAGAGGATCGCCCTGTCGTAATCCCTTTTTCGTTTGGAAGTATCTGCCAACATCGTCATTGACTTTGATGGCGACACTTCCTCCAGAAACAAAATTATGTATCATTGCACGTCACTCATCTGAAAAACCTTTTATTCTGAGTGTTTGTTGTAGGAAAGACCATTTGACTTTGTCATATGCCTTTTCGAAGTCAATTTTTAGAATGACTCCGTTTAGTTTTTTCCGATGCAACTCATGAACAGTTTCATGTAGGATCACAACCCCATCAACAATATTGCGACCTTGCATAAAGCCGTTTGAGTGGGTCTCACAACATGATCAGCCACCGAAGTAAGCCTAATAGTAGCTGTTTTAGTGAAGATTTTGAAGCTAACGTTTAGAAGACAGATAGGTCGATATTGCTGAATCCTTTCTGCTCCATTAACCTTTGGCAACAAAATTATCTCACCAAAATTTAGGCGAAATAGTTCGAGTTGTCCAGCATGCAAGGCATGGAACATCCCGAGCAAGATGAAAATAAATAAATGCATGATCAAGTTGGAGGTGCATGAGTCATGTAATATTGAATTAGTTTGTTAGGTCATGGTATATGTTGCATCGCATAAGCTACAACTATTTTAATAAGTATTTGCATTAACTAA
Organism: Poa pratensis; assembly: GCA_947311845.1. NCBI lineage: Eukaryota > Viridiplantae > Streptophyta > Magnoliopsida > Poales > Poaceae > Poa > Poa pratensis. The sequence continues at coordinate 10,686,488 of CAMZMU010000050.1, forward strand.
TTGAACAAAGAAGACCATGAGAGGGGAAGGAGTGCAAATATGTAGCTCCCATTATGACCCAGGAGTGTCTCGATCAACGAAGCTAATATTCTTTCTTATCTGAAATATGTATGGATGTGCTGAGTTCGTATCTTAGTTTTGTTTTGAGATAATTATGGTGGCCGTGTTAGACATTGTAGGAAAACAAAGGTGAGAGGTTGATGAAGTTGCCGTTATGGTAAAAAAAATTCCCGAGTTTCTGCTCCCGGTTACTATCTCCAAAAGTAGTATACCAAATATGTCAGATTTTGTTGAGAAGAGACCCCCGTTAGCATATTCTGGAGCGGTGTAACCTCTAGTGAGTAATGAAAAAAATGTTAGTCTCATGGGATATACAATGACTCTATATATGGGACACGGCGATTTGGGTCATAGGTCTAGATGCACCCAATATTTTAAAAAAATTGTGCTAACATACAATGTCCGTGTGTATATCCGAAATTTTTATTTGCAATTTTTTGACATTCTAAAAATTGATTTTTAAGTAGTGGGTGCATCTAAACCTATGACCGGATATGGATTTCCTCTATATATGTTGCATTGTTGACAAAAAAGGTTTGAGTAACGTACGGTATGCCCACGACATTTATCGTGCTGGCCTGCGTCACATTGGACGAAATTTCTTGCAAGAGCAAAGTCGGAGATCTTGGGGGTCATGTCATGATACAGTAATGCATTCCTTGCCTTCGAATACCTAAGGATCACCCGCAAGCAGGAGTATCTGTGGAGGTACAGAAGACCCTGTGCAATAATGTTCACAATTCAGAAGCGTAGCTCCCAGTTTAGCTGCATTCCCTTCACACTCTGTAAAATCAACGATTTTGGTTTATTCATTTATGTGTTGAGGCCACGTGTACTGCTTGTGTCATCATCCCTGGAGGGCAAAGTCGTATGTCACTCGATGGAAAATTCCTTAGCGGTTCAGCACCACTGGAGTAGTAAATTCAAACCAAAGTGACTGTATTCCTTGCTTAAAGAAATAAATTAGGCTATATACGAAGCTGTATTTTAAGTTGTGAGTTTTTCCAGGAAAAGTTGTGAGCTAGTGAAATCTTATTCTTTCCAACAACAGCTTATCCCTCTTGTTAATTTGAACTAAAACCACCACAAAAATTATGCAACACACGGAGTAGAAAAATCATATGTGCGGAGCAGAGGCATCACCGACATTAATTTATGGCTAGATTCATACCCGGCATCGTGTCCACTGTCCCTACTCAAAGGTTTGCAATCTTGTACGGGTTATAAGAACAATGTGCCTCGCCACAATTGTTCATTTAAATCAAGGCGGACTTTTTCTGGACTATTCAAGGGGCCAAAAGTTTGAGATTGGTGCTTTCGGACTTTTACATTTTGGTCCTCCTAACTGGGAACTGCATCTCTCTATCTTTCGCCCGTCTCTCCTAATTCTTATCCACACGAAAGCCTCTCCTATACCCATTTGTGAGCGGCGGCCAGCGGCGATCACTTGGAAGGAGGCGACGCGATCAGGTTTGAAACAACTTGGTTGTTGAAAGAGAATTCAAAAGAAGGGGTAGGTCCTGGAGGGTTCACTGGACGAATAGCATATTTTCCAAGAAATTCTTTCCACAAGATTAGATCCCTCTACTCTCCGCAGGCAGGGAGGTAACGACATGCTCGGGATGCTGGTGGTGAAGGTGGGTCGCGTCAAGGTGCCGGTTGGGTGGGCGACCTCCCCCCTCCCCACCCCTATCGAATTGGCGCATAGAAGCCCTGGATCCATGCTCCACCAAAAGGAGCTAGGCATGCGAGCGCTTCCTTCCTATCGCAGTAGCTTCGGGGTGGGATAGGACGCCCACGTCAGGATGACCCTGTGGTCTATGACCTTCCATCTTCTAGACATGAGGGCCTCGGATCCGAGCTTCACCGCCGGGATCTGTTCTCCCCTCTTTGTTTTGTTCGTCTGGGCTCGATTTCGTTGGATGTTTCTTATGTTCTTGAATACCTCATGTATATGGATTTCGTTAGTATTTTTCTTTTCTAGATCGAAACATATATGAAGGATTCGGTTCCCTAGGATTTTTTCCTATATAGCTTATGTAGTTTTTAGGAATTGAAACAATATGATATTTATTATGATCTACAAAGTGTCGGAATTTTCTATTCATGTAGGATTCAACATGTCATGGCATTCTATTTCCACGTTTTCACTATTCATTTATCTGTAAAAATCCCTTGAACCAAACGTGGCCTAAGACATCATCACATTCTTTTTTTAATAATGATCATCACATTCTATGTCCTACCTTTTTCTATTGTTGAGTTTGTAATATCGACCCTTTGAGCCAAACATGTGCTATGGATCCATGTTGATACGGGTATGGAGTCGAACAATTTTCCCCAAACACGGAGGTAGCTAAAAATCGAAGCGAACTGCACAGGTGGTCTGCAGTGCACTCCGCAGCTCACGTACGCGTCAGGTTGTCAGCTATACCTACCTCGTAGTATTGCTGAATTTGAGGGACTTTTTTTCCCCTTCTGCGAGAGGTAAATGTGATGTTTCGTTCTCCAAAAGAGATGGGACGATCTTCTTTCTTACCCTCTCGGAGGTCGTGCGCATCTTGCTGCTTTTGGAGAGGTGGTAGCCTGGCGGGGCGCACAAAGCCTGAAACAAAGCGGCATTTAGCAGAAAGTACAAGTGAGAAAGGCTGAAGAACATGTGTGGGTAAAATTCTGTAAATTTTCTATATTAACGACCATACTATACTGCACGTGCGTGTGTGAGTCCCACTCCCACATCATGGCATCATTCCATTACGGTAAAGAATCGTGTCAGTCGCTCTGAAATTCTTTATGACCAGTTTAATGTCACTGAACTGTGAGCGGAGATCTAGACGCCTTTTACTAAATTGAAACCAGGGTGACTGTACAACCTCGCTTAAAGAAAGAAAACGTACTACACAAATTGGCATCTCTCGATTGAAAAACATGTTTTCCTCTCGATCTGCAAAACAGTTTGGAGAATGGTTCAAAGTTCGTTTCTGAATCGCATGCAATCTATACCATCGGATTTAAGGAGTGGCCCCGGTGTTAAACACGGAGCAAATCAAACCAATCTGATCGACCCGTATGCACGGATGTACTGAGATTTCGAGGGCCCGGGGCAAAAGTAGAAAATAGGCCCCGTAAGAATTATAAAACAAAATTGTTAATAATAGAAACTTTCAGGCACGCAAAAGCAATATTGATATCAATTAATGTATTCATTTATTCTTAAATTTTAGTTGAACCATTTTTAGATGCAAAGTCACTTATGAGTATAGGATATATCATGGGCTGCCTCCAAAAAAAATTCAGAATTTATTGAAACTCATAAATATGATTTTCGAATTTTTTGAATAAGAGGGAGCACTCGAGTTCGGGAGCAAAAATATTCACTCGTGTGATAGTTGCAAAAAGAAAGCTAAGATCTGTGATGTGCGCATCATTGTCAATGACCTACATCAGCAGCATAGGAGCCGCACCACATATTTTTTGACCGAACGGCCCTACCCAGTTAATCTGTTATAGCTTACTAATGAAAAAAGAGGCCTAGGTAACGCAGGGAATAAAGCCCAACTAAACAAAGGGAAAATAGCCCAGGTTCTGTCCCTCTTCGTCCTCATTTTCCAGAGCTGAACGAGAGAAAAACTCGTCCAATGGCGCCGCCGCTGCATATTCCTTATCTAGTCGGGACCTGGGGCCCTTCACTTCGGGGGCCCGGGGTGGCCACCCCACTGCGCCGGCCGATCCGCCGACGTTCGACCCGGCCGCTTGCCATAGAATAAGAACAGCGAAAGCTTCAGCCAACGTGTCAGGAATGCATGAAACCCGGGAGCCGTCGGTTGCCCGTACGCAGCCCTTACCTGGTCCATGTTTCCCATGATGTTTCACCAGGAAACAAACAGCCCCATGTGGCAGCCCTTCCGGAAGAGCGAATCTCCCGTCCCCGGCCCCTGCTTTCATTTCAAGCATCTGCTCATGAATCGCCGTCGCCCTCGTCGACTGTTACATCAGCTCAGCACTCAGCAGCTGTGTGATTGTGTCCCATTTTGCAATTTTGGTTGAAATGTTTTATTTTTATCTTTGCTTCATTTCGACCCAAAGCGAAACCGAAGAACCTCCTAGTCCAACTGCACAGCTGTGGAAATCTGGGACAAGGAGAAACGTTTCGACTTGCTGCTGTCTTTGGGTTGTGATTTGTGGGGTGGAATTGTTTGAAGCGCCCTCCGGTTGTTGGGTCAGCGTAGAGGTCGTACCTGAAGTGCTCAAATTAGACAAATGCAATTAAATATATTATTATATCAACGCGCCTCCACACATACACGCATTTTTTAGCTGCTCACACATTTTGTACACTGTTTGCTTAGTGACAAAAGACATTTTGCAGATGGTCCAGAATTGCCACTACAATTCGGGATATTTATTTATTACTTTATTATGAAGAAACTGTGCACGACCATGTGGCGACAGCTGAACGAAAACGAGATGACGAACAGCAAAAGAAGGACCAAATGTAACGTGTGAGTGTGAGTGAGAACATGGTTGGGCCTTGATTAGTAGTACGAGATTTGGCGGGCAGCTGCAAACAAAAGTCAAAAGAAGTTTGTTATGGGCATGTGGGGATCGATGTACTACGACCACGACCGCATATCATTGTTGGAATGCTCTGTTGTTACTGCTGCAATTTGGCGCGTTACTCAAGATAAAGACAGCACTGTCTGCAATCTAGAGTTCGTTATCTGCCGTTGTCTAACACTGCTTCAATTTGTCCCGAGCGAAATTCTGATCATAATCGGATTCTCATATTGTTGTTTTTTTGCGAAAATGCCAACCAATATATTGATCATCAACATCGGTGCAAAGAATCTCAAAAGTAGTAAAAATTACAAATAAGTCTTCGGACGACCTAACGGCGACTACAAACACTGAAGTGAGCCGAATGCGCGCCGCCGTCCTTGACCGGATGGGTATCCTGATGTCGCCAATCAAAAATTACAGCAGGCAGGCGTATCATTGCTTCTTGTAATTTCGTTGGGAATTTGTACAGCAAACGACTCGATGAGGAAAGCCACACCTCCAATCAACTGAAATTTCCGTCACTAATTGGGATGGTGATACTTCCAAGCAAAGACTGTTTTTCATCATTAACATTCGAATTATGTCCCATCAACATAACTTCGAAATGTACCTAGCAAGACTTGCTAGATCTTGCTATAAACCTGTAACTACGTACATCTGGTTTAAGCTACCTATTATCACTTGCCGTTTATAAGCTTGCTTTTTCCCTAAAGAACACTTGCTCTTTTCCTGATGTACTTATAAAGAACGCTTGCTGCCTGAACACGATACTAGCCAAAATTGCTAAACTACGCATGGTATCAAGCACCAACCATCCAGACCCAAATTAAACTCGTTTCCTGATCGCGGATCAACCAAAGCATCTGAAGAAGCACAGTGCAGAGCAGCAGCGGTTGCAGAGTATAAAAACTGCAAGGCAGTGCGACGAAAGCAGTGGTAGGGGCTACAGCTCCCGGCTTTCTGCCGTTGATCGAAAAGGACCCTTTCCTGTCGGCTCGTCCTAATCCTAACGGCAAAGACGACGCTCCTCACCCGCCATTGCTGCCGCGCTCGTTCAATCCACCGATCCTTCTCTGAGCTTTGCCTCGCCGTAAGTCTGCAAACTGCTGCTGCCGCCTGCCGGACTATCTGCTTCGCCGCAGTGCTGCACGCAATGAGACCTCATTTGTTGTTCCCTGTCCCTAGATTGCGACCAAAGCATATGCGTTTCATCACCTGTGTCCGGCCGGTCACCGGCGGCGTGTAGCGTAAACGACAGTTGTCCAACCACTTCTCCATCAACTGGGGCTTTTACTTAATTAAAGGAGGCAAAAAGGGCATGGTAATTGACGCTTAAACGCAGGGGGGTGAGAGCGGCAGTGGGAAAGGCTCCACCTAATTGCAACCTAAACTTTATCAGCGTCAGGACATGATTAAGCTCCATGACCTAAGCTCCCTACTAGTAGCTCGTTAATTACGCACTGGTACTTAGCCAAAACCAGCATATTGATATGGCATCTTAAGCTACGCAAAGGCCGGGAAGAAGACAGGGGAAAGTAGCAAAACAGTGCCAATCATGCTTATGAATGGATGATAGCGGGAAATATTTATTTTGCTAGCTACTGGTGAGAGACTCGCTTTCATCAAAGAAGAAAAGGAGATCAAGAAATTCCCAGAATAGTACCGGTCTACTCCTACCACGAATTTTCAGGCCGACTGGTTGTTGAAGCGCAGCTCTCACCAACGTCCAGCCAAGCTGCGTAGGTGCTTCGACTTGCAAAATACCTGAACTCTACGAGACTACGACCATACTATGCCGTGTGTGCGTTTCAGGATCTTATCGATCGACATAGGCAGCTCTCGTTGTAGTAACTGCAGCGGGGTCAGCTCCACCTGTACCGTACCGACCTGGACTGCATTTTATTTCTTCAAGCCCGATCAAACGGATTGATAGAAGTTTTTCAGATGTATAATTTATTAGTATACTTGAAAAAGAGACATTTACCTATTGCCCTGCCCTGTGTTGACACTCGAGATAACAAATTCTTGATTTAGGACCTGAAACGTGTGCAATTTTTTCGGATCACTAATTTGCTCACATTTGTTTCATCACGTGAGAAACTACAATGGGAGGCTCTTCTCAGCTTGACTCTCAATTGTTGCATGTAGCATATTACTTTGTTGGCTGAGGTCTTAGGTCATGTAATGTGACGAAAAATCAACACCGCTTCCAAGCTAGGACCCAAGTCGTCGCATGCCTTACTAGAGTGCCAAAAAAATGATCCTACACCGCAGATGCACTAGCCCATTGTTATAATGATCCTTTTCTTATAATGATCCCCTTTTGCAAATTTTGTTTCCAATGCATACCTTAGTCACTTCATCTTGTTCATGGTTACAACGTATATTGCCCTTGCAAGATTGTTGCAAGCTGAGGTCTTGGTACACCTACTATCATGCTTTCAGAAAAATATGATATGGAATTATGCAATGTAAAAGCTTTAATGTTCTGAAATATGTGGCTATATTTTCTGTGGACATGCATTTTATACTTACATGTCCGGAATACATAAAAATAAAAAGGACCATAATAACGCACATGCATTCAACTAGTACAGAATTAAATTCCATGCACATGTTATGCAAGTAAAAATGGAGTTTGCAATTTTCGGATTTTTGTTATGACAGCTGCAAAATCTAATAGTAGATGCAAGAGAAAAACTACACATGCATGGAAGTTTGTTAGAGATTGATGAGTAGGTAGATGGATCTAGATGCATGATCAAGTTGGAGGTGGATTAGTCATGTAATTGTTAAGTAGTTTGTTAGGTCATGCATGATATATATGTTGCATGGAGAGATAGGCTACAACTATTTGTATAAGTAGTTGCATTCACTAATTGAACAAAGAAGACCGTGAGAGGGGAAGGAGTGCAAGTATGTAGCTCCCAATATGACCTAGGAGTGTCTCGATCAGCGCAAGCTAATAGTATTTTTTCGCTGAAATGTGTATGGTTGTTTGAGTTCGTATCATAGTTCTTTTCTTGAATAAACAAGCTGGCTGTGTTAGATAGATTATGTGAGAAATTGGAGGAAAACAAAGGTGAGAGCGAGTACGCACTGTCGCGACTCGAGCCTGCGCCTTGAATACAGGTGTGCTCACGACGTTTATCGTGCTGGCCTGCGTCAAATTGGACGGAAAAATTCTTGCAAGAACAAAGTCGGAGACCTTGGTGTCATGTCGTCATCCAACAATACATTGCTCGCCTTCAAATTCCAATGGATCACCCGCAAGCGGGAGTATCTGTAGAGGTACAAAAGGCCCTGTGCAATACCGTTCACAATTCTGAAGCGTAGCTCCTAGTTTAGCTGCGTCCTCTCACACTATCTACAAAATCAACGATTGTATTCATTTTATGTGTTGAGGCCGCGTGTACTGCTTGTGGTCTGCACGTGAATGAGTGAGTGAGATCACCCTTTCACACTATTTGCAAAATAAACGATTTTGGTTTATTCATACCTGACATCATGTCCAGTGTCCCTACTCAAAGATTTCCAATCTCGGGTTAAATGAACAATGTGCCTCGCCACAATTGTTCATTTAAATCAAGGCAGACTTTTTTTTGTACTACCCAAGGGGCCAAAACTATGACATGGGTGCTTTCGGTCTTTTATATGTTGTTCCTCCTTATTGGGAATTGCATGTCTCCAGCTTTCGCCCGTCTCTTCTCATTCTTATCAACACGAAGTCTCTCTCATATATTCATTTGTGAGCGGCGGCCAGCGGCGATCAATGGGAAGGAGGCGGCGAATGCTCACGGGGTCAGGTTTAAAACAACTTGGTTGTTGAAAGAGAATTGAAAAGAAGAGGTAGTTCCTGGAGGGTTGACACGGAGAATAGCAAAATTTTCGAGAAGGACTTTCGAAAAGAATAGATCCATCTACTCTCGGCAGAAAGGGAGATAACGACAAGCTCGGGATGCCGGTGGAGAAGATGGGCCGTGTCAAGGTGCCGCTTTGGTCGACGAGCTTAGCTCCCTTGTCGGATTTGCGCATAGAGAACCTAGATCCATGCTCCACGAAAAGAAGCTACACATGCAAGTGCGTCCTTCACATCCCAATAGCTTGCTAGGTGGGATAGGAGGGCCGCGTCGGGATGACCCTGTGGCCTACGAGCTTCCCTCTTCTAGGCATGGAGGGCACTGGATCCGAGCTTCACTGCCGAGATCCGTTCTCCCTCTTTTTTTTTTCTTCTGGACTCTCATATTGATCTTGTTGGATGTTTCTCATGTTTTTTAATATCTCATGTTTATGGATTTCTTTACTAGTATTTTTTTTCTTTCTAGATCGAAACATATATGAAGGATTGGGTTCCCTTGGATTTTTTTCTCCTATAAGGCTTGTGTAGATTTTAGGAAATGAAACAATATGAATTTTTTATTATGACCAACTTTGTATGCAATTCCATAAAGAAATCATTTAGGTCCAACCCCATGGATATTTCCCATTTATGTCACTGACAACTGTTACAAAGCACACCATCCTTGTGAAAAACTTCATGTTTTCAACTCGTCTAGTATTTAGGGCATATAACAATTTTGGAGGATTTTATTCCTTATAAATTTTCTTTAGAGTTTGCTTGGATGTAAGATTGAGATTCATAGGAAATTTTCCAATGGTCCACTTTGCATTCAATCACATAGGCAAACACACAATCCTTCATAACAATTCATGTGTTTTTCCTGCAACATGTCATGTCATTCTATTTCCACGTTTTCGCTATTCGTGCAACAATGGTCCGCTCTGTTATTATTCATGTAGGATTCAACATGTCATGTCATTCTATTTCCACGTTTTCGCTATTCACGTATTTTGTAAAATCCTGTGAACCAAACAATCACTAACACATCATCACATTCTACATCCTACTTTTTTTCTATTATTGTCCTTTTTTTACGAAAAAGACCCGGCATTAAAAGAAACACCGAACCGTACAAAACACGTCAACAAAATAAAAAATTACAACGAGATCCTTGATATGCCCTTTGTCTTCAACCTCCAGACCGTGTCGACGGCGTGCCGCCGCTGCCGCTCCTCCCAGAGACAACCTGACGTTGTTGGATGCGGACGGGAAGTCGCCGAACGGTTCAAGAAAACCACATCCGTCCCGGAGCCGAAGAAGAAGGATGAACCGCCGATGAAACTCCATGACGATCCGAAGACCGCCACCGCCAGAAGAAGTACTCGAGAACCACACCACTCCCACGAGTTTCTCGACGTCGCCGCCAAGATGGGGCTGAAACCGGGGAGACATTATTGCAAGAAGCGCCGCCGCCACCAACAGAACGCCGCCCCAGCAAATCTGAACACTAAACCAGAAAAAACGGAGCCCTCCCACCGACGAGGGCCGAGATCCACCGCGCCTCCATGGCCTGAAGGCCACAGAGGCGGGGCAGACCTGCGGCGGCCGCCGGCGGGAGGCGCGTACCAGATACGATCCGCACCAGATGCGATCGCCTCTCTCTCCTCCTGGTTAGACGAAGCGGTACGTTTTAGAGGAACATCCTTTGAGCTAAACATGTCCTATGGATATGTGTTGATATGAGTTCTAAACGGAACAACTTCTCGCCATACCGGTAGCTTCGCTCGGTTGCTAAAAAATCAGTTAAACTACGCAAAGGCCAGGAAAAAGTACTAGCAAACCATGCTAATCATACTTCGAATTGGTGGTGCAGAATATTTTATTTGCTATTGGTGAGAAACTCGCTTTCCCCTAAAAAAATTCTTTTCTTTTCGGAGACGGCGGCTTTTGGTTGTGCTATCCATCGATCGCTGTTCACGTAGATGTTTCATCTGTGCGTCACACCGAGCACAATAATAAATTAAACACATTCATTCAGACTTCAGAAAAAGTCGAATTAAGAAATACTGCTCCGGCCACAGTGTCACGAATTTGTTTGTAATTGTATATATGCTTATGCACTATGCTGTGCCGGTCGACTGGTTGTTGAAGCGCAGCTCTCTGTCACTAACGTCCGGTGAGCGTCACGCCAAGCGGCGTAGGTGCTGCAACACATACATATCGTATCTAAACTCTACGACCAAATCATGCCGCGTGCGTTTTCTCTGGATGAGAACACTTGGATTATACAATTCAACAGTGATGATGGTTTCGTCTTCAGGAGTTTGTTGGGCTTTAGACCAAGCTATAGGAGATCAAACTTGAGCACGGTCTATAAGATGCAATTTGCCATTCCCATCAAGTCGGATATGCCACGTTTAGTTTGGAAGGGTTGGGCTCCGCCAAAAATTAAGTTCTTCGCAAGGCTTGTCATTCGAGATCACGTTTGGACGGCGGACGGGCTTCGGAGGAAGGTTGGCCGAACTGTGGCTCACCATTTACTAATTGTAAGCTTTGCAACCAAGGCCCGAAGTAGGTGGCTCACCTTCTCTTTGGATGTCGCTTCTCTCTCAGTGTTTGGGATCTTCTCAATGGGTGGCTTGGACTCCACTCCCCCTACAGTCCATCATGGCGGACACTTGAAGCGCGTGGACCTCGGTCAAAGATTGGTGGTGTGGCGTGTTGGCCACCTCGGGCACCCAACGATAGGCGATAAGCTCACTCATCATGCTCACCGCTTGAGAATTTTGGAATGAACGCAACGGCGGGGTATACCGAAACGAATTAAAGAGCCCGTTTAACACTGTGACAAAAATCAAGTTCACGTGAAAAAATTAGGTGATTGCCGTGGGAAAGCATTTGTGTGACATTTTAGCAGGAGAGTAATTCATATGCCCTCCCCTTCTTATATGATGAGATGAGGCAAATCTTTTATCTCCGATATAAAAAGTAAGAAAAAAGCTAAGGAAAGAAGTACCAAACCATGCCAATCATGCTACGAATGGATGGGGCAGTGAGTAACTGATTTCCCCAAATTTTTCCTTTTCTGTTTGGAGATGACGGCTTTAATGTGTTGTCCATCGATCGCTGTTCACCTACATGTTTCATCCAACGGTCAGTCACGAAGCACACTGATCAAACACATTCGGACTTCAGAAAACGTCGAAATGTGCGCTCCATTTAAAAGTTTTCATGAAAGATTAAAAATGAGAACATTAGGATGACTCCAACGGGGCGACGCATCGAGTCCGCGCGCATCCGTTCGTGTCCGCGAGGGCCAAAAACACGGCCCAACGGGGCGACGCAAACGGACTGCGGTCCGTTTTTTGGTCCGCCGCGACGCATCCCTGGCCCAAATTTGGGTCACTGATGCGTCGGCCCCGGACGCGAAACGGAGCTCTTTTGTGTCCTCCCCTGGTCCGCTTTTGGAGGCAAAATCCACAGTCCAGACCTACCCCATGGCCGCCGCCGCCTCCAGGATCGCCAAGGCCGCCGCCAAGACCGCCGCCGCCGCCGCCGCCGAGAGCCTAGAGCTGGCCGACGACGCCGCCGGGCTTGCTCCCCGGCTGAAGAAAGTGAAGAAGGAGCTCACGGAGGAGCATAGGGCCAAGGAGACGGCCAAGCGGGGCCAACGGAGGAGGAGGCTGAAGCAGGACAGGCTCGACGCCGCCGCCAGGGCCGCCGCCGAGGAAAAGGGCGACGACGACAACGCCGACCTCGTGACCAAGACCGCGACAGCTGCCCTCCTCCTCATTGGACTTACCCCGTCCGCGGCGGCGGTTGGGGTAGCTACTGCGGCGGCGGTCGGGGTTTCCTCTACCGCGGCCAGCTCCAACGCTTCCACGGCCCGACCTCCAAGGTCGAAACCGCTCGCGACCGCGCCATCTCCTGCGCACGGGTTCGTCCCTGGAACCATGCCGCCGCGGGTTTCTCCTACCTCCGACGAGTCGGGCGAGGTACCTGCCCTCGTTCTCAACCCGCCTGCGACACCGTTGGTCGCACAGTCGCCCGCGCCGCAGACTGCGGAGGCGCGTGCAGCTGCCCCGCCAGTGGTCCCCCCCGCGTGTAACCTGTTCGGCACTGTGCCCACGCCATCGCCGGGTGACCCCAGGTACTACGAGGAGGACGATGACCCCTACTACAGGGAGGACGTCCTCCAGGACATGGTCTGTGACAACACCCAGTACGACGGCGACGACTACAATGCCGGGGATGATGAGACTCTACCGACCGGCCCCGATGTGATCAACATCGATAATGAGCCGGTCTTCAACGAGCTCGATGCCGCCGCCGCGGCCATGAGGAAGAAGGTCAGCCAAAGAGGCGCCTCGTTCACCACCGCTGAAGACATTCTCGTTTGCGAGTCGTGGATCGAGGTTGGAACCAACCAAATCGTCGGGGCCGAGCAAAAAGGGTCGGCATTTTGGGGCCGGTTCACCAAGCGCTACAACGAGGGCTGAATCCTTCCGCCCCGGAACATTCTGACGCACCGGACCGAGTGTTCAATCTCTAAGAGGTGGAACCACATTCAAGAGCAAATGAGCAAGTTTTGCGGCGCCGTTGAGCACATCGAAAGCCGGCCGCCGCAAAGTGGCTATGGAATCAAGGAGCAAATGTTGCAAGCTTTGGATCTCTTCAAGGCTCAATATGGCAAGGTCTTCACCTTGACCCATTGCTACCGGGAGCTCAAGGGCACACCTGGGGACATGGCCGATGGCCGCAACTTGTAATGTTTTGGGGGCGTGGAAACTATGGCCACCATGCCCGAAAATGATCAAAATGATCAAAAACCCTGCCCGGGCGGACTCAATGCGTCGGCCCGCTGGGGGCAGTGGCCGGAAAGGGGCGGACGTGGGCCGGACAGGGGTCCTTTTGGCGACGCAAACGGACCAAACGCGGACCAAACGCGCGTCCGTTTGCGTCGCCCCGTTGGAGTCATCCTTAGACTTAAAGAAATACCGGTACCAAAGTAGTACCGGTCTGCTCCTGCCACAGTGCAACAAATTTTGTGTACTAATCGTTATTCTTGTGCACTATTTTTTTTTTGAATGTTAGCAGGAGAACTGCTAAATTCAATGAATAGATACAAGGTTGGTCCAGTTTATGAGGGAAACCGGACCCAAAAACCATACAACACACACAACCTAGCGAACCATACAACACACAGAACCTCCAAAACGATGCCCCCAAGAGGGAACACGACGCCGGAAGGCGCCGCCATCGTCCGATCTAGAATACTAGGTCAAGGGTTTCCCCTGGAGCACGTCGAAAAATGCAAAGTGGGAACAACTACATCGATGCCTCCAACGAGGGAGCGACGCTCGAAGGCGCCGCCATCGACGACTCCAGCCACAGCTGGAGTACGGCTTTCGCCAGCAGTCTCACCTGCACAGCCCGAACCTAGGATCCAAACCAGTCAACACACCAAGCCACTACCTTGCCTCCACGGCCAACCACACTTCCCCGGCAAGCTCGATGTGCTTCCACCTTGCAGCCGCGTCCCCCACTGAACGGAGGATGCAACCTCCGCTGCGGTGCCATTCTTCTCCCAACGGAAGGATGCAACCAAATACTAGGCGCCATTCGTCTCCTCGAGGATGCAACGCCTGCAGGCCATTCATCTCCCGCGGAGGATGCAACAACCGCAGCGGCGGCATTCCTCTCCCTCCAACCTTCCACCATCCCTCCCGCGCAACGGGCAAAGAGACGCCCGCAGCACGTCTTGCTTGCCGATCCACCTGCGGGAAGATGCAACGTTGTCGACACCGCGACGACGCCATTCGTCTCCCCCCGTCCACCACCATCATCACCACCTCGGACCACAGCTCTCGCGAGGCCGCCGCACCACCACCTGCGCCGGGCAAGCTCCGGCCTAGCCCTGTCGAGCGGCGACAGTGCTTGAACTGCGTCCTAGCCGAGCGGGCCCGCTGAGCCCAGATCGGGCCCAAACGGGCCCAGATGCGCCGCTCACGCCCAGTCCAGGGCGCCGCCGCCGGTGTGCCGCCGCCAGCCTCTCCGCCTCGCCCTGCACCTCGTCGTCGTCGCCCCACCGCGCATAGGGCCCTGCCGCCGAGTGCAGCCCCGCTCCGCGCGACAGGCAACCGAGACGGGCGTCTCGGCCCACAGGTCCGCCCACAGCCCTCCGCCTTTCTGACCGGCAGGGCGCCGCCACCGCCGCCGGCGCCGGTGGTGGCAGCTGCCGGGGGCGCGCCGAACTTGGCCTTCTGCTGGCTAGGATTGAAGCCCTCCAGAGTCGCCTCGCGGGGGTGACCCGGGAGGGAGAGGAGAAAAGATAGAGAAGCATTCTTGTGCACTATGCTGTGCCGGTCGACTGGTTGTTGAAGCGCAGCTCCCTGTCACTAACGTCCGATGAGCGTCACGCCAAGCTGCGTAGGTGCTTCAACTTGCGACACATACATACGGTATCTATCTATCTAAACTCTACGACCAAATCATGCCGCGTGCGTTTTCGCTAGATGCCACTGTATGTTGACCGTCCATCATGTCAGATCAAATCGCTCTACAACATGGGCAGCTCCGTGTAGTATATGTAACTGTAGCGGTGTCACCTCCACGTGTTCAATTACTTCTGTGCCGATCTGGCCTGCTGTTGGATTTTTGTTTCTTCAACCCAGATCAAGGGGAAGCTGACTGCACAGGTGGTCTGCAGCTCACATATGCGTCAGAAACATCTCCAACTAGAGACCCAAAATTCGACCCTCAAAGTGTCCGTGGACACGTCAGGTCGTCAGAGCATCTCCAATCAGAGACCCCAAATTTGGCACCCAAAGTGTCCGCAGACACGTCCCCTAAAAACAGCGTATTAGGATGACTCCAACGGTGCGACACAAACGGACATTCGGTCCGTTTGCGTCGCGGTCCGGCCGGGCGGACAGGGGCGGACCATGACGCAAATGAGAGTGAACCCAACGGCAGACACGACGCATTTTGACGGACACTAGTACTCATCGCCTCACACGGCGGAGACGCGGCCGCGCTCCGGCGATCCATGCCTCCATCGATTAGCCAAGATGGCATGCACCTGCTAGATCCAAGCACGAGCAAAGATCAGCCAAGATTAGCCAGAACATGGAGCAGGATGCAGACTAAGACTAGTACAGGTACAGCACCCGACCATGGCGAGCTGCTGCAGCTTGTGCGAGCGGCGAGCTGCTGCCGCTCCTTCTGCGGCCGGTGGGGGAGACGCCCGCGTGCACCTCACTCTCCTCCAAGCGGTCAGCAGAGTGCGTTAGGCGGCCGCGCGGAGGCCACGAGCTCGCACGGAGGCATGGCTGGTCAGCCGAATCGCTTCAGGAGGCGGAGGGCTCGATCGGGTGCTGAGGCTGATGCCGTCCTCCGTCTCTCCCGAGGGCCGGGCGGCCGGCGATCGTCGCGCTCGCCGTGGAGTAGCGCGAAGCTCGCTCGTAGGCGAGTCGGTTGTAGAGGTCGAGTGCGCCATGGCAGCCGCCGACAAACGCGATGCAAAAAGATGGGATGTGAGCTCCGGGATGCAACTGCCCACCGCCGCCGTGAGGTTGCCGTCGTCTCCGGCCCGATCTGGTGGTGCGCGGCGGCGCTTGGCCTGCTGCTCGCGGTGGTGTCTCTCGACTATGGCGGGGCGACGGCTTCGATGCGGTGGGGAATTTTCTAGAGAGAGAAGAGTGGGGTAGGTGGGAGGAGGAGAGAGAGATTTGTGTGGCTGCCATGTGGGGCAGCACGCGGACAGGTGAGCGGACAGGGGAGGACGTGCGCGGACTCGGCGGATGCTCTTTTGCTCCGTTTCTGTCCGTCACGCGGACAGGTGAGCGGACAGGGGAGGACGTGCGCGGACTCGGCGGATGCTCTTTTGCTCCGTTTCTGTCCGTCCACGACGCAAACTGGACCCAAATTTGGGCCAGGAATGCGTCGGCTCGGACACAAAACGGACAGAAAAATGGACCCATGTCCGTATGCGTCGCCCCGTTGGGCCAAGATTTTCCCAAACGGACTCGATGGGTCGCCCCGTTGGAGTCATCCTTACAACCACATATCTCAAATTCTAGATATCAAAATATTACAAACCCATGCAACGTAGATAACGATGCTATTACCACTACCCTATTCTACTCGTCATCGGAGATGACGATGGCCCCTGTGCCGGAGTCAGAGCCACCCTCGTTGACGCCCACGGGCGTATCCTCGTTCGAGTCCTCGCCGGAGAAGAGAGAAGCAGATCCCGTCGGATCTGCCTCGGCGGTGTGGCCTTCTTCGATCGCCGCCACCGTCTTGAACTGCTCATGAACGAAGCCCGACCTATTCATGAGCTGACCCATGAAAATACAGTCGGTCGCCTCTGCCTTGAGCTGTTGCTCGGCCGCACGGTGCTCTGCCACCTCCACCTGGAACCTGGCCTGCTCCGCCGCCGCCTCCACCTTCGCGTGAAATCTGGCTTTGCGTTGGCGGAATTCCGCACCCGTCATTGCACTGAATACTGGTTCCGCATCATGGTCGAGGACGTCGACCGCCGCCGCCTCAGCATCTGCGGCCGCCTGCGCCTCCGCTCTCGCCTACGCTTCGGCCTCCATTGTTACAACCTCTGCCGCATCGCGGGCCATGGCCTCCCTGTAGATTTGCGCCCTCTTCTCTGGTGTGAGCTTTGCGAAGGTCCTCGGAAGGCGGCGAGGCATGGTGGATGGGGAGAGGAAGGTGCCGGAGTTGGACCGTGGATGAGGCGGATGGATGAGAAGAGATGTGCGGCGGCGGAGGGAGGTGTGCGGGCTAGGGTTTGGCTCTGGCCGGGCTTTATAACCGGAGATGGCCTCCTCGGGTGGAGCGTCGGCCGGTGCGCCGTGAATGCAAGCGGCCGGCCGGTCAAGCGTGGGGCCACGATATCAGCGGCTACGCGGGGGGAGGGGGGGGGGGCGCCCGGGCGGTCCCAAACCCTCCCCACATATGGGCTGGGTTTGGGGTTTGCCGGACACCCCGGTCGTTTGAGCTGGGTTTGAGGGGAGCGGTTAAGTGACGATTTTTTTGGCCCAAAACATGTCTGGGCTGTTCGCCTGTACGTATGGGGAGGTCTGGGGTGGTCGGTTGGAGATGATCTTAACTACTCGTACCTTGTATTGCTCAATTTCAGGGTCTTTTTTTTTCTGGGAGAAGTAAATGTGAGATGTTCCTTTATCCGAAAGAGATGGGACGATCTTCTCTTAGACTAATCACAATGGGGAGTAACATCAGTGCCACATAGGCAAAAAATCTGATGTGGCGGGTAATTAATGAGAAGAGAGATGGGTGTGGTAACTAGCTATGTTACCATAACATCACACATTTCAAGGCAAGATGAGTGTATAACCTATTAAATATGACATTACACACATGTTACTCCCCACTATGGAGGTAGTAACTTATAATAGTAACATATGCATGTTACTAGTCTAAATTACTCCCCATTGTGACTAGTCTTACCCTCTCGGGCTGCTTTTGGCCTGGCGCACAGTGGCATGCATGATGTAGCCATTGCCAAAGCCTGGAGCAAAGGCCGCATTAGCAGAAAGTAGAAATGAGAAAAGCGGGAGAACATGCGTGGTAAAATTCTGTAAATGGAAAAAAGGCGGGCGGCGGTGCATCTTCGGAAGTTGTATATTAATGACCGTACTATATTGCAGGTGGCCTGCACGTGTGTGAGTGACTCCCACATCATGGCATCATTCCATCATGGTAAAGTCTGCTGTCAGTCGCTCGATCCGAAATTCTTTACAAGTTTAACGTCACCGAACTGCGAGCGGAGATCTAGACGCCTTTTTGCTAACAAGGGTGACTGTACACCTTGCTTAAAGAAAGAAGATGTACTAACCTGTAATAATGAAGTGTACTGTAGTTTTGTTGTACTACTCCTGAAGTACTGAAAATTCTTCTTTTTCTTCTTCCAAACAAACAAATGTCTAACCGTGTGAGCAGTGGCGTAGTAAAATCTTGTGTGCAAAAAGGTCAAGGCAGTAGCTCGCCGACATTCCGGGCCAGATTCATCATTCCCCGGGATCGTGTCCAGTGCGCAGTCCTACTGTCCTTGACGGCCGAATTGCACGAAAGTTTTCCTATATCTCGTACGGGACCGGGAAAAATGGATGCCGCTGCCATTAAATGAAGAACGTGCTTGTGTTCAATTGCGGAGAGAGCAAGCTATGTGTTGCACCCTAGGCCACCGTGCGTTAATCTGTCACAGCAGGCATCAATGGCTGCCACCCTACAGCTGACATTCGCTGTAGCACTACCAGTAGGATGTGCACTTTTATTTTACTTCTCGTACGAACAAAGTTTTTGACAGTAGTACTTGGCCACTACGTGATGTCATCCTGTAAAAGGTTTAAAAAAGAAAGAGTTCAAAACAAACCTTCAACTTGTGGCAGAAAACTAACTCGAACTTTAAATCCTGAAATTGTGACTCTTAACTATCAAATCATGGTCTATTTCAAACCTAGACCTGTGAAACATAAATAATTGATGAGAGGGTCATTGATCCGGTAAAAAGGAAAAGTCCAAAATTAACAAACCTTTTTTTAAACTCGTAGTTCAAAGCTAAATTGTATTCTGAACTTTGAATCTCGAAAATTGTCACTCTGAATATTCCGGTCTATTTTAAACCCTTCACTTATTTGGTGAGTGAAAAATAAATAATTAAATTAAATAATTCATTGCTCTCACAGATAAAGAAGACCCACCTATCAGGTACACCTTCCATCTATGATCTGTCTCCCTCGAGTCAATTTCTCTCTAGAATCCCGTACTGAAGAGTCTGCTGACGTCACCTGACGACGGACACGTCAGCGGCGATTGGAGGCATGCGGGCAGTTGCGGCGCGCGTGTTCTACGAAACAAACGCGCGTGAGACTAAAATGGGCGGCGCTACACACTCTTTCGGCGGAGGGGATCGACGGCGTACACTTCCGTGGCAGAGGGCGACAGTGCACAGGGAGGCAACGCTACATGACATTAGAGAGGACGGGGACGGTGCCAAACGACGCCGTGTGTCATCTTGATGTCGTGTGCTTACTCGTAGAAGGCGGGGAGCTCGGACGACGACGAATTCGTGCGGCGGAGCCGTGACGGAGTCAGGGAAGAAGCGGCCGCTTCGCTCGATTCCAGACGTTCCGGCAAGCGTGACTCACGGGGGAGGAAGAGGGGAGTGAGGTGGAGCTCGAGGCGGGCTCGACTGTATCCAGGAAATCCGGGAACGGCAGCGGCGCCACTATTTTGGGTGCGAGGAGAGCAGGGAGCGAGAGAAGGCGAGCTGGGGACGGGGAGAAAGAGTGGAAGGCCTCGGGGATGTCGCCTCGTTCGTCGTCTGGCCTGACCGTGCCGCCTGCCACCAGCCGTGAGACATTCCCGCTGCCTCCTCCTGGACTCTTCCATACTGATCAAATCCCTGACCGATGGGTCTGTAATGTCGGTGAGTGTAATAGACCACAATTTGATAGTTTAGAGTTCAGTTTCTGGAATTCAAAGTTGAGGATTCGATTTAGCTTTAATTTTAAAGTGTGTTTTGGACTTTATCTCGGTAAAACAGTAGACGATCTTCGTACCCGAGGCGTTGGTCACGATTTGGCACGAAAGCGTGTTTGCTTTGCCACGGATGCTAGCCGCCGAAACGTTCCCACCATTTGCTCCCAGTTCGATCGAGCGCCCACCCACCACCCACCCAGTGCGCCGCTACTGATCATATGGCTTGGCTGTCTCCGGGCTTCTTCTTCTCGGTCGCGCCACAAGCCAAACGCGCCGAACCGACCGTCTCCTCTCGCACTCGCCGTCCCCACGCGGCTTGCTGCCCAGCTGCTCGCTGCTGCCAATTGCCCAACTCTCGCAGAGCAGCGAAGCCCCACCGCTCCACCTCACCATCCACCACCACCAGCTGCCCGGCCAGCCGCGGCGCACTTTTTTACCGGCCGCTCCTAATTATTGCGTTGCTTTCCCTTCCGGCCCCGGCCTCCTTCCTTCCTACCACCTCCCATGTCATATTCCCACCCTCCCCTTATATCACTCGCCACCGCCGCCCACCTCCCCCGCTTGCTACGAGCCAAACCCAACCTGCCTCTTATCACTACCACCACCACCGAGCTCAGCTAGGCAGCAGCAGCGGTCCACACGTACACAACCGAGCTCGCTACCGTGACGTCTCTGCCAGGCCCGGCGAGATGAAGCTCCCGCTGTCGGCCGGGTCGCCGGACTCCTCACCGGATCTGGCCAAGCCGTCGCTGCCGGCGACGTGGTTGATCCTGCACGCGCTCTTCTGCGCCACCTCCATGGCCGTCGGCTTCCGCTTCTCGCGCCTCGTCGTCTTCCTCCTCTTCCTGCCCACCCCGCCCATCAACCCGGCCGCGCACCTCGTCTCCTTCGTCTCCGCGCCCTCCGTCCTCGTCGCCGGCGCCAACGCCTCCGCCACCATCACCACCACCACCACGACAACCACCACCGTCACCACCACCACCACCGTCGCCGAGGCCGCCGACGCGCACCACCAGGTCCATCACGGCCCGGTGTTCGTCGGCCGCCACGCCATCCGCGTCCGCAAGTGGCCGCACCCCGACCCCGCCGAGCTCCTTAAGGCGCACCACATCCTCGCCGCCGTCCAGGACGCCCAGCGCAGCAGCCGACGCCGCGGGGCCGGACCGCCCAGGCCCGTGATCGCTGTTACGCCGACCGCGACATCCGCGCTCCAGGCGCCGTCGCTCACGTCCCTGGCGCACACCCTCCGCCTCGTCGACGGCCCGCTCGTCTGGATCGTCGTCGAGCCTGGACACCGCACCGACGCCGTCGCCGCCGTGCTCTCGCGCTCCACTATCGAGTTCCAGCACCTCGCTGGGCCCGACGGCGCCTCCACCGCGCAACTGCGATTGCACGCCCTAAGGTAGTACTACTGCCAATATCGCACCACTAGATCCCATCCAGCTCCCCTGAGCTCCTCTGTTTGAGTACAAATTCCCCCTCGCTGGCTCGCTCTAACTGAAAAATTGGATCTTTCAGGGAGATACAGAAGCAGAAAATGGACGGCGTCGTGGTGTTCGCCGACGAGAACGGCATCCTGCGGACGGAGCTGTTCGACGAGGCGCAGAAGGTCAAGTCTGTGGGCGCCGTGCCCGTCGGCATCCTGGGCGAGGACGAGGGCACCAAGGAGTCGTTCCTCCAGGCGCCGGCCTGCGACGCGGCCGGGAAGCTGGTGGGCTACCACGTGTCGGAGGAGACGCTGCTGCCGGCGGACGGAGCGACATGCTGCTGTCGAGCAGGATGGAGTGGGCCGGCTTCGTGCTCAACGCGCGGGTGCTCTGGGAGTCGGCGGAGCGGCCCGAGTGGGTGCGCGACCTCGACGCCATCGTCGACGGCGGCGGCGCGCACCTCGACAGCCCGCTCGCGCTGGTCACTGACGCCGCCCGCGTCGAGCCGCTCGCCGGCTGCGGCCAGGCGGCGCTCGCGTGGTCGCTCCGGTCCGATGCTCTGCGCGAGGTCAAATTCCCACACGAGTAAGTTCCGATCCTTCGTCACTGTTGGATTGAATTTCACTTCGCTTGGCAAAAACGACATCGAAATTACGTCGTGGTGCTTGATTATTGCCTACGTTAGTTAGTCTCAGATCTAAGATTTGATTTTGATGGCGCGACACGAATGTACGCTGGGGTCGTGCAAATTATGGTTGGCCATGATGCTCACTGTGTTCCTAAGGTCGGTAGGTGTCGCGCGATTCCTGAAATCAATTCGTGTTAGGCCTCAACCACGTGCCGACCGGACACACTAAGCACCTTTCTAATGAATGATGAACTGTCTTCGCCTACCCTTAGTAGTATCATATACTACGACTAACATGTGTAGATTGTGACGGGTAGTCTATCTCGTTTTCATGCGGATTTCAGGAAAGATTTTCAGTCATTTTGCTGTCCTTTTCTTGCGAAGTAGACCGCCCATTCCGCATACTCCTTAAACTCTGCCATGATATTAGGATTTGTCTGATATACGGATGGAGCAATGTATGTTAAAGTGTATAATCACTGGACATTCGTTTAGTGATGTTTATGGCGTAATAACTTGTTTAGTCAGCAAAGGGGTTACAATATCACATTCAGCTTCCTTTCCCTAAAACACACTTTTATATTCTTCCACATGCTCACTCACCTAATTCAGCTGTCTCACGCTTTGTGTCAAAGAAAGTTGAGCCAGGTCATTCTAAATATTCATACCTATCACGTTATGTTAACATATCACTTCCGGTGATCAAACTTAATGAAACCCAATTAGTAGAAGAGCTACATGTAGTAATGGTTCGAATATGAATGACTATCTTGTCCCTTAATATGGTGCCCATCAATATGTTGGCGAGATGCAGAGCACAGTTTGATGAGTCTTCTTTGTATTTCTGACTGTCATGTAAAATACTTTTGAACAAGATTGAAGAGATGTATCAATCGACAGAATGTGTTATATCACCATGCCGTTTTGCTTAAATTAAACAGTATTTGACTATGTTTCATTTTCGTGCAGATGGAAATTTGATGCTCCTCTAGTAAATGCCGCTTCACATCAGAGTATAGTAAATACTGAAGATGGTCACTAGAGAGCAAATTTTTGTGGAAATTAGAAATCAGGGCACGTCTGATTTTGTGGAGTCTCCAATATGTCTGTGCCTCCTTGTTCCAAGATGTCTCAACTCTTGGGTAACATGAGGCAGCTCAGCTCAGACCGTTTATTTGGACTCTACAGCAAGTGATAGACGATACATCTAAATCACCACCCATGTTCTGTATCATTATGTAAAAATAGAAGATAAAAAAGGTTTAATTATATGCACCATTCATCATTTCTCCAGTAGGTAGAGTTCTTTAGGCGCATGGTTTTCGTGTAATATAGGTCGGAGCTGAGGTGCTGGCGAAATTGGTCTGGGAACTGAGGTTAAGCCATTTGCTTGTGTAATTGTGTCAAGTAATTAATAATGATCATACATGATATATATGGTGTGAGTGCATATCTTCAACGCCAGGTAACTACACAGTTTTTTTGACAATGGCAAACTTCATTCCAAACTTCAAATGTATTTTTTAGAATGTACAGAGAAAAAGCAAAAGGTAGAATCCTATCCATTTGTCATTTTTGCCCAGCGCACAATACAACAAATTTGATTTAAAATTTTGTATACTTGTAGATCTTGACAGTATCTATATCTTGGATTTTTTTCTCGACTTTTAGATACTTAAAAGTGCCGATTTAAACAGTTTCGAAAAAAATGAACTTCATGTAACTCGTGAGCCTTTTGTTCACTCTCGAGTTACACTGAGCGGTGAGTTCCCCTTAGTGGGCTCCTAGGCCTTGGTCCATAGGAGACTGGACAGGGTGCATATCCCTACATAGTATCATGGGCCGACCCCAAATATCGTTTTTTTAATGAAACTGACCCCAAATATCGTTCATAATACCCCAATGCATGCGTCTTCTTATGTTAGTGCTCTCATGAGTTTGTTTTTCAAAGAATTGCAATCATGTTTGTGTCAACCATATATGTCCATTTTTGTAACAATAATTTCTATTTTGATGTATACTTTATTAGTATACTTGAAATATCAATAGTTACCTATCGCCTTGCCCTGTGTTGACACTCAACATAATAAATTCTTGATTTAGGACCTTAAATGTGTGCAAATGTTTTTGGATCTCCAACTTGCTTACATTGTTTCGTCGCATGAGAAACTACAAGGGGAGGCTCTTCACAACCTTCACTGTCGATTGTTGCACGTAGCATATTACTTTGTGGGGTAAGGTTTCTGGCTATCTAATGTGATGAATAATCAAGTTATCAAAGTCAACTCCGTTGTCCAAGGTAGGAACAAAGTCGACACATGCCTTAATGGAGTGCTAGAAAAATTATGCCTACGACGCAGATGCATTAGCTCAGTGTTATCATGATCTCTGTTCTTATAATGAACGCCTTTTGCAAACCTTGTTTCAAATGTATACCTTAGTCACTTCATATTGTTCCACAAAATGTTGTGTATCTAATTTGAATTGTCTTTATGTATCTATGTCACTAGAGATTTAAAATATTATAGAGGTATATTCATTCCACCTAAACAACACACTCAAAATAGTTGAACCCGGCTTGAATTCCAATTAAATTTTATGGCTACATAGATCCTAGGTTGTATGCAGAGTTGCCAACAAGCATTGAGTGATTTTCTCCGATAATCATTGTAGGCATGTTATTTTACAACATCCTGATGTCTGTATGAATTTGTCCTTTTTAGTTTTATATGCTACCATGTGTCGATAATAATTTGTTCATCATTTGCCTGATATTCTCTATTTCACATTTTTTGATGTGAAATATTCATGGTATATTGCCCTTTCAAGATTGTTGCAATCTCACAAGTAGCATGCTTTCAAAATATATATGACATTGACTATGCAATGTGAATATTTTAACATTTGGAATATCTGGTTATATTTTCTATAGACATGCATTATATGTTTACATGTGTGACATACATGACAATCAAAAGGACAATGAAAACCACATGCATTCATTATTTGAGATTAAATTACACGCACATGTTATGAAATAAACTGGAGTTTGCAATTTTCGGATTTTGTTCTGACCCTCACAAAATCTAGTAGTAGATGCAGGGGGTAAACTACATGAATGGAAGTTTGTTAGAGGTTAATAGGTAGGTGGACTAATCTAGATGCATCATCAAGTTGGAGGTGGATGAGCTATGTAATAGTGAAGTAAGTTGTTAGGTCATGTTATATGTTACATCGCACATGCTACTACTATCTGTGTTTTGGAGCGGGGCACGTACTATTACCACTACGTACCACACCACCGGGCGGCTGGTCTTCATGCCGAGTCTTCCTCCGCGCCAACTCGACGTCGTCGTAACCAAGCCCAACCAAATCTCCATGCTCAGTGGTACTTTGACGTCACTATAGGTAGGTCTCCGTGGGTCTTGAGTTCGGTAAGACTCGAGCATGCGCCTGGAATACCGCCACGACACGTTGGTATTGTGGCTGCTCTCAGGTGACTATAATGTAACAACCATCACAACACCGATGTTGTTCGGTGCCACTAAACCTGCCGGACTTCTCGAAGCCAACGTTGAGCGCTGACATGACGTCTTCAAGCGGCTTTAGCACCGGCATGCTGACGACACGCTGGCAGAGCCTGGCGGCATTGTACGGAACGCGGCTGTCGCGGAAGACATAAGAACTGCATGGTCCGTTTTGTAGGCATGGGACGATATGGTTATCGACAACGTCCACAAACGTGCAGTTGGAGAGAAATGTGAGGTTGTCGTCCCTGGCCGTCAGCAAGAGCGGCGGCGGCGAGCCGGCTCCGGAATTGACTCTCAAGATAGGAAACTGAGCTTTAGGCTAGCACTAGGCCCGGGCCCACAGTGGTGCCAACTGTGCCATAGGCACAGGGCCCACTAATTTTTGGGTCCCAAATTTTTGTGTATACTTATGTATTTGTATAGCATCTAAAGGCAAGATTTGGGCTTTATCTGAGCGCGCTAGGCCGCTGGTCCGCGACAAAAGAAACGAAGCAGGCCCTCGTGTGGGCTTATGTGCGAGTGGAATAGGAAACATACCGATCGATCAGGGCCTCTCTTCTAAAAAAACAAAAAGATCGATCAGGGCATCAGGGGGTTGATCAGCTCGCAGGGTCGCAGCGCTCACCATTCCCACGCGGCCACGCCCCGCCGCCGCGCGCACGATCCACGAATTGGAATCGACAGTTCCACTCGTCAGTCGATCGATCGCATCCAGGGGCAGGCGACGGGCGACACCGTCTGCTGTGCCGCGCGACAGTCAGGGCCTGGCGACAGTTCATCTTCTGCTCTTCCTCGGCTGATCGCAGTTCGCAAAAACAGGTATAGCCTTATAGGTGATAGTTCAGTAAATCCTTTATATCCACACTTCTAATTTTTTATCGCATCCACACTTCAATTTTATTTTATTTATTTACTATATCTTGTGTTTCAATAATACATATCTGCATCATTATGGGAAAACATCGGTCCGATTTCCAGAAGCGTAAGATAAATGAAAAGAAAGACAGAATTTGATTAAATCTAAAGAAGGCGATTGGACAAGTTTATTAGAATAGGAACATCACAACTATCACCATCAGTTGATCCTTCTTTTAGGGAACGGGTGAGCTTTATTAATTTAGGTAAATAGAGTTCGTACAATCTTCGACAAGTAGACTCGGACACCCCACACTCACTCTTACCTAATTGTGCTACGCTTGCATTTGCAATTGTTTCTTACAATCGTTCTAGAGATATCGCTAGACTAGAGCTTTCTATTTTGCTCGTGTGGTTGGCATAGTCTTAATTTAACACTTTGTGATATGACCAGGACAGATGGTAGAGCTAAAGACTTCTTTGGAATATACAACTTTCGCTAATTCTACTAAGAAGTGGAATATTTTGAACATAAAATATGCATTACATTTATTTATTACTTCAAAAATTTATGTGACATAGGGCCTGTTTTAAATTTTAGCACAGGGCCCCGGATTTTGCCGGCCCGGCCCTGGCTAGCACGTCATGTATCTTTCATTGTTTCTGCAATTTTCCAAGTTCTATGAATTCAGTTTTCCTAGGTTTGTTTGGATATGAATCGTAGTGTTCTGATATTCTGATTTACTTTTGGATAGACTAGGAAGAGTTGGAGCCACATCACGCCGCGCTCGTCGGAGGAAGTTTTGGAGAGTTGTTAGAGTGGCGCTCAGAAAATATATCTATTCACAAAACCTATATTATTAATGCATTTGGTTAGAATAGAAGGGAATAATTTGTTGGACTGATACATATTTAGATATATACTTACATAGCTTGTGCGATTGCTTTACATAAGTAGTGCACAGAAGAGTGGTGAATTTGCTTAGACACTAACATACATATGTAGTCGACTACATAGTTTCTAAGGTAGCTTTACATAAGGAGTAGGTTAGCCAGTGGTACTTAGGTGTATTTTTAGCGGTTGGCATTGTTGCCTTCATCATGAGAGGGGAAGATGATGATGATTGATGAGTTCTTTGCTTCGCATGGAGAGGGCGAGAACCGGTGCCAGTTCTACGTCGTTGTCGGAAGAGATGAGGTGAGGAAGTATCTAGTGCTCCCACCCATTAGAGTGCTCCCCGTGCTACTGTTAAGAAAAACATTTCTAATCTTTTTGAAACAATCTACATATGAAAAATCGACGTTCACAATGTATGTATGTACAAACTCCAAAATAATTTACCTCCAAACTCGAAATAAACTCCGAGAAACAAAAAAAGACAAATTGGGACTGAATAGTGTCACTGTGTGACAAAAAGACAAAACCAAAAATGGCACTATTTATAGATTTGTATTTTTTGATTCTCACTGTTCATTTCGAGTTTAGAGCTGAATTTTTTCGAGTTTGTACAAACACGCCTTTTGAACCTCCACAATTTCACGTAGAAACTTTTGAAACATTTAAATTTAACTTTCTTGGCTCCTTTTTTTCTCACGATTTTTTTGATATATTAAACGCATTTTTTCGACATCGTATGCAAAAGTTATGCCCCTGCAAAGTTTTTTTTTCTGTTTTTTGCAAAAAAGGTCAAAATTCATATTTCAAAATTTCTATACCAACTAGACACTAAAACGAAACTACATGTCAAAGGATTTTATTTTTTGAACTTTTTATCATTTTCTTTTCTTCTTTACAGAACTGAAAAGGCGATCCACGCGGGGGGGGGGGTAGGGGGGCGTGAGAGGGAAAAAAAATTTCTGTGGCGCACCCACCTCCATGCGCCACAGAAATGTGACTTTCTGTGGCGCATGGAGGTGGGTGCGCCACAGAAAGTCACATTTCTGTGGCGCACACTCCCCATGCGCCACAGAAAGTCACATTCTGTGGCGCACATGACAAGGTGCGCCACAGAAAGTCACATTCCTGTGGCGCATGTGGCCTGGTGCGCCACAGATATTTTTTTGTGGCGCATGGCTACTTGGTGCGCCACAAAAGTGATCCACAGAAAGGCACTTCCCTACTAGTGATTGCCCAATAGAGGGAAGCAACACACACAACATGCAGGTTTGTACGAAAAGGCAACCGTTTAGCAATCCACCAAAAGTAATGAGTAAAACAAGTAGGTCTAACATAGTCACCAAGTGCAGTGCTCACAGAACTCCAAACGAAAATTGCAGCAGGCCAAGTGAAAAACAGATGAGAAATGGTTTCATTTTCCGGGCAAAAACGGCAAGTGTAATTCCCGACCCACTTTCTTTTTCTCATATTATCCTTTGTAGCAATTGTATTATGCCAAATAAGCCACATCCAGATTTTTATTTTCAATGGGAGTTTTGCTTTCCACAAGTGTCTGAATGATCTATCAGAACCACTTGACGAGAGTTTCTTATACATTGATTTAACAGAAAATTTCCCATTTTTATTAGACTTCCACCATGGGCGATCTCTCCCTACTCCCAAAGCTACCGCCAGCAGAGAGCTCCTAAGGGCTCCAGCCTGGCTTTGGGCAATAGGGTCTAGCCATCTTCGGAAAGACATAACCCAGTTCCTCTCAGACATCTCACGAACTGTCAGGCTTTGTTGCTCACAAATCTCAAACAGCTGAGGGAGACTCTCAGAAAGAGGAGAATGAGTTAAATGCACTGGCGGTCCTAATTCTTTCACCGAAGTGTCAGTTGAGTCCTAATTCTTTCAAAATGCACATCACAGTCCCATATCTTTTCAAATCGTTCATCCGAGGTCCTAAGTTGACCCGACCAGCGTAAACCTGCCCGCGTGGCGCTTTGACAACTGCCACGTTGACTGTAATTTACAAAAAAGCCCCCTGAGTTATATTTCTTCTAAATCATGGTCTTGCATGCGGCAGTCGGACGCCGCCGCTCTCTCTGTCGGGTCACTCGGCTGAGTTGGAACGGCTCTCCATCGTCGTCTCTATATAGAAGCCTCGGCCTCCCGTAGCAGATGCCGCGGAGCCGCTCGGTGAGGTGGCCGATGTCGTCGACGCCGGGGAAGAGGACGTCGCCGCAGGCACGCTCCGGGTAGGAGCATGGTTCGTGCTGGCACGCGTGCTCGAGCTCCTCCGCAGCTACTCCGTAGCACATATTCACATACACGAGTTGTGAGCTAAGCAAGCAGGCAGACACGTCAAATCTATCGATCGATTCATGCGTGGTGGTAGGTGGATGGATTAGTAGCCGGAGGTGTGGTGCGGTGGTGCGTGCCGCCGACGCGCATGTGCGTGAGTGAGGAGCGAAGCGTGACGCTGCCACCTGCAGTGGACGCTCGCGACGAGGAGGCCTGGCGCGGGGACCGAGGAGGGAAGGCAGCGCCTCTGCCTCCTCCTGCTGCTGCCGGCCCGAGGCAGTGGAGAACGGACGCGGTTGACCCGCGACCAGATCGAAGTGGGGATAGAGGAAAAGGCCGGCGGCGCCTGGTGTACGGGCTCAGAGCTGCCGTCCAGCAACCAGATCGATTAGCGACGTCTCGGCTCGATTCCTTCTACCTCTAGGACATAGTAGGCAACGGCGCACCTCTTGGACATAGTGGAGATATTCGGGGTGGAGCAGATCGACGGGGACGACGGCGACAGCCAGCCTCAGAGCCGCAGAGCGCGCTCATGGCGAGCTCGTTAGCGAGCAACATGAGAGAGGAACAACAGCGCTAGGAGAGGGGAAAAGAAGAGGGAAGCTAGGGCTACCTACTAGACATAGAAGCGGATGATGGTTGTAAGGCGGGAATCTGAGCGGGGAAGAGAGGTTCATGCGGTGGAGGAGATGAACATGACATGACTTTGGTGGGCTGCTGAAACTTGATAGATTTGTAAATAAAATGGGACTGTGATTTGGAAGAAACACAACTTGAGGGAGCTTTCTGTAAAAATTAACGTTTGACCAATACACCCCATATGGCTCCGTCGACGTGGCAGTGGCCAAAGCGCCACGCGGTCAGGTCAGCGTTGGTCGGGTCAAATTAGGACCTCCGATGAACGACTTAAAAAGATACGGGACTGCGATGTGCATTTTGAAAGAATTAGGACTCAACTGACACTTCAGTGAAAGAATTAGGACCGCCCGTGCATTTAACTCGAGGAGAATCTCCAAGCCACGCATCATGCCAGAAACTGGTTTCATTTCCACCAATAACCACCATTTTTCTGCCTTGCAGATAATACTTCTTCACCTTCTAAGGTCTTTCCAAATAGGGGAATCATTTTGCTTAAGCCTCACATCCCAAATTCCTTGGTTTATTCCATATTTAGCCCGAACTAGCTCCTGCCACAAACCATCACCACTTTCTAATTTCCACCACCATTTACACAACAAGGCAATGTTAAGGAGTTTCAGGTTTTTGATACCCAAACCACCTTTCTCTCTAGGTCTGCAAATGAATTGCCATTTTACCATGTGGTATTTCTTTTTTTGCCCCACATTCGCCCAAAAGAACTTCCTAATGATTTTGGTTAAGTTTTCCAAGTTGGTATCATGCAAAAGATACATGGACATCATGTAGATCAGGGCCCCACTGAGGGAGGACTGGATCTGAACGAACTTACCACCAATCGATGATGT
Organism: Poa pratensis; assembly: GCA_947311845.1. Taxonomy (NCBI): domain Eukaryota; kingdom Viridiplantae; phylum Streptophyta; class Magnoliopsida; order Poales; family Poaceae; genus Poa; species Poa pratensis. The sequence goes on from CAMZMU010000050.1 coordinate 10,717,574, forward strand.
GTTTCCAATCCATCCATCTAGTTTCTTTCTGAGTTTGTCACAAACCGGATCCAAATCTGCTACCTGCAGTCGAGAGCCGCTCACAGGGACTCCCAAGTATTTCATAGGCCAGTAACCAAGTTGGCACCCGAACATATCTGCGTATTGGAGGCCCTTCACACCATCCTCCAAAACCATCATAACTTCACTTTTACTGAAGTTAATTTTCAGACCTGACATGGCCTCGAACATATAGAGAATAAGCTTCAAATGAACAGCTTGATTTATATCATCTTGAATCAAGAGAACGGTGTCATCCGCATATTGCAAAATTGCAACACCATTAGCAATTAGATGAGGCACCAAACCGACAACCAAACCATTATCTTGAGCTTGCCTTACCATTTTCGCTAAATTCTCAGCTGCCATGTTAAAAAGGAAGGGAGAGAAAGGATCACCTTGTCTCACCCCTCTATGGCTAGCAAAATCCTTTCCCCTGGGGTTGTTAATTTTTACACACAAAGTTCCATTCCTGACAATGTCATTCACCCACCGACACCACTTGGGACTAAAACCTTTCTGAGACACACATTTGAGTAGGAAATTCCAATCCACCTTATCATAAGCCTTCTCGAAATCAAGTTTCAAAACAATACCCTGCTATTTTTTCTTGTGTGACTCATGCAGAATTTCCTGCAAGGACATCACCCCATCCATAATGTTTCTACCTTTTATGAAAGCATTCTGACAGCCAGAAATCAACTTCCCCATGAAAGGTTCCATCCTCACAGTAACAACCTTCATTAAGATTTTATACAGGACCTGCAGCAAGCAAATGGGCCTATACTTTTGAATAGAGTCAGCATCCGGAGTTTTTTGAAGTAAAATAATCATCCCAAAATTCAGCCGATACAGGGCAAGCCTCTCAGCATGCCAATCAGCAAACATTTTCATTATATCATCTTTAATTATATCCCAGCAACTCTGAAAGAACTCAACAGGCATGCCATCAAGACCAGGCGCTTTATTTTTCACCATCATATCGAGGGCATCTTTCACCTCTTTTACACTAAACGGTTTATCAAGAATATCGATATCCTCTTGAGAGAGTTTCTCTTCCTCACCCCACACTCCTGAGTCCAAGGAGAGTCTATCCCCCTCCCCATGTCCAAACAACATTTTATAATATTCAGTAGCATGCGCCAAGAGGGCTTCAGTGCCCTGAATAAAAGCATTATAATTTTTCAACGTGTACATTGTATTTTTCCTTTTCCTCCCATTCGCAATCTTATGAAAGTAAGATGTATTCGCATCGCTCTGAAGCAGCCATCTCTCACTCGATCTACTAAACCAATATTTTTCTTCCTCTTCATAAATTTCCATTAACCACTTCTGAACTTGAGACTTTCTAGCATATTGATCACAAGACAGTAAGCCGGATTCCTCCGCCAGTTCCAAACCACCCAACTCCTCTGTTAACTCTTTTTTCCTTTGAATAGCATCACCTCTGACATTAGCCCCCCAGCCTTTAAGGCTATTTTTTACTTTCTTTATCTTTCCTTGAATTCTTCCAATGATGTCCACTGCATCGACAAAGGAATTCCAGGCTAAAGCGACCCTAGCCTGGAACTCAGGATGCGAAATCCAACCTTTCTCAAAACGAAATTCTCTTTTTTTTAAATCAATCTGTTCCCCGGTATCCAACAACAAAGGGTTGTGATCCGACATCACTCTTTGTCGTGGGGTAATCACGGCAGATGCCATACGGGGTGGCTTAACTTGGGTGTGAGCCAGGCAACGTAGGATTCACAGAGAGGTTGCACACGCAGAGTTTACCCAGGTTCGGCCCCTCTGTATGAGGTAAAGACCTACTCCTGCTTGTATGTATTTGGATCTGAATGGGGTGTACAATGGTGTGCGCACCAAAGCTTGCGGGTGCTCCGGAGGCTATGGAATGAGATGAGTCTGCCTCTAGGGTTGCTCCTTGCCGGCTTTATATAGGGAGCCGGCTAGGGTTTACAGGGAATGACGGGTTCCGCTGGCGGCGCTAGCTATCCTGCCTACAAGTGCGGCTTCGTGGAGCGCACTCTTCGGGATACACAATCGCAGACTGATTCGAAGATATCTGCTGCCGCCTCCCTGAGCCGTCATACCGGGATCCTCGGGGACCCGGTATCCTGGAAGATGTACACGGGTGGGCTTTGGGCCACCCGGCCTTGAAGGCCGACTCGGGGTCCTGGGCCTACCCGGTTGGGCATCCCCCCATCATTAGCCCCCGAGTTCGTCAGGGACTCGTCTCCGGCTTGGTCTTCGTCTTGCGAACTGTCGGGTCGTGTCGTTGAACGAACTCCTGAAACAGAGAAAAAGAAAACAACGGCTCGGAGTGGTGGATTTTGGCTTTTAACGTCCGATCTAACTCAAGTTTTTGTTTGATGCCGGCTTGTGCCCGTCGGGACGTTTGCCATCCCGACTCGCCTCGGTGCGGGTTGTCTCCTTGCGTTCTCCGTCTGACGTCACGGTATCTTTGACCGTTTGTCCTGTAGTGTTTGTCTGTCTGACGCCGAGTCGATTGATGGGACTTGACGGCGCATCGACTGCCTCCACCTCGGGATGGAGCAGTGGCAATGATGACGTTCCTTGACCCGCACGCGCCCGATCCATCGGTCCAAAACGTCGTGACAGAGCGACGTGGCCAAATCTGAGCCGCATTTTCGGCACACTCCCGTGGAAACCGAGGCGTCGCGCGGGAATCGAGGCGTCGTGCGACGTGGCGATAGTGGGCGACGTGGGCGACGTGGGCGACGCGGGCGGCGCCATTGACTGCGGTAACGGCTCCACTCACTGTGCCTATTAAAACGGCAGGGGAGCGCGGCTGGTGAATTCATTCTTCACCTCTTCCTTGCGCTCGCCGTCTCTCCGCAAGCAGTCCGCGCCTGAGTTCTTCGCCGCATCGCCGCTGCAGCCATTGGACATTCTTGCTCCTCCCCCTCTCTTCTGGCCAAGATGGTGGCGCCCAAGAACAAGTGGGAGAGGTCGTCAGTGATGACGCAGGCGCTGGAGCAAGCCGCCAACGAGGGTTTGTTGCCGCCGGCGTCGGAGCGTCGGTGGCGCATCGCCTACGCGGATCCTCGCCCGCGGCCATCGCCGGGCGAGTTCATTGCCTTCCTCGCGTTCCTCGAGCGCGGGTTGGGCTTCCCCACGTCGGAGTTCTTCCGGCGCTTCCTGGACTTCTACGGGCTTCAGGTACATGACCTGACGCCCAACTCGATCCTCCATCTCGCCTGCTTCGTCACCCTGTGCGAGGGCTACTTCGGGTGCGCCCGTTCTTCCCGTTGTGGCTGTGGATCTTCCACGGCAAGCTGGGGAAGGGCGGCGACATGGCGCCCTGCGGGGGCCTCAACTTCCAGGTCCGCGGCGACGTCGACTACCTGGATCTCGGCCTCCCCTCCAAAGTTTATTGGAGGAAGTCGGGCTTCTACATGCGGGAGCCGGCGCCTGACGGCGAGATCGGGATTCCCTGCTTCTCGCCATCGCCGAGCCGGCCTCGCAATCTTCAGGAGCTGCCGCGCGACGCCGACTTGCCCATGGTGCGCCGGCTGATGGCACGGCTTCAGGAGCTGAAGAATGGAGGGCTGACGGGTCTGAACCTCATTGCCACCTGGGTGAAGAGGAAGATCGCGCCTCTGCAGCTCCGGCCCTCGCTGATCTGCGAGTACAAGGGGACGAAGGACCCGCAGCGCCACGACCCGACATTGTTCGAGTCGGTAGAGCAATTCACGCTGCGGATGAAGCGTGTCACGGTCCACCCGGTATCCTTGGGTTGCCTCCGACCCGCGGAGACGCTCCCACGGTGCTTGCCGGTCCCAACGACGTCGTCGAGCGCGACTCCGACGACGAAGCCGACAGCGCCACCATGGCCAACGAGGCCGCCTTCTCCTCCCGCCAACCGATCCCCATCCTGTCTGAGGATGAGGAGGAAGGAGAAGAAGGAAGAGAAGAACGCGCCGGGTCCAAGAACCCGGCGCCTGCTGAAGATGATGATGAAGATGATCAGCCGCTCCGCATCCGGCGGAGGCGTAGGCCTGCGGCTGAGGACGCCGGGCCCAACTCCAAACGCTCCAAGTCGGCGAACCCGACGCCGCCGCCACCGGAGCGATCGGCTGGGGCTGCCGTGCAGCGCACCGTCGTTGCCGAGCGGAGGCAGAAGGCCTTGCGGGACATCCCTGCGAGGGCCCGCGCCGACTCGCCTCCCGCGCCTCGCTTCCGAGGGGTTCGGACCTCAACTCTTCCACCTGCGGGTGACAGGTCTGCTGCTGATCCTCATCCAAAGTTCCGTTGGAAACGCTATCTTGAGTTTGACCCGTGCGAGTGTCGCAGGGCTGAGGACGCGTCCCTCAGTGACATGGAGGACGCGCTGGAGAGCGACTCCCAGCGGGCGGAGCCCGCCGCGCACGTCACGGAGCCGACCACGAGAGCGCCGAGTCCTCCGCCTTCCGTCGGCGGAGGCGACGAAGTTATTGTGCCCCCTCGACCCGAGGGGGCCACTATTGATGACACCGTGCCGGCTGGCACAGGGTGCCACGCCTGTGCCGGAGACGGCGCTGGTGGTGACGACGACTCGCGCCGCCGCGACGGCTTCCTCATCGGGTGGGCTGACTGCCCAGCCCCCGAGCTCCGTCCCGGGCGCGTCTGCTCCCGGCCTGACTTCCGAGCCGCCATCCAAACAGCGATGGATGCGCACCAGGTACGTAGAATCTTTCTTGCACCTGTTGCGTCCGTAGCGTATATGTAGCCCCCAAGGCCCGAGTCGTGTTCGTAGAAAGCGGCTTGGGTCTTCATAGTTTTCTGGATGCGAAGTTTGGCGAATAGCGTAGTCCTTGGTTTGCCAATGTCGATGTAGAGGCAGGCCGGTGGCGGGTGTGTATGCCACTCGGGACGTAGCCCCCGAGTTCCTGACTTGGCGTATTATTTTTTGTTGGGGCTAGCCCCCGGGTTAGCAAGTGTTGGTGTAGAGGTAACCCGTGGCGTAGCCCCCATGCCTCTTCCTGATTGATTATTGTCTTGTGAACTGCAGGAGCTGTCCTGGCTCCTCGAAGCCGAACAGCAGGAGACCCGCCGCCTGCAGGAGGAGCTGAAGAAGGCGCGCGACGGCTTCATCTCCGTCGCTGAGCACCAGCAACTGCTGGCCGCGCAGGAGAGCCGGCACACGCAGGCGTTTGCCGCGGTGCAGGAATCCTGCGAGCGGCTCAGCAAGCAGAAGGAGGAGGCGGACGCCGCCCTCACCCAGGCGACCAAGGGGTACGGCGAGGACCTCGAGAAGCTCGAGCGCAAATCCGCGAGGCCGAGCGCGAGATGAAGGAGCTGACCGAGCGGCTTGCCACCCTCGCCGTTGGCATCTGGGGTAAAGATTTCATGCGACCTTTCAGTTTGTGCCTACTTGACTTGTGGCCTTGTTGTTGATTTTTGTTTTGTTGAACAGGCGAGGAGACGGCTGGCCTGACGTCTGCGGAGCATGTCCACCGGCTCGGAGTCTTCGCCCGTGACGTTCACGGCGGGCCAGCAAGGTCGTCCAGATGCTGTCGCCCAAGGAAGGTGTCCCCGCACCCGTCTGCAAGGTGTTGCGGGTTCTGGAGCTGATGCCCCAGGTGATCACCTGGGTGCGGGAGTCGTCGGCCCGAGCCGGCGCGTGCATTGCCCTCGGGCTTGTGCGGGCCGGTACAGGCAGACGAACGTGGACAAGATCACGGCCAGCATCCCACCGATAGCAGCGGCCGGGAGATCGATCTGCAGCCGGTGCTCCAGTACTGCGCCCCTTACGCCTGCCGGGCTGCCAAGATGGTCGACCACGACGACTTCGTCTTCGACGTGGTGCCTGAGGGCAACGACCTTGGCGAGGTGGCGGACAGGGAGCCGGCGTCGGAGTACCTTTTTGAAAGGGCTTCAGCTCTGCCACCGCCGGCTGCGACGAACGAGGCGTCGACGTCTTCTGCTCGGGCGGCTCCTCCGTCTTGAAGTTTGCTCCCCTGCTTTCAAAAGAGGGGTTATTTTGAAGTAGTTAGGGTTTGTCGCCTGCGGGCGAAAAAATATTATGTAATGAAACAAGTATGATATGTGCCGGGTTGCGTTTCAGCGTGCGCCTCTGCGGCTTATTAATCTTTGTTTTGGCACTCCCATGCTTGTTTTTTGTGCGCTTTTCGTCACTTTGTTTGTTTTTCGCTTGTTTTGTAAGCTAGTCGATCGTGCGACCTCGCCAAGTGTGCTTCGCGTGATTTTTTCGTGACGCGCGCGGTACCCATGGTGACAAAGTCCGAGTGCGGCTTCATTGTCAAGTTAGGTTTGAACCGGCTGCACTACTTCTTCACTTTGTGCGGGTAGCTGACGACTTGGGAGAAAACAACAATTTTGTGATTTTGCTTCGTGAGCAGGGGGTCCAGTGGTGAGCCGCGCATCATGGCATCCGGCTCTCTTTGACAACCCATCAATCATATAACGTGTGAGTAGGAAGAATAAAGACTCGAAAGCATGATTGAATCGAAACGATAGCCCCCGAGCGTGCCGGGTATGTATCGACTTTATTTCCTTGATTGATTACACAGCATTACAATGGATACTATGTATAATAGGGGCGAAGCAGGCTGATGTTCCATGGACGCTTGGTCTCCTCTTCCGACTTGGAGCTTTTGTTCGGCTCACGCAAGTCGACGAGGTGGTAGGAGCCGTTGCCCATCGCTTTGCTAACGACGAACGGTCCTTCCCATGGTGCCGAGAGCTTGTGCATCCCTTTCGACTTTTGGATGAGCCGAAGAACCAAGTCGCCTTCCTGGAAAGAGCGACTTCTAACCCGGCGGCTGTGGTAGCGGCGCAGGCTTTGCTGATATATCGCCGTCCTGGAGAGTGCGAGTTCGCGAGCTTCTTCCAGGAGGTCGACGCCGACTAGGCGGGCTTCTTCATTTTCTTCCTCGTTGTAGAGGGCGACCCGAGGCGAGTCGTGCTCGAGGTCGGTCGGCATGACGGCTTCCGCCCCGTACACCATGAAGAATGGCGTGTAGCCGGTGGAACGGTTTGGAGTCGTTCTGATGCCCCAGAGTACGGCTGGTAGCTCGTCCAGCCAGCAACCCGGTGTTCGCTCCAGTGGGACTTGAAGTCGCGGCTTGATCCCGGCTAGCACTGTCTGGTTCATTCTTTCCGCCTGCCCGTTTGATTGCGGGTGGGCGACAGACGCCAAGTCGAGACGGATGCCTTTTTGTTTGCAGAAGGCCTTCATCTCTCCTTCAGCAAAATTTGTGCCGTTGTCAGTGATGATGCTGTGCGGGTAGCCAAATCGGAAGATGAGCTTCTGGAGGAACTTGGTTGCGGTCTTGCCGTCGAGTTTCTTGATAGGTTCAACTTCGACCCATTTGGTGAACTTGTCGACTGCGACGAGCAAATGTGTCATGCCACGAGCTGTTTTGAACTTGCCCACCATGTCTATTCCCCAGACTGCGAATGGCCATGTCAGAGGGATGGTCTTCAGAGCCGCGGCGGGTAGGTGATCCTGCCGGGCGTACTTCTGGCACCCGATGCACCGACGGACGATGTCGACTGCATCCTGATGTGCAGAGAGCCAGAAAAAACCGTGCCTGAACGCCTTGGCGACCAGGTTGCGAGCGCCGACATGGTGGCCGCAATCTCCCGAGTGGATCTCATGAAGGATGCGCCTTCCCTCTTCCGGCTCGACGCAGCGGAGGAAAACTCCCGATGTGCTGCGTTTGTAGAGCTCGCTGTTGATGATGGCGTAAGCTGAGGCCCGGCGCACGACTCGCCGTGCTAGGACCTCGTCGGCTGGCAGCTTTTTGGTGGTGAGGAACTCGATGTAGGGTTCCCTCCAGTCGCTTGTTTCTTGGGTTACCGCCACCAGAATTGTATCTGATGATGGCGGGTTGGCGATGTCGACTTCGGCCGGCGGGCGTACCGACGGGTTGTGTAGGTGGTCGAGGAAGACGCCGGGTGGGACTCGGTCCCGCTTAGACCCGAAGCGAGAGAGTGCGTCAGCCGCCTCGTTCTTCCTCCGGTCGATGTGCTCCAGCTCCATGCCGGCGAAGTGGCCGCCGACTTGATCGACGAGCCGGCGGTAAGCCGCCATGTTGGGATCATTTGCATCCCAGGTCCCCATCGTTTGCTGAACGACGAGGTCGGAATCGCCATAACATTTGATACGGCTGACTCCCATCTCCTTGGCCACGCGTAGGCCGTGTAGGAGGGCTTCGTACTCGGCGACGTTGTTGGTGCAAGTGAAGTGTATCTGCAGCACATATCGCATCTTGTCGCCTTGGGGAGAAGTGAGGACGACTCCAGCCCCCGAGCCCTCATACATCTTTGACCCGTCAAAGAACAAGGTCCATCTGCCGGCTTCATAGGTTGGAGCCGGCAACTGTGTCTCCATCCAGTCGACGAGGAAGTCGGATAATGACTGCGACTTGATCGCAGTGCGGGCTGCGTAGCTGAGGCCGAAAGGCTGCAGCTCGGAGGCCCATTTGGCGACGCGCCCAGTTGCCTCTCTGTTGCGGATTATTTCAGCTAGGGGAGATGAGCTGACCACCGTCATCGGGTGGCCCATGAAGTAGTGTCGCAATTTTCTTGAAGCAAAGAAAACACCGTATACAAGTTTTTGATAATGCGGGTAACGTTGCTTCGAATCCGTCAGGACTTCGCTGACGTAGTAAACTGGCCGTTGGACCAGTTGCTCGTGGCCTCGGCGCGCTTGTCGTTGAGGTGGTGGCGCAGATCCGGAGCGGAGTGATTGGAGCGTGCCTGCGCCTGGTTATTGTTGATGGTGTGACGGGCGTCGTTGCGGGCGAGCCGGGGCAGGTTGCCTCCGGCCCTCGCGTTGCTCGACACTGCCGGCTCCTCGTGCCGACTGCGTGGCGGCTGTGGGGCAGCATCACGCCTGGGGGAACCCTTGTTTCCCTGGCTTCGGTGTGGTGCCGAGGCCGTTTTCTCGATGGGAGGCGCCCTGGAGTAGAGCTTGCCGTCGGATTGCGACATGTTCTCCTGCAGCTCCAAAGCCTTGTCCACCAGCTTGCACCCCTTGCTCCAGTAGGGGTTGTCCTTGACCCGGATCCTCTTGAAGAGAGAGGCAGCGGCAGTCATGCAATCGACTGGGGTGCCGAAGATTGCGAGGTCGGCGTCGTCGTCGCTCCGCGGCTGGGGTTGTGGACGAGCCGGGTTCGGAGGAGGCCGCGGCGCCGGAGGCGGCATCGCCGGGCGAAGTTGAGGCGGAACTTGACTCGAGCCGCCGGGCTGGGCCCTGCGGCACTCGTCACGCTGCCTCTCCAGCTCTGTCTCGCGCGCGAAGGCGTTGTCGAGCGCGCGAGTTGGTGCATCAGGGTTAAGCCGCGACTTGCGGTTTTTGTGATGCCGAGTGACCACGGAGAGAGCGGTCGACTGAGCATCGACCTCCAGCTCCTTCTGGCGGATCTCCTCCTGCTGGAGGGCCATCTTCCGACGCAGCTGCTCAAGCTGTGTCGCCTGATCGACGACGTTTGCCAGCGTGATCGGGGTGCTGAGCGGGTCAGCCACCCGACCTGCTTGTCCTCGCAGGGCGGCGAGAGATTCGTCGCGTTGCTGCTTTTCGCGAGCCTCCTGCTCGCGCCGTGCCTGGTCGCGCTGCTTCTGCGCGTTGGCCTCTGCTGTGGCGGCGTTTGTTGCCGCGGGTTTGGCAGAGTTTGCCGCCTCGCCCGTCATGTAGATGTGGGCGGGTGTCGCCGTGCCGTCCGAGGCCAGATCAGTCGAGCCCTCCGACTCATAGTCGAGAACGGGCAAGATCGACCCGGTGTCGTCGTCGTTCGAGATCTGGACGGTCTCGGCAGATGGAGCGGGTGCAAAGTGGTTTGCAACCGCGTTGTCGATGGCGGCCTCGTCAAGCGGGTCGACGGGGAGGAGGTACCATCGTAGTTGTTGGCGACTCCTTCCTCATCCGAGCCGCAGAAGCCGACGTAGGCGGTGACTGCGGTCCCGAACGGGATTGCCATCGCGCGAGTGATCGGGGCGTAGTTGGGCCTGCCCCAAGTGTGCGGATCGGCGACGTAGCCGATCCCTCCGTGCTCGAAGTAGCTGCCGGTGACGATGTCACCGCGACCCGACATGGCTTGAGGGCTGAAGTAGACGCCAGTGCCGGGTTCAGGACTCTCCATGAAGTAAATTCCAGCGATCGCTGGCCCCACGGTGGGCGCCAACTGTCGTGGGGTAATCACGGCAGATGCCATACGGGGTGGCTTAACTCGGGTGTGAGCCAGGCGACGTAGGATTCACAGAGAGGTTGCACACGCAGAGTTTACCCAGGTTCGGCCCCTCTGTATGAGGTAAAGACCTACTCCTGCTTGTATGTATTTGGATCTGAATGGGGTGTACAATGGTGTGCGCACTAGAGCTTGCGGGTGCTCCGGAGGCTATGGAATGAGATGAGTCTGCCTCTAGGGTTGCTCCTTGCCGGCTTTATATAGGGAGCCGGCTAGGGTTTACAGGGAATGACGGGTTCCGCTGGCGGCGCTAGCTATCCTGCCTACAAGTGCGGCTTCGTAGAGCGCACTCTTCGGGATACACAATCGCAGACTGATTCGAAGATATCTGCTGCCGCCTCCCCGAGCCGTCATACCGGGATCCTCGGGGACCCGGTATCCTGGAAGATGTACACCTGGTGGGCTTTGGGCCACCCGGCCTTGAAGGCCGACTCGGGGTCCTGGGCCTACCCGGTTGGGCATCCCCCCATCACTCTTGGAATTTTTCTAATTTGAGTTAAGGGGAAGAGATTTTCCCACTCATTATTCATCAAAACTCTATCAAGTTTCTCCAGGGTGGGATCATGTTGGTTGTTGGTCCAAGTATAATGGCCCCCATACATGTCCACTTCCCTCAAGGCAGCAACACTTATAATGTCATTGAACAACACTAAAAACCTCGTAACAACCCCATTTTTATTCTTCTCATCCGAGAACCGCAAGATGTTAAAATCACCCCCAATCACCGTAGGAAGAGACAAGTTTGTACAAATTTCTTTGAGTTTCGAAAGGAACTCCTCTTTCTCGTCATCCTGAGCAGCACCATACACCACAACCAAACACAACTCTTTTAAAATTTTCTTATCAAAAACATGAGCCAGAACATAGCAACGACCAACGGAAGAACTGATGACATTAAATCTAGAGGATTTAATGCCACACAGAATCCCCCCAGATCTGCCAACCGAGGGAGCCCAGAGCCAAGAATAAATATTGTCAGGATCAAATTTCCTCCACACCGATTGGTCCATTTTTTTCTTCATTGTTTCCTGAAGGCCTACTAAATCAACCTGATTGTTAAACAAAATATCTCTCAAGGAAAAAGAAAAGCCTTTTTTTCCCACACCCCGACGATTCAAGAAGAGACCTATCATGATAATTATCTTTTGGTTTTACTTCTAGTCCTGGGTCCCACCACAACATCACGCAAAGGGTGATGCTTGGTGCCCCTGCCATGGGAAGCCGTGCCACTAAGGGACACTCCCTGAGTAATTTTCTTAGAGCCAGAGTTTTTCTTAGCATTTTTCCTCGATCTTTTCGAGACCACAGGAGTGAATTCCACCTCCTCCGCATCCAAATCCTCATTACCAACCTCTCCCTCGGTGCAAGAGTCACCATTTACTGTTTCATTATCATTATTTAGAGTTTGCTCACCACTATTTTCTTTAAGAGATTTCTTATTATTCTCAGCTTGATCAATAACTTTCTGTTTCTGATTAACTAAATTATCTCGGGCATGTTCAAGATCTTTAAGCATATGAATGGTTTCAATAGGCAAAGAAGAAGCATCAATGCCAATTTCTAAAGCCTTACTCAAAATTTCCTCATCCTCTAATATAGAGAAAGAATTAACAGAAGTAATCTTATCATTTTTTTTACATTCAGAGTTGTCACGGCTAGCAACATGAGCCATAGCCTTCTGCAGAATAGTAGTATTGATCCCTCCACCAGCTTCAACATGAGCACTTGAATATACCAGCAATTACATTCTGACTAGCATCATCCTTGAATATACCAGCATGCTCCGGGCTAGGTGCTAACTCAATGATGTGCACTGCAGAGGAGAACACCTGAGTAGCACCCGCAGATTCAGACGATACAACCCCATTTTTGGATGATGATTCCGAAGACATCTCCCTACTATCCTCCGGAGATTCCACCACAGGAGCACGATCAGCAGACTGCCTCCTCTCCATTTGTCTTTTCCATTCATTTCTTTTGTCACTGTTAGATTTCGCCAGTTGTTTCAGAAATTCTTTATAGGTGAGTTCCATTTGCAGTGGTTCATTGGGATTCTCCACAACCCCATTAGTAATTCTAGGCCTAGCCAAATACTCTAGATATTGAGAGTAATAGTCCATAGCAGGCATTTTTCCTGACCCCCATCAGCGGAACCAACCAAGTTGTCAGTGGACACAACCATCGCTGAACTGTATCCCAACTTCTTTATGTTTGCTTCAAACGAAGACTCATCATCAACTTAACAAGAAAATAAAGCACCTTCGATCCGATCGTGGTGGCGAATATTTGAGTTTTGAGTTTGGCACACATCTGAAGGCCTGTGGAATAGTGCCACAGCTTACGCCCGCCGGAACACCGTAACGCAACGGTGTGTCCGAGCGACGTAATCGTACTTTATTAGATAGCGTGCGGTCTATGATGTCTCTCACCGACTTGCCCGTATCGTTTTGGGGATATGCGTTAGAAACAGCCGCATTCATTTTAAATAGGGCTCCATCCAAATCCGTTGAAACGACACCGTATGAGGTATGGCATGGTAAGATACCTAAGCTGTCGTTCCTGAAAGTTTGGGGTTGTGAGGCTTATGCCAAGAAATTGCAGCCTGACAAACTCGAACCGAAATCGGAGAAGGTCATCTTTGTAGGGTATCCGCGGGAAACCATAGGATACACCTTCTACCACCAAGCCGAGGGCAAAACGTTTGTCGCTAGAAACGGCACCTTTCTCGAGAAGGAGTTTCTCGCTAAAGGAGTAAGTGGGAGGAAAATAGACCTCGACGAGATAGTTGATCCTGAACTCGAAATTCCGAGTGGCGCAACGGAAATGTTCCTGAACCGTCCTCCATAACAATGGAGTGGGAGAAAATGTCGAGGAGCTATTATACCTCGTAGGTCTAGAAGAACCCGTACATCTCCTGAGTGGTACGGTAATCTTGTTTGCACCGTCATGTTGATTGAACAAGACGAACCTACGAATTACAAAGAGGCAATGGAAGGACCCGAGTCCGAGAAATGGCTTGAGGCCATGAAATCCGAAATAGGATCCATGTATGACAACAAAGTATGGACTTTGGTGGAGATTCCCGAAGGGCGCAAGGCCGTCGAGAATAAATGGATCTTTAAGAAGAAGACTGATGCTGACGGTAATGTAACCGTCTATAAGGCTCGGCTTGTCGCAAAGGTTTCCGACAAGTTCATGGAATTGACTACGATGAAACCTTTTCACCGGTAGCGATGCTAAAGTCTATTCGGGTTTTGCTAGCAACAGCTGCATATCATGATTATGAGATATGGCAGATGGATGTCAAAACAGCGTTCCTGAATGGTAACATTGAGGAAGAGTTGTACATGGTGCAACCTGAAGGTTTTGTCAGTCCAGAAAATGCTGGCAAGGTATGCAAACTTCAGCGTTCCATTTATGGACTGAAGCAAGCATCTCGGAGCTGGAATCTTCGCTTTGATGAGGTGATCAAAAGTTTTGGATTTGTCCAAAATGCGGAAGAGACCTGCATTTATAAGAAAATGAGTGGGAGCTCAGTTGCATTCCTAGTTCTATATGTGGATGATATATTACTAATTGGGATAATGTGGAACTTCTAAAAAGCGTGAAGGAATATTTAAACAGTAAATTTTCGATGAAGGACTTAGGAGAAGCTGCATACGTATTAGGCATTAAGATCTATCGCGATAGACCCAGGCGCCTACTAGCGTTATGTCAAAGTACTTATCTTGACAAGATATTGAAGAAGTTCAATATGCATTTGGCAAAGAAGGTCTTGTGCCGGTTGTCAAGGGAAAAACATTGAGCACGGCTCAGTGTCCACAGACGGCTCTTGAAAAGCCGAGGTGGATGGCACTCGATATGCTTCGGCTATAGGATCGATTATGTATGCCATGTTAAGTACTCGACCCGATGTAGCATTGGCTCTAAGTTTGACGAGTCGATTCCAAAGTAATCCTGGCAAGGATCATTGGACAGCTGTTAAGAACATATTGAAGTATCTTAAGTATACCAAGGACATGTTTCTTGTTTATGGAGGCTGTGGAGAGGAACTTGGCGTAACAGGTTACGTTGATGCAAGTTTCTGCACAGATCCAGATGACTCGAAATCGCAAACAGGTTATGTGTTTAAGGTGAACGGAGGCGCTGTGAGCTGGAGAAGTGGGAAGCAACCCATAGTAGCCCAATCTACAATGGAATCGGAGTATACTGCAGCTGCGGATGCTGCAAATGAAGCTGTTTGGCTAAGGAAGTTCGTCATCGAGCTTGGAGTGTTCCCGTGTGCGCAAGACCCTGTGAACATCTACTGCGACAACACAGGTGTTATTGCCAACGTGAAGGAACCAAGGTCTCACTCCACCGCCAAACATATTATCCGACGCTTCCATGTCATACGGCAGTACGTCAAGGAAGGCGATGTAAAGATTTGCAAAATACACACGGACTGAATGTTGCAGATCCGCTGACGAAACCTCTTCCACGAGACAAGCATGAAGAACACCGTGAAGCTATAGGTGTTAAGCTTTTACCAAGTTGTAAACTAGATTAGATTGTACTCTAGTGCAAGTGGGAGACTGTTGGCGATATGCCCTAGAGGCAATTAATAAAGTGATTTTATTTGTCATATCTCTTTGTTCATAATACGTTTAATACCATGCTATAACTGTATTACGCGGAAACATTAATACACGTGTGGTATGAAAACAACCAGGTCCCTAGTAGCCTCTATTTAACTAGTTCGTTGGGTAACAGATGATCAAGGTTTCCTGATCATGGACAATAGCATCGGTTAACAACGGAGTCATATCATTAGGTGAATGATTTGATGGACATACCCAAAATATAGAAACGTAGTGTTCATACCTTCGACTGTGAGATCATATCAAATCTCTGCTTCTGGAAGATGCGGCTGATCGCATCAAACGACATGTCTTATATAGCGTGACAATAAAGGTGACACTTTCAGGTATCGGAAGGAAACAGTAGAAGCGAGTGATCAAGAGCGGGAATTGCCAATCCATATAGCAGATAGATACTCTGGGCCCACTCGGTGAGATTACATCAATGAGCTTGCAAGCATGTGACTAGGTCACGGGGATGTAATATCACAGACGAGTAAAGATAGATTTGTCAATGGCGAGGTCATGCTCGGTAATCGTGATACCGGAGAACGACGCTCGGACAATCTAAGTATCGCTAGGCAAGAGGATGAGACTGGACGTCTAAAAGTTCAAACGATAGAAAGATATTCGTGGACACACATGGGCTATCATGGATATCCAGATCCCGCTGTTAGTCATTTATCGGAGAGGATGTCTCGATCATGTCTCGAGTGATCCCGAACCGTGGGGTGACACACTTAAGCGTGGGTGACGATTAGATTGGATTTAGAGAGAAAAGAACCGGAGACTCCGAAGTGTTCCGGACATGTCCGATGGAGATCGGAGAGCAACGAAAGATGTTTCGGAGTCCGAATGAATTAAATAATATGTATTTAATATTAACAAGTGTTATTAGTGATTAAATATATTTTTTATTTAATTAAATTCGAATTTAAAAGGCATTAAATCATAAATGGGCCTTGAGGCCCATTAGGGGAAAATCCCAAAAAGGAAAAGGAAAAAAAAGGAGGGGAGGAGGGCCAGCCGCCTGGCTGGGCCGAATGGGGCCCACCAGGGCCGGCGGCTCCTCCTTGGCCGGCCAAGCCATGTGGGGATTAGTCCCGCATGGCTTAGCCAAGGGAGATGGTCTCCCTCCTCCTCCTTTAAATAGGGGACCCCCCATGCCTTTGAAAAGACACCGATTTCTCCCTCCTTCTCTCCTACCTTGAGCGCGGTTCCGTTTCTGGAGCTGCGTACGGGAAGGGAAGTCTCTCTACTCTACGCACACCGTCGTGCTGCTAGATCCACTCTTCCACTTCCGCTGCTCTGCTGGATCTGGAGCCCGGAGGTCGTCATCCACACCGTACGTGTGTGGAACCGCGAGGCGTCATCGTTTGGTGCTGGGAGTCGTCTTCTTCCACTACACGACCCTGAGGTCGGCATCGTCGTCTCCATCGACAACGTTTGTGCGGGAACGTAATCCCGCTTCCGGTCTACAAGGGTATGTATTCTGATCTCCTCCGTATTAGTATATCTGCATAGTATAGATCCTGGCTAGTTTTTGGTTATCGTCGGTAGGAATTTTTTTGTTTTCTGTCCACGATCCCCTTCAGGAACGCGCGGCCAACGGAGGAGGCAGGGTGAGGGAGGGCTTGCCGGCGGAAGAGGTAAGCCACGGGGGGGTTCAACGGAGGAGGCACTCCGCGGCAGCAGCTGTCTCCGTCCGCGGCGCGCCTTCGGAGAAGGCCAAGCTGGCGCCGGGCGCGTGCGGCGAGTCGTCGTACACGACGTACATGGCGGTCACGGCGAGGACGGGGCTAGCGACCGCTGTGCCCTCTCGGCGCGGCTCTGCAGGCGGGAGGACGACGGTGGCTGCGGCGGGCGGTCGCCCGATTTCCTCTCCCTGCTGCCAGCGCCGCCGGCCTCCTTCTCGTGAGGAGTTGAGCGCGCGGAAGGCCGAGCCCGGCTGCTGCGGGACGACGATGGCGGTAGCGGCCGAAGGCCGATCCAGGCTGGAGCTGAGCGCGCGGAGAGGAGCTCGCACGTGACGGAGAGGGAGGCCGTGGTCAAGGGATTATCCGTGCGAGAGGATGGGGAATTCGGGTGAGAGAGAAGATGAGGAAGAAGGATAAGAGAGATAAGATGTGAGGCTGACAGGTGGGCCCCACCTCCAAGTCAGCTGCCAACTAGGCTCTTACCGATGGGCCCTAACAGTCAGGCTGCTGTCAAAAATGCAATTGGAACAGAATTTGTGCAATATGTTGTCATTAGCCCCACTGTTGGTACATTTTTGAAAAAATCACCAGAAAATGGTACTGACCTGTTGTCAGAGCCCCAAATGTGGTAGATTTTTGTAATTTACTCCTCCGCCGCCGGCCCCAATCCGGCGCCGCCTCTTACCTGCGAGGTTCTACCTCAATCTCCTTTGCTAGCTCCCCACCTCCGCCATGCCATTCCACCCCAGAGCGTAACCCTAGATTTGGGTTTGCCTCTATCGCCGCTGCGCCTCCGGCTGCGTCTCCTCGTCGCATGCGCTTCCCTACTCGAGCCCCTGCTGGACCACTCCGCCCCTGCTGGATCAATTAGCTTCAGTTTCTATTGTTGTTAGTTGTTTATCTGGAGGAGGAGGATACAGAGATGGTGTGCCATTTTATTGGAAACACTAGGAACACTTAGATTAGCAGATTTCTTTGATCAGTAGTTTTACTACACTGGTAATTTAATTGGCACCAAAGATTGCAACCTTTTTTCAAAATAGACACAATAAAATTCCTAACTGGAACTCTAGTGAATTCTTATTATATTTCCTCCTTTGGAATACTATTTAGGGAACTGGTAGAAGACTGCTACACCAATGCAGGACTGCTTGTGATTTAGATTTATTATGGTTTGCCTCCTGCACAATGCCATGTTGTTACGGGTTAAGACAGTCTGGTTGTTCTCTCAGCTGTAATGTTTCCTTCTGAGGAGTTACGTTAAAGTAATGATACTGGTATATGGTATGGAGACGCATGATGAAATAGCCTAAACATCTAAACATCCTGTTTCTACCTTTCTTTTGAATAACCTGAGCAGTTTTCTTTGTCTCCAACCTAATAAATGTTTGACTGATGGCATTCTGTATTGCCAGATTCTAAGGCTCTGAGGTGTATTGCCATCATCTATGCTTGGATAGGGTTTGTTCATGTCACTAGCATGCCCATGGTGTATAATCTTGTTTTGTTATGGTTCTGTATGCATAGCTGACCACTGTTTGACCAATTGAATTTCATGTTCATCGAATTTTTTGATCATATCATTGATTTCAAATGGATTGATAGTTATAATTACGTTGAGCTTAGTGCCTTATCCTGTTATTGGTATTTATTCTCATTGTCAAACGAAGCCTAAGTACTTATATGTTGATGCTGTCACATCCTTAATGATTGTTTTTTTATGTCTGAAATTTTGCGTCATAATTGATTTAGAGAAAAAAAGATATGCTGCAGATTGTCCCTTTTCAAACATTGTTCACAATCACTGTTGGTATTTGATTACGCTGGAACTTGCTGTAACTAAGCTACCCAGAAGCCTTTTATGTGAAAACAACTTTCAGTAATTTGCAATTCTTAAAATGAAAGCTTACAGCATTTTAATAATATATGATATCCTAATTTTTTTAGTTGTATATGTCATTCCTGCCTGGAGTTTTTTCTCAGGTACCAGCTCCTTAATCTCGTCTTTTGTTTTTCGTTTTGCTATTTTAGGAGAACGCAGGTGTGCTAGATAGGGAAGCAAAGCAGCAGCCAGAACCCCTTATCACATAGAAACACAGTTCGATTGTAAGATATTCCCCTTGACCAAACCTTTTGGTCTACTTAAAATTATATACTTATCTGACTATGACTGTGTTTTGTTGACTGAGCTTCCCTCAAATTCAGGATGACCTGTAATATGTTGGTTAAAAGTCTGGTGATTAATACGGACACCATATAGAACCATTATTTCTCTATAATGACTTGCTTTGCAATGGCTAAACCAAACAACCTTTCCACTTTCATGCTATATTGCGGATTTAAATCTTTATTTGAGACCGTATATGATTTTCTTTACAAGGTTTCTACTTTCTCGTGATTGAAATCTTTCATTAGTCTGTAATGACCTGCACCGTTTGGAATGCAGGAACGAGCGCAGGAATTTCATAGGATAAGAATTCACTTCCTTCGCTTTTGCAGGAATTCTGTAGGATTTCAAACATCCAGTCCGACCTCATTTGTTTGTGTAGGAGGCAACATGGGAAGATGCCACATTTATACAGCGAGTATTTCCCAATTTTAGCCCTGAGGACAGGTCTGATGTCGTTCCTTGTCAGGACCTGATGCCTGAACCTGAAGATCGAGTGACACTTATAACATTCAGTTAAATTCAAAAGGGAGTAGAGTTGGCGCCAATCAACTAGAGCCGTTCTTCATCAACGTCCCACATCCACCAATACCGCTTCGTCACGCTGGGTGCCTCTGAGACGTCGATTCGTCATAGAACGGCGCTGCTGCCCCCACTGATCGCCATCACAGCCTAGCTGGCATTGCTTCCACAGTTCCACTCACAAACACTTTTCCTTTACTTTCACTTATCTGTAAGGCTATAAAGCCATGGATCTAGAGCCTTCAAGCTCATCTATCTTGTATTGGGTTAAACCTTAGCCGCCAGTGTTTCTGGTTGACCCAGAGGTGTATCTGAAATCCAAATCCTACCGAGTAATTCTTGCCTCTGAATTTATCTGTATTTACTGTCGTTTCTGAATCTGAGTGTTAGTTCGTCAGATAGGATAGTTAGATCCTATCACCGTGGGAAGGGCAGAGGTGATGTGGAAGCGGTGAAATATTTCTCTGAAAACCTGAAGGGCAAACGAACGTTGGGCCAGCAGGTGCACTGCCGTTTCTAGATGGATGCGGCAAAGGGTGCATATTGGATTGTGGGGGGTTCCTTTTTTCTGTAGCAGATCTGCCGTGGAGCAGCGACCACGAAGAGCAAGTCACGCAAAGAATTGCACTTCGGTTGAATTTTAGATTTCCAGACAAGCTCAGCATAATTTGATCGATGCAGACCCTCGAACTGAATTTGGTAAGCAGAGGGTGCAGTGTATTTGACCCTCCGCAGTCCACTTCCATCTGATTGTGTCAGCAAGTCCTGGGACAGGCCGAACCTCTTGCAACCGATTCCAAAGCAAAGTGTATTCAGATAACACAGGCATTGGGGTCCCTAATGATATGATTTTCCTCTTGGATGTGAAGCCAACGCTCTCAAATCTAAAGACCTTGGCGACTGGCGTTTGCTGATTAAAAATCCACCAAAATTGGGTGGTGATCCGACGTGGGAGATGTTCTCGCTGCTTCAAAGGTTTGAAGAAAAGACTGATTCCAATCTTTTTTTTTGAAGCTTGAACGGCAGGTGTTCTGCCAAATCAATTTAGAGGATAGAAAGTAGTTCAGTTACATGCTAGGAAGGATCTAGCAAAAACACAGAGAGAAATACAACAACAAGAATGACAGCGAAGGCTGCCAATCTCTAAGTACAACTACTCGCGAGAAAGCGCCTCTACAGGCAGCTCCAACTCCAGATCTTCAGCTGCACGGGCAGCCCGGGCCGCAGTCGATGGGGTAGCCCGTCTCCCGGCAGTCTTGGAGACCACGGATCTTGAAGACCCCACTCTGCTGAACAGAGCCCTCACCGCCTCCGTCTCCAGCGCCGTCTTCGGATCCTTGAAGAGGTCCATGAAACACTGCTGCCGCACCTCCTCTGTGGCATCCCCTTTCGCTTCGTCTTCCAACATTCCAATCTGTGTTAATTAGAATTTGATCCAACTTACCATAGTTGGACATCTCCTTTTGCTGGACCAAGTAAATTGCATGTTGGAAATATCTATGTCCAGAAGCCCGTGTGCATTAATCCATCATTTGATTTTTCATATGAATACCGGTACAGGTTAAAATCTCTTAAGATCATCCATGATCCTGTTGCAGCCAAGGCAGAGTTACTTATGGACTGGGAAAAATAGCAGGCCTCTCTTGTGAGAAACACGGGGCGTAAACAGTAGTCAGTAGAAAAGACGTCTGATCAGCCAAGGATGATACTGCAACGGTGATGGAGAAGCAAACAACAGGCTTCCTTCAGAAGGTTCGAAGACCGAACAGTGATGGTAGGAATTTGTTTGCTTTAAACTGAGAGAACTTTGTCTCTTGTAAACAGACAATATCCGGTCTCTGCAGTCCTGAATGGTTTCAGACAATGTCGTTCTTGTCTTCGTCACCAAGTCCACGTGTATTCCAATTTAGAACTCTCATGGTGACTGAAAATGACTCATGCAGAGAAAGTATTGCAGATGAAAATGCAAGAAAGCGTCTGTAAGCAAAAGGAAATGCATAAAGATATGATGCCTTAAGGGAATGACAAGCAGCGTGGGAGTGCTGCAAATACATAGTACAGTACATGACGACCAAAGGATACAGTGCGTAGAATCACGACAACAGACACGATACAAACTGACATAGGCTTAGACCTAAACGGACACGACACACAAGACGGATAGCCAGTGTTCATCACTCATTGAAGTCAGGGAGGCGCTCAGAAGCATCCAACTCCAAGCACCGATAAAGTACCCATTATCGGTAGTACGATCTTCAACACGCTACTACCCCTGTTAACTGCACAAAAGAAGCCAATTATCTCCTCCTAATTTTCTACGGATAATTACTTGACTGAAATTTTGCCAAACTGAATTCATACCTGAGACTCGTGGAGCAGGAGATGTTGGAGGGAAGCAGGCAAACCGCGCCGTGTCCCGTCGGTGGCCGCACAAGCCACCGGCCTGCTCGCAGTCCCAACACTCGTCTCCATCCGCCGGCCGGCTCCAGCTCAACTCGAAACCTTCCTGGAGCGCGGGGACGATGTCGTCGTCCGGGTTCAGCACCGGCAGGCCGACGACATCCTCGCAGAGCGCGGCGTACTCGTACGGGACCCGGCCGTCGCGGAAGACGTAGGTGCTCTGCTCTCCGTTCTGCAGACACGGGACGGTGTAACGGGCGGCCAAACCAACAAAGGAGCAGCTCACGAAGAACGTCAGATTGCTGTTCCTGGCCGTCAGCGAGAGGGGTGCCGGCGAGCCCGGCGGCAGGGTCAGGTTGCGCCCGGCGAGATCGTGCGGGCAGCTGCAGCTGGAGTCTGGACCGCTGGTGACGGCGAAGTCGACGACTGTCAGCGTCCTGTTGCCGTACCGAATTCTCCTCACAGCATACTCCCCCGATGGCAGCCTGAGCACCGCCGTGTCGCGGCGGCACTCGAGGCGTAGGGTCGGGTAGCCGCATGTAGTGCCGCTCGTGCCGCCGTCGTCGAGCCAAAATGGGTAGCGGATCTCGACGTCGTCGCCGCACCGGTGTTGCGGGCAGGGTACCGTGAGCTCGGCAAGCGACGCGGCGGCGATGAAGGAGGCGAGGGTTAGCAAGCGGAGAAGGGCGAAGGCCATGGTTGGAAGCTTGAAACCGGGGTGTGCAGTGTGATCTGTACGCGCGCTGCTGTGATTTATTGCCTAGTACAGCGTAGATGAACTTTGAAGCAAACAAAGGGAGCATAGCACATAGCAGCTGATGCTGCAAGAAGCTGGGAGTTCATTGCAAGATCACCCTTAAGTGACAAGACAACACTAGAAAATTTACCAAACCTACTGACAACAGCCAACGACAGCATGAGGAGACCAAGCACCACCAAAACACCCCTCTTGCCTGCTGATAGCAATCTTCCCAGGTTACTAGAGTGGAATCTGGTCTTCAAGATGCTCAACTAACACAACAAACAATTATCCAGGAATGTACAGTTATAAAACCTAAATATATATCCTGTTGTAAAGCAACAAATAATTCACACATGAAGAAACTTGTGAACGAGACAGGTAGGACATGTAAATCAAATCTATTTACATGACATGCAGTACTTCGTTGTGCACATGAAGAATGAACAAAGTTAACTAGCTATCAGGCATCTTGACTAGAGTCGTACCTCTGCCAATATAGGTAAAAAAACATAGATAAATGGGTGTTGATGCTATTGCGTTACAGATATTGTCTAAATACAAAAAAATATGTGAAACCAGCCTGGAAGTTATGATAAACAAAAGCGATTGCAGTGATCACTATAGTCTATAGCCTTGCACTCTGTGAGCAAACATATAATTAACTCATCCCACTACATGAATAGGCAGTGAGTCTATCATTATGTCCACTCTAGGCAAGAACGTGCAACATCTAATGAACTATACGTTACATTTTTATGGAGCTATTGAAGAAATAAAAGCTCTATAAGATGTTCGTGCAGTCATGCAGCCCATATGCTGTCAGTCTGCCAGTTAGCTAAATTTGTAGCTCAAGATTTCAGTTTACACTCTTTAGTAGCACTGCTTGCTAAGAAGAACTGTAGCAACATCAGCACATGACACGTAGAACTAAATAAATCCACAAGATTAATCAAGACATATTAGGAAGCCAGCACGCAGAAATCATTAGTTCTAGACATGCCGTCATCATGTACACATCAATGATACCTCTTTTGGGAGATGAATCTGGATACAGACTATAGATATGGAATCAAAGCTAGGAAACGAGCAGAGAGATTTAAGCTGTTAAATCAAACTAAATAACTGAGCACATGGTTGTTGCTGCTGCAAGAAACTGGAGGTTCATTAACGGATGGCAATAACACGGGGAAATTATCAAGCTTAATGACAAAAACTGACAACAGTATAAGAAAAAAAAGCATCAGCTGTGTTTATTAGAAAAAAAAAGTACAGTATGTAACTTGCATACATACCAATGACTGGACACTACTACTTCACTAGAAAAAAAGTACTACCTCTGTCACAAATTTTAAGACGTTTTGGTAGGCTATTTTGGCTTACGAAAACGTCTTATAAATTGGGGCAGAGGTAGTATTTACTTTCATGCACAGTTATATTCATATCTATGCAATCAAATATTGTTTTATATTACATAAGCACCGAAGAAATTAAAATCCTTAAGCCCCGCTTCTTTAGCTTAACTGGGAACAGGTAAATAACATTAGGGGTAAATCCCTCTGAAGATGAAATTTGCTTATTTCTTCAATCTTATAACATCAACTTACATTCCTTGTTCAGAACTGAAGATTGCTTCTTCAACTCAACTGACAAAAAAGAGAAAAATAAAGAGTATTAAGAACATGAACAATTTTACTATAGATGAGCAATTGACAACAGTTATGTGTCATTGCCCTACAAATGAAGCATCTGTGTTTTCTCTATGCATTGCAAGAAGAAGAAACATTACAAAACCAGACACTTGTCTACAACAAAGTTGTAAATTAAGATTACAAAGAGGCATAATAGTATAACATTATAGAGCAGCAATGTTGTTGTGGCGTGACACTGAAATTTTAAGAATATTGCTATGGCTAGAGGTACCAAGTGGCATAATAGTATATTACTATACATCAAAGAGAATCCTATCACACAACAAAATGGATCAGCCTAATTGGTATGTATGGCATTCCTATTTCAAGAGCAACCGTCTAGTTTCTTCAAGGTTCAGGAGTAAATGTTGTTCGTCTAGTTCGTTGAACACAAAAAAAATTGCAATGTAATTGTACAAACAAAGAAAATTATTGGCTAATGATTAGCTGGATTGGATGTGTGTCTCACTTCAGCAGCAACAAGCGTAATTTAGTTCATTCCCACACAAAAAAGTAAAAGTTCTATCGTCGAGAGGACAGTTATCTCGTGAAGATTAAGAGCAAGTGCGAACAAATGAATTTGGTAAATGAATGAGAATTCGTCTTGGTCCTTGCAGACCTCGACTGCGATCCCTGGACGGCGCTGCTACCTACCTACACACCACGCCATCCAACGGAATCCCCTCTAGCTGCCACCGTTACTCCCACCGCCACGGCCGGAGTCGTTGCCTGCGCCTCCATCGGCGCCTGCTCCTGCTTGAGGGCCAGTAGGCCGAGGAGCAGAGGGCACAGACACGAGGAGCCCGGCATCAGATCCGTCGCTGTGGAGTTGGAGGACAAGTGGAAGGGGCGGGCCGTGCTCGGATTCCACGGTGGTCGCGCCCGATCTAAGCCGGCGGCGCTCCGGTTGCTCATCGCGACCTAGCAGAGTGGAGTGATTTGGGATTATGTTGGTCTAGTGGGAAGGCCGCCTCTAATTAATCTGCCAAGACGTGGGTGGCCGCTTCGGAAAACAGAGGAGGTGCAGAACTGAGAGCAGTTCACACACAAACATGAACGCAAACACATAGGAATACACGAGAGAAGGAATTGATGCTTCAGACACACGAAGAACTGAATTGATGTTCATATATTTTAAACATTCAGCTGCAGTTCATATTCTTCAGGTGATATTCTTCAGTAAGTCGAAACTTGGTACAGTATAATAATCAGATGAACGCGGCTACACTTAGACGTTCGCCGGCGGCGCGGGGCCGAACGCCGGGCCGCATTCCCTGACGCAGGTGAGGTCGGCCTCGACGCACGCCACGGAGCAGTCGACCGCATCCCCCAGTGGCTTCTCGGTGCAGAACGTGCCGCAGTCGGTCGCCTGCGTCATGCAGCCCAGCAGGCAATCCACCACCGAGGCGGTGGGGATGCTGGCGTTGGCTGCGGTGGACGCCGCCGGATCTGCGGCGCTTACTTCTGCCACAGCGTGCTCACGTCTGCCTTCAGCGGAGGCGCCGAGGAGGAGCACGAGCAGGGCAGCGACGGCGGCGGCGGCCAAGCGAGCCATTTGTATTTTCAATGTCCTGGATTCTGTGCTGATGAAACTTCTAATTGTTGAGCTTTGGTTGTCTGAAAATTGGGACGGAATTCGCTGTTTATATAGCTGGGCTCGGCGACTGACCATGGCGTCCAGAATTTCCTCCCCTGGAGCGCGCTCCCATGCGAGAGGGGTGGCCGGAGGTTGGCCCGACGTGCTAATTGCGTGCCAGGGAGTTCTCGCCGTGCTTCTATCCATCTCCGGCTGCCGTCCCCGTCGCGACTTGTCGCTGCCGTACGGGCTATGCCGGGAGGAAGACGAAGAAGAGGTAGCTGGGCTGGGCTTCCAGGTACGTTTAATCTCAGCCTCGAACAAAAACTTCATGGCCAACGGGAGCGCCTATACATCGCTTCGTGGCGACGATTAGTGCTAACGCCGCTGAAGGGAGCCCACTAATGGGCCGGCCTATTCCCATCTTTCGTTTTTTTCCTCTTCCCTTATGTTTTTTTCATTTCTTTTTTTGTTTGTTTTTCTATTTTTTGTACGTTTTCTTTTCAGTTTTTCTTTTCTTTTAATTTCACTTTTTCGATTTTTTAAAAAGTGTTATATTTAAATTTTTCAGATTTTGTAAAATATTAAAATTCATAATTTGTTCACATTTGAAAATTGTCCAAATTAAAAATGTACAAATTTGAAATAAAAAATTGTCCAATTTTTGAACATGAACATATTTTGAATTTGAAAAAAATCGAAAATAATTTTTCTCGCATTAGAACAATTTTTATATCTGAACAAAATTTGAATTTAAACAATTTCGAAATATGAATGAATATCGAATTAGGAATTTTTTCGAAAATGAACAAATTTCGAATATGAATAATTTTATAAAAGAATCAATTTTCGAATTTGTACAATTTTCAGAAAAATGAAAAATATTCGAATTTGCATAAATTTCGAAAATGAACAAATTACGAATTTGAACAATTTTCTGAAAATGAACAAATTTCGAATTTTGAACCATTTTCGAATCGGAACAAAATTTAAATTTAAACAGTTTTGGAATATGAATAAATTTCAAATTTGGACAACTTTCAAAAATGAACAATTTTTGAATTAGGACAATTTTAAAAATGAACAAATTTCGAAATTGAATTTTAAAAAAATGAACAAATTACGAAAATGAACTAATTTCGAATTTGAACAATTTTAGAAATGAATTTTTAAATCAGAATATGTCAATTCTGAACATTTATAAATTCATATAAAAATAAAAATAAAGAAAAAAGAAACAGATAACATAAAAGAAACATAAAAGAAAATATAATAAAGAGGAAAACAAAGAAAGAAAAATCAAACAGAAAAGCGAAATTTCTGAAGACGTATGCGCGCCCTGCCCCTAGTGGGCCAGCCCAGGTAGAAGGTCCCGTTAGCGGCGCTGCCGATTCGCGCCGCTAACATGCGATATATAGCATTTACCATGGCCAACCGTGATCTTTTTTTTGCTCAAATACAAAACTCTTTTTTTTGGAGAACAACTAAAAGAGGGATTTATTTATGACATAGTAACTACATCCACATATTAAAAAAATTAATATCACTATTATACTTTAGAATTGATTTTACATATGCTATCTATGACCTCCCTATGTCTTCGAGATCTGTGCCAAGCATGCACAAGTAACATTTTGAATTTCCATGTCCCATCTAATATTTTTCCATCACATCCATATTCTCCATTCGTAAATCGCATGTTCTTTATTATGCATTATGAGAATATTTCACATTCTTTTTGTGTGGTGCTTCGGCTGAAATTATACAATTTCCAATAAAAATACAAAACTCCTTTTTCTGGAGAATGGCTGAGAGAGGGATTTCATCTAAGAAGAGAGAGGGATTTTCTTTCTAACACAATGACTACATTCAAATATAAAAATTAATCTATTTATTACACATTTATTCATTCATGTGGATTTGAACAGTGACTTTGCTTCTTCTATAAAACGAATTATGTTTAGATTTTTTTTAAAAATCAGGTAAATCTGAAATGTTGCATTATGCATCCTGATATTTTTTTTGGCGTATTTCGATAAAAGGTTAGTCAAAAGATCCAGTTAATCGCATGTGCTTTATTACGCATTCTGAGAATATTTCACATTATCTTTTGGGGAGCTTCGACTGAAATTATACAGTTTCCACTAAAAATACAAAACTCCCTTTTCTGAAGAACGGCTGAGAAAGGGATTTTCATCTAAAAAGAGAGAGATATATATTTTACTTCTAACACAATGATTAAATTCAAATATAAAAATTAATCTGTTTATTACACATTTATTCATTCATGTGGATTTCTTGTACAAGTTGTAATATTCATACCCCACAAAAAAAAGTTGGATAGTTCACAATTTTTACGGGTGCTTGGGTTGAAAGTATACAATTTTCTTATGAGTTTGTGACTGCATGATGTGCAATGGTTTCCAGGTTTTTTTTTTCACTTGTACTTGCAGATCCATGGTTGTTCAGGTTTAGTTCTCGTATTTGTGAGTAATGTGTTCATATGTGGACAATGCCTTGTCTTATTTGCATTAAGGCAGTTTTAGTTTGTTCACATGGACATAGGAGTAAGCTTGTGCACATTTCCCCCATTTATTTTTAGATTTAATGCTGCCCCTAGACATTAGTTTGCCAGTGAAGTATTTTAAAAATCAAAGTATTCGCAAACCACAATATTCGTATGCCTAGCGAATCAATACTTCAGTATTGGAAAAATAGATATAACCCTCTTTTTCATACACTTCAAAATAGTGTAGTTTTGTAAATCTTGAAGTATATAAAACTACAGTTTTAACTAAAACCAAAGACCTCAAAGTATTTGATACTTCAATATTTCTGGAAACCAAAGTATTCTCCGAATACTTCAAAATTACAGAGCTCACAAACGAGACCTAATTGTCTATGTTAGCTGTATACAATTCGTCTAGTTAAATACAAACATTTGCCTCTATTATTCAAATTTTGTTTTTTCTAGCATAGATAGGGATGCGGCGTTTTGGGTACTAGGTGCAGATGCACCTATTATGTAATTTTTTTTAATGTTTTTTCAAAATTTCAAAAAATTACAGAAAAAATTGGATATACATTAGAACATTTTGTGTTAGCACAAAAAATATCATGGAGAAAAAATAATTTTTGTGACCTATGCAAAAAAGAAAAAAAATGTCTCATATAAAATCTTTTTGGAGTGTCCGGATTTGTCTTTTGTACACATGTCACAAAAAATATCTTTCCTTCACGTAACTTTTTGTGCTAACATTAAATGTCTTAAAGTATATCCGAGATTTTTATTTCGAATTTTTTGATATTTTAAATTTTGTTTTTTGAACAGTGGATGCATCTGCACCTGCTAGCCGTTGTGGATTTTCGCATAGATAGTTAATTTTCTCGTTACTGCTCCCTCCATTCCGAAATGTACGACGTTTAAGAAAAGAGTGAAATGCATCTACCGTCCCTGAACTTGTCGCTTATGTCTAGAACAGTCCCTGAACTCAGAAAACGCACCAAAACGATCCCTAAGGTTGTTCTGTACATCCACATACGGTCTAGCCTACGATTTCCCGTGTATTGCTGACGTGTCAGTGGTTTGTGTGAGAACTTGCCTGTGGCAAGATGGTTAGGTGGGTGGTTGTACCCCCAGCCCACCAGAGTTCAAACCCCAGGTTTGACGCTGGTGTTTCTCATTTAAGGCGTAATATTCTTCAGTGGAAGGCGATGTTCCTGTCGACAGCGAGGCGCCCGTGGTGACTTCGTCAATCTCAAGACTCGATCCGCCGACTCAGTCTCTCGAAGGTGCTCATAGGGGTAGGGTGTGCGCGTGTATATGAGCGCTTGCGTTGTACTGTGTTTCGCAAAAAAAAAGTGGTTTGTTGATGCATCCAAAATACATCTACTTTTCCAAGCACTTTGCTCCATGATTTGCTCCGGAATCTTCCCATATTTGAATAAAACTGCTGAATCTGATGCTGTTTTTAGCAAAGTCTCTTTTCTGGCTATTTCTGCAGGAAATAAAATTGGGGAAAATTACCACGTCGATTTTTATGGAAAAGAAGGACAATGGACAAAAGATGGACACGAGGAAGCGCACGAGGGCCAAATGGGTGGGTCCCACGCGGCCCATGTACCTGGCCGCGTGGGCCCAGCCCAAATGGGCCTCGGGCGCCGCCTCGCCTTCGGTCTTCGACGTACCCCCTCATATATACGAAAAAGTGCTTGCCCTAGGAGGAGAGGAGCTTTCGCGAAACAGAACGCCGCCACCATCACGATCTTCGTTTCGGGGACAGATTGATCCAGGATTTCTCCTCCGGTGGAGGGATCCGGAGACCGTCTTCACCGCCATCTTCACCGCCTTCATCTCCATCGACCATGAGCTCCCTCTCCATCACCATGTGTGAGTAGTCCGCTGTAGGCATGTGAGGTGGATGGGGATTGGATGAGATTGATCATGTAATGCTACCCGTTGTTCGGGATCTTAGGGTTTTATCTTGAGGATACTTTTGTATTGTGTTGATGCACTCTTGCTATGTTTAATGCTTGCTACTAGGGCCTGAGTGGCATGATTTCAGTACTGAACTTATATTGCCCCATCATATATTTGAGTTTGGTATTTATCTGCAAAGTGTATCACCTGCTATTATGTTGAACCTGCGAACCCTAAACGTGACATATAGGGAAAACAAGGGGGAGATGTTCTAGTTTGAGGATTCTATGTGTTCATGAAGTGTTAATGCATTGTTCCGGTCTATTCGAAAGGGTAGACCTTAATTACCTGTAGTTCCAAGTTGGCCCCGGTGAAATGGGCAGGTTGGACAATAGATGTTTTGCAAATTCTCTTGGTTAGTACGCACAACTAAATATGGAACACATACCTACATATATCGGAGTTAGAGATAGGTCCCATTGTTATTTGTTTCTTATTATATGATCAATCTCATTCTTGCAACACCCCGCTATCACCTCGTGCCTACGTTTTGAATCTCTGAGTTACACTTTCACTTTTCCGGTGAAAACTGGGAAACACTTGTTCACTACTACTGTTCTGCTTGTTACTTGAATCATACTACTGCCATCACTATTACTGCTGCAAGTTATTGATATACAGGTGTGGTTGAGAGTGACGCCTCAATTGCCAAGGTCTTATTGATATTCTTGTGTTCCCATCGAGTCGAACTATAAATTTGGGTAATACTTCCCAACGAAGACTTCAGCGATCCCCTATACTTGTGGGTATCATTTGTGTCCACCGCTTCAGAACGAAATCCCTAAATCGAACCATTGCCTACTATCCAGGGGCGACGCAAAGGTGACCCTACGCCCTAGCGACGACACGAAGGCGACCGACAGCGACTGCTAGAGCTCATCGCCGTCGTCCCGTTCGTCATACTAGTCAAGATGGCGCGGCGTGTTGCGCGACGACACGCCGCGCCCGTGTGTACATGAGCGTATTTTGTGTTTTCAATAGTGTTAATTAGTTGGTTTTTTTTGTTCAAAAAATAAAATGGATGTGCTGAAGCGAAAGATTGTATGTATTAAGAGAAGTGTTTGTAGTTAGACGTGTAAGTTCAATTTTTATTGACAGGTACCGTAAGTTTGTTAAATCATTGTATAATTTTGTAATCACCAACTGCAATATTTTAAAGATAAATTGGGATGATACAATGGATAGTACTGTTGGAAAATTTAGTGCGTTGACACGCGGTGCCCGTTGTGTTCAGAAATTTTGAATTTCGTTTGGATTTTTTTCCCAGTGAAAAAATAGAAGAATTATCTGGAGGACTAACTCAACAAATTGTAAACAGAATGAACATTTGTTAGTTCATGTGGGAAGTTTGAAAAATTCTTAAAATTCAATATTTTTTAGTTTCACTTTTGTATGCAATGGTTATTTGGTACAATCTTTGTGTTGAAAGTTTGAAAATTTATTAAATTTGAAATTTGTGGTACGTTGTGCCCGCTACAGTGGTTTTGATATATTATGTATCTGTCTACGCAATTTGTATTGAGTCAACGCAGCAAAACCTGTTCGGGAAAAGAAAATCAGAGAAACTTGTATGAAATATATTTGAAACTTCTGTTAATATTGTTGAATATTCTTGGGGAAATAATATTTTTTGTGTGTTATGTCAGGGAAAAAAAAACAAATATGTTTGAATATTTTGAGTTGGTTTAAATTTGGAGAAAATCATAATGCACTT
The DNA here is from genome assembly GCA_947311845.1 of Poa pratensis. Classification (NCBI taxonomy): domain Eukaryota; kingdom Viridiplantae; phylum Streptophyta; class Magnoliopsida; order Poales; family Poaceae; genus Poa; species Poa pratensis. The sequence goes on from CAMZMU010000050.1 coordinate 10,749,435, forward strand.
CCTCCTTGGAACAATTTCCTCAAAATGAAAATATTTCTAAAAATACCCTAACAAAAAAATGATGACTATTTGTGGCATATGATCAAATTTCAAATTTAGATATTTTAAACAATTGTTTTGCAAAATAAAATCGCTTGTATTTATTTTTCTTCTTTTTGATCATTATTCCAATGTTGTTTTATTGCGAACGAAAAGAAAAGCAAAAAACAAAAGGAAAACAAATACGAAGATTGAATTTCAATGTTTTTTACAAATTTATTTGAGCAAACTAAAATTAAAAAAGGAAAATTACAATTGTTTTGTAAGTTGAAATGTCTTGCAATTATTTTTCTTCGTCTTGGTCATTATTGTAATGTTGTTTTACTGCAAAACAAAAGAAAAGCAAAAAAACAAAAGAAAACAAATACAAGATGGGGTTAAATGGAGGTGAGATGTTATTTTCACAAATTTTATATTTGATATTCTAGTTGTTTTAATTAAGCAGGAATTATAGTTGTTTAATAATGCATGGAAATGTGTTATATGTAAATATTTTAATTTTCTGAAAATTTTGGTATATTAGTTGTTTTTTTTGTATTATGGTTTGGAAGATATGAATTCTACAATTTGCATGTATTTTGAATTATGGTTTGGAAGTTATGATTTTGACCTCATATTTATTATTTTATGCATATATGTTATTTGCATTATATTATGCACAATTTATATTTTTGTACAACTTTTGTGTGGTAAGTTTGAGAATTTGTTAAATTTAGAAAATTTTGATATATTGTTTGTATTTTTTTGAACCGTAGATTAAATGATATGAATTTCCAAGAAGTTGGTAAAATTTGAAAAAATTTAATATGTTATTTGGATTATGTTGTACGCAATTTTTTTTGGAGCAACTTTTGTGCGGGAAGTTTGAAAGTTTGTTAAATTTGTTAAATTTAGAGTTTTTTATATATTGTTTGCATTTTTTTTGAATTTTAGGTTGGAAGATATGAATTTCTGGGAATTTGGGAAATTTTGAATTTTTTTGATATGTTATTTGCATTATGTTGTGTACAATTTATTTTTTGCTGCAACGTTTGCGGAAAGTTTGAAAGTTTGTTAAATTTAGAGAATTTTGATATATTGTTTGTATTTTTTGTATTGTAGATTGAAAGATATGAATTTTTTGTATTTTAGCATTTTTTGTATTTGTGAAATTTCTGGCAGATGGGTCTCACATGTCAGGGGTTTCTTTATTTTGGAAACCATTTAAAAAATTAAAAAACTGATATGTGGGGTCACGCATGACGTCAGCGTGTGACGTCGTCATTCGCGGGCGAACGCGGCCGCGCTGCCGAGCTCGCGCTCGAGCAGCTGCGCGCGCGGAGCTGGGAGTGTGCGGATGGGCTCCAGGACGTCGAGGGGAGCTGAACGGGCGGCGCGGCGGACCAAATGGTCGCCGGAGCCGTCGGCGGCGAGCGAATCCGTGGCGGCGGATGTGGAGAACGGCGACGACGAATCCCGGCAGCGTGCGCCGTTCCGGCATGCGATACTGCGCGAGGTCTGAGTGGAGGCGGCGACGGAGCTGCCGACAGCCACGATTTGTCCGGGGAGGCGCGTAGCGGCGCCGGCGCGCGTCGGCGGCGGCGGCGAACTCGGGCCTTCGCGGGAGAAGAAGAAGAGAAGGGGAGATGTGGCGCGATTTTACACGGAGGTCCCTGTCGTTTCCGAATTTTGCGTATCAGTCCTTTGCGGGGGGGTTTTCTTAAAAATCTGCGCCAAAAATCTTGCGAGAGGGGCAACCGGTTGGTCACCGGTTCCACCGGCGACGACCGGATGACGTGGCATCATCTGATTGGTGCGGATGTGCGTTTACTGTTGCCAGGAACAGTACCGCGCGTTGGGGACGTCGTGGCTCGATCCTGGTCACCCGTTCTAGCAATCCGACGGCCAGAATTTAAAAAGTGACGTGGCACGGTGGAGAGGGGTGGAGATGTCCTCCCTTTATATATACTAGGGGATTAAGCGTGGCTCTGCCGCGCCTGTGTATGTGAAAAAAAAAACGAAGATTGAATTTTGAAATTTCGATTAGAAAGCTCCGGCATAGTTTTCCTTCCTTCTTAACTTTGTTGAAATGCTAGCTGAAGATTGGTCATATTTCGGGAAGTCCTGCAGAATGGAAAGTTATCCATATTCAAATTGTTGTAGATTGTAAGAAAGTGGATAAATTTAGAAAGCACTCCAAATTTAAAGAACTCTAAATTTTAAATTTTGAACTTTGCTTGCATGTCATAATTAGAGGTCTTTTTTTGGTATGTTCTCTTATACATCTTTATTAATATGTAGGTAGATTAAATTTTCCTGGTTGTATATCATTTGGGAATTACTATTATTTTTTTAAATAAGGGTTTCCTTTTGGAGAGGTAAAAAAATGTCATAATTAGAGATCATTTTTTGTCTGTATTTATTAATTTGTAGGTAGATTACATTTTCCTGGTTTTGTACCATTTGGGAATTATTTTATTTATGTTAAATAAGGGTTTTTTCTGGAGTGAAATTAAAGGGAAAACGGAGCTGACATGTAAGACCGACATGGCGTCATGCTGACGTCAGTGGACAGTTCTGGCGACATGCGTATACTTATACATTTCTAATATTTTGAATAATTTAACGCATTTAAAATCATTTTGATTTATATGGAAAATACATATTCTGAAAGTACAGGGAAATTTGAATGTTGAATTTCGATCGTGCATATTTATTTTGTATGTGAAAACTTTGGCATATTTTTTGTCATTTTTTTGTGGGCATATTAAAATTGTTGATTTAAATTATGTATTTTTTGTCAATGTTATGTGAATAGTTTGTTTTTTTGGGAAAAAAACCATATTAAAATTGTTGATTTGAATTATTGAGTTTTTTTTTTCAAAGTTATATGAGTAGTCTGTTTTTTTGTTGTGGGCATGTTAAAATTTTTGGTTTATTTTTTTTAGTTTTCATACTGAATTTGTTGGTTTACATTATTTAGGTTTTTCTTTCCAAAGTATTGCGGATAGTTTTTTTTTCTGCAAGAAATTGAAAGTTATATGAATACTTCCTTTTTTTTTGCGGGGGAAAAAAAACCATATTGAAACTGTTGATTTGAATTATTTCGGTTTAATTGTTGATTTGAATTATTCAGCTTTTTTTTCAGAAGTTATATGAGTAGTTTGTTTTTTTTTGTGAAAAATTCGAAGTTACATGGATAGTTTGTTTTTTTTACAGGGGAAAAAAGTCATATTAATATTGTTGATTTAAATTATTTAGTTTTTTTTTCAAAGTGTTATGAATAGTCTGTTTTTTTTGTTGTGGGCATATTAAGATTGTTGATTTAAATTATTTAGCTATTTTTTTCGAAGTTATATGAATAGTTTGTTTTTTTCGCAAAAAAATCAAAGTTATATGAATAGTTTTTTTTTTGGAAAAAAAAAACATATTAAATTGTTGATTTAAATTATTCAATTTTTTTCCCAAAGTTGTATGAATAGTTTTTTTTTTGTTGTCGGCATATTAAAATTGTTGATTCAAATTATTTAGTTTTTTTTTCTTCAAAGTTATATGAATAGTTTGTTTTTTTGGGAAAAGAAAAAAAAGACATACTAAATTTGTTGTTTTAAATTGTTTAGGTTTTTTTTCAACGGTATATATTTTATTTTTTTTGCGAAGAAAAAAAAAATTCTGACAGGATGGGCCCCCTGTGACGTCGTGCTGACGTCACAGGGGCGGCGGATCTGCCCGGGACGCCCGCGGCGGCGGCGTGCTCGCCGGCGACACGTCCGTGCGCTCCGGGACGCGAGCGTGGGCGCGTCAGGCGCGCCTCGTCGCGGCACAGCTGGAGGTGGCGGCGCCGCCCGCTTCTGGTCACCGGAGCGGCCGCCGGCGGCCCGCGAACGCGGCGGAGCACCGCGCGGACGGCGGCGTCGATCCCGGCGGCGGTGGCACGTCCCGGCCCGCGATCCGCGGCGAGAAGGGAGAGGACGCGGCGGCGCATCTCCCCGTCCCCTTGGATTGGAAGGAGGATGGCCATAGCGGCGGCGGAGCGCGGCGGCGGCCGCCGGCGACGCGACGGTCGCGGGAGAGGAAAGGAGAGGAGGGGGGCTCGCGGGTAATCTTGCAAGAAAGTCCTCGAATTTTTTGCGAATTGCGAAAAGGTCCTGTGCGGGCGGTTTTTTGCAAAAGTATCGCGCCAAAATTCGTGCACGCTGTAACCGGCTGACCACCGGTTCCACCGGACGCCAACTGGGTGACGTGGCAATCCGCGATTGGTAGAAAATCGCGAATGAACAGTGCCGCTCTTTGCGGGGCGACGTGGACGCGCGTGGACCGTACGATCGCACCGATCGGACGGTCGTCGTTCGGGGGCGACGTGGACAGCGAAAATCGCTGCCAATCTCATCAACCTTTATATGGATCTATAGAGGTATAGAGGTATTCTAACTCACAATCCTCGGAAGTTCCCGGAGACGGCACTCGGCAGAGGAGGATGCCATCCCGCCGTCGCACTTGCCGAGCCTCTCGTACGCAGCAATGAGGAGTGTGGCGGCGTCGAGGTAGGCGACGCAGTTGACCTGCCGCCTGCGAGTGGTCGAGCGACATGGGATGGCGCTCGTCGAGCATCCTGCTCCCGTATGCGACGTAGCAGCCGCCGTCTGGGGTGGCGCGGATGGCTGTGCATGTCGTCACCGGTCCCGCGGCCTTGCACGGTGGCGGCGACGCGGAGGCGGCCGCCGTCAAAGGCCACCCAGCGCACGAGGCGGACGTGGTCGAGGACGAGGAGGCCGTAGTAGATTGCCTCCCGGTAGAGCAGCTTCTCGAAGTAGGTACAGCGGGACGTGGAGGCTCCCCGTGTGGAGCAGGTCCAGCTGACCGCGAAGCTCGTCGGATTGCACTCGATGAAGTACTCGGCGGCCGCGTGTGCTTTGGGGGCATTCCAAATCGGTACTGAGAAAGGCTAGCGCCCAGCGCTGAGACTCGATTTCAAAGGCAAGGAACGACGCTATGGGCCCAATCCAGCGCCACGTCAACCAAATACGGTAGTCAATGGTAGTGAGGACCGTATGTGGAGGGACCGTACTGGTGCGTTTTCTGAGTTCAGGGACTGTTCTAGACATGGGCGACAAGTTCATGGACGGTAGATGCATTTCACTCTTAAGAAAATCACGTACGTAGTACAACTTACGCGACGCTACCGAAATTTTCGAGTTTCCCGTTCTGCCCCGGTCGTTCCCCCAACTCGCTCTCGTTCCTCTCCCACTCGCGACCTCTCTCCCGTCGTCTCTCTCGCCGGCGCCGCGTCCTCTCTCTCTCGCCAGTGCCGCACCCTCCTGCTCTCTCTCTCTCGCCGGCGTGCCGTCTTGCTCTCTCTCGCCGACGCCCTGTCTCTCTTGCTCTCGCCGCGCCTCGGGCCTCTATTACCGCGCCTCGTGGAGTAGGTCAAAGATTGGATTTTTACCGCGCCGACCGCTCGATCTGTGGTCGGAGATGATCCATCTGTGGGCGGTGGTGGTAGATTGAGAGGCCCTCAATGAACTAAGAACTAAATTACTCACAATAATTGGGGAATTGCTCCGATATACTCACTTCCGGAAGAAAGATTAGGGTTCATACGATACATTGAAGAGGGAGCAAACCCTAGCTAAACTACGCCTAGAGAATAGCTTGTTCCAACTTAGATTTTCTCCTACCTACTCTTGGCTTATAACACGCCAGCGAGCAGGAAGATAAACAGTAAAATAGAAATTACATCGCAGCCGTTGAATTAATGTGATCGGCATCACTGTATACTCATAGTGTCCCAGGTGGGTTTTGAATGCCGTCTTCGGAATGTCCTTAGTTGCCATCCTTATCTGATGGTATCCCGACTCCAAATCCAGCTTGGAGAATATTACAGCACCATGGAGTTCATCGAGGAGATCCTCAATCACGGGCATTGGGAATTTATTTTTTATGGTGATCACGTTAAGCAATCTGTAGTCAACACAAAGTCTCCATCCTCCATCTTTCTTGCGGACCATTACTGCTGGAGAAGAGAATGGACTGAGGCTTGGCCTAATTTCTTTGTTGTGTAATAGCTCCTTGATGATAGCTTCCATATCATCTTTTTGATAGTGTGGCACCCGATAAGGTCTCAAGTTTGGAGGCTGAGCTCCAGGTTGGAGAGGTATGTGGTGATCACATTCCCGAGAAGGTGGCAGTCCTTCAGGTGAGTGGAAAACATCCTTGTAGAATTCCAAGAGTGTTTGGAAACGTTCTGGTATATCATTGTCTGCTTCAAAGGATGTGGGAATGATGTCAGAGATCTGCAATAGATATCCCAGCACACCCTTCTTGCACAGCTTGCTCATGTTCTTTGCTGAAGTCAGGTGTGGGTGTTGCGTGTGATCAACCGGTGTGATTGGAGTGCCATTTTTGGTAACCACTAACTCTCTCTTTTTCAAGTCTAGTCCAATGGGACTGAATTCATAAATCCAGTCAGCTCCAAGTATGATGTCAAAGGTTTTCAGAGGCAGTACTTTGAAACTAGAGTGGAAAGTGTGACCCTGCACCTTGTATTGTGTGTTTGGAAGGCAAGCATCAGATAGTAAGTGAGAACCTCCAGCAACTGCCACTTTGGTTGTTGGTACTGGTGTCGTGATGAAGTTGTGTTGCTGTACAAAATTGCTGCTGATGAATGTATCTGACGAACCACTATCCACTAATGCAACAGCCCGTTTTCCAGCAATGGTGAGTAACAGAGAAAATGTGGATCTTCCTGGTATTCCAGTAGCTGCATGGGTAGAGATTTCCATAGCTATTGTTGTTGGGTTCTCACCCTGTGGTTGTGGGGTGTTAGGTGCTGTGTGGAAAGGTTGTTCTGGAGCTTGTTCTTGTGTGTTCTGCTCCAATACTGCAATGTCATCATCATCGAGTTCTTGTAGGATATGCAAGGTTCTGCCATTTCTACAGCGATGTTGTCGATTCCAAGGCTCTTTACAGTACCAGCAATTTTTCGGCTCCTTCCCAGGTGTGCTGGTCTGAACTGCTGGTGGTACAGTTGCAGTTGTCATGGGCATTGGAGGTTTCTGCCAATTCTGCATTTGTGGTTGGAACCGCTGCCGAAATGCTGGCTGGAATACAGCTGGTTTCTTCGAATTGGCAGCCTTTTCATAAATTTTGAAGTACCAATATGCTTCGAGTAAGCTGTTTGGTCTCTATCCTGCCACATCATGTTTTACTTCAGCTTTAAGTCCTCCAATGTAACAACTCAAAAGGAAGCTTTCTTGTAAATATGGGTGATCTCGTTTGACTAGGGAGACACATTCTTCGAATTTGTCTATGTATGCAGCAATTGTAGTTGTGTGCCTGATGTTCTGCAGCTGTTCTACTGCCTCGTGAGCGTTTGCCTCAGTAAATCTGTCCGCGATGAGGTTGCAAAATTGCTGCCAAGTAACCATCTGCATGGAACGCATATGTTCTTGAGCCAGGTGGATGCCCTGCCCTGAAAGTGTCCCGTGGCAATGTTTACCCACTGATCATATGGTGTGCCTGTCATGTCGAAGAATTTTTCACAAGCAATAAGCCAGCCTATCGGATCCTCGCCCGAAAACAGAGGAATCTCCAACCTTGGTCCTTTAAGAACTGCTTCTGCATAATAGGAAGGCCCTCCCAGCTGAGTTGCATAACTATTCCTCTGATCAGTGTACAATTGCATTCCTGACTGATATATGCTGGGGACTGAATTTCCATTAACGAACTGACCCGTCACTGGGTTGTACATGTGCGGTGGAGTATACTGAGGTGCTATCACCGGGGTAAAATGACCAAAATTGCCAGTGTGTGTGTGTGTTGCTGTGGTATTTGTTGTTGTTGCATGGCGTATGGTGGTTTCGGCAAAAGGTTGGGCTGTGGAAGGGTGGGAATAGTAAGTGGTGAGATTCTAAATGGTGCTGATTGCTGTGCCTCATCACGAGTAGTAGCTACCATGGTACTCTCTGTGTATATGGTGGTGGGTAGTGTTGCTAACGAAGTTGGAACCGAAACCATTTGTGGTAGTGTAGTTTGTGCTTGCTGAAATGCAGTTTGCAAATCTGTCACATGGAGAGTGTGAGAAGAACTGTTCATTTTCTCCAATGATTATTCCGCCAAGGATCACCTTGTGCTTATTGTGGCAACGTCTAATTCAGAGGTTTGCGCAAAAAGGCGAAAAGCTGATCAGTTAATGATGAATCATTTAACGAAAATATTTCTTTTTGTAATATATTTAAGTATTATTTAGCCATTACATGCTTATTTTGATTATCCGGGTATTGGAAGTCTTGTCTTCCTCCTCAGAACGGGTAGATCTTCTGTGTAATGTCGATATCGCCTATCATTATGGACTGTCATGTTCTTCAGATTCAGATGATGTACTGAAGTATGTGCCATCAATCCGTCAACAACAAAAGGTGGACCAAAATTAAACAGTGTTGTGAAAATTTGAATTTGATTGGTGAATTTGCCGACCTAAAAATTATTTATGCCCTGTGTGGACCTGCTTCAGGACTGGAAGGATGGTTTGACAGAAACTGATGCATACGGGCTTTTTGCACGAACATTGGAACTCTGATCTAAGACTTTTCAATTGTGGTGAGGACAGGGCTTATCATTGGTACGCATTTTGTTGTATGATTAGTAATTTAGCATGTATAGTCCTATTCATTCACTACAGGAATAACTCTATATGCCTACAGCCAAATGCCGTCGGCAAAGGCACAAATGCCGTCGGCATATAATATGCCGACGGCAAAATATGTATGCCGACGGCCTTTGCCGTCGTCTTTTGCTCCCTCGGCATACAAAGGAAAAACCGTCGGCATATAATTGCCGTTGGCATATGGCACGTATGCCGACGGTTTTCTTTGGCTGTCGGCAATGCTTGGCCGTCGGCAAAAAAAAGTGCATCACGTCCGTCTGACGCCGTCTGAATCTACGCCGACGGCAAATGCCGTAGGCATACAGCGGCCACGTGGCACGATCTGGTGGCTACAAACGATAACTATGCCGACGGCCAAGCAGAGAAAATGCCTACGGCATTGCCGTAGGCATATTTGATGACCAGAACCAAAAAAAAATCAATAAAAGGCTAATTACAAATACATGATTCAGCATTGGAAATCACACTAGATTACACTCAACAATGGTAATCCCCTATACAATTTAGTTTCAGCCACCAATTGCAATTGTTTCATCCACCTGTCAAAAGCAACAAAAAAAATGTTCAAGAAACAGCTAAAACAGTAGCACTAAAGGCTCAACTACTTAAGTGACCTAGGCAATTCGAAAGCATGTAATTTCACAAGAAAAAATTGTCACAGTAGTAGTAATACTTGTAAATGGTTATATGTGTGGTACTTAATAGGTGAAAGGACAGCCGCCATCTTAGATCTTTATGAGTAAGATATAAAAGATCATTAGTTCCTTACCATCTAGTACTTGTACATCATCCTGCTGGACCTGCTCCATACGTAGTCTATTATCAGAATTGCCCACGGAAAGTCCTGCCTCCCTCAGTTTACCACTGACGCTCTGTACTCTTCGTGCTGATGGATTGGCTGATGAATCCATCGCGAACAAGTGATCACTTCTAAGCTCAGGAGCATCAATTTTACAAGCATGTGTGGTCTCCCTGTTCCTGAGCACAGCAGTTGCAGATGGGCTCAAGATATCCCCTTGCTTCGCAGTAACAGGGGCATCCATAGGAATGTGGTTTCCTATGACTATGCTCCCACTAGTTCGACCAATCCCTGATGTAAAAACTGGAGTAAGGATATACTGTAGGCAACAAAATTCTCATGCCAAGAATTAGTTAAGTTTATGTAGCAAAATAAAAGACTAACAATGCTGACATACTGAACCATAGACTTTTTGATACTTAAATATCATATGCATAGATCATCTCGGAAAGCAATTCCAGATTATTATAATTTTCTTGGGTTTTATATGTATACTACAAAAGAAACTAGTAGTCTAAGTTAACCTCTCGAACACAGTGTCCAAAAATGTACTTATTTGTGAAATGGAGTGAGTGCTATGGAATGAAGCAAGACAGTGTCTCACATTAATCTAAACAAGTGGTCTGAAATATTACCTGATCTATTACAAACTCATCCTGACAAGTTTTATATCCTTTCGGAGATTTAACTGCAGATAGGTCATGTGGGAAGTTATGCTCCTGTTCCTGGCAATAATCCATAACAGATTCGTTGGCCAGCTGAGACATATTGTTCTTCCCAGCTCCTTCTTTACCACAGCTAAATCTGTGTTCATCAATGTCATTACCCTCCCGCTTGCGGTTAAGCTGTGCATCTTGAAACGCTGATGTTTCTTCGTCTGGCAGCTGCATTTTTTCACTTTTTGATACCTCAACCTGTGCAGCTTCAGACATGACACACGTGTGGATGCCATCAGTGACACCATTGTGTAGATTGAACTCCTCTTTATTATCTTGTTGAGCCGCTTCAGTATTGGAAGATGCTATGCGAATATCCAAAGCATACGATGATTCTAATCATGAAGAATCAGAGTTCACTTCATCAGAAATAGGGGTGCTCTGTGATATGCAAATAACAGCTCCACTAGCACCAGAAGCATTCTCAGCTGCATTAGGAGGTACACAGATTAGCCTAGATAGATCCATGATATTTCCAACTTCTACAAAAAAGATGCAAGCGACATATTTTGGGAACACTCGGTAAAATCAAAAGCAATAAAGTACTCCATAGAGGCATACCAGGTTCGTTGGCATGAGATATTTGATGAGGAACATTAATATCCGAAGAAGGAATAAAGTCCTTTTTCTCTTCCTCCTTGCAGACCAAGTCCTCAGTAATAACATCCCTGTAAATTGCACATCCCACTTTTAAAAGGGAAGACCCCCTAGCGTTCATCATTACTGTGATTTCAGTAATCGAAAATAAAATTACCTTACTACATGATCTACATCCTCTGACAGATCTAACTGAGCAGACGCAACCAAATCTTTTGAGCAGCTGAAGACTGAAGCCCCTGGCAAATAAAGACACCGGCAGCACGCTTGGCCTTCAGATCCGGCGCGTCAAGGCGCCAAGAAGACCACGACCTGCAGCGCCAAGCAGTCACATATGATCATTTGCATATGATCACCACGCCAAACAGGCAGCTAGCCGTGCAGCTATCAATAAAACTTGAGCATGATCACACCACTAGGTTCAGTCCAACATATTTAAATTATGACCGAGCATTCCAATAGATAACAACAAGCGGAACATCTCAGACACTTTTATTTCACATGAGCAGGCAAGAACCCATACTGTTCTAGGCAATGAACATTCAGCTACCAATCATGCAAGCAAGCAGTGTAGTAAACAAGTTTAAGTTTAGCAAAATTGTGCAAGCAGTGGAGTACTACAAGCACAAGTAGTGCTTGCACAATCAGATTACAGTACATGAACCAATTGGTACACACTAGATTGAGTAGGAACCAACAACTCTAGCCTTGAGTCAGAATTATGATATATGGACAATGAGTGAAAAGAATAAAGCAAACTGCATACTAGTAGAAGTGTGTTTACAAGTGGATCCGAGTTTGCAGGGGTACCCTAAACCGAAAGACTAGTACTCTGCTATACATAATTAGCAGCCAGTTACTGACAGACTAGTAGTAGTACGAAAGATTGGAAAATCTCCCCAAGAAGCTCATATCTTGGTGCGTCAACCAGGTCCACAAGGAGATGGATCTGAGGCTAGGGGGTACCTTGATGTGGTGCTTCGGAGCAGAACAAGAATGTTCACCACGCCAAGCAGTCATCTAGCCCTGCAGCTATCAAATTCACCACAAAGGCACAAACCAATCAACCCTTTTAAACTGGAAAACATGAATTTAGGATTCGCATAGGAAGGGATTTCGGTGGAAACTTACAGAAGAGCAGGTCGCAGCTAGGGGAAGACGCAACATCACGCCCGCCTTCGGATCCTGCGTGCCCACGGCCTGCCTGGCGTCGGGGAAGAACCCTCCTTGCAGCGCGAGGCGACGACGGCCCTCCGTGGCTCGCATCGGCGCCGTCGCGTCCTGGTGGCCGCCGTCGCCCTATCGCCCGCCGGGAGCAACGCCGCGCAAACCGTGCGTGGAGCGGACTCTACAGACGCCGTGCTCGCTGGGCGGCGGCGGCCGGAGACGAGGGAGAGGGAGGAGACTAGGGCGGCTGGATGGTCGAGGCGCCGATGGAGGCCTGCACCTGGCTCCCGCGCAGCTCCGTCTCCGCCGCCTCCCGCGCGCGCTTCGCGGCCTCGAGCTCCGCCGTGGCCGCGTCGGCCGCCGCGACCACGTTGTCGAGGCGCTGCTTCTGGGGCTCGCCGTCCGAAGCCGACGCCGACGCGGCCATGGGGGGAGGAGAGGACGACGGCTGCGGCCGGAGCGTGCCTGGCGGCGCTGAAGGGAGAGGGGATCGATTGGTGGTCGTGCGTGTGTGGTGTGTCTGTGACTGTGTGCGTGCGAATGGGGGTTAGGGTTTGGGGTCATGTTGGTGTAGTGGGCTGGCTGGGCCGGATGTGGCCTGGCTGGCCTCTGCAAAATCTTTTTTTTTTTGCTTTTTTTTGGAATTTACAAAACCTTTAGCAGATTATTATCAGAATATAAAATAGGATTTATTTTGTTCATTTTAGGCACCATTTTTAGGTACACACTTAAGATTTAATCATAAATATATCAAGTTTGTGAAGCAAGTGCAAAAAATATAGTGCAAAATGGCACCCGTCAAATTTTATAAATGGCAAAAATGACTTTTTTTGTGAAGCAATTGCAAAAAATATGGTGACAAATGACACCCATCAATTATTCACACAATGTAGTCCATATTTTATGGATAATCCCCAAGTATTACGAATTTTCTCGCTTCCGAGCTAATTACGCCTATTTAAATGACTTTATTCCGATTTTCCGAAAATAATTCACATTTGAACTACAACTGTGTGATAGTTTGCTCTGATTTTTTTTTAAATCATTTTAACATACACAAGTAGTGATAATATCACAGAACCGTTGATAGTTTTGAAAAATTCGACCTCTTTCAATGAATATCCACGGCGACCATTTTGACCATATTTTTGAAAAAATCAAAGAAACAGAAAAAATAGTCAAAAAAAGAAATCCTTTGGCATGGAGTCCTTTTATGTGTACTAGTTGTTAGGAAAAATAATAAACTTGAGTTTTGACAAAGTTTTCAAAAAATTACTTCACAAAAAGGTCTATCATCTATAAACATGTATAGGTTTCGAATCAAATGACCTAGCTATGATCATTCCCGTGGCATAGTTTGTGATAATATGCCCATATTTGACACATAATGTATCTTGATATTACAAACAATGTTGCAGAACTGAGTTTTTTCAAATTCCTTATATAAATATCATTTTCCTTTTTTTAAGTGTCAAAAATGACATTTTTTGTGAAGCAAGTACAAAAAATATGGTGCAAAATGGCACCCATCCAAATATCTCACAAAGTAGACCATATTTGATGGACAATCCAGAAATATTAGGAATTTTCTCGGTTTCTAGCTAATTTTGCCTATTTAAACGACTTTATGCCTATTTTCCAAAAGTAATTCAAATTTGAACTACAAGTGTGTGATAGTTTGCTCTGAAAATTTGAAAAAATAATTTTAAGTTACACAAGTAGTGGTTATATCACAGAACCGTCGATAGTTTTGAATAATTTGACCCCTTTCAATGAATAGACATGGCGGCCATTTTGACCGTTTTTTCAAAAAAATAAAAGAAAGTGAAAAAATACTCAAAAAAAGAAATCCTTTGGCATGGAGTCCTTTTATGTGTACTAGTTGCTAGGATAAATGATAAACTTGAGTTTTGACAAAGTTTTCAAAAAATTACTTCACAAAAAGGTCTATCATCTATAAACATGTATAGGTTTCGAATCAAATGACCTAGCTATGATCATTCCCGTGGCATAGTTTGTGATAATATGCCCATATTTGGCACATAATGTATCTTGATATTACAAACAATGTTGCAGAACTGAGTTTTTTCAAATTCCTTATATAAATATCATTTTCTTTTTTTAAGTGTCAAAAATGACATTTTTTGTGAAGCAAGTACAAAAAATATGGTGCAAAATGGCACCCATCCAAATATCTCACAAAGTAAACCATATTTGATGGACAATCCAGAAATATTAGGAATTTTCTCGGTTTCTAGCTAATTTTGCCTATTTAAACGACTTTATGCCTATTTTCCAAAAGTAATTCAAATTTGAACTACAAGTGTGTGATAGTTTGCTCTGAAAATTTGACAAAAATAATTTTAAGTTACACAAGTAGTGGTTATATCACAGAACCGTCATAGTTTTGAATAATTTGACCCCTTTCAATGAATAGACATGGCGGTCATTTTGACCGTTTTTTCAAAAAAATAAAAGAAAGTGAAAAAATACTCAAAAAAAGAAATCCTTTGGCATGGAGTCCTTTTATGTGTACTAGTTGATAGGATAAATGATAAACTTGAGTTTTGACAAAGTTTTCAAAAAATTACTTCACAAAAAGGTCTATCATCTATAAACATGTATAGGTTTCGAATCAAATGACCTAGCTATGATCATTCCCGTGGCATAGTTTGTGATAATATGCCCATATTTGACACATAGATGTATCTTGATATTACAAACAATGTTGCAGAACTGAGTTTTTTCAAATTACTTATATAAATAACATTTTCCTTTTTTAAGTGTCAAAAATGACATTTTTTGTGAAGCAAGTACAAAAAATATGGTGCAAAATGGCACCCATCCAAATATCTCACAAAGTAGACCATATTTGATGGACAATCCAGAAATATTAGGAATTTTCTCGGTTTCTAGCTAATTTTGCCTATTTAAACGACTTTATGCCTATTTTCCAAAAGTAATTCAAATTTGAACTACAAGTGTGTGATAGTTTGCTCTGAAAATTTGACAAAAATAATTTTAAGTTACACAAGTAGTGGTTATATCACAGAACCGTCGATAGTTTTGAATAATTTGACCCCTTTCAATGAATAGACATGGCGGCCATTTTGACCGTTTTTTCAAAAAAATAAAAGAAAGTGAAAAAATACTCAAAAAAGAAATCCTTTGGCATGGAGTCCTTTTATGTGTACTAGTTGATAGGATAAATGATAAACTTGAGTTTTGACAAAGTTTTCAAAAAATTACTTCACAAAAAGGTCTATCATCTATAAACATGTATAGGTTTCGAATCAAATGACCTAGCTATGATCATTCCCGTGGCATAGTTTGTGATAATATGCCCATATTTGACACATAGATGTATCTTGATATTACAAACAATGTTGCAGAACTGAGTTTTTTCAAATTACTTATATAAATAACATTTTCCTTTTTTAAGTGTCAAAAATGACATTTTTTGTGAAGCAAGTACAAAAAATATGGTGCAAAATGGCACCCATCCAAATATCTCACAAAGTAGACCATATTTGATGGACAATCCAGAAATATTAGGAATTTTCTCGGTTTCTAGCTAATTTTGCCTATTTAAACGACTTTATGCCTATTTTCCAAAAGTAATTCAAATTTGAACTACAAGTGTGTGATAGTTTGCTCTGAAAATCTGACAAAAATAATTTTAAGTTACACAAGTAGTGGTTATATCACAGAACTGTCGATAGTTTTGAATAATTTGACCCCTTTCAATGAAAAGACATGGCGACCATTTTGACCGTTTTTTCAAAAAAATAAAAGAAAGTGAAAAAATACTCAAAAAAGAAATCCTTTGGCATGGAGTCCTTTTATGTGTATTAGTTGATAGGATAAATGATAAACTTGAGTTTTGACAAAGTTTTCAAAAAATTACTTCACAAAAAGGCGTAGGTATACAAGCTCACAGATTATTTATTTTAAAAAAAAGTTGTATGCCGACGGCCTAAATAAGGTGGCCGTCGGCGTATAGGTGGCGCCGTCAGATTGGTAATGGATGCAGGCTTGTATGCCGACGGCCAAACATATGCCTACGGCTTTTTTGAAAAGCCGTAGGCATACAACATAGTTGCCGACGGCCATACGTATGCCGACAGCTTTTCTAAAAAGCCGTAGGCATACAAAGTATATGCCGACGGCCAAACGTATGCCGACGGCTTTTATAAAGCCATAGGCATACAAACATATATGCTGACGGCTCCGACAAAATGCCGTCGGCATACATTTAGCCGTAGGCAACTATCCGTTTTCCTGTAGTGATTTACTCATTTTACTGATGATTACTATGGTCCACGTTCTTCATTCTATTTCTAGTATATGTGTCCATTATTAGTTCAGCTTAATAGTACTTGAGTTGTACTGCTGCACAAGTCAACTAAGTTACAGAATAGTGATGATTTAGTTTAACTAGTAGTGATGATTTTATCAGCGGATGGCGAATGAATTACTGCAAAATAGTTTGGTACTTTGTCTGGTATGTGATGCTGATATCAAAGTTTCATTTTTCTGAAGCTCCTTTTGATCAGAGCAGAGTTGGAGCTACAACTACTGCCGGGTGACACATCGCAAGCTCTCCAGTCGTTGGATTAGATGAAATCCCGCATGAAAAATGTTTTCCAGGGCTGCATCGATGGCACCCAACACAATACCTCACCAAAAGGGTTACAGCATGAACAACAGGGGCGTGACGAGATATTAACTCCTAAACATCCCCTTTTGTTGGGGAGGAGTAAATTTAGTGAACTGAAATATAGAGGGAACTGGATGAGAGGGCCCATCTGGGAGACTGAAGTGGGTTATCTTGTGAGGATTCGGATCCTTCTGTCTGACCAGCTGAATTACGCTCTTCGACTTGGCTACGAGCCTACGACGACGATGATGGTAGCACCGCTAACCAGACGATAGGTGCACGAATGGATGCTGCAAGGGTGGCTCTTGTCGCTGCTTGCTGGAGTTCATGAGGGCACACATGGTGAAGATCAATCTGAGAGTTTTTTGCTTCAAATTTTTTTACCGGTGGACTTCGTGTTGCTGTCTGCGGTGGTGGCAGGGACAAGGAATGCTTTCTCTTGAGCTTTACCTGCCTTGTCTTCCGGCACCGCTACAAATGTGCCATGAGCCCATGATCATCCCTGAGGCTCCTAAGTAGAAATGACAAGGATTTCAATGATAAAGATTTTTCTCGTTTGCAGGTACCCTACAGGCGCACAAGTATTCTTTGTTCATGGTCCACCTTACAACGGGTGGGACATGAGACATGTGCACGTTTGGAGGAGGTGGCGAGAGATATTTTTACCTGACATGGATGGTCGCTTGAGCACCGGATTGGTCCTCCATAGGCGTTGGCGTTTGTCATTGGCATTGACGTTTACTATGCATTTGTAATTCGTCTAGTGCTACCTTTTTGGATTTTTGTACTCTTGGTTTGCGGCTGTGTGCATTTTTTATGCAGAAGTTGAGTGCAATGCTTAAAACTCTTTAAGTAATAAATCTATTTAAAAAAATGTGAGATTCGATGGTGCATATGCTCTATAGGAACCAATAGGAGCAGGTGGAACTCAATTGCAGAGGGATCTGTTAGGTGCGTGTGTTGTTGAGAGCAAGTTGACAGAGCCTGCTAGGTTCTTGTTGTGCTCGAAGAGAAGCCACTTGTGTAAAACGAAAGGAAGAAATTTGGATGTAGGCTTACGCTGTAATACATGGTTTCCTATGCCCAGAAAAGAAGAAAAATCTGGTCCGTGTTCCCTCTGCTTGTCAGTTGTTTGTGTGGGTGGTGGAGAATGCATTTTACTACAGTGAGAGCGAGAACGAGGTCACTGCAGCCTCTCCGCTTCTCAGGATACTATGGATCTGTTCAAAGGCCAGCCGGTGCTGTCAGTAGACACCAGTCCATGTTTCTATGGCGCTATATCAGTCATGCTATGCTGGCGTGTGATGTTCGCCAAGTTTTTCTACTCAACCATCTAACTCCACACTCTGAAAAATGACGAGACTGTCACACACCCAAACCGTCGCGCTTGTCCTGCTGGCGACCACACTAGCCGCCATGGTGCCTTCGCAATCCGACGCCCTCCTGGCCTCTGGAGACCCGGCCGCGCTGTCCAGCTGTAACAAGGTAACGCCAGTGATCTGCTTAGCGTGGTCTGTGACGATGGCGGCCGCGTCAAGGTAACGCCAGTGGACTCTGTGTCGACGGCACGCTCAATGCCCTCGATACCATGGCACTCCCGGACCTGGCCGCGGTCGACCTCAATAATCAAAACTTCAGGAGCGCCACCCCGATCCACAAGCGTCTCACAGCTGCGCTCCCTGGCCGTGCTCGACGTCGTGTCGGCAGCAACATGTTTGACGGCTCCATCCCGCCGCAGCTCGGTGGACTCTATGGCCTCATCGACCTCCTCCTCTACAGCAACAGGCCAACAGTCTCGCTGGTGACATACAACACCAGCTAGGCAGGCTCCCAAGGATTGAACATCTCGACCTAGGCTCCAACTACCTCAGCAACCCGCCCGAGTACCGCATGTCCTCGCTGATGCCCACTGTCCCGTTCATGTCGCTCTACCTCAGCGGCAGTTTTCTGGAGTTCGTCCTAAAGAGCAGCAACGTGATCTGTCGCAGAAGCAGAACACTCTCTCTGGCTCGATACCTGACTCGCTGCCGGAGAAGCTCATGGTCGCTGCCGACTGTGGCATGGAAACTGTTTTCCTGCTTGATTTGCAGATCGTGCAAGTGATCATGGTCGATTGTTCCGCACATCGCGCGAGTGCTCATGGTCTCCGACAGCCAATTTGTTCTCCAACAAGAAAAATATCTGGGCCAGCTTACGCTTTTTTTAGATATATAAAAGGTTGCGCTTTGTTCTTGAGTAACGAGAACAAAATTGGGTCTTTTATACCGCCGAGGCTATGTACTCCCTCTGTCCCAATGCATGTGGCGTCATATCGTGCACGGACTTTGAACTTCGATTTAGCCACTAATATGTGAGAACTATGTCATGAAAATTATATCATTAGAAACTTTATATGAACATGAATCTAACGGTATAACTTTTATAGGACATATCTCAAATTTTCTTAGCTAAATCGATGGTCAAATTTGGCGCACGCAAAACAAAGACACCACCTAAATAGGGACGGTGGGAGTAATACTGAAGCGACTGAAGACCGGAAACATGATTTCCTTGTTGAAACAGTGGAGTTTCTCCTTTCACTTGTTAGTCGTGTAGAATGTGCATGTTCGGCGTAGACAGTAGACTCTACATGTTTCCTTTTTTTTTTTTGCTTTGGCACGACGATACAAATGGTTCAATGGAATGATTGCATGATTTTTTCTGCACAGAGGCGTTGTGCTAGCTACATCTCATACAACGTACTCAACAGAAAAAAAAAATCAGTGGAAAGGGACTAACCCCATATAGTATCTGAAACTATCCTTCAGAAGAATATACTTATAAGGAAAAAATAATAACAAACAAGTTTTTACAAGTTCAGCACCCGATCTCCACCCCGGGGGAAAGATCGATCATTCTCACACATGCACAGGAACACAACATCCACATATATCTTCCAACGGAGAACACACCATCCACCATAGCCGGTTAAACCGCCAGCCGACATCATCTTTTAGGTTGAGCGTCTCACATGTCGGAATACAATCGATCCACGTAGGAGTAGGGCTTTTTATTGGGACGATCTCGGGGCCCGAACATGTATACATTATTGCGTGTTTGAGACTGTTAACCAATCTGACGATGGTGACCACAAGCATTTACCTACACATAAATTCCCTTGCCAGTAAGGAAACACCTACAACGAGCATGTTGCGAAATGATAACTGAAATAACACGAAAGACACATTTGCAGACTTCACAGCGGTTCAAACTATACTCTAGAAGTTTCTATAGTTAAATTACTAGCAAGATATTTTATTTAGTATATGGTTTAACGATCTCCATCATAATATTTGAGGATATTAAAAATATATACAGGAAGAAACATATTTGAGTTATACACAATATAATTATGCAATTTGAAAATTAGCTCAAGGAGAACTTATTACAACATACAATTTAAATCCAGCATGATAAAATTTTGAAGTGACATACAAACATATGAAACAAATAACAACTATAAATTCTTATCGGTTAGCTACATAATCCAAAATACTAGAATAATGAACTCATTGGGGACTATAGTTTGATGAAAATAAGTATACAAGTTTAGTATAAAATATATTGTTATGACCATGTTGTAAACAAAGGTAGAGCTAGTCGATAGAAGAGTTAGAGCTAATCACCACCTTCATATTGTTATGACCATGTTTTTATAGTAGTTCACGATGCTATCATGTTTAGTTATTAGTTAATCCGAGCATCATTAGATGGTACGTCCTGTTTGTTTTTTCCAACTGGATCATATGCACACAAACATATTAGCCAAAATCAAAGAAACATAAATTGGTGTGTCCAAATTCTCTGATTAGTTCAGTAGTTCACGATGTTGTGTATTAATTGGTGTGCCCTAACTTTCTACGTAACAGACCGGATCAAAGAAACACAAAGTGAGCGCACATGCATGAAACGTCCTATGAGAAGATGGGCTAATCTGAATGCGAAGACAGGTTGGAGCGATCTACGGCAGCTGCACAAGAGTAGAAGCTACCTTGCTTCTAGGGAAAGGTTGGAGGCGACGACGCTCACAAAGTCATTGAAGCTCAATCCCTTCAGGTCCATCGACGGATTGGGATTTACACTTTCCACAGCAAATCATGGCCAATACAATAACGCAGCTAACATTATTAATCCCTTGAACAAAAAACGTAGCAATCGCTAGTGGAGTAATATTCCTACCTCTGCAAAAGTAAACATATGGAATATCAATCACAACCGTATGTTTGAATATTTTGCTTTGATATCCGGTTTTCCAATGAAGTATTTATATGTAGTATCATTTCAGACAAACCATTATTTATTGAAGTGAAAACGGTTCCAAGACAATCTAGCTGTGACTTTACCATTAGATCAGTCCAAATTAGTCTTGTAGCACGAGAGTACTTCAGATTTGTAACATCCCAAATTTTTTCTAATTTTGGAATGTTAAATTAATTAAATAAGTGTGGGAAATTCTAAAGGATTTGAATTTTTTTGGACTCGTTTAAAACTTTTCTCAAACCTTCAATCACTAATTTCATGAGTGGATTAATATGACTATCCAAAATATAAATCTTTGTTCGGAAAGTTTTAATCATATTCAACTTGTGAATTTGATTCTATATGTGATGTGGTTGTATTCGAAACTTGCCCAAACATGTTTATATTAATTGAGAGAGGAAATAACATGACTTTCCAAAATAGAATAAACATGTTGGAAATATTCTCCTTGGGTGTTATTTGAATTTTAATGCATCTTTAGATTCTTCATATATTTAAATTCAATTCCTGGAAAAATGAATAAAAATAGAGAGAAGAGGATAACATGACATTCTCAATATAATTCTTTGGACATGATTTAAATACCCTTTTGCATATTTGGATCTTCCGAAAACTTATAGGATTTAATAAACCCTATAAATTTATTTAGGGTTTATTGAGGCCTATATGCATGTTTCATAAATAAAATTATTTTTTATAAAACTAAAGTTGGGTAGAAAGTATAATTATTTTCGAAAATGATTTTATTGAGCCCCCAATATAAGTCCTTTTGGTTTATTGGTTTCTCCTGGTTTTTTCGAAAATGATTTGGCATATATACAAGCCAAAATTATTTTCCTGTTACTACTAAATAAAAAAATTGTTATGAAATCCTAAAAAATCTATTTTGGGCGGAATCTAGCCCATTTCTCTCCTCTCTCATCCGAGTTGGGCCTGCCCACTCTTCCACCTTCTTTTTCCCCTTAGGATTAAGTATAGATTTCACCCAAACTTTCGCACATTGGAGACATTTCACCCCAAACTTCAAAACCGGATAATTTCAACCCCAAAGTTTACAATACCGGACAAATTACCCCCTAAGGTGGTTTTTAGACAATTGGGCATGTTTTGTGTGATGATGTGGCGATGACATGGCAATGATGTGGCGTATGTTGGCCATAAGTTAAGAAGATAACAACGCAGCGAGCCCCACCTGTCATCTTCTCTGCTCTGCTGCGTTGACTCTGAGGTTCAGGTCATCTGCTCGCCTCATCGTCACGAGACCTTCGTCAGTTCCATCAGCGAACGCTGCAGAGCACCGGAGACAGAGCTATTGCCCCACACGCTTCCAGCTCGGGTTCTCCGGAAGCCACCGCCGCCGCTGTTGGACCTCGAGACGGTGTCCTCCACGGGGGCGCCCAACTCGAGCCTCAGCTCCGTCAACAGCGTCAGCAACCTCTCACGCCTCTCCTTTGGCTTGCATTAATTAGATGAACAAATAATTACAACGTGCGATGAGTAATTTTAACATGTGTATAAATTGGGCATGGAATGCAGTAGCCTTTTGCATTCATGTTCGACAGCTATACATCAAATACAATACGGGTAGCTTGTTTTTGGCATCCCTATGCAAAAGGTTGCACCAAATAGCAGGGCAAAACGTCTAAGTATTGTGCACGGTCGGGCCGATCCAACAAGGTGAGATACTTTTTTCCTTTTTCTTTCTTTATTTATTTTATTTGTAAATATGTTTTTTATAATGTCAATTTCCTTTTTTATTTTTACTTTTTTTCGGAGTACTTTTTATCATATATGAACATTTTGTTTAATATGCATGCATGTTTTTTTGACAATCAATATCATATATATTGTAGCAGCAAATAGTACATGGTAGAGACACATGAACTGACTACGGCGATTACAAAATAACGACTAAAAGAGATGAGCAATCTGCGAGATCTTCAATCCCTTTCTTCTTCCATGTCACAATCTTGTATTTTTTGAAGGCAGCCGTAGAACAATGGAAAATATACCAAACCACAGACTTGTGAATACCAATGAAGGTTCTCGCATAATTTTAATTTGGAGCCGCAATGCCAATGAATTGTTCACGCACGCAGCTATTAAATTAATCAACCAAAATCGGCAAGAGTAACAACACTGATATACCAGGGAAAAACATCTGGACAACTTGGTTGACGTCGTTGGGAGCCGAGAGAACGAATCACCATTATCGAGAACATAGTAGCCAGGAGAGATATTGCAAGGACAATCCTCCTCACGACAATCATGAGAAAAAAAATCCAAAATCGATCTGGCGAAGCAAGATCTGAAGAACCAAACCTAGACAAATATAATATTTCAACACCAACATTGACGTCGGGAAGGAGATCTCGTCGTCGAATGAAGGGCCGAATATTACTTATTGTAGATGAAACCATCTCCACTGAAGAAGAAGACGACTACCAAAACCCTAATCCAATCTACTCAGAAAATACTAATTTTATTGAAAACTCACCCCATAGATCGGGTTCTCCACTCCTCCCGACGCCTGCGAGGCTGGCCGGAGGAGGGGGAACCGATCTACGGTGAAGACGGAGGTGGTGTCGGCGGCTAGGTCTTCAGCGAGGAGCTCTCGTACAGAAAAAATGCATGTTTTACTTTAATTTAATATGATCTTTTTCTGTGATACATGAATATTTATTTTCAGATATAAGAATATATTTTTAGTACACTCGAACATTTTCTATTCTATAAAACATAGGTTTTTATTACACTTCTAAAAATAAGTAAATATTATTTTCAAAGATAAAAAAATAATGTACCTATTGATGGGCCGCTCTAGATACGCCCCATGCTCGAGGCCCCTATTTGACGCTTAAGCAGTCAATAAGCGTGTTGCACCATGTACGTGATTGCAGGCCCAACCCGGCGAACTCCCCTATTTGATCGCATGCAGTAGTTGTGCTCAACGGCCGGTGGCACGATTGCACGGAAATCGAACGATTTGTTTGTTGAGACGGTACGAATGATTTGTTGGAACGGTAGAACGATTTTTTCTGAACGCGCGCAGCATTTCTCGTTCGGTGAGAGATTTTCAGGGAGCGTGGTGCGGCATCTGAAGCAACTTACTGAAGTTTCGCCCGTCTCTGTTGAAATTTCTCGCTTATCTAGACGCTTCGCCTGGCTATAAATAGGGAACGCGGCGCACCATAGCATACGTGAGTCATCTACCTGCAGCCAGCCCAGATAATATACGGCACGACTGTCGTCTTCAACAATGAAGGTTCCGGCAATCTCCGCCGTGTGCATCCTCCTCTTCCTCCATGGTACGTTTGCATATCCTTGCGCATGCATAATGCGTGTTCGCAAGATTATATTAGATTGTTATTCAGTCACATATATGTTTGTTTGTTTGTCATCTCGTCGCTAGAGATTTAAGATCGATCTTGAATGTTTTGCATGCACGAACCCTACACAATTAACAGCCGCCGGTGTGGAGTCCAGCAGCTCGTACCACAACTGGTACAACATATTCGCCTTCGGAGATTCGTTCGCCGACGTCGGGAACACGCCGGAAGGTAAATATGGCAAGGAGCAATATATCTCGCGCGCATGGTACTATCCCTACGGCGAGTCCTCCAGGGATTACAATGGACGACCCCGTGGTAAATCCACCGGCCGCTACTCCGATTACATGGTCCAGTCTGATTTCCTTGGTATGTACGCACAGTCATATACTCCTATGTTTGTCTATACTTGTTGATCCATATATACATATCTCATGCCTACTTGTTGATCCATATTCGCATGGTGTCGTCGTTGCAGCAAACATCATTGGGCTCCATGAAGCCCCTCACGCCTACAACCGTGCAGCTTTCAGCCTTCCCCGCTACGGCCTGACCTTCGCCACGGCCGGCGCCGGCGTGTTCGAGGTGTCGGCCAATGTCACAACACTCCGAAAGCAGGTCGACACTTTCGAGCATCTCCTCAAGAAGGGAACCATCTCGAGGTCTCGCCTCCCCGACTCCGTTTTCCTCGTCGCCGTCTCCGGCAACGATTACATGCCCACTATTCCCCTCCTCGATAACTCTACCAGTGTGAGTAGTAGCTAGCAAGCCATATCAGCATACATTCTTCGGTTACCACATTTATGCACACAAGCTACGTACTTCCGCTTGCAGGCCGCTGCTAACGAGATGGCGGCCAAGGTGACCGACGAGATCGTGGCGAACGTGGACCGGCTGCGAAAGCTCGGAGCGAAGAAGATCCTGGTTAACAACATGCCCCCGCTCGGCTGCACGCCCCGGCGCGCCAGGTACGGCAACTACACCGGCTGCGACGAGCATGGAAACGTCATCTCCTCCGTCCACAACAGCAACCTACAACAGAAGCTGGCCTCTGACAACACCGTCCGCATCCTCGACATCCACACAGCGTTCACCAACATCATCAGCGGGGCTTCCAGTATGTAGACTTGAGCAGTAATTTTTAGTTGCTTCTGACTGACCTCTAAATTATCGTCTGATTAATATGTGTGTATTTTTGTTTTTGGTGTGCATGTGAAGATTCCGACAAGTTCACTCAGAAGCTGAGGCCGTGCTGCGAGCCCACTGATCCCAAGGGCTACTGCGGGGACATTGCCGATTACTTTGAGATGAGTTACACGGTAGACATCGCTAACGTCAACAGCTATTTCTACTGGGACGAAATGAACCCCACACATGCAGGCTGGAAGGCCGTCATGAAGCAACTGGAAGGGACGATCAAGGATTTTATAAACACGAACTAGCCACATTTTCAGCATTATATACACTCACGCAAGCCTATCATAGCTGTCTTAGTTTCGAGCATTTTCAATTCTAGTTCTGCTATATTCACTAGGTCAGTTCATCAGTTGTCCTTTGGTCCTTCGAACTGAATATCTTGTTCGTTCATTGGTGAATCAAATGTGCCCAATCTAAGCTTCGCCTAGTTGATAATGTCTTGTTTACCATTTATAATAACATTAATGCTTTTTCTGCGCCGATTGTTATATTATGGGTGTGTTGACTTGTTCTGAACCATTCGGAGACTTGTCGAAGTCGAACGAACCTTGCCAGCATCCGCTGAACCTCGTCAGAAGCTCGCCATCACAGCTACGATCGTATTCTTGCTGAACACTCTGACCTCTGGTCCCCTCGTCGAGCAGCCCCAATCGGCTCCATTGACCCTCGTAGCGGCAACTCTTCCATCGAGAGAATAAGTAAACGAGCGCTCTGACCCACCTACAAGGTGTCATCGGAGGGCGTCCCAAGTCCCAACCCAAAATGGGACACTCCCTTATGGTGTGGCGATGTAGGTAATTTTATTTGTATTTTCTATCAAAAAAGTAGGTCGCCCACACAGATGATGGAGTCACATAACTTTGAATTTTCACAAAGAGCTGAATATGGTTGTAAGCGTTCTAGTGGTGACATAAAAATAGTTATTTCAGTTGTACGAGAATTAACAGAAATGTTAATAAAAAAAGATGAAGGAAATAGAATTGCTCCTACTATGAGTGGGAACTACGAATTCTTGTAGGTTTACGGGTCATGATCCACGCGTCGCCACGATAACCGCTTAATCAAGGTGGAAGCCAAGATACAACCAAAACTCCATGAAAACCATGGTTATAAGTTTCAAAAATTCTAAAAAAAACATTGTGAAAAGATGATGGTCTATAAGCATGTATGAAGTTGTAAGTTCAAATTCACATTCATTTGGGAGGCCAGAAAAAACTAAAGTATCCAAGAGCCGTTATGTTGTAGTGCATGTCACTATTTGTTTTGGAATTTAGTTTCTTCATACCTCCCTAATGAATAAATCCGGAAATCAATATCCTAAAATTTACATCCTTGTACATCATCACCTGCCTAGCACTCAATATTTTACTTTTAATTCACTGTTTTTCACGTGGTATTCTCTCGATATGCACTGCTTTGGGTCCAAAGACAATGATTTAATTTGTTGATCGAAACGCCTAGTCATGAGACTTATACACTTCTTGGATTATTAGTCTTTACCTGGCGCACAGATGGAGGTTGGAAAAGACTAAAATTAAGACAAACATTTAGTGCATGAATATAAAAATAGTCATATTAATTTTAGAATAAATTCCACTTTTTCGAGAAACCTCTCGAAAATTGTAGGGCATACTGCAACTCTTATAGACTAATAGAGTTGACCCAGATTATAAATAAATCTGGCATAAAAATCTTACATTGTCCTGTTTATGAAGAAAACAAGACAGAGAAACCGCACAAGCGGGAAACCCGTCGTCCACCCAACACAAGTCTACCAATGACAAGCACATACCTCTGGTCCCAGAGCCGTTGTCCCGACCTATAGGACTTGGTACCAAACCCGCACCCGAATAACAACGCCGGCCACACAAACCAATGATTTCGGAGTCCCGACTACCCACGCGACTGCCCGCGGACCTGTAGCGTCGTGCCGAATCTAGGCCACCACCCTGATGTAGCAGGTAGATCGACCGAATTTGGACCGCTTAGATCGATGAACTCGCTGCTCGCACAACACCAGGTTGCCACCCAAACTATGCAAAGCCACGGTCTCCTCCCATGGGAACGAAGCCCTCGTTTCGACGTACTACCACCGTTCGGGGGCCGCTGCCATGAAATCCGCTTCCCTCAACCACAGAGTCACCATGCCTATCTGTCCAAAGTCCAAACCCATCGCACCGCGAGGGCTATAAATCCAAGGCGTCATTTCCAAGAATGTAGCAACGCGAACATCGCTGACGCCTGCTCCGATGAAGGTAAGGTTTTCACCCGGAGATTTTAAGACCACTCGCGTCTGTCGGTATCGAAATTCTACAACAACACAAACAAAAACGAGAACGATGCCCGAAAACGCCACCAATGTCGGCACCGACAGAAGTCCGTGCAAGCATTTCGCCGAGATTAATTTGAGCGCACAGCTCAAGGACGTACAAGATGGGTAGTCCGACCCTGCCGCGACAACCATTTGCACTTTTTTTCGTAGACAACCATTTGCACTTGTAGCCCCATATATACATGTCAGTACAAATACTTTTGGTCCTTTTTTTTTTGAGAAACACAGTACAGACGCAGACGCTCACAAACACGCACGTACAGACACCCCTATGAACGCACGCACGCAAACCCTACCCCTATGAGCACCTCCGACAGACTGTTCCGGCAGATCTTGAGGTTGACAAAGTCACCACGGACGCCTCGCTGTTGACGGACACGTCACCTACCACTGAAAGCATAGCGCCGGTTAAATCCTGGAAAATCCAGGAAAATGCGAGCACCCATGCAAGTCTGGACTTGAACCTGGGTGGGTCAGTTCCACCACAAGGAACCAAACCACCTGAGCTAGGCTCAGTTCGCCAAATACTTTTGGTCCTACAAAGGAAGGAATAAACTATTCCGGCCACGATGCTAATCAAACGAGACATTAAGTGGTGACGAGAAAAGTCTGAAATGAACCTTAAATTGGTAGTGTGGGTCTAAGATGGACCCCAACCTCTTAATCCCTGAAAACAGGACCCTGGCCTTTCTAATCCCAGTCAATCCCGGCCTATTCTCGCTAACTCCTCGTCAGCGTGGCGCTGGTCAGCCGGGATTCGACGCTACGCTGGCCTAGTAGATGGACCTGGTTTTTTCGGCCCAAAACCCCAAACTCCATCACGTAAAGCTTCGTCCCTGATGTCACGTCTCAAGTCCCGTACGGCCGGCGGCGGCTCCTCCTCCCCTTCACGACGGCGGCTCGGCACGGCCGGCGCTGCCTACCTCCTGACGAGATGTCGGTTCAGCGGGCACTGCGGTTGAAGCGCCCTCGCTATGGAAAATCGGTGGGCTCAGCGATGAGGTTCCCTCGCTATGGCAGCTCGGCGGCCGCAACGCTGCCCCCACGCGACGGCGGACAGCGCAGCCCACACGCGATGTCCTCTCTGCGACCTAGATGCTGCCTCGTGCAACGTCGACTCGGCGGTCCTGGTGATTCCCAATGCGATGGCTCGTGCGAGTCAGCTTGACTCTGAAGCGCGACACTGAAGCTTGGTTATGTAGTGCATTTTTGTCTGAAGCTGTATATCAGACTATCAGTATATGTTGTATTTTTTCTGTTTCAACAGAACCTAGTAATCTTGAAGTTGTAATTTGTCTGCTATCTTTGATGGTGTGAATAAGTTGCAATAATCTGTTGAGTTGAGCTCTTTTCTTGACGATTACTCTGCACTAGGTTTGGGGATCAGGCCGTTTGCCCTGCCGTTTGCCCTGCAGCAGATGAGGCTAGCCTTGAGCTGTGGTGGACTAGAACTGTTGCAAGAATGACGCGTGCAAATGCAACTAAAACCAGCTCCATCATCATCGCTACCTGGTGGAGAATCTGGAAAGAGAGGAACAACCGAGTGTTCAACGCTACTGCCTCAAGTCCGATCATCATCAGTCAACAGGTGGATGCCGATATGAGAGAATGGAGGAGGGCCGGACTGGCCGGAGCACAGTGGATGCCACCTGATTAAAAACTTCTAGCTCTCTCTAACTATACCTAACATAGTCATAGCTAACCTTTCTCTCCTCTTCTAACTTGTAATTTTTGTACTCTGCTCTCTCCCTTAATTAATAGAAAATGGCCTTGCCTTTTTCGTCAAAAAAACTCTGCATGTATTTGAGAGTTTCGGCTTGGTAAATAGCACTTGCCAATATGAACAATGCAGAGCAATAAATAGCATATGACAATCACTCATCAGAAAAAATGACATCAACCAAAAGCACATAAATTTAGTACATCATCCAAACTGAACACAATAAATTTTCACTACACCAGGTCCAGTACACCACATTCAGGACACAAACCGAAAGAACATAATTTCAGTACAGAACCAAAAGGACAATAAAATTAGTACAGGAACCAAAAGGATCACTCATTTGCCTTCTTCTTCTTTGCATGTACGTTCTGCTCCTTGGTACCCTTCCTCTTCCCTTGTCTCTGAACCTGACTTGCATTGACATGGCCATCAGTACGTGCTTGCTGGACAATAAGAGATCATAAACAAAATAAAATGCATAAGATTGAGAATGAAAAACCATCGACAATATTCAGTAAATTTATGCAAGTGAAAAAATTATGTAAGTAATTTTTTTTATTCACCTCCGAGGCCTTCGTTTTTCTTCCAGTCTTAACAAGGAAAGCATTCTTCTTTTTCCCTCTTTCAGGATTTTTTGAACATGTTCTTTTCTCTAAGTTGACAGTGTATCTCCTCCCTCTACCACTGACATGTTTCACCTCAAACCCATCCTTGCCATTCCAGAGCACATCGTGAAATTGTGTCATTTTTATGCTAACCTTGAGCTTCATGAATATGTTAGGCAAATGGTACCATGCCACTTCTCACATTTGGTTCTGTTTTCTTGAACTCTAACCGTCATTTTGCATCTGATCTTTTCTAGCATAGATATTATAGGATAAAATCTCGACTCAATGATTGCATGGTTAAATGACTCACATAAGTTGTTATCTACTGACTCACACATGGATCCAATAGGAAAGAAAGCCTCGCCCAATGGTTAGGCTCTGTGTTCATGATGCCTTTAGCCCTTATTTTCTTCCTGTATTTCTTTGCCTGTTGTCTAAGTTCCGCTGCTTCAGAGTCCTCTCCACTATCATCACTTAGTGGCACATAGTCACTATCCACACTATCTGAACTCTCAGATTTATTCTCAATTGTGTGACTATCACTTTGTGATCCTGGATTGCAAACTTGAGAGCCACCACTCCTGGCATCTTGATGAACTGAATTAAGGACTTGAGAGCTACCATCTCGTGTCCTCTCATTTCTTGATTTTTTTTTGCAATTAGAGTTTCAGAATTCAGTACACTGACTTCATCATCTTCACCTGCAGTTATGGCAGCATGAGGATATTCTGCATCACTATCTCCCTCCTCAAAGCCAATCTCATCTTCAAAGTCACTTTCAGAATCTTCACTGCCATGTTCTTCCTCCTCCACAAAATGTTCTACATACAACTCAGCCACTCCTCCAACATTTGTGTGATCTGAAATCTTTGTGCAACCACTGCCATCGTACAGAAATATGAGTCCATTCCTTAGCTCTTTACCAGGAAGAAGAAAATAATATTTCATTGAATCCTTCAAAGCTGTATGGTCACTGGGATATCCTTTTATCTCTGTCAAAGAAAGTTTGTCCCTTTCTACCACAGATATTGCCTCATCGCCCCCGATGTACTGTAATCGAGGTCCAGGGACGAGCTCCCCGCTGAAGTGAAAGTACAGGTTCACCTTTTCAGCCGTTCCATGGTTGCCAACAAATCGCCTACAGTGCAAACATATTTCAGTTAGTGATGATTTCAAAAATTGGCGACTCTGCTGTTCATCTAGCCCCATGCGACTGGTGCTTTCCGGCCTGAAGAACGACAAAGACTTCCGGCAAGATGCGCACTTACAGAAGCTAGCAAGCTATGCCGATTGACTAGTTAGATTGATTTGCACACGCAGGACATAAAATGAGCCAGATTGGGTTGCCAAAGGCACTTGACGTGCGTTTGTGATTTCTGTATTCAGCTCACGGTTGTACTGGTGATTGGTAGCTATCTATGACCTGATGCAATCCGATTACCTAACATGTTGTACCATAAACCAGGTACTGGTCATTGTGTCTTGTTGCTTTCCGTGAGGAAACGGAGATGATTTTCTTCTTAAACCCCCATGGAGACAAACATGATTACTGGAGCACTGTATGTGGGCGGTTACCTGAGATCTCAGTCCTCCGTAATCGTATATCGGCCACAGCGATCAGCCGCCGAACAGCATTGCCGCCGTCGTGAAGTGCAGGAGGACTCGTAGGCTATGGCACAAATCACGTCGGGGATCAAGGGTATAGCATGCGGGAGTTATGGGCCAAAATGACCAAGTCCATTGACCAGCCCACGGCAACGTCGAATCTGGCTGACCAGTGCCACGTCAGTAAACACACGGGCAAACGAGGAGTTCGCTAGAATTGGCCGGAAATGACCGGGATTAGAAAGGTTAGGGTCCTGTTTTCAGGGATTAGGAGGTTCAGGTTCATCGCAGACCTGCACTAGACATCCGAGGCCGGGTCAGACTCGTCCCAAGCAACGGTGTTGTACCTCCAAATGCTTCTGATTCCAGCCAAGACTTGTCCTAGGTCCACCCTAAATTCCTGCTGTAATTTTTAAGCAATTTAACAGAATCGACGATAAATTAATTTGGCCCATTACACACTAGCCAAATTACACATTCAACAATCAACACATCAGCTTCGATAGTCCAACTCGTGCAGTTACAAGAGTCACCGCCACTTCTCTGACCGTGCAAAACACGACAAGTCACGGAGACGCATCAAAGAACTTTTCCAAGCTGCCCAAAACATGGCAGATGCTACGAGGTTACTACAATCTGAAACTCTAAATTATTTTTTGTTTCGACAAATAACTAAATTATTAAAAGTTTTGATTGATAGAATTGATATGCTAATCTGAGATCATTATCTGTTCTCTTCACATCATTTACTGTTTGTTAGTTCTTTAGATAAAACAAATCTGGCAAACTGTGAAGGTTTGCTTGAAGAAAAGGGACCCCAACCTGCAAAAAACTACTGATTTGTAGCAAAAATCACAGAAACGAGACAATTACTACAGCAATGTAAAATAACAAGAACTCATCAAGCACGACTCTTCATCATAAATTCAGAGCCAAACCAAGATTCGTCAAGAACCAACAAGCGATTTTATTGATAAGTAGTTGAGATTACAGTACTGAGGGGATACTGAACTACTGAACTACTGATACGAAGGCGACGGAGTGGTTCTCAAGCCTGCGGCGGCGCGGGGCCGAGCGCGGCGGGCGGCGGGGGCGCGGGGGCGGTACAGCCGAGCATACACTGGGCGTGGGCCTCCACGCAGCCGATTGCGAACTCAGCCGCCTCGAGGAGCGGCTTGCTCGCGCAGGAAATATGGCAGGTGGGGAGCTGCATCGCGCAGCCCACCATGCAGCCCAAAAACGAGGACGGGTGCACGCTGGCGGCTGGTGCTTCGGCCACGGTCGCCGCGCCAAGACCAGTGTTCCTCGCGGCTTCGGCAGTGGACACCAAAGCGCCTACGAGGAGGACGAGCAGCACTGCACCGCGGATGGCGACGACGTTCGCTGCGGGAGCCATTGGTGGATCTTGCGACGCAACTACAGCTGGCTGCTACTCGAGATCAAACGAGAGAGAGGGGTTGGTGTGCGGAAGGTGGCTTGGGATGAGAGGCTTCTAGGGTTCTTCTTATATAGCCGGGGGATGGCCCAGGCAGAGCGAATCGACCGCCGTCATCTGGCGGAACTGACCAGCGATATCCGCGGGCTACAGGCGAGATAATGATGGGATAGCGGCGCAGAGATAGAATGATAAGCGCGGTGTGTTATCGCATCAGTTCGGCGCGCGGAAGACGATGGAGATTCTTGCCGGCGAATTCGGGAGGTTAGGGATGACCCGGCCAGAAACTTTGGGGCATAGATTTTGCCAACGTAAAATATTTTCCATGCATGTTTGTTATTATTAATGTATTTTATTTCCTCTCTTCTGAAAAGTGACAGAAGTGTTGAAAAATATTAAGAAGGATCCAAAAATTCAAATGGGTGTAAGTAAGTACACCATGAATATTTTGAATTTGTACTCCCTCTTCCATATTATAAGATATTTTTGCTTTTTTGGTATCGGATGTATATACACGTATTTTGGTGTTTAGATTTACTCATTTTGCTCTGTATGTAGCACACATTAGAACATCGAAAACATTTTATATTATGAAACAGATGGAGTATCACTTTTTCTTGACCAATGTTTATATTTTTGGATAGTCATATTAATCGATTCTTACGATGCCTTCATCATGGTTATGTAAAATTTGAATAAGTTATCAAAAATTAATTCTGCTAAACATTTAACAAAGCTAGAAAATCAAGAAAGTATTTAACCGGTTATTTTTTTTACATTCCAAAATAGACACTATACCGTGTTTCGTAGTCCTTGCTATTTTTTCCAATACTTAGTGTGTTGGCTAGTTCATTTTCAATCTCACCAGCGATCATATTGAGAAACTCATTGTAAAACTTTGGAGGCGTTTCTACTCAGTGCACAATACTGAGCCGTGTTACATTTATTTATATTGGGTGCTATGCATCACCAAGATTTTACAGATTGAATACGACTCGTGTTGGTTTATATACTAACCAAAACACGTTTTACAAACCGACTCAAGCTCTATCTCTAACACACATATCTAGCTTGTGTAAGCAGTTAGCGCACAACTCCGTGTTTTTCTGCTCCTTGCGAGGTGGTCGTCCCGGTGCCACCCTGCTTGAGAAACAAGCCACCGCACATGCAGAAAGTATAATATAGGCGACATAGGCAAGCAAGTTTAAACTATGTCAAGAAACTCAATGGAGGTCACCACAATTACAAAATGTGGAAGACTCGAAGGGCACACATTGAGACCGCACCCCGGAGTGAAACATGTGAAAGACTCGAAAGTGCCATCGCGGGATCTTATTAATGAGGCACCCCGGAGTGAAGCATTGTGGTTGATAGCCCTCCCCCACTGTTGGATATATGCCCTAGAGACAATATTATTTAGTTATTATTTTATCTCTAAATTTATTATTAATGTTTATATCATTATGCTACAACTACATTGACAATTGAATAGTGAGTATTCAAAGGAAAACCTCCGATGCACGTGTAGACATATGAACAATATCAAAGTGTTCCCCGGTCTTGTCTCTAAGACTGGATTATCTTGTTGTTGGATGATCACATTTTTATGATCATGGACTTTGTATAAACTATAAAGTCACACAACTATCAGACTATCTTGTCAGACTGAGTACTGAACTGACCCATTTGTATGATCTTGCTAAGAGACAAATCGTCAGATATGAAATTAACAATTGATTATATAGAGTTTTTGTTAGCTATATTCCTATACCATGAGAAATCTGGTGACCACACATTCGACGCTTACACCTTGATCGGCATCAAACGTCTAGCCTTAATTGGGAATCATAACGGTGGCTTTTTCAAGTGTAAGCGAGATTGCGTAAAGAACAAAAATTAATCGAGAATGGTACTCACTCCTCCAGGCGATGGAGAGATACATTATCTGGGCCATCTAATGTACTACTGATGTCACCCAATTGTCTGGCCAGACATAGTGTTCTCACAAGAAATCAGAAATAGGGAATGAGAAAAGATGATGATATCGGAACGAGTTTTATATGCGTGATGATCAAATGGTTTGATCACACTAGGATTTTGAAATAAGAGTTATTTTGAGTTTGATCATTTTGTAATGAATATTTTAAGTTCTTGAACAAAGTTGTGTTCAAATATTAAGATATGTGTGGGAATTCCAAACTTTGGAATTCAAAGTTATGATCATCTTTGTTGTAGTATGTCATTAAGTTTTGTTTTGTTAAGTCTTTAAATATTTTTATTTGATGATATCATTTAAGTTTGGTGATGTTTGATTTGGTTTGATCTTTAATTTAATGATGTGACTTGTATTGGTTTTACCAAAGCATCAAGACTATCTCCAAATTAAAATGATAAAACTAAAATTCACAAAGTTCTAGGCACTTGAGCAATTATAAATTCATAAAGTGCTAGGCACTTAGTGAAAATCGAAATCCACAAAATGCTAGGCATATGGTGAATTCGAAATATGCAAAGTGTTATGCGCTAGTAAATTTCGAAATTTGCATAAAGGAGTGGAGTCTACCCATTAATTAAATTCTATTAAAGATATAATATGATGTTTCATATTAATGAAATAGAGTTGATGAAATTATTGAAGTTGCAATGTTTCATATAATTAAGTGGGAGAATGAATGAATCAAAATTAGAAATCAAAGAAATTTGACAAGGATAAAGAAAGACTTAATAAATTTTGTGATCACATGATTGACGACAGAAAGTTTTCTTAGTCATATTACTCAAGTTTGATTTTGATGTTTCAGAACTGACATGATAATAAAATCTTTTGTGATACAAAGATTAAGAGAAATGTTATAATAAATCTGTCAAAAATGTCTTGTTGTGTTATGATGTGAAATAGAAATTCTGTAGTACCCACTAAAGTAAAATAAAAGTTTGTTTGTACTATAAACTACATCGTTGAAACTTAGAGTTGTTTTGATGAAGTTTTAAGTTATCAATGTTGGATCAATTTATTGATTCGAATTGTTAAATATGTTTTGCATAAGGTAAAGTCCAAAGTATTATATTGGTGGTCATATTTAAACAATTCCAAATGCTTGTTGACTTTGGAAATTGGAGAAAAGTGTATTCTCATAAAGGATTGAAATGGAAATAAATTCTAAAGTAAGACTGAGAGTCTTCGGAGTAAAGTCAGAATAAAAAGGACTAACATGCAATTTGATGAATGTGATACATAATTTGAACTAAGAATTATAAAAGGGTCATATGAGGAATTTGATGAAATTATCACCTAGTGATAAAATCATTAAAATTCCAAGACTAAGATCGTTGATGTGCAAAATAATACAAACAGAAAAAGGAATGCTCATAAATGACTGAAAAGTCATAGAGATACGAAAAAGAGAAATTTTCATTTAACTTCAAGATTTTATCTTGAGAGTAGTCTGGACGTGATGTGAAATCACTGGGTATGAATATTTTATAAAGAAGAACAAATATGAATATCTAAATATCGTAAGGATAGTCTGACTAAAATTCTTTTATCAAGAACGAATAAATATAGTGATAAGTTGCAAAACTTGTCATATCAAATGCCTAGTGCTGTTGAATGGATCTAAATAGCAAAAGTTATCGGTAAGTGAAATTGATTTGGATTATATGAGTAATCTAAATAATTATGATATGAGTGTTTGAAGTCAGTCATAATAATGAAGTAAGAGTTTTATTCTTGTTCATTATATAAATCGAAGGGATTTAAAAGTCAGTGAGATCTGATAAGATATTTTTTGAATAAGATTTGGCTGAATTCAAAAATGTATATCTTGTGAAAAGATTTAAAAGGTGTTTTAAATAAAAAGGTCAAAAATTGTCTTATTAAAATTATCGTCCGAAAATTAATAAATATAAGTATGATAAATGTACTAAGTGCAATTCTAAAAGGTAATTCAAATTATGTTTTGAGACAAAGCAATTTGTTTCAGAAAAAACATAGCGGAATATTGCAAGATACCTTGACCCTGATAAGTCACAGATAAGCAAATTAAGTGAATTAAGATCTAATCATATTCTATGATTTGACCTATCATCGTACTCTATCCATTCCAAATTAATTGACTTCCATATATTTACGTTTAGATGTATATCTCTATCTCTACTATATAATATGCCTTCAGGGGATGGTTGGTACGTTTTTAAGCTTCCGATTCTGCCCCTGTGTTTTAGGA
Source organism: Poa pratensis (assembly GCA_947311845.1). Taxonomy (NCBI): domain Eukaryota; kingdom Viridiplantae; phylum Streptophyta; class Magnoliopsida; order Poales; family Poaceae; genus Poa; species Poa pratensis. Next base: position 10,786,811 of record CAMZMU010000050.1, read on the forward strand.
GATACTACGGTACTGCCACCGCCAAGTGATGAAAGGTACCGTTTCGGTGATAAAGAAAAAGAATCCCTCATGAATACGCTGGGCGGCGCCTATACCACCTACGCACACAGGCTGTCCGTCATGAATACGCGCAGAAGGTTGGGAGGAAAAGAGGAGCGGTGGTGGGGTGGAAAACTGCCGATCTGGTGAGGGCTTCCACGCGCGGTCTCCGGCGGGACGGGACCTGGAGCAGCCGAGCAGGCCAGGCTCTCCAGCCGATGCGTGGGTGTGGACCGAGCGGCAGCGGCGCTCCGGCTGGTGCCAATCGTGCCCGAGCTCTCGATGTTGGCTTCCGGCAGGCGGCCGATCGGGCTGGAGGGCAGGAAGGGAGAGGCTATGCCTAGATGCAGGACTACAGCACATCGTATTGTCGGATTTGGCCACCGCTGTGCCACTTATTTGGATATGGCACCCAGCGCCGGCGCTACACCTGGGATGGAGGGGCCATACTTGGGAAGGGGCAGAGGGGGGCGACGCCACACCTGCGGAGGCCGGAGGGCAGAAGTGGCTCAGGTACGAGGATGATATGGGGCTTCGGGGCGAGAGTGGCTATCGATTCTGACCTCCGCAATGGAGACCGTAGGAAGAAGTCAACAAGCTGTACTTCAGAAAAGAAAGGTACATCTAGGTAGGAGATGCTCCGCCCTACAGCCCCACCGATGCCAAGACCTTACGACGACGGGAAGAGGCTCGTGGCGCGACGCGTTCCAAGTCTGCCGGCAGCATCTGATGCGTGATGAGCGGCCGGCGACCTAGACTTGCTATGGGTCGTTTCACGGCAGAGGCGTGGTGATCGGCGTATCTCGCCCCTGACCAGTGTCGCTATCCTCTCCCCATGCCGCGTCGCCGCTCTCCCTACAGACGAGAAGGTCCAGTTCAAGCTTGATGCCGCCGACAGTTCGTCCACCGGCCCGGCCAGATGGGCCTTCCATGCTCATATACTGCGACGCGTCCCTACGAGTCCCGCCGATCAACAGTCGCGTGGTTTTCCAGTTCGTGGCTGACCTCAATCGGACCATTTGCTCTGACTGACGGAGGGGTTTTCAGTCTTGTGTTTGTCAACAAGAGAACAGATAACTTTTTAGCTCTGCCATAGTTGATCACGCATTTTTTTATAGAATAGTAGTTGCTCACGCATTTCGTCATTTGTTTCACACATAGGGTTCATCTCTGATTCTTATTCTTGTGAAGTGTGTTTCTTTTCTATACCGTAAAGTTGTGCACGCGAAAAGCATCGGGTTAACAAAGTTAAGAGGTGTGTATAGAGGGTATTGTACTTCTTTCCACGCATCTTCAGTATCACCAAAATTTGAGCTCTGCCTAGGTCTCACAGAAGCAGCGCACGCAGCAAAGCCGCTGTGCTACCTCTATCACGTTGATGTAGCATGCATCTTATTAAAAAATATTAGAATTTTCATGTCCTACATAGTTAATGAAACAGATGGACCACGAAAAGTCCATTTGGAGCACAGGCTCCATGATGCACTTATTTTTATTTATTTTTAAATCGACATTTAATTTTTTTAAATTCTGCAAAAAATCATAGACGTTTGACAATGATGTATTATATGGTTCTGTAAATTTTCAACCCGACATAGTTTGTATTTCGGCCTACAAGAAAATGAAAAAGTATGAAAAATCTGAAATTTCCAAATTTTGCACTGTTCACGTCTCAGGTTCAGGAATTTGTCATTTTTACACAGCCTAAATTACACAATATTTCGCGCTGAAATTTTTTACACTGGTAGAAATAACCATTTGCGACATTCAGAAATTTTTTCACATTTTTTCGAAACTTAAATACGTTGTTTTGAATTTTTTTTTTAAAGAGCTCCCTGGAGCTCGAACTCCGAATCACTTCACTCAATGGAGCACACCCTATATAAGGCGGTAACACATGTCCTAGCTATAGGGAGAAGATTTTCATCGTTCTTTGACTCATTAAATAATAGAAATTGAGTACCCATTTTAATGAAAAACTTGTTGATCGTAGTACATTAATAAACATAAAAATACAAGACATTGTGTGCATCTTGTATGCTCTCCTCGCGGGAGCATGCAGCGAGGCGTGGCCGGCGGCAGGAGCATCGCAGCGTCGTCTTCTTTCCTTGCTATGCTAGCGGTTGTAGATATATACATATATGACCTACTAGACATCTAGATGCACCAGACCTGTACAGTTTGATCTAGAACTATCAATGTTACCGAACAAAGCATTCATTTTCTTTGCAACTATTTTTTTATTTTTTCGATTGCAAAAATAATTGTTTTTGTAAATAACCTACCAAATATTTGTTGCAAAATTGGACCACACCAATTTTTTCATTTACCGGCAATGGCGCACTAGTCGTTAGTTTTCTAAAAATTAAGTAACCTTCCAAACAAATGAAGAAGGCATAATCTTGTTAGACCTGAGAAAAAGTTATCATTATTTCCTCGCATAATCAATATAAGAAAAGAAAACAAAAAGAATATATGAAAAAAAGTGCGCACCTGATTTATAAGGAAAAAGTAATCATCCTTTTCACACACTATCAATATAGGAAAAAACAAATAAACATAAAATGAAAAAATGCCCACCTGGTCATCAAGAGCTAGGGGTCCACGACCCAATCTTGAAATTTACATGAAATCAAAGACAATATAGATCCAAACCATGCAATCAAAAACTAGAAGATGTGCTGGGTTAAGATGACCTGAGAAAAAGTTATCATTATTTCCTCGCACAGCACGCGTCGGCCAATAAATGGGCCGGCCCAGCTAAATGCTCGCGCGGCAGCCATTCCGAGCCCAGTGCCGCTTGCGGGCGAGGCATGCAGCGGAGGCGTGCCTGGGAATAGTCCCACCTCGCCAAGTGAAGGGCGCCGGCACCAGCTTAAATAGCTGGCTGTGAGAGCCGTGTCGAGCTCCTCTCAAAGTCACTTGCACTCCTATCTTGCCTGCCTGTGGGCCAGGTCTCCTGGGCTGGGCAGTACCGGTTCGACCTGATTGCCCGCCCGTGTGGGTGTTCGGTTCGCTTGAGCCGGGTTTGATCGGTCGAACCGTGGACCCCCTAGCCCTTGTAGATCTGGGTGGCATTTTTTAATCTTTCTACTTTTCTTTTAGTTTTAGGACACCCTTGTAGATCCGGGTGGCATATTTTTATCTTTCTACTTTTCTTTTAGTTTTAGGACGCTATTTATTTTCGAGAAACTAGTACTGCGCCTTATCTGGTAAAAGAAAGAATTTATGTGATCCAATTATGCATCAAATATTTGATAGATTCTTTCAGAAAATAACATTTTTTGTACTTATTAATATCATATTATGTTGACACTAATATAACACTAACCATATTTTGAACTGTCAACATGGCTAGAGCTTGTATATTAGGTGGGCAATTTTTGTCTTATATTTCGACAAAGCGTGTGCGTGTATGGCGCCGATACGGGAAAAAACGGCGGCGTACCTATACGGGTCCAATTTATTAATATAACTTCCATCCGATGCATGTTACATCACCGAGGCAAACCAGCCCAGTGGCATTGCATGTGTGCGAGCACCCGGGGGTCCCAGGTTCGATTGCCCGCGTCGTCCTTATTTTCTTTGAATTTTCCCCCCGCTCGGCTTTTGCAATTATTCTAGTCTCGGCTCGCGGCTGCTCAGCCGATTTGTCGTACGGAAACCACGGCTCCGATTCGGCTCCACTACTGCTAATACGGCTCGCACTAAACTTATAATACCTTTAGACGAAGGGATATCGGCCAATCAGAGCCGTCCTTGTGTCTGGGGGCGAAGGACCGAAGCAGAAGTGGGTCGAATATATATTTTACTCTATTCCCAAAAAACGAAAAAACCCCGACATAGGCCAGGCAATGTTACTGGGAGTTTTGAACCCTCTTCTCTATCACCATTATAGAGTTAAAATTGTTCATCTAAATACCCGTGGCAGCGCACGGGTATTCAACTAGTATCTCTACTATATAATATCGTTAAAGGTGATGGTCGGCGGCGGTGCGTCAAACAGCACGTATGTTCCAAGAGAACAAGCGCTCGTACGTATCCAGCTCCAATTCAAAAACTTAGGCAACGAAAAGAAAAAACTACCAATCATACTCTCTTACGTATCCAGTTCAAATCCAGTTCGGCTTAGGCAAGGAAAAAAACCGACAAATCGTACTCTTTCTCTACCAATTTCCAATCAATCGGCGTCGTGCGATTCTCTTTCTCTACCATCCGAGAAGCTGTCTACGTGGAGCACTCTGCGGCGGCGCGGTGGCCGTCGTCGTCGCCGTAGCTAGAACCGACAAGGACCTCCGCCACCTCGCCTAATACGTCCGTGCCGCCGTGATGATTTTACGCAGCGAAGGAATCGAGCGGAGGTGCCCTGAGCCGAGCACATCGATTATGTGTTCTCGGACTCCGGCAGCCTTCCTTTGCATTGTAACCGTCTCCTCCAAGCACGCATGACGCATGAGCTGAGGCTGCCGCCTCTTCTGTGCTTATAAACGAGGGGTGAAGGGGCAGCTGTGATTCGTCCTGCTTGCTCCACCGTCAACCAGCGATGGCGTGGAGGAGTCGCGGAGATTGAGTCCGGTGGCGGGCGGTGGGAGGGCAACAACTTTTTTCGAACGGCGACACTGATAGAAAAGATATGTGCTCGGTTATTCAGAGTGCTGGAAGATTAGACATAGTGAATCGGAGTGGATTTTGGCTGATACATGATGACATATGAGAGATTGTGTGCGAGGATTAAGAGAAGTTGGAGTTGGTTCTTTACTGCTGTTTATTTGAGAGAGAGGGAGCGAGGCTACTTTGTCTGCTGCTACTTTGTTGGAGAACAAGAGCAGACACCTGAGAGAGGAGAGATTCTAGGTGTTGCTTGCATGCTGCTGACAGTATAATGCACCATCGTTCACTGGAGATTTCACTTGAGTACTTCCTTTCACTGGAGAATTTTGTACTCTGTAGTATGTACATGCATCACAAAACAGTACTAGGGAATTTCATGGATGACTTCTGGCTTCCGAACACTTCAGCATCAGTCTACTCCTCATCTTCTTCTGGCTAAGTGAACTATATGTACCATGCATTGATCATGTTTTTGCCCTTGGAGCAGAAGAAGAGGGCTACTAAGCAAGCACAGCTTGACCAAGAAAAATCTGCAGGAGAAAAGGTTACAAAGGTAAATGCAACAGAGCATATTCTTCTGAATTTCATGTGTACTCTTGCTTAGCAGTCTTGACCGAAATATATTTAGAGAAATATTTGCTAGGGTTTGATCTCGGGGAGGAGAGGAGAAACCCACGCCGCGACGGGAGGGAGGGGAGGGATGGTGCCGACTGCCTATGGGCGTCGTGTGGGGTGCGGTATCTGAATTTCTGAATGGAACGGCTAGCTGCGTCGTTGCTCGTCGTCTACGCCCTTGCCAGCTGGCCTCCGTGCCTTACAGGTGGGCCTAGCTAGCTCAGGAAAAGAAGGTGACATTGTTAGGAAGCAAATATTTCCGAAATTCAAACTCAGGAAGTGCAAGTGTCCGAATTCGACAAATTTCGATGTAGAAGGGGGACCAAATAACCGAATGTTGCATCAGTAAGAGGTTTATCGTGTAGCTAACATTAAACTCGGGTACCGTTAACACTGAAAAATTGTGAAAGCATGATATACCATTGATCATGAATGTTCTTTTTTACTTTTATCACCCGTTGCAACGCACGGACATTTTGCTAGTACATGTAACATGTCTAGGTACATCCAAATGTATATATATGTAAGTCAATTAATCTGTAATGGAGGGAGTAGTTGCCTCCCTTTTATCACAGTCGAGGCTTAACAAATTAATCCCATCGTGCTCCCGCGAGGAACACAACTTGCAACGATCGTGTCGTACTAGCGCGGAAGATAAGCATACCCACCGCATGTACCGGCTGGGATTCGCTGACGTTGTGGATTCGGTGACGTTGTGGCTGACATGTGGACCCCACATACAGTGGGCCCACTTGCCAATGACTCAAAGTCAGGTGACGTAGAGCCTGGCAAAGTCAGCGAATACGCCATGTACACGTGCTGAGGCGCCCTGCTCGGCTGCACGTTTCGGCCCCACGAGTCTCCCACTGCCCCCACGCTCTCACTCGCCCGATCTTCTTCCTCAGTAATCTCACGTTGTCGGCGGAGATGAGGAGCTCGAGGTCTCTCGCGGCCTCGGCGGCGGCGGCGCTGCTGCTGTTCTCGCTTGCGGCGGCTGCGGCGGACATGTCGATCGTGTCACGCGGGCAGAGGAGCGAGGCGGAGACACGGCAGATCTACGCGGAGTGGATGGCGCAGCACGGTAGAACCTACAACGCCATCGGCCAGGAGGAGGAGCGCCGGTTCCATGTGTTCAGGGACAACCTGCGGTACATCGACCAGCACAACACCGGCGCGGACGCCGGGCTCCACTCGTTCCGCCTTGGGCTCAACCGCTTCGCCGACCTCACCAGCGAGGAGTACCGCGCCACGTACCGCGGGGCCCGGAGCAGGCCGGCGAGGGAGAGGAAGCTGAGCGCCAGGTACCAGGCCGAGGACGGCGAGGAGCTGCCGGAGTCTTTCGACTGGAGGGAGAAGGGGGCGGTTGTCGGGGTCAAGGACCAGGGCCGTTGTGGTAAGCATCCTCGACCTACTCTGCCGCTGCTGGCTCTCTTTTATGTTCAGAGTATCAAATTTGCTGCAACTACTGTCATCACAAGTCAAGATCTCGCACCTGTTTTGTTAGTTGCAACTAATCTGTTACTCTTGCTGCTCTGTTACTACATGCTACTTGTAATGTTGGCACATAGAAATGAGAATCCGATCTCAGTTCCTCTGTTCCAGGGAGCAGCTGGGCGTTTTCAGCAATAGCAGCTGTGGAAGGAATCAACCAGATCGTTACGGGCCAGCTCGTTGCTCTGTCTGAGCAAGAGCTGATTGACTGCGACACTAAATACAATGCGGGATGTGATGGAGGTCTAATGGATGATGCATTCGTGTTCATCATGAACAGTACAGGAATCGGCAGGGAACAGGACTACCCTTACACTGCGAAGCAAAACCGTTGTGCTGCTAACAAGGTATCTCTTGCTTCATACTTTCACAAGAACATCACCATGCCGGTATGATCCTGCGTCATTGTTTTGTGGCATTTTCAGAATAAGACGGTTGTTACAATTGATGACTGCAACGATGTACCCATGTACAGCGAAAAGAGCCTGCAAAAGGCGGTTTCGAACCAGCCGATCAGTGTTGCAATTGACGGTAGTGGCAGAGAATTCCAGCACTATGAATCGGTGAGCTCTTTTAGATTCTATCGCCTGAACTTTTGAGTTTACCAAATTGATATTTATTGGCGCTAAATTAGTGTAAGTTGTAAAGCTAATGTTCTAGAATTCTGATTTCCCCTGACTATGATCACCTACTGATCTCTCTAGGGTATCTTATCAACCGGTGGATCAGACGAGGACCGTGCAGCCACCGTTGTTGGGTACGGTTCGGAGGATGGCAATGACTATTGGATCGTGAAGGAATCCTTGGGAACCGGCTGGGGTGAGTCTGGCTATGTCCGGATGAAGTGTAATGTCAAGGAAATCAGTGGCACATGTGGCATCACCTATTGGCCTTGCTACCCAATCAAGAACCGGGCGAACCCCTTGAATACTGGCCGTAAACGTACGCTGGCCAAGAGGCACAGGGCTTTCTCTGCCAATTCAGCAATGGCAAGAAGAGCAGCTAGCGCGTGAACATCTAGATCATGACATTTTAGCCCCAACATCGTTCGAAACTGTGTGTGCGTCCAAAGAATATTGAGGAGATCAATAAAGGAGCAGCATAAGCAGATTGCAACATTTATGCATGATCTGTGGATGTGGTATTTTCTCTGTACAACTAGTGATTTACTCTCTCCCTACCGGCCCAGTTGGCTTCAGTTCATTAGTTTCATTTTGTTGCTTCATGAGACTGCTATATACTCCCTTCTTTGGTTACACGCATACAATCCATATCTAGACCTAGTTGGTTCGACTAGTATAGCCTGCCGAAATGGCCATCCTAGACGGCTAGCTAACATGTAATCATAGATGGGCTCACAAAAAAAGTTTATATTTAGGCTAATAATACGCAGTTGACATCGATGTGATGTGATGTTTTGGTCTCACTTGTCAACGATCTGGTATACTGCAACCGTCGCTTCTGCCATATTTGGTGATGATGGCGGGGATAATGTTGTCAAATTGTTTTGTATGTTGTTCTCTTGGTTTACTGTTTGTACCTTTTTTTTTTAACAAGAGGAGGGGCCCTGAAGGATCCCAACGCTACGCTGCACTTAACTCAGCGGGGCGTTGTGTTCAGGCTCTGGCTGATCTGGAGCTGGTGGAACACATGGATAGAACTACTGAACCTGATGCTAAGAGGTGGATATTCAGTATGATTGATTCAGTGAGTCATGATCAGTTTATCAAGGTGCTGGTTACCTTATGGGCGATCTGGTATGCCCGGAGGAAGGCCATCTTTGAGGGTTATCTTTCAGCCTCTGCTTTCAACTCATCTCTTTGTTCAAAGTTTTATCGATGATCTTTCAGTAGCATTTACCAGTACTGTGATTCAGAGAAACCTGAACACAGCCACCACTTTGCATATGAACGGATGGACTGCTCCACCGACTGGTTTTGTCAAAATTAAAGTGGATGGTGCGGTTTCAAACCTGACAAACTTAGGTTCTTCCAGTGCTGTATGCAGATCCGAAACGGGTGATTACCTGGGCTCGACGGCCATTTTATGCAGGGGAATTACAGACCGGCTACGGTTAAAGCTCTTTCATGCAGGGAGGTTATGGCACTAGCAGCTGATCTGGGATGCAACAGATTGGTTGATTGCTTCTGACGCAAGGGAGTTGTTGATGATATTACCAACAGGACGGGAGGCCAATATTTCACAGTTATCAAAGAAATAATAGCCATGAAAGAGGAGTTTGAAGCTTGTACTTTTATTCATGAGAATAGAAGAACCAACACAGAGGCACATAGCCTAGCAAAACACGCTTTAGGTTTCTCTTGTGTGCCGAAGGTTTCTCAGCGATGCTACACCAAGCTGAAGGTTCAGGAGAGCTGAATGGGATTAAATTGGCGAATGGTGCCCCCACGGTCACCCATCTCCTTTTCGCCGATGACTCCCTCTTATTGCTTGAAGCGAGTGAGCAAAGTGCTGATAAGGTTAATGAGATCTTGCAAGTATATGAAGCATGTTCGGGCCAAGTTATAAATCGTGACCTGGGGAAAATTTTGTTTTTGCCACACTAGTTTTAGGTATGCCGGTACTGGTGGGATGCTGGCAAAGCAAGTATGGCAGATAGTACAAGCTCCGGAGTCCCTATGTGCGAGAGTATTGAGGGCTCTGTACTTCCCGGATGGTGACGTTCTGAAGGCAACGCCGGTTAGTCTGGCAAAGTATCCTTCAAGGTGCTGCCGTTTTCAGAGATGGTTATATATGGCGTGTAGGTGATTGATCGCAGATTAAAGTGTGGGAGCACCCGTGGATCCCAAGGGGCACAACTCGACGACCTATCACACCAAAAGGCTCATCTGAAACTACTTGGGTTGCTGAACTGATTGATCATGAGAATGTGTGCTGGAATGAACAGAAAGTCCGTCAGAGTTTCTACCCGGAGGATGTCGCGGAAATCTTATCAATTCCAATACGGGCAGATACAGAGGACTGGATTGCATGGCACTATGATACGAAGGGATACTTTTCAGTTAAGTCAGCCTATCGAGTCCAGCTAGCTGCAAAAAAAATTCAGAGTCGCAATGGCAGCGGTATGTCCTTTGAGGGAGCCTCTTCGTTAAAGGAAACCTGGCGTGGCCTGTGGAACCTGCACTGTCATGCTCGTGTGCATCATTTTCTATGGAGGTTCAGTCATAACTCCCATCCGCTACATATGAATATTGCACGTAAAGGTGTTGAACTAGACACCAAATGCGTTGTATGCCACAGTCTGTTTGAAGATGGGGGCCACCGGCCACCTATTTTTCAGATGCAAGCATGTGAAACCCATTTGGCGCGCTCTTCAGGTTGAGGATGTTAGGCTGGCTCTGAAGGAATGTCAAGGACCGATGCATGTACTTGAACAAATTCAGAGATTACCATATGAGAGGAAGATGGCCACTGTGGCTTTGCTCTGGACTTGGTGGACTGAAAGGAATAAAGAAAATCATAGTGAACCACGTCTCTCGGTGGATAAAATGCAGTTTCTAATCAAACGCCATGTTGATGAATGGTTCAATTTTATAAGCCTACACCAAGCCTAAAATCAGCAGCTATACCAGTTTGGCAGCCTCCTCCTGATTTTATCAAATTCGATACTGACGGGGCCTTCCTGGAAGCACAAAGAAAGGGGGGATGGGGCGTTGTTGCACGTGATAGCCAGGGCAATATGGTTTTTGCTTCGGCTGGTAGGATTGATCATGTATGTGATGCCCTGCATGCGGAAGCTTTGGCCGTGGAGAATGGCATTCGTCAAGCTGATCAGATGGGCATTGGTTGTATAATTGTCGCAACGGACTCGATGATGCTGAAACAAGCGCTATCCTCGAGCTCATATGATCAGGCAAAACTGGGACACCGACACCTCTTCCTGGACATCAAGTATCATCTTATTATGGAGTTCAATGATTCCGTAGTAGAATTTTGCCCACGGGCATGTAATAAGCCTGCTGATTGGTTAGCAGCTATGGGTATGAGGGAGTCGGGAACAGACCAACTTTTGTGGCTGTCGGACTACCCAAACGATGTAACCCATCTAGTGACCGACGATCTCGGAATGCTTGCGTTCCCGTAAAAAAAACACGCTTTAGGTTTGGATGTGGGACGTCATGTGTGGCTGATCCATCATGCATCCTAGTATGATCAATGCTGATGTAAACATTTCTGATTAATAAAGTGGAGAGCATTTTAGCCTAAAAAGAAACTTAACTTGTGGGGCTTACAAGTACAAAAGGACACCAAAGAGAAAGTAAATTACAACCCTATCCTTGAAATTGACATAAAGGACGCTAAACTGAAGTTCTAAAACACAATCAGGTCCCTCGCCACCGCAACAGCTCTAGCAAGGAGAGAAGCTTATATGGGCCAACCTCGTCGCCGCCGAGGACAAGATCACTTGTGCCTTGTGGTGGAGAGGTGTGAGATTCCCGGAAAAAGGCACACTGCCTCCCATATGGCCAATATGTCAGGAGGAAGAAAACAAGTTAGCGCAACATGAAATGTAGTTGATCAATAGTCAACGTTGACGCTACAGAGGGCTGCCTGCCATTCAACCAGAAGAAACAGTGACCATAAGGCAACAAGCCATTAACAAGCCCTAGGATTGAGCTCCACAACATTGTAGCAGTAGCCGCAAACGATTTCCTCAGTTGAGCACCAGATCCTGACGTAAAAGCTGTGGTACAATGTCCTCCACCACTTGAGCCCTCGCGGTGGACATAAAATGATGTAGAAGAATTCGAACATGCTGACATGCCCAGCCACCATGCTCATTATATGGGATAACACCGGATCATCTTCCCAACCACACCTCACCATGGAAACTCACCGAAAAGAGGACCCAGACACCCAGTGACCTCCCAAAGCGGCAAGCAAGCACTAGAGGAACCATCCTAGCGGCAAGATGCCCAACACCATAGAGGCAAACTTAACACTAAGCCTAGGAAGTAGGACAAGTGGCGTAGTTTGGGCCAACTAGTTGGGGGTGGCAAATGGAGCAGGAAACCATTTTGGGCCGGCATTGGGGCGATGAAATAAGTAGGGATTTTTGGCAAAAATTCGTCAAATTTTAAGAGGTTTTACCCAAAAAGTTCTGGGGGTTGGGGGGGCAGCCCCCGACGTACACATATCTCTGCCACTGACTAGGAATCATCCAATTTACATAGGCGACTAAGATATTGGACTCCTCCTATCTGCTTCCCAACCACGGCCTGGCTATAACTCCTCCTATTTATGTAACCTATTGGAAACTACAAATTTAGATATTACCCAACAATAGAAGATGACTACCAATGGTGTGGCAACTAACAAACAAGTTATTACGGGAATTTGTTAACTATGTTTCCCGTCAAGGAGGTAAAACCAGGCATAACAAGTCGGGGGTTTGGGAGGGTATATTTGTAATATAGCCTATCTATAATTGAGCACAACTCTAATCTTAAACAAGTCCCACTTGTGGAGAAGTTTGCACATAGATTTGAATGGATCTCAAGGGGATATATTACAAATTACTATATTTCCGGATGACACCTAAAATGAGAAAAGAGCCATACATGACTCATCTGGAACATGTGAGATACAGTCACCTGACGAAGGTATGGCAAAGTGACGAGGAGAAGAGAAAGATGATGAGAAGAGGCAGTCTGGGTCCAAGTAAATTTTGTATCAGGGACAAATATATAATAGATATTTTATACTGAACTTTTATTCTTATTTTAAATTTACTTTAATCAAACTATAGTCTGAATGAGTACATTTTACTATTATTTTGATAACGTAGTTGACCCATAAGAATAATTCAAAATATTAATTTAGTGTTATATGTTACACATTTTATATGTACATCAGGGCTAGTTTGTTGTGCTAAATTTAAGTTTTAGTTTTATGTTGTAATAATGTTCTCGTTAAGATATTATAAGGTTGCATGAATAATATAGTGCATACTAAATTATATATTTTTGTGTGTATATTTATATCCTAAAATATTATGGTAGAGAGCGCTAAAGACATATTTTTTGTTTTATGTCAGCGACTATTAATTTATAGAACGGAGGGAATCATAGTCAAGTATAATTATAGAAACTTCCGGAGTACGGTTTCAACCATTGGAAAATCAACAAATGTGTCTTGCGTGTTTGTTCAGTAATCAATTTACGACATGTGCATCCTTAACATCTTGTATTTAAATAAAATCTCTTATATAAATCAGTGAAAAACATAAACTTTCCTATAGATCATACTTTGCATACATATTACTTGATTGTTTGATATGCTCGTATCGAATGCATTTGGTGTCATGCGATGTATATAATAGGTCTGCCAATTTTTCAAATAAACTTTTGTGCACAAAGTTAAATATGGAATTTGAGAAACATGGGATATCCCTGGAAATACTCTTTTTCCTCAATTCCACCAAGGTCGTAAGAAAGACTTGTGACTGAATTAGTTAGCACAATGTTTTAAACATGGAATATAATCCCACTTCGGCCAACGAGGTTGCCGGTAGAGGAGGAGAGAGGATCCCAAGAACTAGAGGCAAGACTCTCAAATGGGTGAGGACTGAGGAGAGAGAAGATGAGGGGGAAATGAGATCCCCATCTCTTATTGTTTGTACATGCGTTCTTCTTTTTTGATACTACGATGATAAAGAGATAGTTTGAAATCATGTCTTGCAAGGGGTTTTTCTCTAACAAGACTGTGTTGAGTGACCCTCGCATGTTGCGGTTGGTAGCTCATGTGACTATCGAAAGCTACAATCTTAGCACAACTTATGCATGTTAGATACTCTATGATTTATTTATCGGGGTCTTAATCGGACTAGTGCAAGCGGAATGTGTAGGGTGGGCTCTGGATGAATCAATCTATTATCGCCATGACAAGGAGTGGTTGGTACTTCTACCTCGATCGTGATACTCTACTTTAGGAGTTATGGCTGCTTGTCGAAATGCAAAAGTTGAAGCTTCTCTCGACTTGAAGAACCTTTTCATTTTTTATCATTTTTTATCTAAAGAGTATATATTAATATCGCGTAGATATCAATTACACACAGCTTCTACAACATCTCAATATCCTAATGACATTACGGATGCACACAACCAAAAGAAGAGAAGAAGAAACTAAAAAAGAAAAGTCCCACTAGAGAGTTCCAATCCTTGCAGCAGCAGCACAAATCACCACCAAGACAACACCTAATGTCCAATCTCTCCAAAAGCAACGCCTTCAAGAAGGAAACAGTGCACAAGCGCCGTCGTCCCCTGATCGTATATCTTAGGTTTTTACCTTGGAGATAGTCCCCACTCTCAAAACAATGTCCTCAGCAAGGGTATTGCCAGACACAACCAATTAAGGCCAGACCTTGGATTTTTACCCTCAAAGGTAAGACTTTTAACTTCACCTGTGTTGTCGCCCCCACTTACATACCGCTGATACGATTCCTAAAACTTCAAGCAGGTTCCCCATCGTCGCAAAGACTCCAAACACCATCAATAGTCCTCCAATCTCGGCTTTCATGACATTCTCCGCCTCTGACTTTACCATGGATTTCCCAAGATGGCAACAGAAGCAGAGCTTCGCACCGCTCCCTCCGGCGTGACCGAATCCCACCCGATCCAGCAATCTCTAGGCATAAACGGCCATTGGAGATCGCCGGCGGAGCCTTCCGAAACCGACACTCCGGCCATATCAGGAGGACATGCGTCAGATAGATCTTCGTCTTGACGCAAGAGAAACCCTAGGACCGCCGCACCATTATTCTGGTCGAACCAGTAGTCCCCACACCGCCGGCCGACTCTCGGCAATCAGATCGAGCGGGTCGACCTCCGGCCGAGCGAGCCCCGGGTTGAACTCGGGACTGAGCGTCGCAAAGCACGTCGGTTTCAGCGCCGTCCCAACATGGCTTGGCCGCGCTGCCACCTACGGCCTGCAGCACCGCGCCCGCCGCTTCCTCCTCCACGCCTCACAGCCGCGCGCCGACGAGCCTCGCATCTGTGAGCGCCGCCGCCCCACCGCCCGACCACCACCCGCGCCGCCATGGATTCTGACCCCCCCGCGCGAAGGGAGTCCGATGGGGCGCGCCTAGGCCGCCTGAAAGTGCATGTGCCCTCATGTGTGGTTTTGGTAATTAATGACAATCTCTATGGACTAATGTTTCATTGAGATATTCTTATAGATCTTGTCCATGGGAAAAGATTATAGTTCATGTGTTGGACTCTAGAAGTTTATATGATGACCAAGGTTCTATCCAAGGGTTTATGTGAAGAATGGTCATCTAGAGTTGAGCTTATTGCAAGAGTGGCTTGGAAAAGGAGATTGAGTGAACATTCATGTTTATCTCCAAGCCATCATATATGTCAAGAAAAGAAGATGAAGTGCAAGTGGATACATGAAGACGGAGCTAAGCGAGGCTCTCCCATAATGGAGTATGGGGGAGCATTTGGAGAAGTCTTCATCAAGCAATGTGCTAGCAAGCACGATCAAGAAAGATGTTCCAACTTGAAGAGATCAAGATCGTCATCATCTAGCTCAAGTGGAATGCGCAAGGCAAAAGTATGATCTTGATAGGGATATCTTAGGTTTTCACCTTGGAGATAGTCACCGCTCTCAAAACAATGTCCTCAGCAAGGCTATTGCCAGACAAAGCCAATTAAGGCCAGACCTTGGATTTTTACCCTCAAAGGTAAGACTTTGAACTTCACCTGTGTTGTCGCCCCCACTAACATACCGCTGATACGATTCCTGAAACTTCAAGCAGGTTCCCCATCGTCGCAAAGACTCCAAACACCATCAATAGTCCTCCAATCTCGGCTTTCATGACATTCTCCGCCTCTCACTTTACCATGGATTTTCCCAAGATGGCAACAGAAGCAGAGCTTCACACTGCTCCCTCCGGCGTAATCGAATCCCACCCGATCCAGCAATCTCTAGGCATAAACGACCATGGGAGGTCGTCGGTGGAGCCTTCCGAAACCGACACTCCGGCCATATCAGGAGGACAGGCGTCAGATAGATCTTCGTCTTGGCACAAGAGAAACCCTAGGACCGCCACACCATTATTCTGGTCGAACCAGTAGTCCCCACACCGCCGGCCGACTCCCGGCGATCGGATCGAGTGGGTCGACCTCCGGCCGAGCGAGCCCCGGGTTGAACTCGGGCCCGAGCGTCGCAAAGCACGCCGGTTTCAGCGCCGTCCCCACATGGCTTGGCCGCGCTGCCACCTACGGCATGCAGCACCGCGCCCGTCGCTTCCTCCTCCATGCCTCACAGCCGCGCGCCGACGAGCCTCAGATCTGCGAGCGTCGCCGCCCCGTCGCCCGACCACCACCCGCGTCGCCATGGGTCTGACGAGCGCCTAGGCTGCACGAAAGTGCATGTGCCCTCACTACAAGAAATATGCTAAGTAGTGACTTTTTGATAGTGACCCTGAAAAAATTAGTCACAGATCTATGACCAATTTGAACCATTTAGTCATACACTGTTTTGAAAGGTCTAACCCGAAAATATAACGACCAATTTTATCAGAAAGGTCATAGCCTTCTTACATGAATTGGTCATAATCTAAAAAGCGCTGGCCTATGGCCTTTTTTCTAGCCAACTACGACCAATTTAAATGATCATTCGCATTGGTGGACAGACAACTCAGCAGTATCGCCTACGTGTCAGTGCTGAGGTGTTCATTTTCGTTTATGTGTCACTATTACTGGACAGACAACTCAGCAGTCTCGCCTACGTGTCAGTGCTTAGATGTCATTTTCGCTTATGTGTCCTCTGACTGGTGGGACCCATTGACAAGAGGAGCACACACCACCCACCCCATCTTACATGCGGGTCCCACACCACCCACATGACATGTAGGTCCAGCCCACCCCACCTTACATGTGGGACCCACACCACCCACCTGACACATTGGTCCCACCACATCTTACATTCGGGTCCCACGCCACCCACGTGACATGTAGGTCCCGCCCACCCCATCATACATGTGGACCCACACCACCCACCTCACATGTAGGTCCCATCCCACCACATCTTACATGTGGGTCCCACACCACCCACATGACATGTAGGTCTCGCCCACCATATCATACATGTGGGACCCATACGTGTCAGTGCTTAGATGTCATTTTCGCTTATGTGTCCTCTGACTGGTGGGACCCATTGACAAGAGGAGCACACACCGCCCGCCCCATCTTACATGTGGGTCCCACACCACCCACATGACATGTAGGTCCAGCCTACCCCACCTTACATGTGGGACCCACACCACCCACCTGACACATAGGTCCCACCACATCTTACATTCGGGTCCCACGCCACCCACATGACATGTAGGTCCCGCCCACCCCATCATACATGTGGACCCACACCACCCACCTCACATGTAGGTCCCATCCCACCACATCTTACATGCGGGTCCCACACCACCCACATGACATGTAGGTCTCGCCCACCGTATCATACATATGGGACCCACACCACCCACCCGACTCATGGGTCCCATCCCACCACATCTTACATCCGGGTCCCACACCACCCACATGACATGTAGGTCCCGCCCACCCCATCTTACATGTGAGACCCACACCATGCGCCCACCTGACGTGCGGACCACACTGAAACATGGGACCCACCACTGACCTGACGAGCGAGACCCACCACAAACTGACATATTGCTCAAACGGAGCAAAATAAATTGTGCACATAATGGGACTCGAACCCACGCCCTCCCAGACTCCACAGTGTAAACGTTACCACTAGGCCACAACGTCGTCCGTGATACTCCCTCCATTCCGGTTTATAGGATGCAATACCAAAACCAGTTTTTTCCAAGAATAAGATGCAATTTAGACATTTAATGAGCAATTAGGAGAGAGGAAATGGAAGGCAACCAATGCATGCCCACCAATTTAGTCAATTAATGACTAATTAGGAGAGAGAAGAGAAAGACAACCAATGCATGCACAACAATTACGCTACTCAATGCACCAATAGTTAGCCACCTAGGTTGGAGAGATTTGCCAAATGCATCCTATAAACCGAAATAGAGGGAGTATATTTCCACGCTCAACCCATTTAATGAATGTGTCTGTTTCGTGGGTTTGGGCCTCGGACGGCCTACTATTTTTTTCTTTCTTCAACGTTTGGTCCGCCGAGTGGGCCAACGACCCATGTAGTTGTCGTGGCTGGCTGGTGTGGCCACTGGCCCACCCGTCAGTGTTTGTGGCTAGGGTGGCCCATGTGTAGAACTTTTCAGAGTTTTCCCAAATTCTAGAAAATGAGTAAAATTTTGAAAATTCATATAATATTTTCCGTTACTCAAAAAATTACAAATAATATGTCAAAATGTTCACAAAAATGTAATCTAGCTATTTATATAACATTCATACATGTTCAAACAATTTAAACTAAGAATAGCTTTGAAGAACGAATTGAATGTTAAATTGTGGACATGACCGTTCATACCTAGGTGTCGAATTTGGCAAAACTTTTGGTATATCTCTGATGAAATAGGTACTTTCGTATCTAAAAATGATTTTTGCAAAAAATTATGAGCAAACTACGAAGCACTTGTAGTTCAATTTTGACCCGCTTCCAATTGAGTCGGCAGAATTTTTTTTTTCATGAGAGGTGGAAGGAAACCTTTCTACACCCAACTATTTGGTTATTTGTACATAACATGTGGTCTAATATGTTTTTTAAATGTTGTGATCCAATTTTGCAACAAATATTTGGTAGGTCCTTCACAAAAAACCACATTTTTTGCACTATAAAAATAAAAAATGACTTTTTCGTGCAAAGAAAATAAAAACTTTCTTCGGTAATATTGTTCGCCACTCCAAGGTGCACGCTTGTGCAAAAGATGAGATCATTTAAACAAACTATGCCATAAAAGTGGCCATAACATCCATCATTTGGCCTGAAAGGTGTGAATCTTCATACATGATAGCTCATTTCTGTGAACACTTTTCAAAAATATTTGATGTATTCCATGTTTATATTTTTTCTCAAACCTAGGTCACATACAATGACACATCGCGAAGGATTTCCAATTATTTGATTTTTTTTTTAATTTCTGATGCCGATTTAAAAATACGGTCAAAACGGCGAACATGACCGTTCATTCCTAGGTGTCGAATTTGGCAAAACTTTTGGTATATCTCTGATGAAATAGGTACTTTTGTATCTAAAAATGATTTTTGCAAAAAATCATGAGCAAACTACGAAGCACTTGTAGTTCAAATTTGACCCGCTTCCAATTGAATCGGCAAAAAATTGTCTTTTCCACGAGAGGTGGATGGAAACCTTTCTACACCCAACTATTTAGTTATTTGTACATAAC
Source organism: Poa pratensis (assembly GCA_947311845.1). Classification (NCBI taxonomy): domain Eukaryota; kingdom Viridiplantae; phylum Streptophyta; class Magnoliopsida; order Poales; family Poaceae; genus Poa; species Poa pratensis. The sequence continues at coordinate 10,805,931 of CAMZMU010000050.1, forward strand.
ATGTGGTCTAATATGTTTTTTAAATGTTGTGATCCAATTTTGCAACAAATATTTGGTAGGTCCTTCACAAAAAACCACATTTTTCACTATAAAAAAAATGACTTTTTCGTGCAAAGAAAACAAAAACTTTCTTCGGAAACATTGTTCGCCACTCCAAGGTGCACGCTTGTGCAAAAGATGAGATCATTTAAACAAACTATGCCATGAAAGTGGCCATAACATCCGTCATTTGGCCTGAAAGGTGTGAATCTTCATACATGATAGCTCATTTCTGTGAACACTTTTCAAAAATATTTGATGTATTCCATGTTTATATTTTTTTTCTCGAACCCAGGTCACATACAATGACACATCGCGAAGGATTTCCAATTATTTGATTTTTTTTTGAATTTCTGATGCCGATTTCAAAATACGGTCAAACGACGAACATGACCGTTCATACCTAGGCGTCGAATTTGGCAAAACTTTTGGTATATCTCTGATGAAATAGGTACTTTTGTATCTAAAAATGATTTTTGCAAAAAATCATGAGCAAACTACGAAGCACTTGTAGTTCAAATTTGACCCGCTTCTAGTTGAATCGGTAGAAATTTGTCTTTTTCACGACAGGTGGATGGAAACTTTTCTACACCCAACCATTTGGTTATTTGTACATAACATGTGGTGTAATATGGTTTTTAAATGCTGTGATCCAATTTTGGAGAAAATATTTGTAGGTCCTTCACAAAAAACCTCATTTTTTGCACTCTAAAAATAAAAAATGACTTTTTCGTGCAAAGAAAATAAAAACTTTCTTCGGCAACATTGTTCGCCACTCCAAGGTGCACACTTGTGCAAAAGATGAGATCATTTAAACAAACTATGCCATGAAAGTGGCCATAACATCCGTCATTTGGACTGAAATGTGTGAATCTTCATACATGATAGCTCATTTATGTTTACACTTTTCAAAAATATTTGATGTATTCCAAGTTTATATCTTTTCTTTCTATAAACTAGGTCACATACAATGACACAACGCGAAGGTTTTCCATTTCTTTGATTTGTTTTGAATTTCTGATGCCGATTTCAAAATACGATCAAAACGGCAGACATGACCGTTCGTAGCTGGGGGTTGAATCTTGTGAAACTATTGTTTTATCTCTAATGAAATAGGTACTTGCGTACCCAAAGGAAAAAATCATAAGCTAAATATTAAGTAGGCATAGTTCAATTTTTACCAGAAATAAAACCAAAAAGAAAAGTTCAAGTTTTTTTTGCCATCATAACTATTTGGCCAAACTGGGCTGAAACTGGCCCAGCCCAGCTCTATTCGGCCCGTTAAACAGCGGCTGGAGCAGCCCGAGCCGTCGGATGTCGATCCGACGGTGCGGAGCGCGCGCCTCAGGTATAAAACTAGCGCGTCGCCGCCGCCCCCCACAGTAAACCCTAGATCTCTTTTCCCTTCCTCTCTGGCGACGGTGACCAGAGATCTGCCTAGACAAATACGCCGGCAACCAGTGAGCGGCCGCGAGAAGCACGCCGGTGACGTGGGCTTGTGCAACGGAATAAGAGAGGCACTGGCCACTGGCGTCGTCCAGCCCCTCGTCGGCACTGCGTGCGGCATTTGCTAGCGCGCAACTCCGACGATTGGCTCTGGGCGGCGCCCTCTGCGTCGCGACGGCGCACCAGCGGGCGTCTACGCGCCGGCGTCGACCACCAGATTCAGATCCGGCGCCGCATCAGTCCTCTTCAACAAGGACGGAGATGGTAATGGAATCCCTTACTCCCCACGCCTGCTCGCTTCTTCTCCGGATCCTCGATCCTTAGTGACCCCCACCTCGCTCGTGCTCTCGCAGACTCGAAGGAGCTCTAGTCCTCCGGCCTCTTCGACAAGGACAGAGATGCAAGGCACTGCATGTACCCCTAGGGTTTCGTCCGCTGTAATCTCGAGCCGCCGCCATGGCTCGCCGCAGGTCAGGAGGCAGCCTTCCGTCTCTCTCTTGGAGCTCTAGTCGTCCAGCCCTTTTCTGTATTTTTGAGCGCATCTAGGCTTTAGTTGATTACTCGATGCTATTTGTTTATATCTTTCACAAACAGGGCCCAGAGCTAATAGTTCAGGCCTTACTTGTGTACTCCATGCTATTTGTTTTTCTACATCATCATCTCCTTTTAATAAAATAAAATCAGTAGCTTGCAGAAATAAATCAGTAGCCTTCCTTCCTGCTCAAGGTCTGTTCGCACCATAATTATAATTTAGGTTGAAGAAAATCTGAGACTGAGCAGATGATTTCCATGCTCAACACCGAATCGACCTACTGTGTAGAGTGCAACAGCTGCCACGTTTTGATAGATGGTTTGCTTATGCAAGAGCAGTTGAGTGCATTTATATCTATTATTCACATCTAATATCATCGTCAATTGATATGTTTCTGTTATGTGTTGCTTCTCATTCATGCTCCTCTGTTAGATCTTTTGAAACTATAAGTATACTAGAAATGTTTCTGTTAAGCTTATGCTTCTTATTCATGCATTTATAGCCATTATTATTAAGTTTAAAAGGTCTGTTGAAAGCCTGTGCAAGCATGAGATCTTAACAAGTACATGCTTTCTTGCAGATCAATTGATTGGATTGGCCGGGACGGTGTCGTGGTCTCTTGTGAATCTGGATGTGGGTGGTTTATTTACTGCTAGCAGCCTGGATGTATAGGTACCCCTGTTTTGTGCGACACGAAAATCCTTTGGTTAGTTGATAGTTGAGCATGACCTAGTAGTTCTCGGCTCATCCTTGTGTTGGTGTTTGTTTGCAGGGCTGCACCAGAGATCCCAGATGATCAAGAGGCCAGTGGCGATAAGGAAGGAAGCACCAGGAGAGGAATAGGAAGAACAAGGACCTGATGCTTGATGCATGCAGCACGTGCTCCCTATGTATATATATATTCGTTTTTGTGGCACACGCTATTACCTTGAAGTTTGTTTATTTTATTTTCGTTTATACATTGGCACTGTTTATTGCCTTATGTCAAGGGATCAATTGATATGAAATCTTAACTCTATGTGGATGGATGTTTTGCAGGTCGAGGGTGCTAATGTGCTGGAGATGGTGCTGCTGATGGTGCACGAGGAAGAGAAAGTGAAGTCTTTGATCTGTCCACTGACGAAGAGGAAGCGAAGTCTTCGACCTGTCCACTGCATAAATCCCCGGTCTGCCCCATTCTCTTCCTCGCCTATATTACCTGGACACAATGTTTAGTAACTTGGTGTAAGTTAAACTTGTGGGTTCAGTTCTTGGCTGTGGTGCATATTTGTATGTTCATGTGGTGGTTTATCTAACTTGGATATTGCGGATAATGTTGCTTCCTGTGATGTTATTATCTACTCTAATTTTCAACTGTTTAAATATTAGTTTCATTCTGTTAGGGATAGTAAATTTGAAGTTATCAGCAATTGCATCTTATACATCTGATGTTCACCTTGTTAAATCTCTCTGTTAGTTTATTCTTTGACTGTTCATGTACCCATGCTTTATGATTTCGCTTCTTTTAGTAATTGTTTTGTTGTATTGTTTGGCAGATATTTCCAGGATATCTTCTCTTATACAAAAGCTACAAGATGAAGAAGTTACAGGAAGCGTAAAGTTCCAGGGTATCAGCTAGCTTAAATAGTTGTGAGCTTGGCTATAATTTGTAGATATTGTGTGGAATATTGCATGATTATATTGTGATTCTGCGCGATATTGTAATAAACTGAGTTTGGCTGTTATTTGAAGAGTTTCATCTGTTTCTTTGTTCTGATTGGTATATTGGGTATGAGCTGTGAAATTTTTATTATTTATTATAAATGTGATATGGAAACATGTGGACCCACCTATGAAAGTAATCTGAGAAATTCCAAAATTTCTGACCTGTGGAGCATATTATGAGACCTGACAAGTGGGACCAGCATTGTTGGGGATATACCAACTAGGGGTATCACCAGCATGGATCAATCCGGCTAGTCCAGGGTGGCCCGCAGTGGTGGTGAAGGCTTTCCTGCCGGGCGGCCCAGATAGCTGACGACCAAGGAAGGCGGATGCCGGCAACGTGGAGGCCCAAGACCGAAGCCCATGAAGCCATCAAGCCCAATGCGGAAGGCGGCAGACTTGCCGGCTAGGTTTACGACTCTGTATGCTTGCCGGATACGTAATCACCTTGTAACCCTAGGTCCGGCCGCCTATATAAGCCGGACCGCGGGAAGCCTTTAGGGCATACTCTCATACTTCGACACAATCACCCTCATTGTAACCTGTACCTCGGCTATTTGCCTCATAGTGAATTATAGCAGCACGTAGGGCTCCGCCACCGCCGTGGAGCCTGAAGTTGGGTAAACTGCCGTGTACAATCCCGACCTCGACGACGTCCACCTTCTTGCCCTACGTTCACCCTCGTCTAGCAGGACCCCGTCTCCTATCTCAGATGCCGATACGACGACAGTTGGCGCCCACCGTGGGGCCTAAGGCGTCAGGCGTCACGTTCCAGGCGGGAACCCTAGGCGGCATCGGCTAAACAATCGCCGTCGGCCGCGCCGTTCGCTACGGCGACAATCACTACATCAGCTGCGATGAGTCCTACATCCCCGCAGACGACTACATTGTCGGAGGCGGAGTTGTGCCGTTTGGCGGCGGCGATGTATTCATCGGCTACACTTCTGAGGCGTATGGGTTGCCACGAATTTATTCGCCATCCCACCCGCCCTACAATCAAGACGGATCAGAGCCTCTCAGGAGTCCGCATATTCAGATCTACACTTTGTCGGCATGACGGGACTGGGATCCGACTCCCATCCCAACAGTCAAGATCCCGAATCTATTCTTCCTGCACTCCTGGATGATGCGATGTCGGATGCCGGATCCAGATCTACTGTTCACGTCAACGTAAATTCTGACTCCGAAGAAGATTCTGCAAGCATGTTCGAGCAACGGATCGAGCAGTGTTTTAGTACACCCGAGCCTCCGCCTTCTGAGGCGGCTACGGGCTCGTCCGTCAACATGCAGCAGGTTTTCGTGGCGGATGTCACCGGTGCAGCCTCAGCACAGGCGGCGGCAACAGACGCCGCCAACGTTGGGACCCCGGCAACCGATCCACTGTTTCCGGAGCCTCCTGGGGCTCCAAAGAAGAGGGTTCTAGAGAAAGGCGAGCCCAGCAAGATAGGGAACATGGCGGCCCTGGCAGAAGTTCTGCACATGCCGGTGACAGACAAAACCAACCCGGCTGATTTGGAGAAACTTCGAAACACCTTGGTGGACCAAACTGAGTACCTCAAAAGCAAGCAAGCAGAGGTCCAGGGCCTCCTCGACGAAGCCAAGGAGGAAAACGCCAAGATAACCGCCAAGTTAGACCCCAAGCGCAATCTTTTCACCACTACTCCACTGCCCAAGCTGGCAGGACCTGTGGCAGAGAAGAAAATCAATAGATTATAAAGGCCATGGCCAAGAAAATAAAAGGCCGAATTGTTGGGCTTGGCCCATTTAGCCGACAAGAATTGACCAGAAAAATATATTTAATGGGCTGAATTATTGGGCTTGGCCCATATAGTTGGCTGCTCTGGGCCGGGCTGATTCTGCTGTATGACCATTTCAATTGGTCACTATTTTGCCACGTCAGCCATGCCACGTCAGATCTGACGTGGACATGCCAGATAGCCAGTGACCAAAACAATTGGTCATAACACTTATGACCTTCTATTTTAGTCGTAAACATCCATGACGAATGCGCAAAAATGGTCACGTAGTTGCATTGCTGACCGCCAGCTTTTGACCAACTGTTTTTGGTCACAAAAAGGTCACAAATGAAAAATATGTGACCATTCAGTGACCAATATGAAGGGTCACCAGTTAGCATATTTCTTGTAGTGCCTCATGTGTGGTTTTGGTAATTAATGACAATCTCTATGGACTAATGTTTTCATTGAGATATTCTTATATATCTTGTCCATGGGAAAAGATTTTAGTTCATGTGTTGGACTCTAGAAGTTTATATGATGACCAAGGTTCTATCCAAGGGTTTATATGAAGAATGGTCATCTAGAGTTGAGCTTATTGCAAGAGTGGCTTGGAAAAGGAGATTGGGTGAATATTCATGTTTATCTCCAAGCCATCATATATGTCAAGTAAAGAAGATGAAGTGCAAGTGGATACATGAAGACGGAGCTAAGCGAGGCTCTCGCATAATGGAGTATGGGGGAGCATTTGGAGAAGTCTTCATCAAGAATGTGCTAGCAAGAACGATCAAGAAAGATGTTCCAACTTGAAGAGATCAAGATCGCCATCATCTAGCTCAAGTAGAATGCGCAATGCAAAGTTATGATCTTGATAGGGTTTCTATTTTATTGGTCTCATGGTGTTAGTGGGAGACCGGGTAATAGGATCGATATCGTACTATCAAGAGGGACTCTCATATGAGTAACTTGATCACACCTTTGTGGAGAGCTCAAACCTTTGCATGGCATATCATCTTTCCTGGTTCTTATTTGACCTTTATCCATGTGAGAATTTAGAGTTTGTGTTCATCTCCATACCAAGCTCTAGTTCATCAAAAACGGATTTCATGAATATCTTGTTGCCTTTTATGTTGGAGGTTTTACCGGTGTGTCTTTTCTAAGAGAGGTCAAACTCTATCCTTATGGTCTCCTCACATGATGGACTATGAAGTTTCTCTCCTTGATCTTGAAGAGCTCTTCATTGCGATTCCAACGAGCCCAATATCATCGAAATCGGAGTCCGAATGAAAAAGTTATGTTCGTTTTTGTGTTGGCTGTTTCTGCAGTTTTCTTAGGGCAGAGTCTCTGGTCTGGGTCAGAAATCTGAATATTTCGAGCTGTGCCTTTTGGAGTGTGCTCACATCGCACCGGAGTCTCCGGACTCAGGGGTGCCGGAGTTTTCGGCCTGCCGGTTTTGGCACTTACGCCCCCATGGACGGCGCTCTCGGTATAGAGACCCGGAGACTTCAGCATCTCTGGTCAGACCGGAGTCTCCGCCCCCAGGAGCGGAGTCTCCACCCGGGCCGGAGTCTCCGGCCTCCCGGACCGGAGTCTTCGGTGTTATTTTTCTTGCAACGACTCTTTTCTTCGTGGGACCTATAAAAGGCCCCCTTCTTCCCCAAAGAGACAAGCTCTTCCAAGCACGAAATTTCCCCCTCTTTCACCTCCATTGTTGACCTTGGAAAGCTTGCCCATCTCTCAATTCCTCCCATGATTCTTCCATATCTTTGAGGGAAAAGTGAGAGGAGATCTAGATCTACATTTCTACTAATTCATCTCTGCTCTAAGTGAGGGGAACCCTTTGGATCTAGATCTTGGAGTTCCATTTGTTGAGTTCTTCTTTGTTCTTCCTCTCTTCTCCCCCCATAAGCATTAGTTGTTTTTTGTGGGATTTGAGAGTGAAGGATTTGAGCACTTGTGCTCTTGCCATTGCATTGGTGCATCGGTTTGTGCTCTCCACGAGAATTCGTGGAAGTTGAAAGTTTGTGAGTTTGTTACTGTTGGGTCTTTGGACCCTAGACGCCATTGTGGTGATTGAGACCTTTTGTGGTCACTTGGGAGCTCCCAATCCTTTTGTGGGTTGTGCCTCAATATTGTTGTAAAGGCTCCGGATTTCGCCTTGAAAGATTCCGATAGTGGAAGGTGAACCAAACTTTTGGGCAAGGTTCATCGGAGAATAGGGTGAGGCCATTTGCGGCGTTTGAGTTTGAAACTCACACCCCTCCAACGAGACGTACTCCCCTAAAAAGGAGAAACTCGAGAATACATCATCGTCTCCGCTCTCGGTTATTTTTATGCCCGAGCTCTTTACTTATGCACCTTACATTGTGATAGCCTTCGTGCTTGAAGTATTATATCTTGCTATCACTTTGTTGCTTGCCTTGTTTAGCATAAATTGTTGGTGCACATAGATGAGACTGGTTTATTTAGATTGTTGGCTTGTTAATTTAAACACTTAATTTTTTTCCGCATTTATCAAGCCTATTCCGGAAAAGTTTTAAATTGCCTATTCACCCCCGTCCCCCACTAGGCGACATCCTTATCCTTTCACCGCCGCCGCCTTTGACGGCAAGGCGTGGCTGCCCGATCGGTCGGGGAGGTTTTCTTAGGGGTAGGGAGTTTCGCCTCCAGAGCCGCCTGTAACATCCCAAATTTTCGAACCAAGAAAAACTTAGTTTTACCAGACCCAAAATTCAGAACCAACAAAAACTTTTTGAAATGTTTCACTGATGATTGTGTTTTCCTTCCCATTGCTATGTTTGAACTTGAGTGACTTGTTGTTTAAGTTGTTTGACTAGTAAATATCAGACCCAACCAATATAAAAATATATTTAACTTTGGTGATCATGTTATGACAAGAAAATATTCCATATATCTTCTCCATTCTTATTTTGGCCAACTCCATTTCAATGACACTTGGTTTATCAACAACCAAAACTAATACCAGTATTGAGAAAGTAAAAGTATTTCCAAAATTATGTGTTTCCAAAATTATGGAGATCCATATGCTATCTCCTACCTATTTCTCACCCCTGGTATTTTGCAGGTGTATACAACTCCCATTTTATAAACTCTTATTTTCACTCCATTTGAAAATAACACTAGTGGGAAATATATCACCCACATATTTCCTTTTTCAAATCTTTTTTAAAACTATTAAGTTATGAGTGGAGATATTTCCTAAACATCATCTTGTCATAATTAGGAGTGGTCACTTTTCCCACAAGATAATATTGTGGCAATGGTGGTATGATTGAATCTTGTGGTTTGATTTGTGTGATCCTGGTTGTGATGTTGATCTTGTTGTGATTGTTGGCTTGTTGGACTTATGGTTGCATTGATTGTTAATTCCTGTTTTATTGTTTGCTTGGGGTGAATAATTACACCAATGTACTTGAGTGTTAAGTTGAAAACCCACTGGTCACAAATTTAGAATGTGACTTAAATTTAAGGCAAACTCCTCAAATTGTTCAAAAATGGAAATAAAGATCATGAGTTAAAACAATGATCTTAATAAATAATTCTCTCTACTTAACTATCTATTTCCTTCAAATCAATATTTTCTCTATGAAAATAAAAACTATTTGAAGTTAATATATTTTTCAAGGAAGTTCCAAGAGTTCAAAATGATATTTTGAACTTGCTTAAAGTTTCCAAAGATTATAAAATTATATTTAAGAAAAATGCCATATTCAAACCATATGAACAAATGTGGTTCAAAGTATTTTATTTTGCAACACCAATTTTTGTGTAGCTTCTACATGTATTGGGGAGGCCACATGAATATTTTCAAATTTTTATAAAATATTTTACTGCCTCAATTAAATCCCTAAAATGCTTCTGGTTTTAAAAGAAAATTAAACAGAGGAATTTTTGGAAAGTTCAGGGGGTTTTCTGCAATTGTGTCGTCATGTTCCTGTAGCACCAGTGATGTGCACCGCCGTGTCGCTCGCTCCCGCGCGTCGCACGCCCAGCCCCCCCCCCCTCCGCTCTCCTGCAGTCGAAGGAGATAAGAGGCCCCCCCAGGCGCTCCTCTGCTCTGCCCTCCGCGCTCGCTCACTCGCCTGCTCCCTCCTTCTCTCTTTTCTCCCCACCACGGCACCGAACCCTAGCCGAGCCGCCGTCGAGCATCGCCGCCGTTCCAGGGCTCCCAGAGCGGATCGAGCAGGACCATCTTCACCGCCTCGTCGTCCTCTGTATCCCCGTCCAAAGAATCGATGCGGGAGGCCGTGAATCAAGCGGAGCATCTCCATCCTCTTCCGCTCCGGCTGCCACCTTGCCTGGAAGCTCGCGAGCCGTACCGTCCACCATTCTTCGCCATTTCCGCACCCTCGTGATCCCCTTCTTCTGTTCTAACTCAGGGACATCCCCATTTCCTGTAGGGACGCCGGAGTTGCCGTATCCGTCCTCGCCGGAGCTCCAGCTCGCCTCCTCGCGTCGCGGTGCGTGTCGAGGAAGAAGAAGAAGCCCCGTACCTCTTCGTTCGCGCGTGGGCCGTTGCTGGGCCACGATCTGCGCCGCCCGGCCGGATCTGGGCCAGATCGAGCCCAGTGACCTTTTTTTTTAGTAGATCGAATATATGTGTGTTTTCCTGTATTTTTTTCAGTGTAGCTTTAATTCATTTTTGGTTGATGTGTGCTAGCAATTAGAGTGATTTAAATTTTGTAGTTTCTTGTATGTTTTCTTAAACATCTAGAACTGGCTGTTTGCAAAAATATATTTTTAAATGATGTCTAGACTAAATCTTGTCAAAAGTATCTTTTTCACTAAATATTTAATATCTAGAGTTTTATAACTCTAAAAATTGCAAAATCAAATTCTATGGAAAGCCTGAAGTGATACCTTTCTAGATTAGTTGGCTTGTATGCAAATGAAATCTAAAACAAAGTTTTACTCATTCTTGTAAACACACCAGTGGCACTTTAATGATTTTTGTAGCTTTTTGTGAGATGAATTTTGGAGTAAATCCAATTGGTTGTCTTCTATATGTGTAGGAGAACATATCCCTAGCTTGGTTTGAATTTAGGAGTCACTGATTGACTGTGGTGCTAATTATAAGGTTTAGGTCTTTTCTGCCTATTTTTATTAGACCTTTATTAATTGTTGTGTTATAACTTTATTGTTATAAATGTGTTTCCTAGCATGTGTAGGGTGGTAATCCACTGTTGTGACATGTTTCCTTATTTTACTAGCATGTTAGGAGAGCTAATTGTGAGTCATGTGTTTGTTAGGGTTTTATTCCCTATATAGCTTTCTCCTAATAATTAGGAATTTGTTAAGCTTGTTTATTTTGATGTGAGAATATTGTGTGTGATTAAATGTATGCCTTGCTGTTAATGGTTGTTGGGATACTGTTGCTTGCATATTATATTGTTTAGCAATTATAATATGTTAGTACTGTTAGTGGTATTTGTTAGACATGTTGGTGTGAGTAAATGTTTGCATTGCTTGTTAAACTTGATGATCTTAAGTTGAGTACTAGCTTAGGTATCTTGTTATGTATCTACCCTAGCTTGGTGTGATGTTTTCATTAGAGAGATTATTTGGTGACTTAACTTTTGTCTGAAGTATTTCCTGTTTAGGGAAAATGGTTGTTAAGCACCTTTAGTAGGAGATGTCTTGGTGCTCTATGTTTTTAGCATGTGTTTGGTGTTATACTCCTGTGAGTATAATGCCCTTGTAAATATAGATCTTAGTTTGTTGCTTGATTAAATTAGTACTATGTTTGTGGTTTGATTACTTGTTTGTATACCACTTGTGGTATGGTTTGCTTATTGTGTGTTGTTTTATTTTCATGTTTGCGACGCTAGATATAAACGCTACCAGAGTGGTATTTGGAGAGGATTTATCGAAGAAGGATGGGATTTATTTCCTGAGCAATGAGAAGAAGCCCAGGAACATTATGCTGGAATCAGGCAAGCTACTCTCTGAGCTTGCACCCCAAATATATGCATCTACTTTGATAACATGTTTTACTTTTAAAGCAAAGATTTATAAAACCTTTTCCAAAAAGTATATGGAAACTATTTTGCCACCCTATGTAGAAATATGAGATAGTTTATATAAAACTATAGGATGGGAAACAATGTTGTTTATTCAAAACTCCTTTAAAAATACTTGCGTGGATGTGAAACGCCGAGATGTCGGTGTGGAAGTGGAGAAATGGAAAATGGTGATGTTTATGAAAAATGCACAGTGTCCTAGTACTATGACGACCAATCTTACCCTGTGCGACCACATTTACCCCCATATGGGAACGGGGCTTAGTCATGTAGTTTGCTCTTATTAGTATGGGATACCTCATCGACGGAGATGACTCCGTTATGCATGAGGGGATGGTCCGAGGACCTACCCCTGACCGGGTCCTCACACAAGTTGGTGGGGAGGATAGAAGGTTCCACCATAAACAGCCGGACAAAACTATGAGTCCTCACACTTAGGGTTTCTGACGGGAAACTGGACTGGGTGTCGATGGAAAGTGTCATATGGGAAGGATCCTATACTAGCATGAGCAAATGAGAGGCTATGGTCGGTGGCTCAACTCGCATACACCTGGTATGGCGGGACGTGGCTGACACGATGAGTTACCGGATGGGTGTGGGCTAAAAGCGTGCTACCTCTGCAGAGGGTTAAAACTATTCGAATAGCCGAGTCCTCGGATATGGACAATTGGGAGGCTGTCCTAAGACTATGTGCAAGTTTTGCAAAGTTTTGAGATTTGAAAATAAAATGGAGATGTGCTCTATCTGCAACTCTACCGACGGGCTGGTATGAGGTTGCTGGAGAATGATTTGACCATGACGGGGTATGGTCGAGAAGTGAAGAGTTTTGTGTTTTAAAAGTGGAAAATGTTTTATGCAACTATACCAAAGGGCCGGTATGAAGTTGTTGGGATTGAATGACCATGAAGGGTTATGGTCGAAAAAGGAGGAGTTTTGGAGAAATAAACAAATGGTGATTTTCCGGGAAAATGTTTATTAAAGAGACTTCTTACCTTTTCACAAAGATGTATTTTCGGGAAAAAGTTTTAAAAGAAAATTCTTACAAAGATAGATTTATGGGAAAAAGTTCTAAAAGCATTCTTTCCCTTTTCAACAAAGATATAGAGATGTCTTCTCAAAATAAAGGTTTTTATTATAATAAAAATGATGCTATTGCACGCTCATGTCGGGGGTAGTTTGCGAGTACATTCAAATGTACTCATATTGGTTTCGTCCCTGGCTATTGTCTTAGCCAGATTCTGAAGAGGAGCAGTTCGAAGAAGAAGTGGTTAATGACGTCAATGCGAACTAGGGCGCTTCCCAGTCAACTGCCTGTAGGGTTGGCAAGTGACTTGGGCTCCACGTTGTTTGGTGATTTCCGCTGCAAGTACATGTTGAAGTTATGGCTTCAATCAAGTAAGTAAATTCATTCGGTATTTATGGGTGTTCTGTGATGCCAATTCGAGTTATGTGTAGCAACAGACTGATCATGAGATTGTTGCAGGAAACATAACGAGTATCTCGGATAGCTAATCCGGGGTCCTCACACCGCCCTCGCGCGAGCGGCCCAGGAGGGAATAATTGACGAGAAGAACCTTTACATAACCTTTTTTTAACACAGATCCTTGTTGCTTGTATTTGTTTCAGGGGTTTTTTATCTCATGTACTCCCTTCGTTCCTAAATGTAAGACGTTTTATCATTTTCAGACCCACATGATTCTAGACATATTTTAGTGCAAGATTCACATAAATCTTGCACTAAAACATTTCTAGAAGCATGTGAGTCTGAAAATGCTAAAACGTTTTATATGAATCAGACTAGTGCATGTTTGATATTCTACGATTTGTTTATCGGGCATGAATCAGACTAGTGCGAGTGGAACGAGTAGGGTGCGGACTAGATGAATCGATCTATTTTTGCGTTAACAACGAGCAATTTGATTGTGATACTTTACTTTAGGAGTTATCGCTGCATGTCGAGATGCAAAAGCTGAAGCTTCTCTCGACTTTGAGGAACCTATGTGTAAATATATCGGTTGATCACAGATCTTTGTTGCTTGTATTTGTTTCAAGGAAAAAAATATCGCGCTATAAAAAATAGCGCCGGTCTTAAAATACACTATTAACGTGCTATATCGTGCTATTAGCGAGACATTGTACATGATTTATTTAGGGGTACAATTCTCAATACGCTATAGCGCGCTATTTTTTTCCCAATTTGTTTCAGTGATTTTTATCTGATGTACTTTGCTAATCTACTTCCTTAAAAATTATGGCGCTTTTTAGTGACTTGATCACGTGCTTTATCCTCTCCTACTATCTCAGACAGTAAAAAGTCAACACAGGCGCGCGAAAATATCAGAGATAATCGGATACTAGGGGACTAAGCGCGGACTCCGCCGCGCCCGTGGGCTAAAATTTTGAATTGTTCAACCGTAAAGTTGTTGTGAATTAAAAGTTTCGAAAATTGTTCAAATTCGGAAATCACCAAGTTTTTGAATAGTTTAACGCATTTGAATTCCTTTTGACGTATATGGGAATACAAATTTCTAAGGCACATGGATATTTGAAATTTGAATTTTGTTAGTGCATATTTATTTTCATGTGATCCCGTTGACATGTCATTTTTTCCCGAGAACATGTTTTGAACTATTGATCTGCATTTTTTAGAATTGTTCTAAAATCAAATGGATAGTTTGGACTATTTTTCGGAAAAAAAATATGGACATTTGTTAATTTTTTTGGTTTGTATTATTTAGAATGATGGCAAAATCATATTTAGAATTATGTAGAATTGTTTCAAGGAAAAAACTGTGGACATTTTTTAGTTCAAGTTCGAATGGATAGTTTGAACTATTTTTCATTGTTGAAATTCAAAAATTGTCTAGGCTGAGAAGTTGTTCAGTTTTACGTTTTGAGAATGTTTGCTTTATTTTACAAAGAACTTTTGCTTTCTTTTACACATGTAGTTGGTTTTACGTTTTAGGAACGGTTTTTTTGTGGTTATGTTGGCACGCTTATTGTGTTTGAATTATTTTTTTGTGTTTATTAAATGGACAGATTTGAAAATCGTCCGAAACTTTGCGCCCGTGGAGTAATTGGAATTTAAATTTGGTAATGTACAAATTTAATTATTACTTAGGTTTGAAGATTAGTGAAATTCAGAGGAGTTCGTGTTTAAAAGTTGTTTAGATCCCGAAAATTGTTAAAGTTGAGAGCACTGATTTATATTAGTTTTTTGTATTTATTACTTTTATCTGTATTAGAATTTGTTGCTTTCTGTTTATCCGAATAGTGAACAATTCTCAGTTGTTTTTCTGTAGGTCATATAGTTAATATTCTGTAGTTATCTAAAATCAACATGTGATTTTATAGAAGATGTATAATTAATATAGAAAGATATAATGTTAATATGCGAGATGATTTTATATAAACTTTATAATTAATATGGAAAGCTATAATGTTTGTTGTAATTATTTTTTTAAAAAGTTGTGTAACCATGCATATAAATGTGTTAGTTGTAAAGATGTTTTTTTTCTGGAACTTTTGGTATTTTATTTGTATTTTTCTGAGTTGTGCATAGAAAGATATGATTTTTTCAAAAAAATTACGTATTTTCTGTAATCAAAAAACACAGCTGACAGGCGGGCCCCGCATGTCAGCCAGGCCGCGCTGACGTCAGCCCTCGACGTCAGCGGGCGGCGGCGCTCGGCTCGCGAAGCCGCAACGGCGCACGGGTTCGGGCCGTGGAGGCGCGTCTCCGGTAGAGCACGCCGAGGCGCATCGAACTGGCGGCGCTGCGCGCCAAATGGTCGCCGGAATCGCCGCCGGCGACCGTTCCCGCGGCGGCGGATAGAAAAAACGCCGGCTACGAACTCCGGTGGAGTGGCGGCGACTGCGGCCGTCCGGGCGCGATTCCTCCGGCGAGGAGGTAGAGGAGAAGGTGGCGGAGCTCTCTGGCTGCTTGGATTCGACCGGGGAGGCTCGTAGCGGCGGTGCGGCGCGGCGGCGGCAGCGGCGACGACGGCGTCGCGCGGGAGGGAGAGGGAGCTCGCGGATGGTTTTGCAGAAAAGACCTTGGCTTTTCCCGAAATTGCGTTTAGGTCCACCCGTAGTGCAAAAACGTGGACCGCGCGCGAATTGCCAAAAACGGGAGTTTTTTTTTGCAAAACGACGCGGCGACCGGGTGGGCGACCGGCTGGGAACCGTGCGACCGGCGGGTGACCGGGCTACGTGTCGCGCGGCGATTGGACAAAAATCGGAGCTACAGTGCCGCGCGGGATTGACGCCGACGTGGTTCGATCTCCACCGTCCGTTGCGCAGATCGAACGGCTGACGGATGACGGCGACGTGGAGGGCCTGAGAAGCAGCGGTTTCCACCATCTTTTATATATAGTAGAATATCAATGTGACTAATACAGGAAAGCACGTCATCGTGTCAGATTTGACCCGGACGAGTTCCGATAATATACATGTGCATTATCCTTGAAAAGAAATCAGATGAAAGCAACGGGAGAGCCGCGTTCCTGAATGAAAGCAACACGAAATGAAAATCTCGTCTAATCAAACACTTTCTCCGCAGAAAAGAGATCGTAGGAGTATTATTTGTTTGTCTCTTCCAAACACGAAATTTCGTCCTCTCTCACCTCCATTGTTAAGCTTGTCCCTCTCTCAATTCCTCTCATGATTCTTGCATATCTTTGAATGAAAATTGAGAGGAGATATAGATCTATATTTCTACTAATTCATCTCTCCTCTAAGTGAGGGAACCCTTTAGATCTAGGTCTTGGAGTTCCATTTGTTGAGTTCTTCTTTGTTCTTCCTCTCTTCTCCACCATAAGCATTAGTTGTTTTTGGTGGGATTTGAGAGTGAAGGATTTGAGCACTTGTGCTCTTGCCATTGCATTGGTGCATCGGTTTGTGCTCTCCACGAGGATTCGTGGAATTTGAAAATTTGTGAGCTTGTTACTCTTGGGTCTTTGGACCATAGACGCCATTGTGGTGATTGAAACCTTTTGTGGTCACTTGGGAGCTCCCAATCCTTTTGTGGGTTTTGCCTCAACATTGTTGTAAAGGTTCCGGATTTCGCCTTAAAGGATTTCGATTGTGGAAGGTGAACCAAATTTTTGGGCAAGATTCATCGGAAAATAGGGTGAGCCCATTTATGGCGTTTGAGTTTGAAACTCACATCCCTCCAACGAGACGTACTCCACTAAAAAGGAGGAACTCGGGAATACACCATCGTCTCCGCGTGCCTCGGTTATTTCTATATCCGAGCTCTTTACTTATGCACCTTATATTGTGATAGCATTCGTGCTTGAAGTATTATATCTTGCTATCACTTTGTTGCTTGTCTTGCTTAGCATAAGTTGTTGGTGCACATAGGTGAGCCTAGTTTATTTAGGTTATTGGCTTGTTAATTTAAACACCTAGTTTTTGTCCGCATTTATCAAGTCTATTCCGGAAAAGTTTTAAATTGCCTATTCACCCTCCCCCTTTAGGCGACATCCTTGTCCTTTCACCGCCGCCGCCTTTGACGGTAAGGCGTGGCTGCCAGATCGGTCGGGGAGGTTTTCCTAGGGGTAGGGAGTTTCGCCTCCAGAGCCGCCCTCACGCGATCGGCCCAGGAGGGAATGATTGACGAGAAGAACATTTACATAACCTTTTTTTAACACAGATCCTTGTTGCTTGTATTTGTTTCAGGGGTTTTTATCTCATGTACTCCCTTCGTTCCTAAATGTAAGACGTCTTATAAGAATCAGACTAGTGCATGTTTGATATTCTACGATTTGTTTATCGGGCATGAATCAGACTAGTGCGAGTGGAACGAGTAGGGTGCGGGCTAGATGAATCAATCTATTTTTGCGTTAACAACGAGCGATTCGATTGTGATACTTTACTTTAGGAGTTATCGCTGCATGTCGAGATGCAAAAGCTGAAGCTTCTCTCGACTTTGAGAAATCTTTGTGTAACTATATCGGTTGATCACAGATCTTTGTTGCTTGTATTTGTTTCAAGGAAAAAAATATCGCGCTATAAAAAATAGCGCCGGTCTTAAAATACACTATTAACTTGTTATATCGTGCTATTAGCGAGACATTGTACATGATTTATTTAGGGGTACAATTCTCAATACGCTATAGCGCGCTATATTTTTTTTCCCAATTTGTTTCAGTGATTTTTATCTGATGTACTTTGCTAATCTACTTCCTTAAAAATTATGGCACTTTTTAGTGACTTCATCACGTACTTTATTCTCTCCTATCTCAAACAGTAAAAAGTCAACACAGGCGCGCGAAAATATCAGAGATAATCGGATATATCAATGTGACTAATACAGGAAAGCACGTCACCGTGTTAGATTTGACCCGGACGAGTTCCGATAATATACATGTGCATTATCCTCGAAAAGAAATCGGATGAAAGCAACAGGAGAACCGCGTTCCTGAATGAAAGCAACACGAAAAGAAAATCTCGTCTAATCAAACATTTTCTCCTCAGAAAAGAGATGGTAGGAGTATTATTTGTTTGTCTCGTTGTTGGTTGGCTTGCGCTTAGCCGTACATAATTTTGGAATCTTTATGGGTTCACACACGCACCGAACGCCTGTCTTTTAGACGCTGCGGCAACAAGAAGTTCAGATTAACTACCCACGCCGGGCGATGTGTTCGATTTGCTCAAGACGCATGATCACAGCCTCACGTGCTCGTTAAGCGTTATCACTATCAGGTTTGTGTTTGTCAGTGTTTATTTCTGTGTTGAGAAACTGACCGTATCTGCAACTGCAAGCAAGGCGTTGTCTGAATCTCTCGCTGCTCTACTTGGGACGTCGAGACATCCTCGGTCTGAATATGGCCCATTGCAACCGTGTGTTGGAGTATCTCGAATGGCCAAGCTTTCCCAGATCACGCCTGTTTCCTCTGGACCGATTCTGTCCATGCTCTCAAAGACAGTAGCGAACATGTTCAGAAACTGGACCGAACTGTATCTGCATGGAGGGCATTGTCTGAATCTTACTACTTGAGACCCCAAAGACAGCCTCGGTCTGAATATGGCACACTGCAACTGTATTCCTTCTCGTGCACCTCGAACGAACGGCAAGTTTTCCCAGATCACGTCTGTTTCCTGCTCTGGATCGATTCTGTCCATACTCTTTTGGGCTTGGATTTGACCGTGAAAGGCATGCACGACCTATACGTTTCATCCCATCCCCAGCAAAGCCTAATGACCGTGCATCAGCAACAATCCATCTGAACGGTCGCTGTCGGGATATCGTGTCGCCTAGCCACCGGAACTGGAAATATCCCGGCGTGGGATCTTCATTTCCCAGACGTACGCCTAGAAGGTCGTTCGTTCGGTACGTTCAGTCGGGCGCCGTCACAGATCCAGAGAGCGGGAGGAGCAGTAGTGCAGAACTGGATCACTGTCCGACGATCGACGCGCGTACGTGGACGAGTCTCGATCGATCGAATCGTCCGGTGGAGTGGCGGTAATTGAGACCGTTGCGTGCCGGGCAGCTGCTACAGAGGAGGGAGTTCACGTGCTCAAGGAGTAGATGAAGCTGGCACGTGACGGGGATCAACAGGATAAGTGAACCACGTTAGCTCCAGCAATTGATTCTTTTTTCTGTACATCCCCCAACCATTGAAGTTTCTTGTTTTTGCACTGGTTGAAGTTTCTTGTTGGCATCGCCGATTCGCCGTGCTACTCTGTATTTTTAGGGGATCTGCTTACCGACTCCATGTTAATGCTCCAAGATGTTCGAAAAATAATAATGTTACTACTGCTCTAACACTTGATATATTTTTTTACATCTCTGTTTTTGTAAATGAAGATGGCACTGCCTCCATGCTGCTGCTCCAACTAGATAGGCAGTTGCATTGCATCAAGTCGCGGGTCCACATGGGTCGATCGACAATTTATATTTGCCTTGTCTGCACGTGGGCCCAAAGGGACGTGAGAGCTATCGTGACGACTCTGCCATTACTTCTGCGATTTGATATGGATCAAGTATCATTGCTCAACCGCAGGCATTTCTTTTGTAGCAAAAAAAAAATCCTCGCACGTCTACTACGGTCGAAGTAGTGTTCACATTTCTCCGAGCTGAAAGCGACGTCTACGCACGCAAATGGAAACGTACAGGGATCAGCTACTGGTAAATGTAGCGATAAGTCACGCAGCTGCTTTCTACTTATCACAGTCTGAATTGAATGTGAAAAATGACAAAACAGACAATGTAATGGAAGTTTAGTAGAAAATGAACATATTTCAACAATAATTTTAAATCTAACCCAATTCGATAGCGTCTATCCGGGACGATACCCACCACATGTTAGGCCATGTAGTGGAATGCTATGCCCCTTTCAACGTGTCAATGCCGAGCCTACTACAAAGAAGCTCCCCCATATAGTAGTCAGCTGTATATCATCGTGAAAATTCTAAATCGACGAGGGTAGCGCCGGAAGGTGTTTTTGACTCCCAAGCTTCAATGCTCTCTCCATTTAAACAAATTTGAAAGTCATATTTATGTGTTTCAAAAAAATTTGCAAAAAAAATCCGGACGTAACAATGGTGTATCCCACATGCAGAATTTTAATTAGAAATACTTTAGATTATGGGCTACACAAAAATAACAAAATATGATCAAACTTAGAGATTCAAAAATATGCATATTCAGATCCACACTTTGTCTTTTTTTGCAGCTCAATTTTTTTGAAGCTGATATGTTGCACGTTCGTGGGATGTATCATTGGCTACACCCGGATTTTTTTAATTTTTTTGAAAACTCATAAATATGATTGTAGAATTTTTTAAATTGGAGTGAGCACTTTAACTCGGGAGCCAAAAATCTTTACTCGGGTAGCGCCATGTACTATGGCGCTATACCCTTAATGGTAGCATCCTTGTTGACGGACGCTATGCCCTAAAATATAGAATTTCAAACACCTATAACTTTTGATTTAGAAAACCGAATGATATGATTCTGTTTACTTTGAGTCAGAAATGTAATTATATTTTCAATGCACTGCATGATGGATAGACAAAGATAATATCTCGTGAATGATTTGCTTATGTTAATTTATTGTTTCAATGTTTAGATGATTTCAAAATCAATAAGATGTTACGTACGAAGATTTTTTCCAGAATCTAAAACAAGAGGAGTATCTCGAAGAGCCAAACAGGCACCCACTTTGATCGTGCTTCACCCACAATTTCAAATATGAATTATTACAAACAAATTACAAGTGGTGTGTTACTTATTCAAAATTAATTTCACGTGGTTTCCCGGCGCTACCATGTGGAGCGTAGAACCCTGCGGAGAGACGCTATCAAATTGGGTAAGAGTCGAACTTAGTTTAAAATAGTGCAGATTCGTTGCAGAGTCATTTTTGTCTTTCTTTCACGAACTGCAAAGAGATCTCACTGCATGCATACTGTATACTATACGTGTGCAGAAGTGCTGATTGTTTTCTCGAAAAATAAAGCCCTATGGGACTGAACGCGTCAGTTTTTATTTCGTCCTGCCTGCCCACTGTGCCATCGAAGCTAGAGCGTCCCATGTGAAATTACTGGGAGAGATCAGTGGCGTAGTAAGTAAGTACTCCGTAGTAGCGTGGTTTGCTCGTCCACCGATCGATGGCTCGCGTGTTCCGCGCGTCTCTCGTTTCCGCCGTGGGACAAGTATTTTAACGGAAGAAGAGGGTGTCAGCGAACTCCACGCCAACCGACGGCCGCCGCGAGGCCCCCTTCCGTCTCACCGAGATTCCATACGCCCGATCTGGTCCGGGGTACCTCGCCTCCTTGTCCACCCCTTGCGGCCGCGCCTCTTTCCGGGAAGATCCCACACGCTACGGCCCGCTGCCATCATCTCTAGTTCCCAAATCCCAGGAAGCTAACTTGTGCGCCGCCAACAGCATATCTCTGAGGCAGATCTCAGCTGAGCTAGGGTGAGTTGCAAGAAGCTACAAAGCGTCACTGCATGAAGTGGGGGTGCCATACGAAAATGTGACCTGATCAAAACAATGAAGCTGCTATGCAGAGCTCACGGCAAACGTCACATCCCACCAGATCAAAACCCACATCTCGCAAGCTAGCCCACAAACTTACTGGACGGTCAGGATCGCCCTGGCCGGGAAGGCCTGCATGCGCAGATGATCCCACAAGTCAACCGGCCAGACGTAATCATTTTTACACGGATACCATTTCCAAGCCTGATTCGATTAGCTCGTGTAGTAGCACGGAAGATAAGCACGCATGTGCACGTCGTGTTTACGCCGTGGGAGACGGGCAGCACGGAGGATAGGATCAGCACCTAGCCCTTGCCGGCTTGGGATCTAGGATCTCCCTGAACCAATCACCCAAGTACGTCCCAACCACAACCACCGACTACCAGATTCCCAACGTCTTCTTCCACATCATGCCCATGGTTGGTTGCTTGGCTACGTCGCTTAATTTGCAGCTTGCGAATTCCCAACTTGTCTCCCTCCACTTAGCCGCCTTCTCTTCCATTCCCTCCCCCCCGTCCTAGCTTTGCTGCTTGGGATGGATGGATGTCTCACCTAGCCATAATGCCATGCGGAGTTTGATGTCTACAAGAAACTACTTCTAGGGACGTGTTTGACCGTGAGAGGCCCCAATTAAAACGACACATTTTTAATTAACAGATCACCTGTATTTTTATTTTTTTTAGAAACAAGGAGCAAAAGCTCACGATTTCATTAAAGAAGTATCTGAAAAGGTCGTATCTATTAGTACATTTCAAGCATGGAACCGTTTAGTGTTCTTTTTTCGACCATGAACGATACTCTCTTGGTGTGGACATATGTGACCGGTTATGTCTTCGTCTTCGGGTGACAACTTGTATTGGGTACTTACACATTATAATTCGTGGATCCCTTCCCAAAATATTTTTGGTGGTTATGTATGAGCAATTTCCTATGAATATTTTGTTGTTTTTAAAAGGGTTTCTAGACATTTTGTTCTTGTGTGTTGGTTCTGTACAACCTCCATGCTATGTTATTTGGTTGTTGTAGAGTTCGAGTTCATCTACTTATCTTGTAAAAAAAACTACATTTTCCAAGAAAAACAACACCGCCACCAGATTTGATGAGGCCCTTCCCACGTTTCGCATTCTCGCTCTCCGCTAATTTACAATGCCCTCAACATCTGCCTTATCATGTTTTTTGGATCTCGGCTCTGTTGTCGTTGAACCTTCCATCGCTACTTCCATGCCCGCGTACCACCGAAGAGGATGATGTGATTGGGACACACTAGTTACACCATCATCTAACTCTTCGCGAAAGTAGTCACTACAACAATTGTTGCTAGAGGAAGATTATGTCATCACCAATGAGGAAGACAAGTTTGCAAGGGAGAAAATGTGGCTGACACATAAACCTCCAAGTTTGTTCATGTGGTTTTGTCGAAGCGATGTTGTCTTCTGATAAGAAGAAATGTATATCATCCTATGCAGACTATATTTCCATGTATCGGTTGGTTTGATCTAGGTGTCTATGTGCGTGCTAATGTTTTCGGTTTTAGCGACGCTTGGCGGACGACAAATGATTGGGGAACTTTACCAAGGGCTCTATGTCCCAACATGGATGAGTATAACTAAAATTGTAGTTTGTGGTAGTTTGGTGTGTTAGGCCCGTTTGGCATCACAGTATTTTTGAAGCATTCAACCACTACAATTGTTTCCAAAACTACTACAGTATTAAATAATTTGACGTGTTTGGATGCAATGAATATTGTGGTTTAAAAAATTGAAGTACTGTCTAACTTGCTGCATTAGAGACTTTAGTCCCGAGATGTTTTTTTCTTCTAAATTGAAGTATTATCAAAAACTAAAGTATCCTTGGCCTGGCGATTAAAATATTTTGGTTTTTCAATACTCTGATTTTAGAAAAATTGTGATGCCAAACTAGGCCTTATTCATTTATTTCAACTCTGTGACGTCATAACGAATTGTACCATGTGCATGTTCAAATGCAGTAATGAGAAGATATGTTATGGTCTATTGTTATCTAAAAATAATTAAATCTAAACTCAATCAACAATGTTTTGGGCGTAAACATTGAGTAATCAATCTCCTTCTCCATTTTCATTAGCAAGCAATAAACTATCGCAGCTCTAAGAAGAAGATAATCCATAGGGCAAGTTAAAAATCACCCGAGTCAAAACCTCCACCTCCTCACCACTATCCTTCTCGATCATCTCCAATCACACGGCACCTTATCCCCAAACATAATCAAACCAACTACTAATCCAACACATTATTAACCCAATAAACCATTTCAAATGAACACGTCAAAAGAATCTGCTCTAAAGAAACCCAACCAATCCGTCTACATCCGTGGCACCCTCACCATTCCAAGAAAGAAAACATTTGTAAAGGGAGGGAAAATATCCCATTGGTCCAGCAGACTTGGTTAAGAGCAAGAAACAAAACGATTGTGGAATCTGGGCCCACCACTCCCCATCTCCACCTCTTCTATAAAGCGACCCCGATACCAGGCCTCCATGGACACCAAAAGCAAGGCCACCATCCATCCAATCCCATCTACTACTCCCACTCTCTCGTTCTTGCTCGGTGGCGTCGACGATGAGGAGCTCGACGGCTCTGCTGGCCGCAGCGGCGGCGCTAATGATGCTGCTGTCGCTGGCGGCGGCGTCAACGGACATGTCGATCTTGTTGTACGGGGAGAGGAGCGAGGAGGAGGCGCGGCGGATGTACGAGGAGTGGAAGGCGGAGCACGGCCGGAACTCCAACGCCATCGGCGGCGATGACGAGCGCCGGTTCGCGGCGTTCGTGGACAACCTGCGGTACATCGACGAGCACAACGCCGCTGCCGACGCCGGGGTCCACTCCTTCCGCCTCGGCCTCAACCGCTTCGCCGACATCACCAACGAGGAGTACCGCAACACCTACCTCGGCGTCCGGACCAAGCCGGAGAGGAAGCAGATGCTCAGCGCCAGGTACCAGGCCGCCGACAACGAGGACCTGCCGGAGACCGTCGACTGGAGGACCAAGGGCGCCGTCGCTGCGATCAAGGACCAGGGCGGCTGTGGTAAGCGTCCTTCACTGATCTCTTCTTCCTTCTTGGAGCGACTGATCTGTTGCTGCTGCGTCTGTTTCTACATGTTATTATCGGTAGATACCATCTATTTCTAGTGAAGATTCTCTGCGAGTAGTATATTCCGTTTGTGGCATTACAGCGTGATCCGTTATGACGAAAAAAATCATGAACTTTTTTGGTCAACGTGCAATAGTTTCAGTTCAGTATCCCCATGAACAGAAAGCAGGGGATTTTTAGGTTCCAATAATTGGTGTCGTTGAGAGGCTTCATCCACACGATCTAGGCAGTGAAATGGGGAGTAATTATAGATCTGATGCCAAGTTGGAATAGCAGTTGTAAAATTATTTAAAAATATTGGTAGTTGATTATACAAAATTATTTTGTGTTATTTATGTTGTATGGTATACATCAGCTAGGCTTCAGCAAACCGGGAGTGAGGGATACCAGCACCTTGTTATCGTCTCTGATTGTATCAGAACACCCTGTCTCACTTGGGGAATTCTGTGGTGGTACTGAATGATTATCAATAGGGAAAATATGAAAGGTTGGGACAGTTGGGTTTGCATGACAATGATGAGTTCTTTACAAAACAAAACCAGGATATATAAAAGGTGTAGGTTCATGGAACGTGGACATCAAGTTCCTTTGAAAATGGAGAAGGAAATCATAGTGTACTAATGGTCGCTGTCTACTTGATGAGCTGATGGACACATTCGTCTTTCTCTTGCTTGTATGGTCCCACCATCTGCTATTAATTCACATGATTCCAAATAGTAGGCTTTTAGAAACACATTGCATTCAGGACTCTTTCTCCAACGTTTCGCCCTCCAATTGGTAGCAGGACTTCCTCTGCATTGTCATCAGTCCTCATCTCTGTTTCATTTTTCCAGGGAGTTGCTGGGCTTTCTCAGCAATAGCTGGTGTTGAAGGCATCAACGCTATTGCTACAGGCGACTTGATCACCCTGTCTGAGCAAGAGCTTGTTGACTGTGACACTTCATACAACGAAGGATGCAATGGAGGTCTGATGGACTATGCATTTGAGTTCATCATTAAGAATGGTGGAATCGACTCGATGAGGACTACCCTTACACGGAGAAGGACGGCCGTTGTGATGCTAACAAGGTATAGTTAATCGTCTTAGTTCCCTTTTGAATTTTTAGAATGGGGATCATATTAATATGTTGCTCCATCTGTGTTTTGGGGGAATTTGCAGAAAAATGCGAAGGTTGTGACAATTGACGGGTATGAGGATGTACCCGTTAACGATGAGAAGAGTCTGCAGAAGGCAGTTGCAAACCAGCCCATCAGTGTTGCCATTGAGGCTGGTGGCCGGGCATTCCAGCTCTACTCATCGGTGAGTTTCTTGAACTTTGGTATTCTGGAGTTGCTTTATCAGTAAGTAGGTGGCAAAGGGTTACATCTACCTCTTTATTTCCAAAATTGATATGGTATTGGTATCCATCTGACTCAGAGAGATTGGTAGCATTTCTCTAAACAGTCTGAATGTTAGGTCCACAGTACACACAACCTAATTACTTTGATTGTCTCCTTAGCTAGAAGAAACAACCTTTTTGTCATCCAGTTGCAAGCTCCAACTGGTACATCAAAACTATGATTTTCTGACGCAATCGACTCTAGCATAGTTTAATATGATCCAAAATAACTGGCACTTTTTTATTTCTCTAGAATACCAGTTGCTTTGTGCCCACCATTTATCATAATCATGCTTATCTGTCCCTCCTTTGCGAAGCACTTTCAGTGCATGGTCACTTTTATGTGTTCCCATAACATAGTCGATTAAGTGGTGTGACCTATCATCCACTTCTGCTGGAAATAAAAAAGTTTGAACTTAGTCAAAACACCTCAAACAGCATGTTTAGATAAAACAGAGGATGGGGAATTTCAGATTAGGCAAAACACCTCAAACAGCATGTTTAGATAAAAACAACTTTTATTGTCAAGTAGTAAGCACATTTTCTAGAATAATTGATTTGACTTTTGAGGAAGCATTTGTTTTCGATAAATTTTTGAGGAAGCATTGGCTCAATACTGATTATCACTTCTAATGCTCTCAGGGTATCTTCACCGGAACCTGTGGAACAGCACTCGACCATGGTGTCGCCGCCGTTGGTTATGGTACAGACAACGGCAAGGACTACTGGCTCGTCAGGAACTCCTGGGGCACCGTCTGGGGTGAGGAGGGCTATGTCCGGATGGAGCGTAACATCAAGGCAACCAGCGGCAAATGTGGTATCGCCGTGGAGCCTTCCTACCCCCTGAAGACCAGCGCGAACCCCCGAACCCTGGCCCGACGCCGCCGTCGCCCGTCCCTCCCACGCCACCTTCCTCCGTCTGTGACAGCTACTACACGTGCCCGGCGAGCACGACCTGCTGCTGCATCTACGAGTGGGGCAACGAGTGCTACGCCTGGGGCTGCTGCCCACTCGAGGGCGCTAGCTGCTGCGATGATCACTACAGCTGCTGCCCCCATGACTACCCCGTCTGCAACACCCAATATGGAACCTGCAGCATGGTAATAGCTCTTAACATATCATTATGCTTTCCCAAGGCCACTGTGAAATCGAATAGTAGGTAGCACACGTTTCTCCTAAGTCCTATCTGATTCTAACTGGTTTTGTTGCCTGATGAACAGAGCAAGGGCAGCTCACTGTCAGTGAAGGCTCTGAAGCGCATCCTGGCCACGCCAACGAAGGCTTTGTCTGGCGGCAGGAAGAGCAGCGTGTAAACATCTGACCATGGCAGACACATAAACCGCCACGGCGATCAACTCCTGCGGATGATCACCTGGTGACCCACGAAGGCGCGGCATCACATGGCGATCGCTGCGGCAAGTATCTCCTATTAGTCGATGCTTTGTACATAAAACTTTCAAAATTGGGTTCGGTTGTTTACAGAACCGCCAGATTTGCTCCCTTTATCTAAAAAGAACCGCCAGATTTGCTTCGTGTATGTAATTTGTAATATTCAGCTCCTTCCCAAACAGTTCGAAGCTGCCAATTTATTACAGAATTGATCAAGCAATACGATAAGCAGATTCCAAATATTTCTGCACAGTTCTTGTGTATGATGTTTCTGTTGTTCTGTGGGTGGTCATTTTACCCTTGTTTCACTGTCACTGCTCTAATGCCACTGGCTTCACTCTGAACTTCCTTGGCTCCAGAATAGCAGAATAGCTTATGTAGTTATGTGGAACTACCCATCATGTTTTTGATTCACCTTCCCTGGCATCAGTTGTATGATTTACTTGTGCCATAAGGTCTTGTCTTCATGCCAGGAGCTTTAGGTTCAGCGTGAACAGGTTTGATTTCGCAGTATGCGCGTGGAACACTTGGTCATTTCTTCTAAGGGAATAACTCGTTCCAGTTAGACTTCAGGCACAACGGTGTTACAAGCACGCCGGCTAAAAGTGTTGAATGGTTCAAGCTTAAACTACGCAGACAACCTAGCTTCCTTCACCAGCACGCCCTGTCATAGTCCCTTCTATTCAGCGATCTCACGCACGAGGTTTGAAGCCTCAAACTCAAAGATGATTCGATTTGCTCAATTCAGATTGCCCTATCGATAGCAAACACTTTGGCAAAACAAAAAATTGCCCTATCGACAGCAAACACTTTGGGAATTTTTCACCATTGGGCAGGCTAATGGACAGCCTACTTCAGCCAGAAACACACTTATACGTTAGGTTCACCATACCAGCCCTATCGTGCATTACCCCTTTGCCACGAAGAGCTCTGTTTCTTAGAAGGGAATTCAGTAGAAACCAGAGATTTTTTTTAGGGGTAGTAGAAAGAGTGGCACGGGCATACAGAGGCGCGGTTCCCTGCAGCCCACCCCACGAAACCGCACCAATTCGGCCATTTTCCACTCGCTGGGCCGTTGGTCCTCGCCATTAGTTTTCTCCTGCCTGGAGTCTGGACTGGACCAGCCTTTCCGCCGTGGTCCCAAGCCGTGGTCCGATGTCGCCAAGAGGAACATGGTCTCTCAAAAAAAAACTGTTGAACTAAAAATATCAGAGGTACGTTTCTCTATTTGTTTGGTGTCCCAAAGCTCATCCTGCCAACATGAACACTCTTCTGTTTAACCTAGTTAGAGCATCTCCATCTGGTGTCCCCGATAGCCCCCAACAGCCAACTGGTCCAGACGGTGATTTCGGCCCCATCGGTACCCCCACATAGGTACGGACCGCGCAAAAGACTGTCGGACATCGCCATGTACAGTCCAAAGTTTTCGTGGCTGGCTCGAGGACGCCGGACAACGTCTGGACGCATCTTCCATGTAGACCCTTACAGAAGCCACGTGTCAAGGACCCAGTGGTGGGATATACACTGTTGGGCGCCAAATTCTTCTCTTCTTTTCCGCACTGGCGCATGCTGACCCACCAAATTCTTCCTTCTCCCGCGCTGACCACCGCCGCAAACCTCTTCTCCCTCGACGCCTTGTATGCCCCCACTCACGCGCCCTCTTGTAAGACGCTGCTGTCGGACGGCAAGGCGAAAGAGTTGCCGACAAAGGAGCCGAAGATGGAGTCGGAGTAGCTGGCGCGGTGGGAGGTGGCGCAAAAGGTGTCGAACGCCGCATGAATGGCAATAAGTATAGACCCCCATTACGGGCGCACGAGTAGCATATGGACGGAGGATCTACAAAGAGTTCAATGAAAGTAAGGAATACGAGCAGTATTGCAAAATGGTTATGGATCGCAAGGAGAGTGTTATATGTCGCTCTGGTGGGGCGCCATACAAGAGTTGTGCAACTAGTTCCATGGGTTCTAAGATAAACCATGGCAAGAAATGAGAGTGGCAAGAGCAACTTCCATCAAGTAAGATGCTAAAACTATGTTCAATTCGGCATGGACATATTCATATGTATTAACATGTGCACTCTTTCTATTTGCAAAATTCTCAGGAATTTTGGGTCTCTTTAAAGCATCAAGCAGCGACGGGCAAGCGTCAGGCGTCGATTTAGAAGACGAGCCGATGTTGTCGGTGGGCTCAGATTGTCCAATGGGGACAAAGAAAGGGCGGCAAAGAAGGCGTCATCATCATCTTTTTCTCCCTTCAAAATTCGCTTGTCGAGTACATGAAGGAGATATCATCGTTTTCAACTCGCAACGAGTTGAGACACCAAGAGAAGAAAGAAAGGTGGGAGACCTACTTTGAGGTGCAAGACGAAAAGGTTAAGAAGTTGGACGACGATATGGAACTATAGGAAAAGGCCGAGAAACAGAAGCTCATGTCCATTGACACGACCAACATGAGCCTGACCGAGAAGGGTTGGTTTGACGATGAACGCTAGCGCATCATCATGAAGAGGAACATATGATTTTTATGCTTTTTAGATAATGTATTGTGGCCAGACTTGAGGGCATTTGGCTGGCCAGAGGTGTTGCCCGGAACTTTGATTTGGTGTGAGCGGATATGGTGTCATTTTGGTGGCCGGATTTTGTGTTGGTCAAAATTTGATTTGATGTTCTTTAATTTTACTGCAAATGTCGAAAATGAGCAACATTGAGTGGGGCCGACCGTTAAGGGGACGTCACCCGGGTAGCAGACACATTTTGAGTGTGTCCGACTTATTATCGAGCCCCCCCGGTGGAGACAGGATGCTCTGTAGTGGAATACTCCGGTGAAAATAGAGGACAAAATGCATGGATAAGCTTGAGCTACAACGCAGAATTGGTAGCATCTGCCGATCCAACTGTCTTCCGTTCGACTTCTCTTCAGTTATTGGTGATGAGCCTGACGCAAGAAACGGAACGGAATAGACCGGTGAGGGGTCAACATAGCGTCACGTCCAATTCTCGGTCGGCCTAACCTGATCGTTGTGCTAGTACTACTAGCACTAGTCCTACGTTATCAAGCGTGTACACACGGAAGCCGATTAAAATACAGCTCAGAACAGGCGGCTCACTCTCGGACGAACTCACCCCCCTGTCCAGAACGTGATGGCCGCCGGCTTAGCTAAGTACAAAACCCCTTCCCCATTTTGATCGCTGCATATAACGGATTCCGACCGGTTTTTAACCGAAATCGCCTAACTGTGGAAATGTTTCCACTTTCAAGCACCCAGCAACGTGTACAGAGTCTAACTTCATTAAAGAACCGACCAAGTTTGTCGACCTACTGTTTTAATCACACAAAGGACACAGATTGTAAAAACCGCGTACGATTCCTACTGAAACCGACCGAACCAGTCAAGCTAATTCTGGACAACACATATCACCCTCTGACCGCGTCCAAAACAGAGTTACATTCACTTCAGCGTGAGAACCCGTCAAAGCAAGTTCAACTCCTAATCACGGTCTAAACCTCGACGCGACGAGATGAAAATCCTCCAACAGCACACACAAAGAACAATGCTAAAGCATTCTCTACAACACTATCACCCTCTAACCACTGTTCCTCTCCTAATCCCCACAGGTCCTCACCTCATACGGACATGTTACTGAGATGCTTTCCCACCAGGGACGGAGCCAGCCAGTAAAGTTGGAGGGGGCAGAATCATGTTGGAGGGGGCGAAATGGCTTGGAATTACTAAGAATAAGCATCAGAATTAGGACATATATGAAGAAAATCAAGTTGTTGTGGGGTGGCCTAGCCCCTGCTCGT
The DNA here is from genome assembly GCA_947311845.1 of Poa pratensis. NCBI lineage: Eukaryota > Viridiplantae > Streptophyta > Magnoliopsida > Poales > Poaceae > Poa > Poa pratensis. The sequence continues at coordinate 10,837,116 of CAMZMU010000050.1, forward strand.
CCCCCTTCCTCCGCCCTGTTTCCCACTAGTGTTTTTTCTGACAAACAATTTTGTTGAACCATTTCTCAATAAGAATATTTATATTTCTTGAGTGAACCCTAGATATGTAACCCTATCTGCACAGAGTGTTCCAAGTTCATTAGAAATTAAACAGTCCAACATGTTAATCATATTGCAATTCCTTTGGATTCAATAGCAAATCTTCAGACTATGCAACTTAACTTAATTAAACTTGACATATCTTGTAATTCTACTTGTAAAGATGAATAAGCCATTCACGGAATTGTAAATCTGAACCATGAAGCTGTTATGAATATGCAACTTAATATTATTGGAAGGCCAAAGCCATCATATATACATTTCTAGGTGGAGGCCAAAAGGTTAGAATGCAAAAGGCCAAAGGCCATCATAAATATAACTCTAACAGAAGCGAGTTGTGTACACAATTATGTTCGTTGCAGCAACGTCAAGGGCGTGCCCAACAAATGGGGTTTAACATGCCACCATATCAACGGAGTAAGGGTGTCTCCAACCGATTTCTTATAATTTAGCCCCTTAAATGACCTCCCATGTTTTAACTCATTATATTTGGTTCGTTAAATAAAAACGCTTCCTAACCGAACCTCTAAACATAGACCCAAAAAATCGTGAAATCTTAAATTTTGGTTTACATACTATATGTCAACTACATATTTGCGCACATATTAAATATTTATCCAGATAGGTTGCATTGGGGTTGAAGTAATCTCTCATAAGCTTGGCATGACCCTCTGCTCTATCTCGATTGATATACAAACAACCGAACTGTGATCCTAATCTCGCCTCCTGAAATCCTCGTTGAGGCTCATGACAACGACGAGTTCAAAGCCATCATCGTCTTCGTCCTCCTCCAACGAAGAGTAGCCGAAGATCACCTCCGTCAACCTCTTCATCTACACTATCAAATTGACTAGATTGAATTCGATTGCCAAAGAGTAAAATGAAATGAAAAAAACACAAACAAAACACATAGTCAATTCGTCGAACAGTTGGACGAAGAAGAAGGTGAGAAGTTTCCCACAGGCGTCGAGCCGATGCCGAAGCTGTGAACAGTTGGAGGGGCAGCGGGAAAACTGGCACTCGACGGAGGGGCTCGTAGGACCTCGAACCTTGGTCGTCGGTCGCACACTAAGCTCGCCGCGGCCGATGAGACGTGGTCGGTATTTCGTCGCCCAACCCGGATTCTGGAGCACCCTAGCTCCGCAGCGGGTGTTCTAGGCCATATCCATCCTCCGGTGGCTCAGTTTCTCGAACAAACCGAGCTCGGAATCAACGTGGGTGGGGGGATTTTGGCAACAGAACGGACACGGCGGCGGCAAAGATTCTGGTGATGGGAGCAACCGCTGGAGTGAGGCAGGCGGGCAGCGGAGGTTGCGGGATGTCTGCGTAGGTAAAGGGTTGTCGCGGGAGGCAGCGATGGCTACGATGCGGTGTGTGGGGGAGGTGGGTGTCGTCGCGGGGTGGATGGCATAATCTTTGCTTCGAAGAGCCACGGCCGAAAAAATTGACAGTCGGCCAATGCAAGGAGTGAAAATTATACTTGTCTAAAACTTTTGAACGATTGTTGGCACACGTTTAGCCGCTTAAAACAATATATTTACTCCTCTAACCAGTTTTGAGGGACAGGCTAAGATATGCCCTTACATTTCCTTTCCGTGGGAGGAGCCGTGAATGCAAGTTGAACCCTAGGCTAATCTAATCACTGTCCAAACCTCGACGTGACGAGATGAACATTCCTCCAACCAACAGCACACACAGAAAGAAAACAACGCAAAAGCATTGTCGACATTACACATCACCCTCTAACCGCTGCTCCTAATTCTCTATTCTACAAATCGATGGGTGGGTCGCTACCAGAAATCCAGTACTGCATGCTCATGTTTCGTGTCCGGAGAAAGGCCGTGGTGGTTGGCATGTCACCAAAAAAAGTCCATGAAACGGACGGCACGTGGGGCAGCCTGTAGCCGTAGTACCAACGTGACAACGTTCGTTCCTTCCTTTCTTCTTCGTAGTACTCCCACGGGAACCAAATCTAATTTGAGCTGTTGGACGAGATCGCGCGGGCAAACCGGAGAGACAAGCAAGCGGCAGCACATCTGAGCTGAGCAGCCCCCGTACCTGCCTGCCGCTGCGAGCGACCAGAGACACGGTCATTTGACAAAATTAACCTTTTTTTGAAACTTCAACCAAAAATAACCCTTTTTTCGAAAAAATTCTGAAACTAACCCTTTTGTGTGGCTCCCGCACCGGGGGCGCCACACATACATGTGTGGCTCCCCAGCCGGGGGCGCCACACATACATGTGCAACTCCCCAGCCGGGGGCGCCACACCTGTTCGCGTGTGACGCCCCAGCTTGGGGCGTTGCACGTAAAGGTGTGGCGCCCCCGGCTGGGGCGCCACACATGTATGTGTGGCGCCCCCGGTGCGGGAGCCACAAAAAAGGGTTAGTTTCAGAATTTTTCGAAAAAAGGATTATTTTTGGTTGAAGTTTCAAAAAAGGGTTATTTTTGTCAAAATTCACCCAGAGACAACGATGCCGCAGCGGCGTCAGCCAACATGCATGGTCAGGTCATCAGTCAATCAAGTAGAGAAAAAAGTATACTACACTTTGATCTGCAATGTCAGGTCGGTCGATGGAGGGTTAAAACATTGCAGTGGTCCAAGTTGGTCATCTTGCAGAGATCAGATCAGACATTGCAGTGGTATCTCAGCTATTTTTTGAAAGTGCCTGGTCATTGTCACGTACTCCCTCCGTATTGTGAATATATGGAAGTCAAATAATTTGGAATATGCTGCGCATCTTACCTTACAAGAAGGCCGAGCTTAGAGCATCTCCAACAGCAGCGCTAGGCGCCGGCGGGCTAAATTTTTTTTGCCGCGCCAGAATTGCGATTTTCTGCGCGGAGCGCCTGTTTTGCTTTAGCAGAAGCACTATAGTTAGCGTGGCGCGGCTGTACATTTTTAGCTCCAGCATGGGCGCTAAAAATTCGACCACACGCCCAGCGCAAACAACATTCAGATCAAACATGCAAACAAACCGAATCAAACAGACACGAAATAAATCAACAATAAATAGTTTAATTATTCATTACAACACAAATAAATAGTTGTTCCGGAAAAATAGAACAAATAGTTCATTACACAACACAACAAATGAAACAAACACACAAATTCAACTCAATGTTGCCCATTCCATGTCCACCACTCCTCGATAAGATCCTTTTGAAGCTCATCATGTGTTTCATTACGTCGAATGGCATGGTAGGATGCAACAAAGCGTGCCACCCTCTCAGCCCTCCTCCGCGGTTGCACGGGAACACCCATTAACTCATAATAAGTATAGTCCAAATCTTGCCCGCGCTCATTCTTGATGATCATGTTATGCATGATCACACATGCGTTCATGATGTACCAAAACATTTCTTGATCCCAAAATCTAGCCGGTCCTCTAACAATAGCAAATTGGGCTTGCAAAATCCCAAATGCTCTCTCCACATCTTTCCTAGCCGCCGCTTGAGCATTGTGAAAATCAAGCATTTTCTTACCTAGTGGTTTCTGAACCGGTTTCACAAATGTTTGCCACCTTGGGTAGATGCCGTCCGCAAGATAGTATCCATAGTTGTATGTATGGCCATTTGCTACAAACTCCACCGGACAAGTTTTCCCTTTTGCAATCTTATTCATGAGTGGTGACCGATGAAGAACATTAATATCATTGCAAGCTCCGGGCATTCCGAAAAAAGCATGCCAAATCCAAGTCTCATGATCGGCCACCGCTTCAAGAATTATGGTGGAATCCTTCTTATGGCCCTGAAATTGTCCATGCCATGCTGCAGGACAATTCTTCCAACTCCAATGCATGCAATCTAGCACATATAGCAAGGATCATACCCATGTCTTCCTCCTCTTGGATATCAAATTCTTCATCGGGGAGGAATCGTCACTAGACGAACTCATCTACAAACATGAATTTGTACTAGTTATTTTACCTATGTGAACTCATCTACAAACTAAAAAACTAGAGAACAAACATACCTTACAAGTATTTTGTCAAACACCTTGCGCGCGCGGAGGTTCGACGACCACCAAGCGCTGTTCGTCGGAGGAACTGCGCGCTGGCTGGCGGCGAGGAAGGAGCTAGAGCAAGGAGTGGCGACGAAGCGCAGCACGCCGGAGGAACTGCGCGCTGCGGAGTAGAGGCGGAAGCGACGGAAACGGAGGTGGCGTCGGTGACGGCGGGGCAAAATCGACGCGGCGGCGACCTGCCCAGCGGTACACACGGCGGCGCGCAGGGGACGAGCGGCGGAAGCGCCGACGGCTGGTCTATTCGCACGCCATGGTCGCCGGCGAAGATGGGGAAAAGATGCGGACGGAGGCGTGCGCGGGTGGAGGATTCAGATCTGCCGGTTGGTCAATTCGCGCGCAAGTTTCTTTTCGACCGCGCGCGCTGGAGCGGCCGCCCTATATTCAGCGCAGCGAGTACCGCTTGGGCCAGCCCGCTGGCCCCTTTTTACCGCGCGCGGAGTTTTAGCGCGCTGCTGGAGACACCGATTCGGGTGCGCGCGCGATATCAACGGTTTCTTAGGCGCGCGGCGTCTTTAGCGCTGCTGTTGGAGATGCTCTTAAGGATCAGCGATCGCCTCCAGGGCCGGCTCTATATTTTGCGGGGCCCTCGTGCGAAGTTAAAACATGGACCCCTAAGGATAACATACATGTACGCATATTTAGATATATGACGTAAAATATTAAATATTTACATCCGAGCATATATTCTTTTTTTGAGATGTCTAAAAAATATTTAATAAGCGCTTAATCAATGTCATATTACATGTAACAATCCTAATTCAAATCATGAATACGTGGAGAATTGGATTGATAGAGACATAGTGGGACCAGATTTGTATCAATACCTGTACGTACCACTGTCCCGAGGCCGGTTGGCCAGGCAGGCAAGGGCGAGCACTGAGGAGGACCGATTCGAGGGCCAAGGCGAGTGCCTGGCCGCCTGGGCTAGACCGCAAGAAATCTATCCGATGTGGCGGTGATGCGAGCGAAACAGATGAAGAGTTGAGTCAAAGTGGAAAAGAGCCAGTGCCAAAGACAAGCAAAGAGGCGACTAATCGGATGGCTGACTTCTGCATTCGTATGTCTTTGGAGCTCAATTTTTCAGCTCAACAATAATATGCCAGGAACAACAGTGCTATAGCCGTATAAATCATGGGCCCACTCCTTGTGCGCTGCACAAGGTGGCCATGGGTCAGAGCCGGCCCTGATCGCCTCAGGTCCCGTTTGTTGAGGAGTCCGTTTGTTGAGCCGTCGGACGTTGCTGCAAAAAACGGCGAGCTTTAACAACAATGGCGATAGCCGATAGGGGCAGGGCACGGGTACAGTGCGCATCAGCTCATAAGCGCGACGGCGACTCCACGACGATGGCTGATCCGAGGAGCTTCTTGATCTGATCAACCGAGACCCTCTCATTAATGGCTAATACGACGAGCAGCTGATCCACTTTACATGGACCAACGCACGCAATCTAAAGGAAAAATGAGAAAGCGATCGGATGGGATGGGACGCGATTGATCCAACCACCGGCCACCAGCACACACAGATGCTTCTTCACCGGCCGGACGGATCATGCTCGAATCAAGCTGGAACGAACAATTTGTTTGTTTAGTGCTAGTGTAAATTGGCCTCTATTTCTCTTTCGTGAGGCAATCATGTCATCACGATTGTTTACACTTTGAGCATGGAGCTAGTTACAATTATTGTTCCCGCAAAAATAACAAAGAAGATATAATATGTGACAAAATGAGAAGAGGAAAAAATAATAACAGGGGAAGAAAGAAAGATCGATCGAGAGGGGAAAGAATTAGTAGCCGGGGATCAGAGATTCAGAGGAGAATTGGTTCTCGACGGGATTAGATTACTTGCGCGTCTTCTCTCCGGCTGCTGCTGCTTGGCTGCTGTCTTGGCCGGAGTCGGAGCAGAATCCGTCGCCGGCTTTGCCCGGGTGGATGACGAAGTGGCCGAGCGAGGGCGTGCCGCTCCCGGCGACGCGGTTCTCGTCGCAGAGGAACTCCTTGCTGAGCACCTGCTCCAGCTCGAAGTTGTAGTCGTGGACGAGCACCTCGGTGGGGCCCTTGGCCGCCGTCGCGCCGGAGCGTGCGAGCACGGCGGTGGTGAAGATGGAGGGCATCCGGCCGGGGGAGTTGGGGTTCCAGCCGGAGGGCCCGTCGATGAGGACCACGTCCCAGGGCACGTCGTAGAGCTCGTTGGGCAGGTCGTTGATGGCGAGGCGGCACTCGGAGAAGAGCAGGTTCTGCACCGGCCGGCACTCGGCGGCGCGCGTGGACCGGGCGGCGGCGAGCAGGTCCTTGAAGTCCTTGACCTTGGTGGTGTAGGAGACGTCGTAGGCCTCCAGCCCCGGGTGGCGCGGCTCCAGGTACTTGACGTAGAACTCGTTCTCGTCGAGGTACACGGTGCGGCCGCCGTGGTTGAGGGCGAGCCAGAGGGGGGACTCGGCGCCCAGGCCGAAGACGAGGAGGTTGCAGGGCCCGCGGGTGCGGAGGATGGCCGAGATGGCGCGGATGTCCGTGTCCGTCATGCGGTGCGTCGCGTTGGAGAAGGACGCGTAGTGGACCAGCGCGTCGAAGACCGGGAGCGGCAGCGCGGCGCCGGGGGTGAAGGTGGCGGAGGTGGACACGCGGCGGGTGGTGCCGGAGGAGGGGGCGGAGGCGAAGCTGGAGGAGCTGTAGAGGAAGGTGAGGAAGGTGGCGAAGGCGAAGCAGGAGGCGAAGACGAGGAGCAGCACCCGCCGGTGGCCCGACGCCGCCTGCAGCTTGTCGCGGCTGCCCTGGGACTTCATCGCTCGATCGACGGTCGCCGCCGCGTCGCGTTGGTTGGTCGTCGGAGGATGGGGAATCGATCAGCGAAGGGGTGGAGAGGGGGAAAGGTCAGCGAAGCTGGGTTCAAGTAGCTGGATTGGCTGGAGAGAGTTTTTTAGAGCAACGCTGGAGAGAGTTTTTTTTTGAGGATAACGCTGGAGAGAGTTGTTGCGACGTCTCGCCGTGTTTTCAATATCGTCAGGTTGCGGCACGTTGTTCGTGCGGACAGACTTAGTAATTTCTGGCGGGTGGTTCGGTACGGAACACCAGCAGCAACAGTAGTACTGTAGTGCCTATAAAGTTCTGCTCACGATGATGATCTGAGGTGTCGGAGGCTAAAAGGAACTCATCATACAACGCCTGAAATGAATGAGGATATCGTGAAATGCGATTCACTAAGCTTTAGACGAGCTATATAGTATATGTTAGTACGTACTAGTACAAGTTTATGAGCCACCAGCTCTGATTATTATTTTTTCGATTGAAGGAGATTCATAGAAACAAAACCAACAGTGCAAGATTCAAACCGGAGTTCTCAGGCACACCACCCGCAAACTCACTCCGGAATTTTATTCGATTTATCCCTTTTACAGATCTGTTCGTTACTTCTTTTTTGACCGAAACTGTAAATATATGAATGTAACCGCTTTTTCCGTATATTCTAGAGATGCTCTTACCGATTTGGCTATGTGAAACGTGACGGGAGTAACATGGGAGCACGGGCCTCTATATTTTGGTGTCCTCGACGTTTGCACATTGCACGCCTCTGCTCCTGAAAGCTAACACCCACCGACGAGAATGTTGCCGCATTCTACCGTAATTTTGCAACAATTTAACATGGTCGGTTTAAGGATTATTCCACGTCTGAAGTGAGCATCTGAAATGAGCATTTTCTGGTTGATGCACAGTAAGTAGGGACTGCAGTCACTGCACATGCGAACGCGAGAACTTTAGAAAAAACAGAAATGGAATGCGCCACAGATTACTTTTTTTTAGGGGGTGCGCCACAGATTACTTGGACAGTTGAATTTGACCTGGTAGCTATAACAGCCCAGCAAGCTATCTTTTTTCTTGCAGACGAGCCCACTAAGTTCCTTAACCAGGCCCCCATGTGCAACGACTTATGTCGGCTCAGTTGATTCAAATTGTTTATTCGCAGCAGCCCTGCTGCTTGTGCACGCAGCTAGCCAGTGCTCAATCAGGCCGTCAGTCGCTGGGCATCGCTGTTCCCTCACATGCGTTAAGGATAGTGACGTCTCTCCTCGTCTAACAGAAGGTGCTTCGGATATGAAGATATGAGATAGTGATTGCCGAAATAAACAGGGTATATCTGCTTAGGATATTTTGAATTTTTTACTTTTGACTTATAAGACACACAAGGTCATCTCCAGAAATTGGGGGCCCTGGTGTGAAATTCAAAGTAAAGTTTGGCCGGTCCTGTATCCACTAATGGATGATTTCTAGTTTTGTGGAATCATTGAATCGGCGAAGGGCTATAGCTGAGGATGTGATTCCAATACACACCCTCGCACACTCTCAAAGACGACCCCGAAGACACAAAAGTATATAAGTAGGTGTTTTATTACTTTACCCTTTTCCCTTCTATCATCATGCAATAATGTCCAGTCAAAAGGCAAAAGCACTTATTTAAATGTTTTTGGTCTTATAAGCTAAAATTCAAAATTAGATATAACTCCAACAAAATAGACCCTTCAAACATGAAGAAAATCGTTCACATTTCAAGGCGCATAATATCGTGAAGCGATATTTAGGCCTCCATATAGGATGCCATGTATGGTATGTTCAACCACAAGACTAAATGCGCACTCGTTATGATTGAGTATCAAAATCTTGTGTTTTGCTAAAAAAAAAAAGGGGGCATTGCTTCGGGCTCGAGCTGGAGTGGAGCGGTTCCAAACACACATTTAGTGTACTCTTTCCTCCTGGCCAACAGAGGATATTCGACTTTAGCGCGACTGTCTAGCTCCAAGTGGTGTTTTCACTGTCGGCAAGGTTGGTGGCCGTGCTTCGAGGTGTCGATGAAGCAGCGGCGGAGAAGGATTGAATCACCTTTCTTCTTTCCCTTCTAGGGTCCTTTTTCGAAAGAACGAGGATCGTGTTGTAATTTTAGTTTTTCTTGGTTTTCTGTTTCTAGTTGTGTATCCGTCGCAATAATATTGAAGCTTCCATTTTCTTCTGGACAATTCCATGTTAACTTTTTTTAGCAACTTGGCTACGTTATCGCAATGGCCGATTGAGATATTTCAATCCCTTTTCCAGTTGTTTGGAGTTTAGCCAGATTGGCCGAATTCAAGGTCTTGTGAGTTAAAATAGAAGACACATTTTGTATTGTCGCGCTGGTCCACAAGCACCAGCAGGGTCAGCTTAAGATAACACGCAGAGTGATGCCAAAGTACGAGCGTGACATGTCCCTTTACCGTCTTACCCGTTGGTACCTCTAGCTTTATCACAAGTTTTCAAAAGAGCTATTAACATATTTCATCCCACAACTTGCGCACCCGATACGATTTAGTCCCACTTCTTGTAGTTTGAACACCAGGGATCCCACAACTTGTGTGTTTGAGACAATTTAGTCCAATGTGCCACGTTGGCCGCCACGTCGGATTATTAAAATTAAATTTTGTTACGAAAGGTTTGCAAACAAGTCCTTGTAGCAAAATTAAATTGCGTCGAGGTCCTTTTGCTGCGCCTGGGACGGCCGACTTAACGGCAAGGGATCCCGCTGATTCCGTTAAGTCCACTTCGAGCTCGCCGCGCTTTGTTCGTAGCAGCGCGACTTCGAGGGCGCCGCGGCGAGGGCGAGGGCGTCGTCGAGGGCGAGGGCGACCGCCGGCGATGCGGTGCCGCAACTACAACGACGAGACGCCGCCGTATGGTACGTCGATTTTGCTCTCCCTCGCGTCGGTTCTGACCTGCCCTGCGCCCTGCTTCGCCGCCGTATTGGGCGGGTAATCCTGGCGTATCGCGGAGATTTAGTGGATAAAATCTGGCGGGAACTCGATAAGGTAGATGCTGCAATGCTTTAGGTAGGTTTTTAGCCTCCAATTCGACGAACTCATGAGCGCCCTGTTCCCGCTTCCGCTGTGATCGAAACCGCACATGTTCATCCAAAATTGATGCGGATGCTTGTGGAAAAGGCGGTTCTTTTACCCCTGTATATGTTCCTGGACGTTGTTTGCAGCCATTGATGCTCGAATTCTTGTTAAATTTTGAAAATTTTCGGAAATTAGCATATGTACAGTAACTGAATATGTGTTGGACAGACTGAATGTTACAGTTTAGTGCTTACCTGTTCATAATTGTGTCCTGTTTTGCTTGCAGTGTTGAGTGGAGAATTCACCAATAACTTCACAGTAGAAGTTGTGCACAATGGCTTTTTCTGTGGTACTGAAGAGATGTTGGATTATGTGAGTGCAACAAGTGATAATTTTGACTACTGCACTACTGACACTTGGTCACTGAGATGGATCGATGAGATTTTGAGAATTCTTGGTTTGGAAAGAAATGGGAGGCTCCATGTTTACTGGTTACTGCCTGGCATGGAAATTCAGAATGGATTAGTTCTTGTTGACAGCTATGCTCATATTGCAGCAATGATCAAAGCTAGCAGGGTACATAAGACACTTGTCTTATATGTTGACCACACCAATTTTCTTCAGAGGATTAGGCCACAATTCATAGCAACTCTGCCTGGCTTGCCTTCTACAATTCAAGTGCTGTGACAGTACTAGCAAGGGCATCAACTTCAAGTGGTCAGACAGTACCAGAAATAGTTGTAGCAGAAATAGAAACTGAACAAGTTAGTACTGCAGAACAGGAAACTGAGGCAGAAATAGAAACTGAACAAGTTAGTACTGCAGAAGCTTCAGCACAGATATTTCAGTCTGATGACAGTTGTTCAGATAGTGATTTTGAGTTATATGATAGTGACTTCGATGTTGAGGATGGTGACGATGACCTGTTTTCAGCTAATGTGGACATGGCTTTGAATGACAACAATGAGCAACTAGTCTGTGACAAACATGAAGATGATGCTGCCCTTGATGATGATGCTCTACAGTTGCAAGAAGGAGACAAATTACAGTTGCAGAAGCACTTCAAGTCATTTAATCCCGAGGTGGATATGGAAAATCCAACATTCAGACTTGGTATGGTGTTCAGTGGTGTCGAGGAGGTGAGGACTGCATTGAGAACTTATGGTATCAAGAATAGGGTTACAGTAAAGAAGGTAAGGAATGAGAAAAGAAGGGTGGAAGCAGTTTGTGATGATGGATGTACTTGGATGTTCAAATCAGCACTTGACAGAAGAAGAACAGGAGGCTTTGTAGTAACTCAATATGAAGCCAATCACACTTGTGAGGCAGGCTGGCCAATTAAAGCCATGACAACAAAATTACTTGCAGAGAAGTTCATGCATGAGTTCAGGGACAACCAGAAACTTGATTTGGGTGGCTTTGCTGCAAAGGTGATCAGGGAATTTGCCATGTGTCCTCCCAGGTGGAAGCTGAACAGAGCAAGAAATGCTGCACTGCTACGTATTCATGGTGATGAGGAAGCCCAGTTCAGTCTTCTAATGGATTATGGCCAAGAGCTAAGGAGGAGCAACCCTGGGTCTAAATTTGCCCTGACAACTAATTCAGTGCATGATCCTGGTAGACCAAACCCTAAGCAGCATTTGGCTACTCTTTATTGGAGTTATGATGCTTGCAAAAGAGGTTTCCTTGCTGGCTGTAGGCCTGTGATATTCATAGATGGTTGTCACATTAAAACAAGGTACAAAGGAGTGTTGTTGACAGCAGTTGGAATTGATCCAAATGACTGCATTTACCCTGTTGCCTTTGGGTTGGTCGAGGTGGAGTGCACAAGTTCCTGGGAGTGGTTCCTCAACAACTTAAGAGATGATCTGCACATAACTAACACATCCCCCTGGACACTTGTTAGTGACAAACAAAAGGGACTAATAAATGCAGTTCATAACATCTTTCCAGATGCAGAACATAGATTTTGTGTCAGGCATTTGCTTCAGAATTTTCAGAGGGCAGGGCATAGAGGAGAGACACTAAAGAATGACTTGTGGGCCATTGCCAGGTCAACACACCTTCCAAAGTGGCAGAAGAGCGTTGACAAGATGCAAGCTGACAGTGTTCCTGCTTATGAATGGATTTCAGAGCTTGTGCCTAACACTTGGATAAAGGCATTCTTCAGTGAATTTCCCAAATGTGATGTGATTTTGAACAACCACTCAGAGGTGTTCAACAGGTATAAATCATTTTATTTTATACTGCATTTTCTGTTCCTACATTATTTGAAAAAAGCATGCTGTAACACATATATTTTCACATGAAACAGCTATATACTAGATGCCAGGGAAGTGCCTGTCCTTTCTATGGTGGAAACTATATTCTACAAGCTTATGAAAAGAATTGAATCCAAGCAGAGAGAAAGTGAGAAGTGGTCCTCAAGAATTTGTCCAAAGATCAAGAAGAAAATGGACAAGTTTTTAGAATGGAGTAAGAACTGCATCGTCACACCTGCAGGTAACTATAGATATGCAGTAAAAAGCCATGAGTGGGAGCAGGACTATGTGGTTGATATGCAGAAGAGAACTTGTGACTGCAAGAGGTGGCAACTTAGTGGTATTCCATGCCACCATGTAATAGCATGCTGTAGTAAGGACAGAATCAATCCAGAAAACCTAGTTCATAGCTGCTATAGTGTTGGCACATTCAACAATGCGTATGCATACAACTTGACACCACTAAGAGGCAGAGTGTTTTGGGAGAAAACAAATTCAGTCACTATCCACCCACCTCTCTACACCAAAGTAATGGGCAGGCCAAAGAAAAACAGGAAGAAAGCACCTGAGGAGAAACTGAAGAAGGGGGTTTCAGTGTTTACCAAAGCAGGGGTGTCCATTCACTGCTCCATCTGTGGAATAGCTGGCCATAACAGCAAGGGTCATGCCAAATATGTTCATAACCTGCAACAGCAACAACAGACACAACTGCCAGAGACACACATTGTAGGAGATGATGGTGAAATTGACATTCCAGATTTGCTTAAGGTATTTTATGCTGTACCAGAAATTTTTATGCTACATTAGTTCCATTATGTTTCACATTCTAGAATTTTTATGCTGTACCAGAAATTTTTATGCTACATCAGTTCCATTATGTTTCACATTCCAGAATTTTTATGTTGACTGCAAGAAATTTTTATGCTACATCAGTTCCATTATGTTTCACATTATGCTATATTTTACTTGTGCAGCATATTATACCACACAGACCTGAACCCAGACTTGATCCTACCAACATGGTTAACAGCATGGTGCATATCATGCAGAAGGAGGTAAACAACTATATTACTTGATGAAAACAGTATTTACTATATGAAACAAAATGTACTCAGAAAAGAACTAACATGTAGATGCTTCTACTTTGGCAGCTAACAGAAAATGTGCCAATTGAGAGGGTCCTTGGGCCTTTACCTGAAAATGCTTTTGTGGTTGCTGCTAGAGATAACATTCCACAGCCCAGAGCAAGAGTGACAACAGCTTCAAACAGAGGAAATCTGAGGGGCAGGGGTAGAGGAAGGTCCAGTGCCAGATCAAAAGACCAAGCCAGCAACAGTAGTGCGAGGAGAAAGGCTACTGAAGACATCCCTGCTGCCAGAGGAAGAAAGACAAGAAGAGTGCCTACAGCTACAGCAAATACAGATGAGGTGGTACTAGTGGTGTCTAATGCGAGTGGCACTTTTATTCCAGATCTTAATGCTATATTTCCTGGAGAAGAAGAGAGCACCACCACCACCAGCTGATGAAATATAGCTGGCATTTTACCATGATTTTGGCAGTGGCTACATTGATGTAATATATTGGTTGTTTTTGGCAGTGGCATACAATAATTGTAATCTATTGCTTCTGTGAAACATACATGGAAACAATTTTAATTTGGTGGCTACAGTCATGTCCTACATTGCTTCTGTGAAACATACATGGAAACAATAAATATTTCATACTTCATTTTGGAGAATGTTGATGCAAATTCGAGATGGCATGTGCTTTCAATTACTACTATGTTGATTTTGCTTGTAAATTACTGCTATTTCATTGGAGACACAATTCTGAAGCACAAGGCATGTGCTTTCAATTACTGCTTGTTGATTTTGCAAGTAAATTACTGCTATTTCATTTGAGACACAATTCTGAAGCACAACTTTGCTCTTTATTCCAAATGTGATCATAATTGTGGACTACAATAGCATAAATCACTACATATAACCTCTGATCATCAGTGCAACAATACAATAAAGCACTAAACTACTAGCTACCACAGCCATCATCACTAATTCCTTCCTATCTCTATTTCTTATCTCTTCCCTGTGCTTCTTCTGAACTTTCTTCTTGTCGGCCTTCAATTTCTGAACCTCCATCTCCAATTCACCTATCCTCCCCACCAGCACCGCATTTTCAACTTCGATTTCCCTAACGTTTCTTCTGGAAGCATGTTGAACCTGTCCAGCAAAGCACTGTCAGTGTATGCGACGAACTGATGACTGAAACAGAGCAAGGATAGAGCAACTTCGTGTGGAGAACAGAGGAAGGAAGCTAACCTGGGCTGGAACTTGCGCCCTTCTTCTTCCTGTCGACGTCGCCGGCTGATTCCAGTACACCTCACTGGTCAGCGTCCCCATGGTTCACGGTCGTCGCTGCTCATCCCGCGGCCGCACCACAAGCCACTGGCGTCCTCTGAATCGAGTGGTGCGACGCGCCCCGAGCTTGGAGTAGAGCCCATTTGGTCCACCTCCGCCCCCACCGCGAAACGTCCTCAGGGTCTCTCGCCACGCCGCCGATTCGTCGCCGCCGCCGCTGCCGCCAGAGCGCTAGGGTTACGGGATTTGGGAAAAAACTAGTCGACGAGTTCATGCAAAATTAAACTAACCCAGGGGGTTATGCGCAAAATTCCCAGTCCATGGCGCGTGCCTCATCCAACGTGGCATACCACGTGTCCACCTCTAACTGGTCATGGACTAAATTGTCTCAAACACACAAGTTGTGGGATCCCTGGTGTTCAAACTGCAAGAAGTGGGACTAAATCGTATCAACAACGCAAGTTGTGGGACTAAATATGTTAATAGCTCTTTTCAAAATTTTGACATAGTTGGAGAAAACAAATAAGCTACAATCTCGTAGTTCTCCGTACGAGATAAAAACTAAAAATCAAAAGTTAAGATAAAACAGCAGGACAAACAATGAAACAAGAAACCTTTGCCAACACCGAATTTGTTAACTCGCCTCCGAAGGGATAGGCCTCGCTACAGTAGAGAGCGGCGTTTCCAGAGGCGACCTGTAGTTTCCTGCTCTCGCCGGTGAATCCGCCGCTCCCCTCTGCCTCCGGCCGCCGTTCTGGCGCTGCGAGGCAGGGGGGAGCTCCGGAGGCTGCCGTGCGTGTATAGTATAGGTGTAGGTGTGCGTGTTTGTGTAGCTCTCGCCGGCTTCGTGACGGTGGCGATGGCGGCGGTGTTTGAGCTCTTGTTCTCCCCCTCTGTTCCCCGTCCCGGTGGTGTCGCCGGAGAGGTCGTGGAGGTGGTCCGTCAGATCTCTTCCTCCTGCTCTGTTTCTCCGGCCGTCCGTGGTGGAGTGGGGAGAAGCTGGTGGGGGTGGTGTTCTGCTTTTGTTGCAGGTTGTGCTGGTTCTCTTCGTCGTCTTTGCTCCGGCCGGCCGTGGAGGCGAGGGGAGCGGCGACTGGAGGCGGGTGGGTGCTCGGGGTGGCTGGCCTGGGCGCCGGCGGTGCGGCTGGAAGATGGGTGGTGCCCGGATGCGAGCGCTGGGGCCGTGTTCGTTCAAAGTGCTTCAGTTCCGTCTCCCGGAGGCGGACCGCTCCTGCGGTCAACTACAGCGTGTGGCGGTGCTCGCTCTCTGGCGGTTCGTGGTACGGCGTCGCCGTCGGTGCCTAGGGTCTTGGGGATCGGCGTGGATCCGATTGTGTTCTTCTTCAGTTGACTCGGGGGGCTTTGTGCAAATTTCTGGGTTCCTTTGTTGTTTCTTTTTTCTTTTGGGGCTGGATGTAATTTGTGCGGAGTTTTCTGAATATATGTGTCGGATCCTTCCTCAAAAAAAAAACAATGAAACAAGATTCAGAATATACACCACGCCACGGGGCACGGGCGCTCGCAGAGGTACATAGATTGATCACGGACGGCAGCACCTACACGCGACGCGACGCTTCTTTCCATGGTGGACACCCGACCCGGTGCCGGTGGCAGCCCCTGCAGGACGATCGCTTTACAGTTCACGGTCGTACACGCGCCTAGTCCTCGGTTCCTGCACCCGTCGCGACTACTACTGTTCCCGTATCTCACACCTGGGCTATCTATCTGCAGGTCGTGGGCTCCGACCCAGGCTGGCGTCCTCCAGTGTCGTTCACCGAATTCTTGCAGCAGTACCACACTCGGTAAAATCGATGGAAATGACCTATGTGGCGCAAAGATTTCACAAAATGACCTACGGGCCAAAAAATTTCACCGAACTAACCTATTTTTGCCGCGCCATCCATCGTGGCGTCGCCTCCCATGTGGCCGCGCCGTGCTGCGTGGCGCTGCTTACCTGCCAGCGTGGCGTAGTGGGCCCTGGCCGTGGCTGTGCAGCGCCACGGACGGTGGCGCTGCTCTCGTGGTGGCCGCGCCGCGGCCCAAGGCGCGGCTCGCCTAGGGTTTGTAAGGCGCCAAGGCCCGCCCGAGCCCGACCCAGCCACACTTGCCTCTCCCCTTTCCCCTTTCTCTCGTGGCGCGGCGGCGACTGGCGGTTGCGGCGGGAGGCACCAGAGGCGGTGCTCGGCGGCGGCTCGGCGGCGGTGCTCGGCGGCGGCTGGGCGGCGGTGCTCGGCGGCGGCGGTGCTCCGTGGCCCCCCCTCTCAGGTTAGCTCCCCTTCCCCTTCCCCCGCGGCGATTCGAATCCCTCACTGTTTATTTCCATGTGCAAATTCCGACTGTCTACGACTATTTAGTTATAATGTTAACACTCTCATGTCAAATTATAGGCTTTACTTAATTGTTGTGTTTTATGTTACCCTATTTAATTGATGTTGGAATCCCTTGTGTAGGATGGCTCTCTTAGATCCTCACTATGACGTTAGACACCGTGCGATGTTCTCTGCCGACAAGAAGGAGGTAATTGAACATATATGTATGTATGTGTATTGGGGTGGTAGACATGGACTGATAAATGTTTTATGTGTGCAGGTTCTTCAACCTCTCCGACTAAGGACTCACTCGGTGTCCTCAAATAAGTTGCCGTACGATGAGCGGTACACGGAGTTCATCGAGCCAACTGGGCTCCTCCCGTTCATCCATATGGTGACCCGGTCGACACAACCTATGAACCCTTCGGCGATCACGGCGCTTGTCGATCGATGGAGGCCAGAGACGCACAGTTTTCACCTCCGTACCGGGGAGATGACGGTCACTCTTCAGGACATGTCTATGATACTCGCACTCCCGATTGAGGGGCAGCCAGTGTGCATGGACACGAAACTTGACGACTGGCGCGGGCAGATGGAAGAAATGATTGGTAAGTGTCCTCCGGAAAGGTTCAACACTGCCGGGGAGAAATTAAGGCCATCTGCCGGAGCTACTTTCACTTGGATCCAAGAGAACTTCAAAGAGAAATTGCCGGAGGATGCCCCCAAGGAGCAGGTGGAGCAGTACGCTCGTGTCTATGTGTGGTATATTATCACGCGGACTCTCTTTCCTGACGGTAGTGGGACAACCGCCAAGTGGTTATGGCTGAAGATGTTATCCAATATGAAGACTAAATGGAGTTGGGGTTCGGCGGCATTGGCCTTCTTGTACCGTCAGGTAATCCAATTTTTCAACGTCCCTATAAGTGAAGAATGCATGCTTTTAGTAGCTTTTAGTAGCAAGTGTTTATGGCTGAAGGAGGTAACCAATTATGTGCCTTCATTTGCAGTTGGACGAGGCTTGTTGTAGGATTGGAGGTCAGGCTAACATTGGTGGTCCGTTACTTCTTCTGTCAGTATGGAGCTGGTGTCGCTTCCCTGTTGGACGACCCAAGTGCAGAAAACACACAGACTATGGAGATAATGGCATGTCCGTGCGGCAACCAACCTGGGCTTACATATACGACGAGGCAATTGTTCCCACTGGTGACCCTATAGCGGGGTATGGAAGATACATGAGCGAGTTTGACAACTTAACCCCGGAGCAGGTAAAATGACCATCTAATTCTCACAATGCTTGTTGTCCACTTGTAGTGCAGTATCATGTAGTGTTGACACGAATGTGAACTGATGTAGGTGGACTGGGAGCCATATGGGACCGGAGAGGATGTGGGCTACAATTCTCAATTTAGAATTAACCCAGCGTGCGTGGCTGAGCGGACACTTTGGAATATCCGAGTCCCGTTGGTATGCATGTGGATTGTTGAGCATCACATGCCGCAACGGGTCATGAGACAATTTGGGTTGAGACAGGAGTGCCCGCCGGCACACAAGGACACTGACATTGTGCTCCATGGGTAAGATAATTGTGCATAAGTGTTTTCATATTATCTTGCATTTACTTATGGTTTTGACATTGTGCTTCCATCGTACGCAGATACCCCGGTAATAAGCATAAAACAGACTGGGACAAGACCCACAAGACACATATCGCCAAGTTTGTCCAGCGAGCGAAGGAGGCGATAAAAGCTAAAGTTGTCGCCGGGCAACCCCATAATGAGGAGGCTTTCAACGTGTACCTCCGCTGGTTTTTGTCCAACTATCGTGTGCAAGTCCTTCCCGATGCTTATGCGGAAGATATTTTGGAAGAGCCATTGGAATATGAGCAGATCGCAACCCAGGAGTACAACTGGCAGACAAGGCAAGGGCACCAAGCTGCGCATGGTCGGCTACTCAACTATGTGGTAAGAAAATAGCTGTCTAACGCTCCCTTCGATCCCTCACTTATTAGCTAAATTTGTTCATTACCGTCGAATGACAGCGCAACGAGATTCAGAAGGTGGCGGGTGAACATGAGGAAACATTGCAGTCTGTCACTGGTCCTGAAGAGGGGTATGACATATTGCGACAATTTGTTAAGGTTTGAGCTCACACACTTATAAACTCGTAGGCATTTGGGGTAGTTTTCAACATTTTTTGCTATTGCAGCGTGCTGGGCAGAGGCTTCGCCGGTTAGCCAACGTGCTCGGATGTCGTGACCCGGAGATAGTTTCTCCGACCAATTCAGGATCTCAGTCACGGTCAGACCGGGTTGATGAGAGCCGCGGCAGCAGTGCTGAGGATGAGGGAGAGGTATGCCATTGGTACACAACACTATTTTGTTTTCATTTGAAGAATAAAAATTGTAAACACTAACTTGAGTCCTTCTTGAAGGCACAACTTGATGAGAACACACCATTCAACACTATCATCGCTGAAAAGCGAGTGCAGAGACGGTCCGTTATCAAGCTCAAGCCAAGGAATAAGGAAGTTCTGGATCCTCGCGGTGACAAGTTCTCACCGGACCTAGTTAGGAAGAAGCCAGTGAAGAAGACGAGGGCAAGGAAACCTGCGATTGTCGAGTCCGATTCCGAGGACATGTTTGAAGATCCACCATATGAGGACACACCGTTGGAAGAGCAGTTCATCTACCAACAGCGGGAGAAGATTCCTCCAAAGAGGGGAGGAAAAGTAAGCAAGCGTGGAAAGAAGTAAAGTTGTTCTTGTATGCTGTAGGTGAACTTGACATTTTAGTCGTGTTTGTGTGACCAATGTGATGGACATTTGTTTGTTTGTAGTGAGACCTAAGTGCGCACGTTTTATTTTGTTGACAATTGAAGTATTGGTGGTACGAATGAAGTTGTCTTGTGTCATGTTGTGCTGTAAATTATTTTTGCTCTTGTGACCTAAGTGCGTGGCGCTGCCAAACCGAGCCGGAAACAACAGAGAGGAACTGGAAGTGGCAGCGCCATGAGGCTTGGCGCGGCTTCCCATCGAGCAGCGCCATGAGCCGTGGCGCGGCATACCAGGCAACGCCGTCGTCGGTGGCGCTGCCAAACCAAGGCGGAAGCAACAGAGAGGAACTGGAAGTGGCAGCGCCATGAGGCTTGGCGCGGCTTCCCATTGAGCAGCGCCATGGGCCGTGGCGCGGCTTAACCAGACCTTGCAATTTTTCTGCAAAAGTTGACAGCAATCACTTCAGAAAAGACAGGCAACAACAACAGATATCATAACAAAATTATTCCCTCACCAATGACATCGAACTCACACAAATTACGAGGTTCATAGTGCAATATAACAATGACGAGGTTCAAAGTGCCTTACAACAATGACATCAAACTAACACAAATAAGGAGGTTCTTAGTGCATTACAACAACAAAGAGGTTCGACAGAACATAATGGGCCAGCTTATGAGAACATGACAACAAATCACGGGCTTCGTTCATACTGAGTGAAGAAAGCTGGCTCCCCCTTCGCCAACTTCTTCGTAGCTTCTGCCATCACCTCTTCCTTGTCCCTCCACGCACGGGCGAGTTGTACCAACTCCTTGTCGAAGCCTTCACGGCGCTTCTTCATCGCTTCTTCTTTGGCTCTTTCCTCCCTTATGACTTCAGCTTCCTTTGCTATCTTGTCCAACATCCGCTCATTCTCATGCTTTCTCTTGTAGTACTTCTCTATGTTGCGAATCCTCTGCTTCTCCTTCTCTATCTTGGCCAACCTTTCACGTTCTTTTGCCTCCTCTTCACGCCGCTTGCGCTCCCTCACTCTCTTGTTCTGTTCCTCCCAAAATAAACGATCTTCCTCCGCTTCTTTCTCCTCTTGCTTCTTCCTCCGTTCATTCTCCTTCACCCTATCCACAGCCTCCTCCCACACTCCCGGACTCTCACGCTCCTCTTCATCGGCCCCCTCCCACGCCGCCTTCCCCTTGTTGGGTTGAGTTGACATACCTGAAAGAATACTAGAAATGTTAGTGATAACAATATAGCAATACGAAAGCATAGCGGGTAAATACAATATAGCAATACTAGAAATGTTAGTAATGAAACGTACGGGTTCGGTCCATGTAGGTATCCTAAAATGCTAGTACGACGTCCACCACGCCCACGACCGCGAGATGTAAGCCCTAAGTGGACGTGTCTGCGACCCCTCGGAGCCCTTGGGGCACTTGAAGCCCTTGATGCCCTCGGGCACTTGGAGCCCTTGCCGTTTGTTGATTTGCACTAGCCCTTGCCGTTTGTTGATTTTCACTAGCTGTTGCCGTTTGTTGGTTTGCACTAGCCCTTGGCGTAGGACCAGAAGGAGCTGGTTGGCTAGAACAGTGCGGACTTGGACTATGTTGGCTCGGCGGTTGTTGACTTGTGCTTGCGGCGTTGCCTTCGACTTCTTTCCGTCTGTACATTTCCTTTTGTTGTGACCCTCTGCATTACACTTTCCACAATGAGAAGGAACACGAGGCTCTTGAAATAAAGTGTTGCCCGTAGGACCCCATCTATCCATATCTCCATGGAACCGCTTTGTCTTTCTTCTGCCACGTTTACCCACCTTCCATGCCGGATTTGGCCATACTTGGACTCCATGATACTCGGGCCATTGTGATTGGTCCAAGTACGGCGAAAACCTAGGGGCCCATGTCTTTTTGGTTGTTTCAAGTGAGAACTCATGCTCCCGAACGGTGAGCGGGTGGTTAAAATTGACACATCTAATCCGTGACGCCACGAGCAAGTGTGAGCAAGCCAGATGAAGCAACGAAGGCCTTCTGCATGAGCACTCACAGGTCTTTAGCGCCACCTTGCAGGACCGGCCTCCGTGTTGGACACCACCTTGTGTAGTGCCTCCCGGCTCTTTCACTTCGTATATCCACTGAACATTGTCAAAGCAAGTAGCTGTTAGGCAGTCCGCCTTCTTCGACTGATAATCCCTGAACTCGATAACCTTCTTTGGGTACTCCAGCATTTGCGCAATCTCCTTCTCAGTTTTCTCGGAGTACTTCTGGAAGTAAACATTGAGCTTGTCAAATGTGTATTGCACTATTGCTGTGACGGGCAGTGCACGGACACCCTTCAGGACTTTATTGAAACATTCAGCCATGTTGTTTGTCATTTGTCCGTACCTCCGCCCATCCTCATCAAAAGCCCGTGCCCACTTTGAGTTAAGCTGAATGTGCCTCTGAAGAAACTCTTGACCACCGGCGTTAAGGCTTTTGTGCGCCACCAACCTGTTGAACAGGAATGCAAAGCGGGCCTCTTTGTAAGCAAGGCAACAATCTTGCAGATCATCGGACAACTCCTTGCTGCCACATGCCCTATAGAAGTTAGCACAGAAATGCCTCATGCACCATCTGTGGTGCACGCGAGCATGCCCGGGGATGTCAATTTCCACCGCATTGAGAATTCCTTGATGACGATCCGAGATGACGCAGACTTCCCTTGTAGCGGGTATAACCCTGGTTCTCAATAGATGGAAAAACCATTCCCAATTATCATTGTTCTCTATCTCTACCAAAGCAAATGCCAAAGGCATCAAACGGTTGTTCGCATCGTTCGCTATTGCCACCAAGAGTGTTCCCTTATATTGCCCGGTCAAGAAGGTGCCATCGACTGCGATCACAGCCTGCAATGTTCGAAGGCCTGAATGCATTGCTCAAAAGCCCAGAAAGCACGGTGAAATACTCTCACCCTTTTACCGTCGTGCTCTATCCACATTCCGCTAGCAGCCTCCACCACATGTACCATGCCCGGGTTAGCATTAGCCATCGCTAACAACAATCTGGGGATTCGGTTGTATGCTTCCGCCCAATCACCGTACAACATCTTGAATGCGGTTTGTTTGGCCTTCCATGCCTTTCCGTACTTCACGTCGTAGTTGAAGCGAGATTTCACCGTATCCTGAATATTCTTAACGGTCATGGTTGGGAGTGATGATATCTCCATCGATAGCTTGTAGGCGAGGAAGTGCTGTGTCAGTTGACGGTGATCTTTCTTCGCATCCTGGCCATCAAGCTTCTTCCCTTTGCACCTATGAGTTGATACGCAGCTAACTATTTTCCAAGAAGGGCCTCCCTTAACCGGTCTAGCACGAACAATCCATGGGCATCCCTTCTGTTCACATATCACCGTGTACCGCGTGTCCTTGTCCGAGTGAAACACCGTGTACGGGCGATGATGCTTCACAGAGTACTCCTTGATCCATACCTTCAGTTCCACCAAACTCTCAAACGTCAACCCCTTAACTATCCCATCATCATCGTCACGGTACGACATTGGCCTAGCTCCGAGAACTAAACTTGTCCCACCATCAACCACTGCTTCATCCGCAAGGCTAAAATCACGGAACAATGGTATCCGAAGGTCATGTCCAGTTGCTTCCTTGAATATGTTGGCTCTTTCAACTTCCTTGGCCGTGAAGCCATCCTCATCAATATCTTCAAGCGGTCCCTCATCATCAGAGTCTGATGCGTAACATCGGGAATAAGGGAGGCCAGGGTCCATATTCTCTTGGGTCAAATATGTGTCCAAATCACCAACATTGTTGTTGTTCAGCTCCACTCCATCCCGATCATCCTCGTGGTCAGAGTTCTCTGTCAAGTTTGCATCATCATGCGCAATGTAAGCATCGGGGATTTCCTCTTGGCTAATAGGTGGTGGACTTCTTCGATGAACCGGCGAGGGAGGACGCCGGTTAAGGTCAAGGTCTAAACTGGAATCAACCTTCTTGGTCGCGAACAACTCTAGAGCCTTGTCTTGCGACTCCGCAACTGTCTCCTTGTAAGCAATCCATCGTTGCTCCGAGTTGATACGCATTGTCTTCCAACGAATGTGCATGCCAAACCCCACATTGTGTCTACCCTCCAACTCCACAACAACACTTGCCTCTTTCCAATTCAACTCATCCCTCACCCCTTCCAAAACCTCCGCATAGCTCGGACTCCGTTCAAACACTATGTCACGCTCATCCGGGTCCGGCTCTATGCTCCCTCTCAAAAAAGCGTCCTTGTCCATATGATGCACATGAACAATTCTCGCCATTCCTAAAATAATATCAACAACAAACCATGAACAATTGTTGCCATACCTCCAAAATCTCCTAACCCTAACCCACCAATCTTAACAACTATGCTTCATGTTCATCACACAAACTAACATTTTAGCACTAGACACACAAATATGCCAAAACAACATGAATGAATCAAAAGAATTTAGGTGACAAAATATTTCTAGGGTTTCCAAGATTTGAGCACTAGACACACCAAATCCATGGATGAAAACAAAGGTAACAAGGGAGAGCACCTCTAGGAACTTGGGGAGCTCCGAATCCACGGAGGAAAGCTTGAAGGGGAGGAGGAGGAGGAGCTCCGGTCGCCGCCGCCCTGTGTGTGAGCTAAGTGAGGAACGAGGGGGAGAAGTGTGTGCCTGGGTCGGGCTGGGGGCGGCCCGGGCGACTAAGTAACCCTAGGCAAGCCGCGCCACAAGCCGCGGCGCCGCACTTACCGGCCTAGGGGCCCACTACGCCACGCTGGCAGGGAGGCAGCGCCATGGCGCACGGCGCGGCCACATGGGAGGCAGCGCCACGGAGGATGGCGCGGCAAAAATAGGTTAGTTCAGTGAATTTTTTTGGCCCATAGGTCATTTCGTGAATTTTTTGCGCCACATAGGTCAGTTTTGTCAATTTTGCCCCCACACTCACCTCGCCGTCCATTTTATCGTGGTGTCCATGGAGAAACCGTGCAGCCCAGAGCAGAACCAGGTGGGCCTTGCTCCAGCAGCGGAGCTTGAGGTCCGGATGGTTGCTCGGCTCCGGTCACGCTCACGCATGGCACAAAAAGACACGAAATCAAAAGGAGAAAGCAGACGACGACGAAAGTGCACCGATGGTTTTACCACAAAGGAGGAAGACACGTTGGACCAGCCACGCACACAGTGTGGGATCGAGCTTTGTATTTCCTCGTGGACCCCCTGGTCCCCGGCCCCACCCACAGGGACAGTACAGTGGCAGCAGTAAAGCTCGGGAACGTTAACGGTTAACCAACAAAACGTCACACCCCGGACGTCGTATATATGTGCTGTCCAGCATCAACGGCTATTTTTCAAATACTCGCCGTGCCGGTAAATGGTACCTACCCGCGATGTCCCCGGTGTGTACCTCAGCAGGCACAAGAATGTTTGGCGACGCAGCCACCGGAAACAATCGTGTACCCTGCTCGTATCACGTGAAAAAGAATTGTTCAACGTTGTACTGGATGTTGCGTTTGCATTGAAACTCGTGGCAATTGTCTCACTTGTACGTACAGTACGTTTTTTTTATTATTTTGAGGGAAACAAATATTGACCGCCACCCACCCGCACCGCATGCAGCTCCTCATCATTGCCCACACTCCATGAGAGCATATCTACCGGCACCATCTAAATGTGTCCATTTTAGGTGCCGAACACATGTCCCGTACAATGGGGCTGCCCTGCGGCGCCCCAAAGAAAGAAAAAAGATAACGCATGTGTAAAGTAAAAGGTCCAAACTTCTTAACATTTCACAGTGGTTCGAATGAATCTAAACCTGCACTAAACCCTCAGTTCATAACCCTACGCAGCGCCTTGTCGGATTCAGGGCCGAGAACTGACTAGAACCGCGTCAGCTCGACGACGTTCTTACCGGGCGGTGGATGTTCACCGGTGAAGCGGTTGAGCGCCCCCTCCCCTATCCTAATGGAAGAGCGTAGGCCAGTACGGATTGTCGGTTTGATACATGAGATCTATCCACGGTCCAAGCTTCTGTTTGCGGCGGTTCATCTCAAACTCGGTGCTGTAGTCGGTGGGGACTACGGCACGGGTACCCCGCCCAAACTGATGGCAAATCATTTTGGCAACGTGGCCTTCGGCGGCATGCTGATGCTGCCAGATCTGGGCCCCGCACCCGAGCAACCGCTAACGCCACGCAACCTCCTCCGCTAGCCTGCCACCAACACCTCCCCCTGCCAAGCACCGTGATCTGCAGCGCCGACTACAGCCGTCGCGAGCTCCCCAACCCGAGCGTGAACACCCTCGAAGCGGAGAAGAAAGATCCAGTCTCGACGCTGCCTTATCCACACGTGATTTGCCCGGTGAAGGCGACCGTCAATGACCGTCAAAGGTCGGGGCATTGACAGGTGGGGATACGACGCGGGGATCTCCACTTCTCGCAAACAGAACAAGCGATTTTTTTTCAAATACAATAATTTCAACAATCCTTTGGCCCATGAGAAACCCACATTTATCTTAACCCCTATAGATCCTTTCCATGTCACTTCCTTAATAAGAGTAATGTAAAAGGATAAATGCCTACTCTAACATTTCAGGTAGCAAATTTTGATTTACGCTATCTAATTTATCTAAGATGGTACCGGGTAATCTGGAAATCCATTTTTACTTATAGAACTAGATGCTCCTATTATGGGAAAACATATTTCGTAATGTCGAAAAATTCCGAAAAAAATCCGGGTGTATATTCAAATATTTTACGTACACTCATAAGTTTTCGTCAAAAAATATATTTTTTGTGCCATGTGTAAAAAGACAAAAAAAAAGTCATGTAAAAGCCATATTTAAGCATCGAATTTGTCTTTTGTATAAAGAACACATAAATATTATCTTTTCGTGAATTTTTTTGTCCAACATAAAATGTTCGGTGGTAGATCCGATTTTGTTTCAGAATTTTTTTCTATTTAAAATACAATATCTATCAGTAATGGGACTAGATAAAGATACTCATGGAAGCCAAAACACCGTGTCGGTGTAGTACCGGTACTGCCAGCACCCGAGGTGAGCAGCTAGAAGAATGTTTGCGCGATGACGCAGCCACTCTGCACAGGGATGTAGTAGTACACGTGTAACCCGGTCGTATCACGTGAACCAAACTTTTATTTTTTTTCTTGACGTGTACTAAGAGCATTTTCATCGGGGCCTCCAAATTCGTGTCTGCCCCCTAATTGAGGCCCCATTGGGGGTGCCGACATATGTCCGGCCAATTGGAGGGTGTAGCCCACAGCGGCGCACCCCAAAGGCCCAGCCCCAAACGGCCCTAGTTTTGAGCATTAGATCGAACACCTTGCGGGCGCACGAACCGCCGCCGGTTCACCGCCGCATCGCTTCGGAACACGGCGGTTCGTGTGGACGTGCAACCGCCGCCGTGTCGCTTCGCAGCAATATAACCATCCTCGCCGGCCGCACGTCGCTCACATTCTCTCCGCGCACAACCGCCCACATCTCGCTCGCCATGTCGTCGCCTCAGAAGAAGGCCGTGCTGCCCGATCAGGAGAAGGAGGCCGTGTTGGTTGCCGATCAGGAGCAGGCGGCCGTGGTGGTCGCCGTTCCAGGAGCAACAGGCCGTGGTCGCCGCCGTTCAGGAGGCCGAACAGGAGCAGGACGACGACGAGGCGGAACAGGACGGCGAGCCCGCAACTCCATCCCCGGCACGCCCTGCTTTCTCGCCGTGGGAATCTTGGTCCCCGTGGTCGTCCCATGTGGCTGGCGCATATGAAGGACCGGCCGTCCCCTAGGCACCAGAACCGGAGTGGCAACCGGGAACTCCAGACGCGGCGCCGGCGGACGACGGCCCTGGAACACCGCCACCCATGGCTGACTCCGATGACGAGGAGTAGTTTTCTTAATTTCTAGTTGTAATCGTACGTAATAAGTAGATTTATGCATTAATAAAAGTCTCGAATGGTTCCGGCTATCAAACTGTTCAGCCGCACCGGATTAGAAGTATCAAATCACGGCCATGACATAGTTTTGACCTCACTGGAGAACAAGTCTCCAACGCCGGCCATCAAAAGGGTGCCCCCCGGCGCAATGGTGCATGCCGATCACGCGTCGACATCCTCCTCCTCTTCCTCCTCGCCTTCCTCTTCGGATTCATCGAGCGCCGCCGCTTCGGCCGCCGTCTTCTCAACCTGAATACGCCTCCGTTCGGCCACAAAGTAGGCCTTCTGGTTGGGGCTCATGTCGTTCGTGTTGGTGGCATTAACAGACGCTCCTCCTTATTCTCCTGGACCTTGAGCTTGGTCCTTTGCATGTTGAAGTAGAGTGCCCACTTTTTGTCGGACGCGGCTTGTATCTTCTTCTTCTCGGCACTCGACGCGGCCACCTCGGCAACGTAGAGCTTCACCTAATCTTGGATGCTGCCTGAGGCCGCTGGCTTCTTGCCAGCCCTGGCGGCCGCCTTGCACGCCTTGACTCTCATCTCTGGATGGTCGCCGCTGGCGGCCGGCAGCGTTCTTTCATCTTCGTCGGCGATATCCTTGACATGGCGCTTCCACTTCGGGCAGTCTCGAAGCTTCTCCCAACAATGCATCAACTTGTGTGGCTTCTTATGATCCATCTCCAAGTCAATGTACATGTAGCCGGCATCGTTCAACTACACGAACAAAAAACTAGTCAAATATGCTTGTAAACATGGCCGGTTACAAGTAAGCCGCAAGTTAAGATGACAGGCTAACCTTGTCGGTGTCATTCTTGCCACTCTCGTCTCTATTCATGATTTGCTCATGACAACCATGAAACTTGCTAGTGAGGGTCGCTATGACGCCCCACCGGCTCTCAACCGATTTGGTATTGCGACTGGGCAACTCAACATAAGGTGGATACGACCTTCTTTCGGTGTAGTCCTTATGTATGCGTGCCCAATAGGCATCCCTCTTTTGGTTGGCGCCCTTCGTGCCGCACATGCTCACGTTCATCCACGACTCGCACAACAACTTGTCCTCCTTGTTGCACCAAGTCCAGCCTCTGTAACCTGCCTTCCTGCTGCCATCCTCCTCCTCTTCGCCGTCCTCTTCTTCACCCTCCCCTTCCTGGCCCTGGCCGTGGTCGCCATCCCCTTCGTCGCCCTGGCCGAACTGATCTATGTCGGCGTGGGCGTAGCCACCACCGACGATCATTTCAATCATCACCTCGGCGCCAGCATCCTACGCCACAAAACAACAATTTGCATCCGGCCTCCGGCAATAAATCCACACAACAACAATTTGCATCCGGCCGCTCGCAATAAGTGCGCCCAACAAACAATCGACCGGGGAACACAATAAATGAGAGCGGATCAGGAAGATAAATAGCACGCACCTGGCCGAGTTGGTCGGCCGCGTTGCCGAAGAGGAGGCCGCGGGAAGCAGTCGCGTCACCGCTTGTGGCTGGCGTCTGCCGCAGCATCGACGATTCGCTAAATATCAACGACGCCTCGTTCAGATCGATGCCCTCGTCGGGGGAAAGCCGCGACTGCTGCGTCTGGTAGCCGGAGGTGTCCTCGAAGAAGGCCGGGGCAGACGGCGACCCGCAAAAGACGTTGGCGCCCCCTGGGCTAGAGCTGCTTTTCCTCATGACGATCAACATCTCGGCGGTATCAACCGCCTTGTCCTTCGCCTTCAGTCGCCTGACTTGCCGAAGGTGGGAAGCGGCTTTGCGCAGCTCGGCCTGGCTCAGCGGCGCCTTGGCCACCGGCACCGAAAGCTCCAGCGGCTCCCGCTTCATCGCCTTCTTCTTCGGCTGCGACGACGCCGGCGGCTTGCGACCCCCTTGGGTTTCGAGAGGCCGACGGGCTTTGGCGGCATGGTGGCTCGCGGCGGCGGTGCAAGGGTTTGGGAAATAGACGGAAGATTGGCAATTTTGACGTCGGGGGCGGCAATGTAGAGGAAGGGAAATTGGGCGCGACACGCTGTGCGTATGACGGGCGGACCACCCCTGTCGGAGGGCATGTCCGCCCCATGTTCGGCACCCCCGAAAGGGGCTCCAAACTCCAAACTGTGTTTGGAGGCCCTCTCGGGGGATGCCGGACATGAATTTGCTCGGACGGCCCTTTGGGGTATCGCTGGTGGACGATTTTGCCGTCCGAACCCCATTGGCCTTTGGGTCAGCCCGGTGGAGATGCTCTAACGTTACCCTCACGAAGATGATTCGAGCACGTACACCACTGTTTTTGAACTCGAAGCTCTGTCTCCGGTAAAGCTTCTCCGTACGATCAGAGGGAAACAAACACTGACAACCACGTGCCACAAGCGACCGAGCCACACCCACCCACCTACCCGCACCTCCTCACTCCACTCTCCACTCCGCCGCAGCCCACACTCCAACACTCCATGAATCCACTCCACTGAAATCCACCACCTCCCCAACCCCCAAAACCCCAGCCCAACAATGCCGGCGCCCCACCCCCTCCCCGTCCTCCTCCTGCTCGCCGCCGTCGCCACCGCATCCGCAGCCTCGCACTCGCAGCCCACGCTGCCCGCACCAGTCCCCTCCTCCGCCGCCAAACCGGGCGGGAGCGCCTCGCACTCTCAGCCCACGATACCCGCCGGCCACGCGGCGCCGCCGTCCGCCACGCTCGCCTCAGCCCCACCCACCCAGGCCGCGCTCCTAGCCGCCTTCCTCGCCAAGGCCGACCCTTCCTCCCACCTCGGCCCCATCCCGCTCGCCGCCTCCCCCTGCACCCACCCGGGCGTCACCTGCGACGCCGCCACCGGCCAGATCACCCACCTGGTCCTCGAACAAGCCGGCCTCAACGGCACCTTCCCACCAGACACCCTCTCAAACCTCCACCAGCTCCGCGTGCTCAGCCTCAAGTCCAACGCGCTCCACGGGCCCGTCCCCGACCTCTCCGCGCTCGCCAACCTCAAGGCGCTCTTCCTCGCCGGCAACCGCTTCTCGGGCCCCTTCCCGGCCTCCCTCGCCTCGCTCCGCCGGCTCCGCTCCATCGACCTCTCCGGAAACAAACTCTCCGGCGCGCTCCCGCCCGGCCTCGACGCCGCCTTCCCGCATCTCGCGTCCCTCCGCCTCGACGCCAACCACTTCAACGGCTCCGTGCCGGCCTGGAACCAGTCGTCGCTCAAGCTGCTCAATGTCTCCTACAACAACTTCTCCGGCCCCGTGCCGGTAACCGCCACCATGGCGCTCATGGACGCCGCCGTGTTCGCCGGCAACCCGGGGCTCTGCGGCGAGGTCGTCCGCCGCGAGTGCCGCGGCTCCCACCTCCTCTTCTTCCACGGCAACGATTCCGCCCCTGCGCCGGCGCAGAGCGCCGATGCCACTGGCGCCGGCCCGCAACAGGAGGGCTTGCCGGGCTCGTCGGCGCCACAACGCGCGCACGGAGTGAAGAGGAGGACCGCAGTGGCTATCGCGGTCGCTCTGTCGGCTCTCGCGGCCTTGCTACTTGTCTGCGCCGTAATTGCCGCCAGGAGAGGCAAGCAGAGGCACAGGCGGCCGAGCACGGCGGCGTACCCGAGCCCCAAGAAGAGCGCGGCGGCGTCGCAGGTGAGCAGGGAGCTGGATAACGCCGACATGGGCTATGTGGAGTGCGTGCGGGACGACGAGGAGGCGGCGGCGATGATGATGCCCGAGGAGAAGGCTCGCCGGCTGGGGCGGAGCGGCTGCCTGACCTTCTGCGCGGGCGAAGCCACCTGCTACAGTCTCGAGCAGCTCATGCGCGCGTCGGCGGAGGTGCTCGGCCGTGGGAGCGTGGGGACGACGTACAAGGCGGTGCTCGACAGCCGGCTCGTGGTCATTGTCAAGAGGCTGGACGCGGCCAAGATTGGCCCGGCGGCATCAGAGGCAGAGACGTTCGAGCAGAACATGGATGTCATTGGGCGGCTGCGGCATCCAAACCTCGTGCCTCTGCGGTCATTCTTTCAGGCCAAGGAGGAGCGGCTGCTGGTGTACGACTACCAGCCCAATGGCAGCCTACACTCTCTCATCCATGGTAAGCTGCTTTGCTTCACTTGTTGCTCCTCAATTATCTGATATAAGTATTTAGTAGCTTCCTACTAGCTGATAATTACACTCGACTGGATTGCTGCAATTATGTCTGAATATGCAACTCTAGTGGATTACTACTATGGAAACCAATTGAGATTCAGAAGTATTAGAGTGGGCTAGGCTGCTATTACTTTTTAGACTAGACATTGTTCATCCTAACATGGAAACCAATTGAGATTCAGAAGACTCGCCATGTGAAATTCTGGCAGCAGAATGAGTGTACCTCGGGTGGACCGTGGACCTATGTATGATGTGTTTTGTGCTTTATGGGTTCATCATTGCTATGCCTTTTCTGTTTGAATCATTAAACAATGCAACCAGCTATTAAAGTGATCATCATCTAGCATGCGACCAGATCTTGTGGGATTGAACATTAGTAGGGCCTCATCCAGTGTCTGGAATGTAGTCCTCTTAATGACATGTGATCACTGCTCTAGACGAAACATCGATTTAAGTTCGGGAAAGCTAAACCATGAATAAAAGTAGCACCTTTGTAAGGTCAAGTCGAGAGATAACAAAGGGGAATATTCTAATTTAGCTACTCGATGAGCAATTGGTAGACCATACGATTAGCAATTGGTAACTGCTTGATGATGTTTTGCATGGTTGATATTGAACTGGAATCACCATCAAGAGCATAATAGTTGCAAATGTTTGTTAAAATGGTGTTTTGGATGATAAATTATACAATAATATTTGGAAATAGAGAATTGTAATTGAATTTGGTGCTTTGGCGGAAGTGCATAAGTTGATGAGTTGATCTTCCACAGTAATGGTTGCTGGGTACAAGGCAGTACATTTCATGTCGGTGTGCTAGTTGTTGGGAACAGCATACATATTTTATGCCAGTTTTATCTTTTCTTATAACAGTTAAAATCTGTTAGTGTTTTGAAATCCGGTGAAAGCAGCTTTATTTGTTCGTCATTTTGGTCGCACTGGCTGTGAACCTTCATCCGCTTATGCACGTGCTATCTATACACTGGCCAAATAACACTGGTTCTCATGTTACTCAGAAATCTCCACAAGTTGGTACATATCTGGATATTAATATAACCTTTACACATGATTACACATATGTACGATAATGAGTAGTAGTAATGTTTTAGCTACTGACACTAAATATTTTTGCTGTTGTGCACTGCTATTAACCCCACAAACTCTGCAAAGGGTAATGGTTATAACAAGAGTCAATATTTGTAATTTTCACGAACTTCAGTTTCAGAAAAGGAATTGAGAGAAAATGCGGTGTTTTATGGGTTGTTTATTGAACTTGCAATCAAGATCAAGAGCATAATGGTAACAGTAACTTGTTCGTTGTTTTTTGGATAATAAGTTATGCAATAAATATTTGTAGATTGCAGAAGTATAATTGAAGAGCAGACATAAGTGCATAAGTTGATGAATTGACCCTCAACAGTGGGCTGGTTGTTGGCAACAGTATAGTATTTACTTATTGTCCTTGGAGTGTTTTGGAATGTAGTGATAGAGTAGGTTTATTCATTTTCTTATGTAAGCATGTCATGCGTTGGCAACAGTATAGTATTTACTTATTGTCCTTGGAGTGTTTTGGAATGTAGTGATAGAGTAGATTTATTCATTTTCTTATGTAAGCATGCCATGCGTTACTCTTCATAAGTGAATATATCAAGATATTATCAAATGACCTTTCTAGGATAGTAAGTAGTAATGACGTAGCTAGTCGAACTAGAATTTTTTCGGTGGTGCTTATTAGCTCAATAAAATCAAATTGATCGCAGGTTCCAGGTCAACCCGGGCAAAACCACTTCATTGGACATCATGCCTGAAGATAGCTGAAGATGTTGCACAGGGCCTTGCTTACATTCATCAAGCATCTCGACTTGTTCATGGAAACATCAAGTCCTCCAATGTCCTGCTTGGTTCAGACTTTGAGGCTTGCCTTACCGACAACTGCTTGTCATTCCTGCTGGAATCAGCAGAGGTCAAAGACGACGCAGCATATAGAGCACCAGAAAATATGAAATCCAACCGAAGGCTGACCCCGAAATCAGACGTCTATGCATTTGGTGTCCTTCTCCTGGAGCTCCTTAGTGGCAAGACACCACTTGAGCACTCGGTCTTGGTGGCAACCAATCTCCAGACCTATGCTCTGTCAGCAAGGGAAGACGAAGGAGTGGACAGCGAGCGCCTCTCGATGATTGTTGACATTGCTTCTGCTTGCGTTCGGTCCTCGCCAGAGAGTCGGCCAACTGCGTGGCAAGTCCTCAAGATGATTCAGGAGGTGAAGGAAGCAGATACAACTGTTGAGAACGATGACAGTGATCTTACTAGCAACTCCTAGTCGTGCTATGGATTGAATCAATCATGTCCAGAGTGGTGTCATTATCCCAAGCGACCAATCGTTGTCAAATGTAGTTTACTCTGCCTAGAAATGCTAATGGAAGAGTGTTAGTGGTGTAGGAGAATGGAAGTGGGTCATGATCTCTCTGACTTGGTGTGTATTTTGAGCCCTAAAATTCTGTAACATATGGTAGGTTAATGTATGGATGCTGTGGTCATGCTGTTGTTTTGTAGCACCAATCTAAAGTGTGGATATTTATCACACTTATTATGTTAGTAATAGTGAAAGTTAAAGACCAAAGTAATATAGTGTGTTGAGAATTAGCTAGAGTAGTTGTTATAGTTGTTTTTAGCTATTGTTTTCCGTGTGGAGTACTAAAGTCAAATCCCAAAGTAATTCAGTGTTTTAAGAATCAACTCTGGTTCTGAATTAGTACTCCCTCCATTCCGTAAAAGAAGGCGCATATTTTTTTTCAAAAGTCAAACGATGTAATCTTTTACCAATTTTTAGAAAAAAATCTAACATCTACAATTTTATATGTAGTATCATAGTTTTTGTTAGACTTTAGAAAAGAATTATACTCCTTTTATGGAACAGAGACAGTAGATTTGTTTCAGATATTTTAGTTGCATGGTGCGAATTTTACTGGGAAATTGTGTTATGGGGAATGTACGGTAGCCCATTCTTGCTGCAGGGCTGATCTATTGAAGAACATGCTCTTTATTGATTTAACATAATGTTCGTGGGATACAAAATTTATCCCGTGGTGCAAGGAGCTAACCGGTGGTGACTAGTCCACAAAGATGGAACATCGCAAGATGATCTTTCGGACAATAGTTTCACAGATACCTCCTGACCCTACGTTGATGTCACCGTCATGCCAAGATAATCAGACACCACGCATGACACTTCGCAGCTGCAGCTGCAGCTGATTCTCACGCTATAGTGCCTCTCGGCGAGCGAACGCTTCAAATGACGCCCGATTAGTGAGGCCTCGAAACATCAAAGCAAGGAATCCAAGGTGGTTGCCCAGATGATCATGGCACACCGCCCGGTCCTTTGCCCCTTCCGAGATCCTACTTACTTCCCAGATGAAATTGAACATCATGTTGAATCACATGATCAGGGTATCATTGTCACCAGTTGATTACTGATACATCTCAGTCCTACATACACAAGCTATAACAGAACATGCATTAAGCAGTCGATGATCGATGCCGATACATAGCTACGCCAATGTTGTTCGGCTTTCATTTTGTTGGGCTTGATAACTCTACACTGCTTTATTATATAGCTCCTCTATCTCTATTTATGCACTAATATTGTACTATTGGCCCAGGTTGTGGTAAATATCTCGATAAACTCTAAGATTTGGTTGTACTAGTTGGTAGGTACATGACATGCTTATTGTTGTGGTTGGTTGTCCCAAAGCAATGGGATTCGACATACACATGATGACATGCATATATTTTATAGGAAGCAAAAGAAACAAGGTGGAGAACGAATTATAAATTAATACTTAGGAAAACTGGTTTTTTGCTCCCGAAACCTCAAATGACCCCCGGACATGTAGACTCGTTTTTTTTCTTTTGAAAATCTCATTTCTTCACTTAAAAAATCGAAAAAACCGTATGCAAGTAGATATTTACCATGTACGTACGCAATTTCACTGAATAAGGTGTTTGTGTGCGCCGTACAAAAAAAGGACATATGTGAAGACCTAAAGTGATTATCTTAGTGGATACTTAAAGCCATATTTTTGCCATTTTCTTAGCCCAAAATGCAATACTTTTAGCAAAAAAATTCACCTACATAGAAATCATATCCCTGATGCCACTACAAAAACCGATAATTTATAATCTTTTAAATACGATTTTTCTTGTAAAATTCTGGGCTCCATGAAGCTGTTTTTTCCGTCCACATAATCTAATGGAAGAGTGTTAGTGGTGTAGGAGAATGGATGTGGGGTCATGATCTCTCTAACTGGTAACTTCTGAGCTCTGAAATATGTAAAATATGGTTCATGGAATCAAGACCTCCAGTGCCCACCTCGCAAAAAAGAAGTCCTCCTATGTCCTGCTTGGTTCCGACTTTGACGCATGCCTTAGTGACAATTGCTTGTCATTCCTTATAGAATCATCAGAAGTCAAAGATGACGCTGCATATAGAGCACCAGGTAATATGAACTCCAACGGAAGGCTAACCCCCGAATTAGTCGTTTATGCTGTTGGCATCCTTCTCCTCGAGCTCCTTAGCGGCAAGACACCGCCTGAACACTCGGTCTTGGTGGAAACCAATCTGCAAACCTATGCCCTGTCAGCAAGGGAAGGTGAAGGAGTGGACAACAAACGTCGGGAATAGTAGCACTAGCATGGCATAATAACTGCCGGCAAAGACTTTTGCCAGCAGGGTTATAGAGGGCAGGCCAAACTGCCGGGAAAAACTCTTTGCCGGCTGTTACATTGCCCTCTTAGGTGACTTTTCCCGACAGAAAGGCTCCCCCTAGGTTTGGTCCATGGGTAGTGGCCTCGTGATGATTGTTGACATTGCATCTGCTTGCGTTCGGTCCTTGCCAGAGAGTCGGCCAACTTCCGGCAAGTCCTCAAGATGATTCATGAGAGGAAAGAAACTGATACAACTATCTTACTAGTAACTCCTAGTCATGCTATTTCATGAAATTAATCATGTCGAGAGTGGATGCATCGTCTCAAGCTACCAATTGTAATAAAAGACAAATTGCTCTACCAAGAAAAGCTAATGGAAGAGTGTTAATGGTGTAGGATAATGGATGTGTGGTCATGATCTCTCTGACTGGTATCTTGGGAGCTCCAAAATTCTGTAACATATGGTAGTTTGTTTCCCTAGTGTATGGATGTTGTGGTCCTGTTGTTGTTTCTTAGCACCAATCTGATGCATGGAGATTGTCCACACTTATGTTGGTAACAATGAAGTTAAAGACCAAAGTAATACAGTGTGTTAAGAACTAGCTAGTTCTAATTGTTTTTTCAGCACCAATTTTCTATATGGAGATTGATAGTATGGTAAAGACCAAAGTAATGTAGTTTGTTAAGAGTTAGCTCTGGTTTTGAAGTAAACTCTGCTACTAGTTTCATTTTAGATATTAGTTGCATGGTGCCAAGGCTACTGGGGAAGTGCGTTATGGGCACCATGTGGTTGCTTGCCCATTCTTGATGCAAAGTTGTCCGACACCATTGCAAGAAATTGTCCACTGCACACTTTGTTTTGAACAAGCTGCTATTGATTCAGCATACAGTTTTGTGGATACAAATTCATCTTATGGTGCCTGGTGGCAACTAGTACTCAGGGCGAGAACATCACGAGATGATCTCTTGAACAATAGTTCCACTGCAGACTTCCAAGCATGAGCCTGCATTGGCATGTGGGATGCCGTACATAAATTTCGCTACTAGAACTCATCGCCCAGCCGTACCGCCTCTCGACGAGACTACACTACAGAGGACCCTAGACCCGTGAGGCCTTGAAACAACAATGCCAAGATTCCAGGGTTGTTGCCTATAGGATCATGAAAGACCACCACCACCTTGTCCCTTATGAGTTCCAATGAAAATCGCCGACCACATAGACCATTATTCTGAATGAAATGATCATGACGATACTATCAACATATTACCGATGCCTCTCAATCCGACACATGCTACCTATACCACAACATGCATGGACCGACGAATGTTGATAATTTTCTGCTTTCATTCGCTAGGTTTTGATAACTTTGAATTGATTTATATAGATCCTCAAACTTTATTTATGTAAAATATTGTACTACTGGTAAACGTTGTGGTAAATATTTTGACAATTTCGAAGATTTGATTGTACCAGTTGGTAGATACATGGCATGCATATTGTTGTGGTTGGTTGTCGCGAAGCCATGAGACTCGGGATATGTGCATATTGTTCTTATAAGAAGCAAAATAAACACAATGAAGAAACAATTGAGACCGAATAATTAGGAAAAATAGTTTGTTTGACAATAACTGACTTGGACCATTGGTTGAAAAATAATGTAGTCGTTAAGTGTTACCTTTTTCTGGCGGAACGTTAAGGGTTACCTAGTTGTTACTGTTTTTTTTTGATAAAGGGATTTTATTACTCAAAGTATCAAGTGATACAAAGTGTCATAGACCCAGCCTCTGGATAATAAAGATGCACACAACCATAAACAAAATCGAAAAAACAGAAAAGGCGAATTACAAATGTCTTATATCCCGCTTAAGGAACTGTGACACCAATTCGGAGATCACCGTAGACTCCAACCGTGCAGACACCTCCATAAACTGGTCTAGAAACTCTACGCATTGTAGAGACGACCATTAATGGCTTGTGTGTAACTCGGTAGACAACATGTGTAAAAGAAGCATTCTTATCATTAAATATCTTACCATTTCTACATAGTCTAAGCGACCATATTATGGTAAGCACTCTCGTCCTAATAAGTACTTTAAACTTATGATTAATACCACGGAGAAAATTACCAAAACATGAAAATATAATAAATTCTAACACAAAAAGATGAAAATATAGTAATGTCAACTTGTAAATAAATTCTAACCGTGTCAGCGGCGGCAGTGGGATACATATGCTAGGGTTATGTTTGTTGCGCTGGATGGGTCATTTTGCACACAATTAAAGTTGCAAAACAGTGTGGATTGCTCCCGCATTCCGTATGGTCTTTTGGCACAAACCATGTGCATGTAAATCAGAATAATTTTTTTTGTTTTTAAATGACTAAAACAGACTTTTATGTAGCAAATCGAATAAATATTTTAGTAACTAGGACTATATTTTTGTACACACACTATACCATAATTGAGAGTTTATGTAGGAGTTACGATTTTCCAACCGTTTTACTGTTTTCTATTGTTTAAATGAATTTTTGCATAATATTTTAAGTAATTTATACTAAATGTATGTGAAATAAGGTTTAAAATATGTACCTATGTACAAATGCAGGGAAAGATCCATAAGGAATATAAAAAATTCAGATGTTTGCTATTGAAAATTAATACTATTTGAATGACATTTGATTAAATTAAAATAATATGCTAAAATGACCCAAAAAGTCTGAAACTTCGCATAAATGCATAAATGGGTGCAAATTGCCATCATAAAAATTGTATATGGTTTGAAAGAGAAACTGAAAATGCATGCTTCCCAAATGGTTAGTTTATGGAATTATTTATAAGAACCATGTTTATGTCCACATAACACCAATATTCATCATTATGACTTCAAATTTTTCCTTACCTTCATTTTAACCATGCAAGTGCTAATATGAATATACATTGCCACTTTTTGCTTTCTATTTTTACTTGACTAAAAAATCAAATTCAACTTATATTATTCACACAAGTTTTGTACATACACTATAGCTTATATGAAATTTTGTGTAGGAGTTTCGATTTTGTTTGAAGCATTTTACTATTTTCTGTTGCTTAAACAAAATCATGTAAAGTAGAACTACAAGTATGTGAAATAAGATTAAGTACAATGCATACGATTGGAAATGAACACACACGATTAGATTTGAAATATCGTATGCAGTGCACTCGTTTATAACTAGCGGAATCATGTGTGATCGATTTTACATCTTGCACAATTTCTTCTACCAAACCTTTGTACTGCATTGCACGGTCGATAATTTTTAACCCTGCGTTATTTCTATCGCGTCGCACACAGTTTTAACCGGTGCATAGGTTCATATGCTATACTGTAATATTGCACATAATTTCTTCTCTCCTTATATTATTATGGGGCTAAAAATGTGTTTGGCATCTCCGTTTGGGCCGGCTCAACGGTGCCATAAAAACACGAACTCACCCATCTCATAGTATCAGACAGGTGAGCATACCTTGTCATATGCACGTCGACCACGTTGGATTAAATGGAGCCGGTCAACAACCCTCTCGTTTCCCCAGACGAATGTACGACCCTACCCCAACCACGCATCACCGACATTTAATTTGACACGTCGCCTCCCCACCCAACCACCCTTCGCGCCCGCGCCACCATTTTTCATCACTGTTTTCCGCTCGAGCTCCGCCTATAGGATGGTCTGTTGTGACGCCATCTGTCACGTCTCCTGCTGTCAGTGACAGAGCTAGGATTGGAGCAGGCCCCCGACCCAAGTTGTTGGCACTACAAAACTATTTAAAACTTGGCGCAAACAACTAGTACAGAAACTTTTGTAATGCCACAGAAATTTGGTGCGATTGTAGACCGGAACATATATTTTCAAATTCGCTGTTAATAGTCCAAGAAATTACAAAAGAGATGACAAAAAACCTGAAAATCGCCGACAGAAATCAATAAAATCTCTCCATCCTTTCTTCCAACAATATGAAACCCGGTGGAGATTCTCTGACTTTAAAATCCTACCTTTGTCCTGACTTCGAGTCACTGACGTGTAGACCCCACAGTTGATGGGACCCACGTGTCAGTGACTCAAAGTCACCTGACTTTGATCTTAGCAAAGTCAGAGAATCATCGATAACATTATTCATTAACTGCTGAATCAATTCAATTCTTCAAGAATTCAATGAATCGAATAAATCATCTTTCTTTCCCTTCGCTGTTCCTTCCTGCAGCCTGCCTTCTCTGTTCCTGTGGTGACTGGAGTCGAAGGGAGGCTGGGAGCCAGCCAGCAGCTGTGTGCAGAGCAGCAGAGGATATATGAAAGAGGAGATCGAGTGGGGAGGCGACGGGCGACGGCGGACGACCACGACCCGGCCACGAGGCGGCAGACCGGCATGGCGCAGGGCGGCAGGCCGCACCGGCACCGCAGCAGAAGCGGGATGAGACGGCGAGACGAGCAGCGGGGATGGGCGCGGACCGCGGAGCAGGCAAGCCGGTCCTGCGCGAGGCCATCCTCCGCCCCTGCCTGCCGTGCTCACAGTTCACCATCCGTCAAGAATTTGGAAACTACAGAGTCGGTTGTGTAAACTAGGGAACTGTCACGCGCTTGCTCGGCAGGTCAGCAACGCATTCCATCTTCGGGCAGACTTGTTGTATGGTTTCGAGTCCGTACTACGTACCGTGTCCGGTTTGGAGTCTGTACGATCGTAATTCGTAAGCACTATATATATCCCAGAGCAAGGAACGGAAAGGTGCAGTGCAAGGTTCTGTGAAAATAAAAATCAAAACTCGTTTTCTGTCTCGTGTTCGCTCGATCAGAATCGGGGCGGAGGGGTTAGAGTCTACAAAGTGAGGCTTGATTTCAACCTCAAAATGAAGATGCATATCGTGCAGGGTCGAACTCTCTCAGATTTTGAGAAGAGGTTCAGGCAATGTAGGACTAGAAGTAGAACTAGACGTTTCTCGACCAAAAGGCACTGCGTGCTCGGCTTAAACATCGAAAATGAGCTGAAGCTAGTCAGGAACAAAGCTAGGTTTCTATCTGGTCTCATCGGTGGTGATATCAAAGTGATTAACAGGAGGAAAGGAGAGCTATTGCAGGAGATCATCGAAAGGGGGTTCGACCCCATCCCAATCGAGTGGCTGCCCGTTGCGACTGGTTATGAGAAGGAAGAAGACGAGGAAAGTCCCGTAGAAGAAACCACTGGTTATGAGTATCTCACCAGTATACCGGTATGTTGCTTAGGTGAGGGAAACCTACACGATCTCTTGAAGAGAAAATCCGAGCTTGAAGAAATGGTAAGAAGCGCTACACCACTGTATCGTGAGTTGGCAGGTCTGAAGATATCTGAAGAGGAACCAGATGTAAGTACTGGCACTCTGTAATTACTTCACTTGATGCTGTATGTTTTTTCCTTTTTACTTATTAGCGCTGATACAGATGGTTGATGCAAATTACGATGAAGCTCAGTCAGATAGGGATGTTTGGAAGGACGTCACTGCCAAAGAAAGTCATGTGACTGAGGCAGCACCCTGGAGACGGCATAAAAAGACTGCAGCCGAGTCTCTTGAGGTACAGATTTTAGCTGAGACT
The DNA here is from genome assembly GCA_947311845.1 of Poa pratensis. Taxonomy (NCBI): domain Eukaryota; kingdom Viridiplantae; phylum Streptophyta; class Magnoliopsida; order Poales; family Poaceae; genus Poa; species Poa pratensis. The sequence continues at coordinate 10,879,135 of CAMZMU010000050.1, forward strand.
ATCCCTTGCTACTCTTTCCCTTTAAACTAATATAAGTTTTTCTAGATTATTGGTTGGATAGTGCATTTTTATTTGTGTCTAATATATGTTTTGCTTTAACAAGACAATCTGACGATGTTCATAGGCAAGTGCAATGCTCATCGATGAAAGAAGCACATAGGCAGAGCACACAAATGCAACGAAGAAAGAAGCAGAGGATTAAACCAAAACCACGCGCTGTGTTGGGTGTTGAGCCCTTGGAGACACCAGGGAAAGCCCTTTTAGACGGGCGGCACTGAAGATACCGAGCCTTCACCCGCCTGCCTGCAGCTGTTCTGCTGAGCCAATTCTACTATGAGTATCCGATAGGAGAAAACATGAATCGAGTTAGCGATGAGGCTTATTCTTCGTATCAACGATCCATCGTAGGCTCTGTAATTATTTTATAGAACCAGTTGGCTGCTCTTGCTCTGAATCATGTCAAAAAACTGAATCTCTTCTCTTGTGCATTTTGCTGTGCATATATCAGTGTTTGGAAGTTTGAGTTCTGTGTCAGACTGTAGTGGCACATTCACACAACAGTACTACAGGTGCACACCACCTCCACATGTCCACCTCAAGACCCGATCATTTTTGCTAATGAAACGCTAGAGTGAATGAGATGGTGGATAAATCTGCCAACGTTACTAAAATATATCCAGCTGAACGGATGGGGGAGCGTATAGACAAGGGTTGTGGTGGAGGTGTCTTTTCTACTCCCTCCGATCCATTTTATGTGTCGCTGGAAAAGAGCTAACATAGCACAACTTTGTAGTATAGCTGGCGACACTTTTTCTAGTTCGGAGGTAGTATCTTTTGCTAATGTCAAACCCGTCCCTCATTGCTTTGATCTTCGGCCAAGGACGCGGTAGCTGTATGTGGCAAATATGACAGGAGCACATTGTAGGAATTCGTTATTTAATTTAATATAGAAAGATAAAATTGTAGCAAGCCGCAAATAATGTGGCGAACAAATTGGTTGCCATAATTATGGCAAGATCTGGTAAAAATAATATGAATATGACATGTGAGGAAAAATGTTAACAAAATGTGGCAGCTGATAGCGGCGCCAATTAAAGAAACAATAGTATTAGGAATGTGTCACATTGTTTAGCGAAGTTTTGGTTATGAACGGTTCATAACCAAAACTTCGCTAAACAACACACCGTTCGTCATGTAAAAATTCATTCACGATCACAAATGAGGAAAGATCGAAACTACTGGCAGGCTCAAATTGGCATAATCACACAAGCGCAGTAGCGACACAACACCATTTCGAATCAACAGGGTTTCTGCTCGACGGCACAGATGCACGCACGACATGTATAATCGCTTCGTCCGGAGCCAAATAAGTTGCGATGGCACGAACGGGAGAACGTGAACGAGTGAGAACGCCGCAGGTCGGTGGCCGGGTGAACCGAAATGACCCGTTCAATAATATTTTGCCACTAGCACCTCGCTTCGCATTCTTCTTTTCCTTTATTGCCACCTCCACCAATTCACTCTTGTGGCCGATCGCTAGGCCCTGGCTCCCTGCTACCTCTGTGAGCGAAGGGACTACACAATTAATAAAGCTAATTGTTCTGCTACTAGATGCATATCACCACCAGATTACCGATGCCTCCTAGTCCTACAGATACACTGGCTACCTATGTCGCAGATGATGATACATTACTTTGGCAATGTTTCTCAATTACATTTGTTGGGATCAATCACTTTGTGTTTCTTTATTATATACCTCCATGGTCTCTATTATGTATATACAGGTGGTACTCTACATCCGTCTAAGGATGTGCCAATTATCTGGGTTAATTTCAAAGATTTGGTTGTACCAATTGGTAGGTATACGACACGTGAATCGCCGTAGTTGATTATCCCAAAATTATGACACTGGAAAAATATTGTACTAAAATTTATATGTAAACGACAGCAAAATGATGAAGAGGAATTCATAAATAGTAATCTACAAAATGAGGAGGAAACAACGTCAAATACACTACCATCGTTCGATATAGATTTTCACTTGGACAATGAGACCACGAGGGCTGGAGGGGGCGGGTCTCCATGACGATCCAACCAGGATTGGTACAACATTATTGGCACCGATAAAGTTAGGCAAGACTTTCGTCCAGAAAATCACGACCTAGTGGTTATTGTTCTTTTTAGCACCTATCTTGTACTCCGTATTTGGAGTGTAGTGGTAAGTTAAAGAACAGAATAATGTATGGATAATCAGCTCTAAATAATACCGATACACTCTCGTACTTGTTTTGCTTCAGATATTTTATAGTCGGGGTGCCTAGAATACCGTGAAACTTTTTTTTGTTGTACTGTTGTCCTAGACTATTGCAAGAACTTTTCCCGGAAAGTGTCTTTGGCTCTCGGACACCAGTGCTCCCTCTAGTTTAAAATATTCAAAAATAATATTATAGGTGTTTAAAACTTCTAAATATAGTCAATGATATATCCCACAAGTATAGATTTTTTTTAATGCAAAATTATTTGTATTATGTGCTACATAAAAATGACAAAATCTGAAAATTGTAGAGATTTAAAAATATGCATACTTAGATGAACATTTTTATCATGTTTGTGTTGCTCAAAGTATAAAGTATTTGAGATTGATATTTTGCAAGTTTGTGTGATACACCATTGCCTACATCCAGATTTTTCATTTTTTAAACTCATAATATGATTTTCGTTTTTTAAGACAAGAGAAGCACTGGAGCTCGGGAGCACGAAATTTCCACTCAAAATTTTTCACTACACATTTCACATACTAGCTAATTGCCCGTGCGTTGCAACGGGAATATGAATATTCTAAAGGTTGTACGTGATTATGTATCCATCATTTATACATTCGTCTGACTAAAATTTTGACGAGTTTCCAATTACCATGATTTATTATGAAGGTCGGAAGAGGAGCAAAAACGGAGTACAATTATTTTTCAAGCAGGAGAGATAGCTAAATACCACTCGTGCAATGCACCAGTTGACACTCGGAAAACTTAACTTTATAAAGGCCATATTGGTCGTAGTTCATTTCGATCCACAATTAGAAAATGTTATTTGAAAATACTTGTGTTTCAAAAGTGAAATGTCCAAGATAAATTTCGAGCGCACTTAAATTATTACCATAAAAACTAAGAACCAAAGAACTATATGGTTATCTACATATATGGGGAAATTCCAAATCTCTAAAATAACATCAAAACAATCTTTAAAGAACCCATACATGGGATATGTTCTTGCTCGAACATCGGATCAACGCGCCACATTCACATGACTCAATTTCTGAGCAACCAACCGTAGACACACAAATTACAAAAAAGGAAAAGGTAAACAAATTGACGCGGAAAATAAATAAAGTAATGGTTGGAATAAAATAAATTGGTTGCATGGTCCATTCTACATGCTAGAAGTACTTTGTTTCCTCCTGCAAGATATCTCTATATATATGAAAATGAAGTCTTGCAGCAACCTGAAAATCGTAGTGAAGGGCACGGCTACATCTGATGCTGCATTCATGTGATCCCGTGTCTTCTTGCCGTGTGAAATGAACTCGACAACATCAGGCTTGCACTACTATTTGAAAGATCATCAGGCTTTGCACTTGTCGCATGTCTGCTTCAACTCGGTATGCCTCCCTCCCTTCTTCAGTTGGGCCTTATTTGTATCCACCACGCTTTCGTCCTCCTTCTCTCCCTGCCAGAATAATACTACAAGTTCAGTAAGAAGTTTATTTTATTTGGCGGAAAAAATGATTTTTTATCAATATATATAGCCAACAAAGCCTCACTTACTCTAACCAACCATTTAAATTGTAACATAAGCATCGACACAACATTACATGACTTGATGGACAGGATCTTACCTAGGATATGGATTTAAAAGGCACAACTAACCTGACTAAAATTTCCACAAGCTCATGCAACTATAGAGTACAGACTACAGACCATGGACCAAATGCTTCAGAACATTGTTCATCGTAGCTCCAGGTTCAGAAACGCAGATGTAAACTCAAATAGCAGTTTTAAAAGTCTTGTAGATTTGTCATGCATAAAGGAAACAGAACTATAAAAAATCTTGCCAAGATGATTATAAGCAATCTCAAATGCACACATGGACAAGAAGAAGACAAGCAGTGCCTGAGAATAACATATGAAGCAACTAACTCTCCTCGGTAGTGAAGATAAATATATTATGGCCCTTGTCTAGGACCTCTAAAGCTTCTTTTAGCTCTTATCGACATCTCAATTATGCAAAGAAAATGACGTTCCCAATAATGAATAAATTTGTTTGAGTTCCTCGAAGAAAATGACGTAATCAGTCTGCACCACTTTTTGATCATCCGAAGCATAATAAAAAAGATAACTGAATTGCATCTTCTTAGAGGATAAAACAACAACTACATGATTTAAGATAGTTCATTATGAGGTTGAAAGAGCACCTCTGCTTTAGGACTTACCATTGGGAGGGACTGGGTGGTGCCCTTGGATTTAGGTGCGGCCAGCATGGTTGACGCCATTGTTGGTGAGTGGGAGAGGTCTCAGCGACGGTCCTGAGCATGAAAGCAAAAAAATGCCTCAGCTTACAGTTATAGTGATCCAGAAAATGTCTCAGTGATCTTCACTGTTGTCTGGCCTATCCAAGATAATGTTTGCAAATTAACAAGATATAGGCTAATTATAATCCAAGGGTGTGTAATTTGTAGCCCAACTGAAACCTGAATATCAGTGCAGATACTACCGCCAGATATGTATAACAGAAGCATTTCATGTCACTTTGACAAATAATAGAGAAACAGAACCAGCAATGAATATGTCCAACCTTTCGAAATCCAACTCTTTTCACCGGGATTTGGGGAGATGAATGTTGTCTTTTCTGTACAGGAATATAAAATAGGCAAAGAGCATAAAAACTTCAAATAAACACAAAAGTCACTTCAGAAGAGCAGATCAACTTAATACATTGGTCGATGCAAATGGTCAACAAGGTGTGCATGCTAGTATGCTAGAGCAGTTTTGTTCATATATATACTATAAATACTAACAAACCAAAGTTTAACACGTTCATGCTTATCAAAGAGCAAAACATGATAGGACTCTAAATATCAGATGTTAAAAAATTATATGAATAATCAAAAGTCTCAGAATTTTAATCATAACGATTATTAGCATGAAATGAGTACGATAAGACAACATTTTTCTGCGCATTATCTTGCATCCCATTAACAGGATACCATTAGCAGCAGGATATAAATGACTCCCGTTCTAAATGTAAAGGTCTAACACAAACAGAATCTACCAATAATTTCCATGCTCCAGATCATGTAGATGTAGTGTTTGTTTCCTGTACCGTACGGATAATCAAATCGTTAACTACCTTTGGAGGATGGTAAGTTGATTAATACATCAGCATGTTGGTGTGCATTTCAAGCGGCTGCAATTTCCACAAAATCTACATTGTGCTAGAAATATGCTAGTATACTAATTCCTACAGCGGAAATAGAAACGGTATTCCAGTTAAATCAATCAAGATAAATGAGGGGCAGATATCCCATGTGTCAAGCTTCATGCGCTGACCACTATTCCAAAAGACCGATCTGATGGAAAGGGCCAGACAATTCACTTATACACTTCAACACCCCCTCTCACGTGTGACTCGGGGAGGGAGAGGCCAACACGTGCAACCGGAAGAGAGCGACGGCGCGCGAGTCTCAGAGGTATGGCTCAAGAGGCCTATACGTGGACAAAGAGGGGGCAGCAACAATTTTAGAACAAATTGCGCAAACCAGGACTCGAACTCGAGACCTTGGCTCTGATACCATGTCAAGCTTCATGCGCTGACCACTATTCCAAAAGACCGATCTGATGGAAAGGACCAGACAATTCACTTATACACTTCAACACCCCTCTCACATGTGACTCGGGGAGGGAGAGACCAACACGTGCAACCGGAAGAGAGCGACGGCGCGCGAGTCTCAGAGGTATGGCTCAAGAGGCCTATACGTGGACAAAGAGGGGGCAGCAACAATTTTAGAACAAATTGCGCAAACTAGGGCTCGAACTCGAGACCTTGGCTCTGATACCATGTCAAGCTTCATGCACTGACCACTATTCCAAAAGACCGATCTGATGGAAAGGGCCAGACAATTCACCTATACACTTCAACACCATGGAGGAATAACTGGAGGAACAACTGCAGTGTAATGTTAAACGTATTGTCTGATAACATGACGAAATTATGTACGATATGCTTGGGGAAGAGTGGTGTGGTGGAGGTGAGAGGAGCGTTGGGGAGAGGAGAAGGGGAGTGGGGACGGTAGTCAAAGGCCTCAACCTCGATGGCTCGACGACCTCCGTCCCCTTGGGCCTTGGTGCTGTTCTGCAGATCCTGGCGGCGGGCATGGCGAGGCACCAGGTCATGGTTGCAGGTTTCCTTGACTCCATTGGCGGTGAGGAGGTTGCGCGCGATGGAGGATCCGTCAGCTCGAACCACCTCGCGGCTGGGGATGGGGCAGCAGACACGGGGAAAGGGAAAGGAGGCGTCAGCGGCGCAGGCGCGCGGGGGTCGGCGTCAGGGCGACGAATCGCAGCGGCGCTGCGGCAGCAGAGACGGGAGACGACGGAGAGGAGGCCGCCGCAGGTGGAGACGCGGTTCCAACACGCGATGGAGGAGGCAGGGGCCGCGACGCCCGTGTGGTTGAGTCCGGCGAACGGCTGCCAGGGAGAGAGAGGAGGGTTGAAGAGGGTCTCGACATTGGATTCTATTGGGCTTTGGCCCATCTGATCGCGCGCGGGGCGCCCGACGTTCGACCATGTTGGACGAAAGGGGGGGGGGGGAGGAAGTGGCAGACTAAGGAACCAAATTTTCTTTTTAGATAGGAGAGACAGAGAGCGTGACTTCACCCATAATGTTTTCACGGGATACAAAAATTAGCTTGTGGTGGCAGAAGCAACAGGTGGTGGTGATCAGCCAGAGAGCAAGCGTGTGTGTAGCAAGATGTGTTCTCCAACAAGAGCTCCATAGCTGTCTCTCAAGCTCTAATGTGATGCCATGGATTGCACCAAGGTCCAAGGACAGTCTGACGCCATCTGAAATCTCCATTCTTGCGGATGTTCTGTCAGCGGTAGCGCCTCTCGACAAGTTAGTGCTTCAACCGACGCTGGATTAGTGAGGCACGAAAATGTCCACCCTGATAATCCAAGGTAGTTGCTCAGGTAATCACGGCGTTCCACCTTGTGTTGAGCACCTTCTATGTTTCTCTGAGCTCGGCCGTCTATACTGAATATTATGTTGAATCAAATTATCTGGGAGCTACTGTCACTATATTACTGATGCCTCCTACTCCTACGTATGCTACCTAGACCACACCCTGCACATACCACTTGATGATCGGACATATAGCTTCGGCAATGTTTTCCCGCTTTCATTCATGGCGCTATATATTTATGTAGTAGGATTGAACTTTGTGCCAATTATCTCTCATCAATTTCTAGGATCTGATCGCGCAAATTGGTAGGTTGGCATGCATAGTGATGTGGTCGGTTGTCTAAGCCCGCCAGACTCGTGAAAGACATGCCTAAATTAATATATAATAAAGAAAAATAAACAGGGCGAAAGAATCATTAACTACTATTTATAATTAGGAAGCTGATGACATGGTTAAACCACAGGGTAGAAAAATATGAGTAATTTTTCGCAAAAAGGTCAATTGTTCCATTAATAATCATTAGCAACAATACGAAGAGATCTAAATTTAATTCAAATTACAAGTAGGTTCTTAGACCATCTAGAGATGACTACATGCACAAGAGCGAGCTAAAGGGTGTTGCATTTCTCACCCGTCGATCACTTGTCGTAATATAACTTGTTGTAGTAGACAGAAGACGGATGAGAATTTATCGATTTAAGTCCCCAAATAATGAGAAAACTAGAGTAACAACCATTGCCAATGACGAGGACCTAAATTGGTAGGCCGGACCTACAACTAAACCAACGAGCACGAAAACTGACAGAATCCCAGGAGATCCACCAAACAAAGAACTCTAGGTTCTCTCCGCTACTGCTAGACTCACAATCGGAGCAAGAATAGGATGGGGATAATCTTATTCAGGATGTCACCACCGTCTCTCCACCCCGAAGAAAAAGACACTAAACTCAAAAAATAAAACAGAAACCCTCCCGTCTGCGAGGGCCATGGTCTGCCGCACCTCGAAGGCTCCGAAGGCGGGATGGACCAGTGGCGTTGTCGCCGAGGGGAACGGAAAACCTAAATCGCTAATGGATGTCTCCTCTATCCCTATGGGCATACGAGTTCGGTCTTAGTTTGGCGCTGCTAAATAGGAGTAATTGTTGATAGTGGGTATCGCTTGTAAAAAGGAATCTTCAATTCAAAAAAAATATTAAGAATGTTGAAGGATTAGAATTTTTAAAACAATTTCCTATGTGGATTTCATTCATATGATTAAATCATCCATGAATTTCGTCCAAAGGCTCACTTCACCACATTTCGTAGGAAATTTTTTATCCACACAAACTATTTTAAAAGTATTCCTATTCCTATTCCTATATTGCTGAAATCGTGCAAACCGAAAATGCCCTAATATTTATTTATAATTACCTTATAAAACCTGACACGGAAGGCACGTGCAATGCAAATGCATATCTTTACTATTAAATGGGAGTTCGTACGTTGGTACCTCCCTATTTTCTGCCAGACGATCCCTTCCCCGATCGATCGATCGCTCCTTGCTATCGCTAACTTGGCCCGGCCCAGTAACCATAGCGCAGTTGCTAAAAACAATCTAACAGAATCTGGGGACTCACCGCAATCAATGAAATCAAACCAAATAAGGCAGCATACCCAAATCAATCAATCGTTATCAATCAAAATAATCAATCAAACCTTACTTGCCAAATCTCTTCCCTCTTTCCCTATATCTCCCACGTTAAGAGCTACATATGCAAAGTCAAATCGACAAAAACATCACAGCTGCAGAAAATCATCAAGCCGCTGAAGCACGACTTGCCTCTCCGGCAGCGGCTGGTCGCGCGACGCACGTCACCATCTGCATAATAACTTACCTCTCAGGCGACCAGCTGTTCGTCGTCACCATCACCAAGGCTCTACAAGCTGCAACACGACTTGCCTCTCCATCGATCGGCTGCTCGTCCGCCTCGTCACCATTAAGAAGCGGCTCCAGCACTATTTGCTACTTCAGCATTTAACTGCGTCGCCACATCTGTGTCCGGCTGCCGAAGTCCCTCAATCACAGGCTAGCATCTGCAGAGCGACATACATCAAAGAAGGTACAGTCTTCACATCATTATATGGAGAACAAATTCAAACGGAAAGATCATCCTTGCAACGAGATAAACGAGAGTAAACACAAGTATGAAGTTGCATTTTGAACCTAACTATAACTAAATGAAAGGAACATAACACTTAACCTTTTCTCATGTCCAGTCAAAAGCCCCAAGATATTATTCTGCACAGACAAGTTGCGAGCAGTGATTATTCATTTATTCTGCTGCAGAACGGAAATATTTGGGAGTTCAGAAATACTACATTATAAGCTCGTGTACGTATACTTCAAAGTACCAGCATTATTATAGTCAAGAAATCCAATTCATAAGTAATGTATCATGCCAATCAAGTGATCCCCGGTTATATGCATGCGGACAATTTGTATATGCAAATAATATCCTGCATTCATGCCAAAATTAATAAGGATATCGACAATGAAAACTCTAGCTAGAAGATTATTGCTTAATGCCTATTCTACACATATAACAAGACTATATCTTATTAGAGTACTAAGAGTTGACATTCCAGTGTGGCTTTTATACAACAAAAATATGACATAGAAGCTAACTGGAGTGCCCGCTCTTTGGTATTGGAGGCTTGGAGCTGTGGAGAATGGACGTCGACGTTGAAGCCACTAACACTCTCCCAAGCTGGCGGACGCTGTTTTCATTGTTGATACAGGAGAAGTGTTCGCCTTCGTGACTTCGTGTTGAGGTGTCAAACTCCCGGCCGGGCGACCGGGCCTTCTGCTCCCTGTGCTTCTCCTGCTTCCTCTCTTCAGCACCGTCGCGGACTCGCGGTGATCTGCCGCAAAGAAAAACATGAGATCATCAAGGAATCAGGAGGGAGAGGGGAATGAATCTTACATGTACGAATAACCACCTCCGCGACGACTTGCTCGTGTCCGTCGTCGCTGGTTGCCTCTCCCGAGTGCTAGCTCCGCTGCAACCGAAGCTACGGCGCGTGGTCCGCCGCGGTCGCTAGCTATATTTGACAGTGATCCAGGCCAGAGGCGGCCACTTGATCTGCACGGGACATGTGGATGGCAACGCGAGCATCGATCTGGGACCGACCGGCGGCGGCTACGTCAATCTGGGACCGACTGTTGGCGCGAGCAGGATTCGGCGACGACTTAATCTGGGGGCGTGGGAGGGGAGGCGGCCGGGCCCGTGCAGAGGAGGTCTCGGGAGAGGCAGTGGGGATAATCCCTGGCAGCCTCGGGAGGGACGACGGAGTGTCAGTGATTGTTTTTTCCTTTTTTGAGAAAAAGAAGTCAGTCATTCGTGGTCAGAAGCGTGCGTCCACGGGTGAGCCCACGTAGGCCCAGCAGCATGCGGCCACTGAGCGATTGCCATGTCAAAAAAAAATATGATGCATCGCTTGCTGCCATTTGCTCCCACGGTTTAAAAAAAGGACTACTAGCTCCAATTCATAAAATGTCGGATTTTTAACTAACCCCATTTCAAATTTGCTACACTTATATTGGATTGGTGGAGTATAATTTTTTTTCATCAAAGTCAATATAAATATTGGCAGAGTTATAGAAACATTTATTAATTAATGCTATAATGGATATTGTCAATGATTTGAAATAACCCACAGGATATGTGGCGTTATTAGGAGATAACCAAAACTCGTCAGTTTTTCCACAATAAAAGGAGGTGTATACAATTTGTTCCGTATGATCATAACTAAATCTTGTTTAGATATATATGTTTCACTTTTGTAGGCCGTGTGAGTAAATAAATGGATTTTGTCGATGTTCTAATTAAAATCCAGCTGACTTGTGCCCCAACGTGTTGTTGTTGGAAGCGACCTAGACCACCGATTTTTAAACAGCCAACTGAGGTGCGTGTACAGGGGAATAAAATGATTTTGTCTATGTGTCTTTTTATATATGGATGCTCACATTCTTACATTGATATATCTTGTAGAAAGAAGGAAAATAAAATCCGTAGCAAGCACGGGCATTTAGCTAGTATGCTCAAAAGCCAAGGAACTAGCTGTTCTAATCGATGGGGTTCAAGAATGGCAACCAATATCTTTTACTTTTATCTAAAAAAAAATCTTTTTTACTCGGTTAACAACTCGGACAGTTAACTTGTATGAACCGGACTGCGATCACGATACGAACTCGATAACGTACGACTGCAAACCCCCTCCCTCTTCCCTATCGTCGGTCGTCGCGATACCTCCACTCCCTCCACCCCTCGACCCAGATACAACGACGTACGGGTACGAGCCGTGAAGCGACGGCAGCACTGAAGCGGCGGCGGCGACTGCAAATTTCTAACCCTCGCTCGCCCGGGATCGGGGTTCCGAGGTCTCAGTTCTACAGATTGAGAGACTTGATCTCTATCTACCTATACGATCCGCCCGAGATCGGAGCCCCGCTACCCTCCTTTGATCCAGATACAGCCCGTGAAGTGACGACACCACAGCAGCGGCGACACGGCCCTCGCCCGAGCGGAATCGATCGTGGTTCGAGTGAATCCGGCCTCGGGTCTACAGACTGAGGCTTGAACCCTTCTGCCCGAGTCCTTATCACGCCAGATCCGCACGAGCGGTACTACCGCCCTCAAACCGGTAGTACCGCTCCCGGTCGATCCACAGGCCTGCCGGGGTTCCACGCGCTTATCCGGAGTGCTGTCGCACCCGCATAAGCGGTAGTACCGCCGCCAGGCCGGTAGTACCGGTACCTGGGAGCACAGTGCTGTTTTTTTTCTTCTTTAAAAATCCAACAGCACGATGTCACCGGTTCCGTCCAAAACAACACCGAGAGCACGAAATAAAAGGCATTTTTAGAGAGAGATGACTGATTGTTTTTAAAGGGTTGTGGCTTGGGATAGACAAGTAGCTGAGGAAGGAGAAGAAACTCAAGTTTGCAAAAACCAAACAAGAAAGCCCAAGCTTGAGTTCTCTCCCCAAAAAGGAAATCTAAAACACCAAATAAGATCCAAATAAAACCAACTCCTCATAAGGAGGAGGGCGGTGGCCGAGGCCACCATGTATGAGCAATTATCAACCCAAAACCGCGAAGATATATCTTGGGTTCAAGGCCAATACTCATCGTTTAAGCACAATTTGTCACCGGAGTGACCAAATGAAACACGAATTGTCTATGTGCGCATAATAGAAGTAGTGTTGACTCATGAGTTGAGCTACACTCCCCCTATGTCCATGCATGCATCTAAACTAGTTACGATGTCTACTATGGGTACTTGTGCAAGGCGGTCAAGCAAAGTTGCTCGCATCAATGACATTTAGTTCATTCCTCAACTCTCGAAATCTTGGTTCATCAAGGGCCTTCGTGAATATATCCGCAAGTTGATCCTTGGTTCCTACAAAAGAAAGGTCAATGTTGCCCCTCTCCACATGCTCCCGGATGAAATGATGACGAACTTCAATATGCTTCGTCTTGGCATGTTGCACGGGGTTGTGGGCGATCTTGATAGCACTCTCATTGTCGCAAAGAGGGGCACCTTGTGAAGTTAATACCATAATCCTTCATAGTTTGCACCATCCATAAGAGTTGAGCACAACAACTTGCGGCGGAGATGTACTCGGCTTCGGTGGTGGAGAGAGCAACACAATTTTGCTTCTTGGAAGACCAACACACCAAGGAGCGGCCAAGAAATTGACAACTCCCGGATGTAGACTTCCTATCCTTCTTCTCTCCGGCATAATCCGCATCCGAGAACCCATAAGATGAAAGCTTGAACCCTTGGGATACCAAAGACCAAAGTTTGGGGTATGAAGCAAATATCGAAAGATGCGCTTAACCGCCACTAAGTGGCTCTCTTTGGGAGCCGCTTGATACCTTGCACACTTACCCACACTAAACATAATATCCGGTCTAGATGCACAAAGATAAAGCAAAGAGCCAATCATCGAGCGATAGAGTTTTTGATCGACATCGTTACCCTCGGTGTCGGTGTGGAGGTCGACGGAGGTGGACATGGGTGTCTTGTAAGGTTTGAGCTCCGTCATCGTGAACCTCTTGAGCATGTCTTGGGTATATTTGGCTTGATTGATGAAGGTACCTTCCCTATATTGCTTCACTTCAAATCCTAGGAAGTACTTCAACTCCCCCATCATGGACATCTCAAATTTGCTTGTCATTAGCTTTGCAAACTCATCATTGAAAGCATTGTTAGTAGAACCAAAAATGATGTCATCTACATAGAGTTGGCATATGAAAAGATTGCCACCCACCTTCTTGGTAAAGAGGGTGGGGTCAATAACACCAACTTGGAATCCACGGTCTACAAGAAACTCTCGAAGGTGCTCATACCACGCACGTGGGGCTTGTTTAAGGCCATAGAGCGCCTTGTCGAGCTTGTAAACATGGTCCGGATGGTTGGGATCCTCAAACCCGGGAGGTTGCTTAACATATACCAACTCATTAATAGGACCATTAAGGAAAGCACTTTTAACATCCATTTGTTGCAATTTAAAGTTATGATGAGATGCATATGCAAGCAAGATGCGAATAGATTCAAGACGAGCAACGGGGGCATAGGTTTCACCGAAGTCAACACCTTCGACTTGAGAGTAGCCTTGTGCCACCAATCTTGCCTTGTTTCGAATGACAATGCCGTTCGAATCTTGCTTGTTCTTGAAGACCCACTTGGTGCCGATGACGTTCTTGCACCCATTTGGCCTTGGCACCAACTTCCACACCTTGTTGCGCTTGAAGTTATTGAGTTCTTCATGCATGGCATCAATCCAATCATGATCTTCAAGAGCTTCATACACCTTCTTGGGCTCGATGAAGGACACAAAAGCATGGTTGGTGCTAAAGCTTGCCAATTGTTTTCTTGTGACGACCTTGCTTTGGACACCTCCAAGAACTTTGTCCAATGTATGCTCTAAGCGAGTTAATTTTTGCTCTCTTCGCAATTCTCTTCTCTTCTTGGTCTCCTCCGAAGTTTCTTGAGAGATGACTTGATCATTTCCTTCATCATCGGAGTCATGTGCATTGTTTTGATCTTGAGCTTGATCTTGATGTGGACCACCTTGATCTTGTTCTTGATCATTGTCGTGTGCACCATCTAGAGCTTGGTCTTGAACATCAAGTTGTGGAGAGGAACCACTAGGTTGATCTTGTTCTTGACCTTGCTCACTTGTTTGAGGGCTCGGAGTTTGTTCTTGGTTACGGGGAGGATCTTGAGTTGGTGATGGTATGACTTGAGGAGGAGCTCGAGGAGGATCTTGAACTTGAGGAGGATCCTCTTCAATGGGACGAATGTCCCCAATTGCCATCCTTCTTAGAGCGAGCTCCATAGGTACATCACCTACAACATTAGGATCAACTTGCCCCACTTGGGAGCCATTATCCTCATCAAACTTCACGTCACTAGATTCTTCAACTTGACCGGTGGTCTTGTTGTAGACTCTATAGCCGTGAGAGTTTGTGGAGTAACCAACAAAGATGCCCTCTATAGATCTAGTCTCAAACTTAGATAACCGGTTACCTTTCTTGCGAATGAAGCACTTGCATCCAAAGACACGAAAATAAGAAAGATCCGGTTTCTTCCCAAGAAGAATCTCATATGGGGTCTTGTTCAATAGCTTGCGGAGATATAACCGATTTGTTGCATGACAAGCGGTGGAGATGGCTTCGGCCCAAAAGTTAACGGAGAAGCATACTCCGCAATCATGGTCCTAGCCGCATCCATAAGAGTCCGGTTCTTCCTCTCCGCAACACCATTTTGTTGAGGGGTGTATGGAGTGGAATATTGATGAGCAATACCCTCTTCACTAAGAAACCCCTCCACGGTGTAGTTCTTGAATTCGGACCCATTATCACTTCGAATTGTCATGATCTTCTCTTGATATTGACGTTGAGCCATGTTGATGAAGTCAATGACTCTTTGTTGAGTCTCACTCTTCTTCTTGAAGAAATAGACCCATGTGTATCTTGAATAGTCATCAACAATCACCAAGCAATACTTCTTCCCACCAAGACTATCATAAGATAATGGACCAAATAGGTCCAAATGAATGAGCTCAAGAATCTTGTCGGTGGTAATCTTCGTCTTTGATGGATGGGCTTCTCCATGTTGCTTTCCTAGAACGCATGATCTACACACACGATCTTTGGAAAACTTAATATCGGTTAGTCCAAGAATGTGATCACCACTTTGAAGATCATGGAGTGTTCTCATATTGGTGTGGGCTAGTCGGCGATGCCAAAGCCAACCCACATCAACTTTAGCCATTAGACAAGTCGCGGCCGACATGCTCTCTTTCGAGAAATCAAGCACATACATGCCGTACTCGACATGTCCAACAAAGACTACTTTAAGAGATCCCTTCACGGTGATGATCACACTCTCGTCATCAAAGTAACACCCATAACCACTTTTAGTAAGTTGATAGACGGAGAGTAAGTTGTAGCCAAGGGACTCAACGACAAGTACATTCTTGATAGAGACTCTCTAGCAACAACGACCTTGCCTCGTCCCAATACCTTAAGCTCGCGGTTGTCACCAATTTTGACTCGTGAATTCTTCTTCTTTGACTTGGTAGAGAAACCAAGTCCTTCTTTCCCAATTTGATCCTTTTGATTACTCAAAAGGTCATTGAGATTCTTTTCTCCTTGGGCACAAGCCAAAATGCCCTTCTCAAGTTGAGATTTCAACCTAGCATTCTCTTCAGCAAGATTAGCATGCTCACAACAAATAATAGATTTAGCAACAATTTTATTTGATGTGGATGCAATAACTTCTTTCACTTGTTGACCTAGGAATTGATCATGAGACTTCTCAAGTTTGGCAAAAGACTCTTTGAGGGTTTTGAGTTCCTCATCAAGTCTCTTGTTTTCCTTCTCAAGTCTAGCATGTTCAATGTCTAGCTCAAGCTTCTCATTCTTATAGACTTTAGAAGTAGCAAGAGCATGTTCATGATCCTTTTTAACTCTAGACATGTCAATAGCATAGGATTCCTCGGAATTAGATAGGGCCTCCTCAAGAGACCTTCTACGAGTTTGCTCTTTTTCAAGAGCGATAGAGAAATCCGCTATCTCTTTAGCATAGTCAACCTCACGGTTTGCCATGCCCGAAATGATCTCCTCTTTTTGATCTACAAGAGAGTTAGTTTCCTCAAGTTGCTCCAAAAGAGCATCAACATTCACTTTATCTTCTCCCTTAAGATTAGCTAGCCACAAGTCCACCTCATTTGGACTTTGGGGCTCCTTCACAACATTCTCTACACAATCCAATAAGGAAGGAGGTGTAGAGGTAATAGGTTTGGTAGAAGGAGTTACCGAGGTGGCTTTTGCCATGAGACATGTGTAGGGAATGGACTCATTCTCATTGGGGGATTCAAATAGGGATGACGGTGTAGAGGAAGGTGTAGCTATGGCAATGCGAGCGGTAGCTCCAACTTCATCTTCATCTTCATCACCGGACATGTATTCTTCCAAAACTTTTCTATCTTGAACACACAAGGCATTGACTACCCTTTTCTTCACGTAGTTCTTGTTGCCGATGCCCTTGGACTTGTCTTTCCTCACAAGCTTGCCATTGTGGTCCTCTCGATTCTCCCAAGGACAATCGGCAATGTAGTGATTGAGATTACTACAATTATAGCAAGTCTTTGGACGGTCTCCTCTTGGTCTTGCAACGAAGTTCTTCTTAGCAAAAGGTCTTGATGAAGATTTCTTGGAACGGTTGCCCCAAAAGGCTCTTGAAGCAAGGGCCATGTGCTCATAATATTCTTGATTGACGTCCTCCGAATCCTCCTCTTCAACTCCATGTTCATACTCTTCTTCACTAGTGATGGCCGTGGACTTCAAAGCAACATTTGGAGAGTGTCCCGCAAGTCCTCTTTGCCGAGCATGAGCATGAATGGAGCTCTTGACCACCATTCCAATGGATACAAACTTGTTGAGCACGGTGTTGGAATCAAGTGTTGAGAAGTCCGGTCTTGATCGAATGGTTTGAGCCAAGCCTTGATTTGAGGGAGTGATTGCCTTGAGAAACTTGCGCTTGATCCAATTATCTTCAAACTTCTCGAAGCCAAAATCATTCAAGGTGATGGAAAGAGCGGTGAGCCTTCGATAGAGATCTTCGGGTGTCTCATCCTCATTCATCACGAACTCATCGGCTTCGTCTTGAACCGCTTCATACTTGGAAAGTTGAATGCTTTCATTCCCCAAGAACAAGTTATGGAGTTTATCCCAACATTGCTTTGCCGTCTTGCACATCCGGATATGAGTGGTATAAGTTGGGCCGGCGGCCGTTTGGATCATGTGCATGGCGGTGGCGTTGAGTTGATGATTGGCCTTCTCCGTTGAAGTCATGTTGAGTGGGTCTTGAGGATAGAAGCCTTGCTCTAGAATGTCAATCAAGAAAACACAACAACTAGACATGTGTGATCGCATAGCATATTGCAAATTAGGAAAGTCTTTTGGATCAAGCTTAGGAGGTGCGCCCATATTGGCGATGTGTGGCGGAGAGACGTGTTGGTGGATTGAGTTATACACTTGTCCCGGTGGGACACTTGCATACACCCCCGGCTTCCTTGGGATTGAGTTACCCTCCGCGGCATCCGTTGTTTCGGGATTGGCTTTTGCCTTTCCGTCCACATTGGCTAGGACCGAAGAAGGAAGAACATCTCCCTTCTCCGACTCCTTTTCCTCGGGGGGTAAATCAATCTTAGGTTCCGGTTTCCCTAGAAACTCCTTGAACATCTCCCATTCTCCCGCATCGATTCCTTCATGCTTAGGTTGAGGTTGGTAGTGATCTCGGTATTGAGATTAGACATCTCACTCTTGAGATCACTAACAACCTCACCAAGGCGTTCATTAGTTACCGACGCGGTTGGGTCCAAGTTGTCCGACATATTCTCTTAGGCGGTGAAGCCTTAGATAAGAGCCGAGGATCTGATACCAATTGAAAGATCGATATGTCGACTAGAGGGGGGGGGCTGATTAGGCGACTACCAAATTTTAATTCTTTTTCGATTAATTAGGGCTTGAGCAAAGTATAACAAGGTTGACTAGATGTGCACTAGGTGATAGCAACCTATGTGATACAAGCAAGGTAAATAACGTAGCGGAAGCAACAAGTAAAGGATAGAAATAACCGCAAAGTGGAGACACGGAGATGTGAAGGAACTACGTCTACGTTGGAGGAGTGTGGAGCCACCTAGGCGCTCCAATAGCACGGATGTGCTCACTCTATTCTCCGTGAGCTTTACCCGTGGGGGTTTGGCTCATCCACTATGAGGTCACCTTGATGGCGTTGACCAAGCCGGTACACAAAGGTTGGGGAACTCCACAATGAGTTGGAGCCTCCCAACAATGCCTCGGAGTTCCTCCGAGACTCACAAAGGCACCTAGGGTTACAAGCAACCCAAGATGCAAGATCCACACGGAGAGTGTGGGAAGAATTGAAATTCCTTTGGTGAAGTTGTAGATCTAGACCTCCTCCTTCACTCCTCAAAGTATCAAGGCAATTGATTGGTGGGAGTGGGAGATCTCTTAAATGAAGCTCTCAACAATGGTGGCAAGATATTTTCGTGAAGCTTGAATGCCCCAAGGTAGGTGAAAGGTAATAAATACCCTCACTACAAATCTGTCCGTTGGGGGCATCTTTCCCGCACTGGCGGTACTACCGCTGATGAAGGTGCGGTAGTACCGGCGGTGCGGGAGCCTTCATTTGGGCGGTCAACGCCCAGGTCTTCGTCCTTCAAAACCCGCACCAGCGGTACTTCCGCTCCATGGCGGTACTTCCGCTGAGCTGCACCGAGCTCGCTTTAAGCGGTACTTCTGGCGGCACTACCGCCCGTCTTCAGGAACCGCACAAGCGGTACTGCCGCACCACAGCGGTACTTCCGCTGAGTGACACCGAACGTGGTTTTAAGCGGTAGTACAGGCGGTACTCCCGCTCGTCTTCCGTACCAGCGGTACTGCCGGTCCCTAGCGGTACTTCCGCTGTGCGCACCCGAACTCTATTTTAAGCGGTAGTGAGAGCGGAACTGCCGCTGAACTGAAAGCAATAGAGGCCAGCGGTACTACCGCCGCTTGCACGGCGGTACTAGCGCCGCTGGCAGATTAACACTCCTTTTTCTTCTCTTTAAAGTGAAAACGACATGGAATCGTTTATAGAACCTGTGTAAACTTTAGACAACAAGTTAAATGCCATTATTGCATTGTTATCAATCACCAAAACACGATTAAGAGCAACAATGCTCTTTCAGCAGGTCCACGGGCAGATGGAGGTCCGGGAGCAGGTTCTCTCGGAACCACGACGGCTCGGCGGGTCGGTTGGCTTGCTCTGGGAAACACATGGTGGGCGACGTCGATCGAACACTATTCGTGACTATCGTCAATGGTGGATTTGCGATTCAATACGATTGTCCTAGCTATTCGATCATGTCGCAGAGTTATATAGACAGATCGGGATCACAAATGCCGTGGAGTTCCGATCAGAGTCGAAGTCGGAGTCCGTGGAGATTGGAGAAGAAGGACGCGCATGCGCGGGATAAAAGCTGGATATGGAGGCATTTGATGTAGGAAATCCGAGTCGAGTTCTCCTCTACTTGCCTCAACCTGGCAACCAAGTCTACACAATACGATCCGGTTCTATAAATATGTGCAGTACAAGATTAATAACACTCTTCATTCCTGAAGCCAACTCTTATTTATCGTTAATATGATGACATACATCGAATTGCATTTAATCACTGATAATTTCGCAATAAAAACTAATGTGATTTCGCAATAAAAATAAGTTGGGCCCAATCATATATGGTATAGCAGATTAAAATCCTCATAATGTCGGACTACTTGGGCCTTATAAGCTGGAGTCCACCTGTAAGAATTTTTTTTTCGTACCCAAATGTGTGTTCGAGTTTTATCCAGAAATTCTCAAATCCCTCGAGGCAAACAACCTTCTTCCTCGAGAAAGAACGACAATGAAGATGGTGGCGGCCCCCAAGCTCGGCGGCGTGGCCATTGTCATGGTCGTCGGTGCATCTTTAGTGAATGGCTCATGAAGATGGTGGCGGCCCCCAAGGTCGGCGGCGTAGGGATGGCCATACTTTTGTAGGGATGGTTCTTATGGAAAACTTGTTGATGCATCCAAGCACAAGTGATCTCGTTGAAAGAAAAATCGAGATTCATAGTTTTGGGTCTAAACGAAATCTGCCAAAAAATTATACGGATACATTTTCACATTTACTACTACGTTAGAAGTTTCCTTGAGAAATACGTTATATTTTAGGCTACACAGAAAACGTATGACGTCTTTTTACCCAAAAAAATGCACAAATAAACATACCATGTATACGTATTTTTCAAATTTTCATTTTTAAAAAAACTTTAAAGTGCCACTTCAATTTTTTAACCAAGCTCCCAGTGAGATCGGGTGACACAAATCCGCTCTCTGGCTCTTACCCTCTAATTTTGTCGATCCCTCAAATCCCTTCCTGAATTAGTGGCTTGCAAATGGCACCAAGATGTCCATGCCGTTATTTAGGTGCTCATGTTCCGCGAAACCTCTCAAAACTGAACGATCGTGTGCGGAAGGGATGGAAACTGAAAACTGAACGATCGTATTCTGCTACACAGCAAGAGTGTAGAGTACAGCAAGGAACTCTCATCAATCCTGCTTCGAGAGACGGTCGTCCTGCATCTGTGCGTGTCGACAGTGCAATACAAGTACCCTAGGTGCAGAGCGTGCAGTGTACGACTACGGGCATTAATCCACTCAAAGAGGCAACTGCGCGGAGATTTTTTTTAAATAATATTAATTTTAATAGTAATTTCGGGTATTAGTACGCCCGGAGCTGAAATTTGAAAAATAGCGCGCTGTCGGCCCGGAGCGAGCCGAAAGTTGGCTTTCGGCCTGTGGGGAGCCGAAAGTAGGGTGTCGGTGCGGTCAGCGACGAGACCTGCATGCACCTCTGCGCGCGCGGCAGGCGGGGCCCGCGTGTTTCGGCCCGGAGCGAGCCGAAAGCAGCTTTCGGCCAGGAGCGGGCCGAAAGTCCCTCCACCGTCGGCAGGCGCATCTTTCTTCTCCCCTTTCTTCTCTTCCTCCTTCCCCTTCCCTGGTTCCTCTTATGCCACAATGTGTCGCAGTTTTGTCCGCCAAATTTGTTCCCGCCACATTTTCCCGCACAATTTCTTCCCGCCACCGTTTCCCGCCCAATTACTTCCCGCTATCGTTCCAGCCACCGTTTACCGCCAAAAGGCGGCACCGTCTAATTTTTCCCCGCCACCGGTAGTTCTATAAAACCCAGTCAAAAGTAGGCATGGTACTCACTTGAGCGCAAGCATGGTGTGTATTGGTCCTTGTGAGAAATGTGTGTCCGGGTTTCACATTTCCGCATCGGAGCATCTCGCCAAGCTTTCGAGCAATTTGAAGGTAGATGGTAGGGTAGTTCCACTTGAAGAAATTTTGCACACTGAGAGTCATCTCGCTTTGCTCGGGCGAAGCTATGCCGCGATGGGTTTCCGTATAGGACCCCGCACCAAATTCGTGCAGAAATGTTCAGGCTTGCAGATAAGTTTGACAGGAAAGTTACGAATAGTCCGTTCTACCGCACTGAAGCTGACCGTGCTTTGTACGGTCGTTCCTGTCTCTGGGTAGTTGACAGCGATGATGACGACGATTTCATGCCGTCGTCAAAGGAAAGGAGGGTTGAAGCACTGAGCAAGGGCAAGAAGAAGAAGGCTGAAGCACCGAGCAAGGGCAATGGCAAGAAGGCAGAAGCTTCGTCCAAGGGCAAAGGCAAGAAGGCACAATCTTCGTCAAAGGGCAAGGGTGGCAACACGGCGGATGGTGCAGGCTGCATCGATGGGAGATAGGTAGAGTATTTGTTTTACTTGTGTTGTAACGTAATTTGAAGTTGTACCTTAATTTGTTCTATCCAGTATTTAGAACTAGTGAAGTTGTAACGTAGATCTCTAGTTGTATGTTAAATTAATTTATCGATTCAATGTGGGATGTTTCGTACAATTATAATATGTCTCGTACATAGATAATAATATGTCTCGTACATAGATTATAATATGTCTCGTACAGACGAACATAAATATGAATATGTCTCACATAGAAATAGATAAACGGATATGTCTCATACACGTAAGTACGAGTATGTCCCAAATATATCACTGACCCCTGCGTGGCCGAGCCTGACGAGGAGGGGGCTGGATGGGCGTTGACCTGCCGTACCTGTGAGCTAACCTCAACTGACGAGGCACTGTCAAGTCCACGTCATCCTGTCGCGGCTGCGTCCCACTACCTTGCAGCAGCGGCGACTCCTCGTCCTCGTCCTGCGTAGGCTGTGTGACGGGCAGTGGCGTACAGTACATCGGATTCTCCTGGTCAAATCGTGGAGAGTTGTATGCCGAACCACCTCCACCTGCAGATGATAGTATGTTAGTATGTGATGTTGGTGAACAAGAGTAATATGTGGGAAAAAATAAAACATACTAACCGAGATCGAGCATTGGCTGAGTCATATGCGGTGCAACCCCGCTCCAAATCATCTCTGCATAAGACGGTTGACCGTACATACTAGGGTGTTGCCCGAAACCTTGATCACGTGGCATGCCCCACTGATGCATACCAGGCTGCTGCATCATCATATGAGGGGGCATGACCCACGACGAAGTACCCGGCTGGGAAGGAACTGGCTGAGAAGGACCCGGCTGGGAAGGAACATAAGGTTTCACGTACCGATCAACCCAAGCGGGGTGCAGCGCCCAATTAGCTCCTGGAGTCCGAGTACGCAACACTGGTGGTTGTGTACCAGACTCCCAAATCCTAGCCCGATGCTTGGCATCAATCGTGTCGTCAAGCAAGTCACGTCCAGCCATCTGCATAGTACAGATTAATTAAGTACTTCATAATAAATTGCGAAGTAAACTAACGGCAAGACACAAAAAAGCATAGTCTTCACGATTTATTACTAGTTCATAATAGTTATGACATGTACAAATAAAAACATAGTCTTCACGATTTATTACATATTCGAACATAGTTATGACACATAAAAATAAAAACATAGTCTTCACGACATTTTACATATTACAAATAAAAACCACGTGCTAGCCACGCTGTGCACGCCCTATTCTTCCTCTGTTGCCTTGACCGCGTGCAGGAACAACTCTCCCTCGTCTTCCTCCGGCTCCTTGGGGGTAATCGGGACAATTCTTCTCCCTATGGCCGAAATGAGTGCAATATAAGCATTGTCGAGTGCTTCCACCTGCTTCAGACTCGTCCATATCATTCCGTATGCGCAGTGACTGTCGTCTCCCTCTAGTTGTCCTTTTCATAGCCGGATGAGGAATGTACATTCGCTTTGCAGGATCAACCTTGTTGAAGTTACCGACAACTCTATATCCTGCCATCTCCCCGGTCCAGGTATGCACCACTGCCTCCTTCATGTAATACGGTGACACGAAATAGTACGGGTTCAAACCCATCTGCCCACAGACTGCCAACACATGAGAGCAAGGGAGGTGAAGCAGCCTCGGCTTGTTGCATGTACACTCACAAGATGGCGGTGCTTCATCAGTAATTTTAACCACGTGGGTTCTCATCTCATTAGCAGCACCAAATCTCGCAGTAGGTAAGCGCACCTCATACCTGGCTTCTTCGTTACCAATCCTAATGACGCCATGCAAACGTGCCTTCTTTGTCTTTCTCTCCGTGTACAACCTGATCTTCCTGCAATATGGTGTGTTGGGGTAACGTTCAATATGTTCGACAGCTTCTTGACGTCTATCTCTGAAATATGTCATTATTCCGTGCATAATCCCCTCCACAAGTGCTGTAAGTGGCAAACCCCTGTTACCTCTGAGTACGAAGTTATATACCTCAGCAAGGTTGGTTGTCATGATGCCATATCGTGCTCCATTTGTATCGTGCAACAAAGACCATTTCACGGGTGGCTCTTTTTCTATCCACTCTACAAAATTCCGTATTCGGTTTCCTTTCTTTCTCTTCGTTCCCGGGGGTCAATTCCAGGCAAGTCACACAATCCAACAGGATCCGCTTCGTCTGTTTGTGATGCAGACGCCTGCGAAGCCTGTGCAGCACTCAACTGCGTAGCGATCGCGGTTGCCTGTGCAGCTCTTTTTTCCTTCACTTGTTTGTTCGTGAATTCAGTGAGTATTTCCCACAGAAAATTGTACTTCCTTTCCTGATTCATATTGCAGAGTCTTTTGAACAGATTCATCAGCCGCTTACTCTTAAAACATGAGTAAAAATTCGCAGCGAGATGACGCATACACCATCGGCTCTGCAAGTCAGTCCATGGTATAGGTTCGTCCCCAGCAGGCTGCTGTAGTGCCTTGGTTGCCTTCAACATACCTGGATGTCTGTCATGAAGTATGCACACGTTTGGCCGATCCACCACGACCCCTTTTTTAATTCCCTCAGAAAGAATAACCAGCTGTCATAATTCTCACCCTCTACGAAGGCAAAGGCAATAGGAACAATCTGTTGGTTACCATCCACACCAATGGCGGTCAGTATCTGTCCCTTGTACTTGCCTGTCAGAAATGTGCCATCGATGCAGAGCACTGGACGACAATGTTTGAAAGATTCGATGCATATTGCGAACGAGAAGAACATCCTGCAAAATACAGAATAGTTTGGCTCCTCGGGAATCTTAAATAATTGCAAAGCTACATGGGTGCCAGGATTCCTCTCGTTCAATGTGGTAATTTGATGGACAACATTATCATATGCATCATAAAATGTCCCAAACCTCTCCTCCAGAGCCTTCTGCTTTGCTCTCCATGCCTTCCCATACTTAATGGTTGTTTTCCATCTAGCCTTAACTGTCGAGATGATGTTTCTCGCCACCATGTCTTTTGTCCGCACTATCTCATCGTACAAGAGGCGTGCAATGAGAGTTGAAGTCAGGTTTGGATGGTCTTTCAATGTACTCGATATTTCACAAGTGTGCGGCTCGAAGCCTGAAACCACCCACATCACGTCATACTTCGGTAAGTGACCATGCACCCTTCCTGGACAGTTAATATCAGCACAACTCATAGTCAAATATTGCTTGTTCGAGACTTCAGTGCGGAAAACCCTTTGCGTGGACAATGCCCACATAATCACGGCTTCCCTAAGCTGCTGCTTTGTGCTGTACTGAGCACCAACTTGAATATTACTCATGTGATACTCCCATGACGAAGAGTTTCCGTCTTGCACGACTGTCATGTTCGACTTGTCCTCATTCCAATAGTCAGGAATAGGCCCATCGTCAACATCCTCTTCGTCATCTTGATCATGAGCATCATTTTCATTATCAGAATCAAGATCTTCTGCAAGGCCATCCTCATCTTTGTCCAACATCTGTTGCTGCAATGTTCCTGCGTACTCATCCCCATCTGCCTCCCCTACTTGCGCTGGTCCTGCCGACTGACTACTAAGTGCCGGTTCATAATTATCAGAAATATTTCCATGGAGCCAAACAAATCAACATTCTCTGAGCCAGTACACTGACTACTCTCTCCATGCTCAGGACCCCCGCCACCGTGTTCCAAATTATTTTCTTTCAGATAAAATAGCAGCAGGATTTCAGGTTTTGTACCTCGGCGTTTGCATGATGCTAGCCAAGATGTCTACTGACTTGTCCGATCAAGCGGCAACAACTCCCGAAAAATATTTGTACGGGATTTGCTCCATACAGACTGAATCTTAACAGCCCAGATATTGGATCAAACCGGAAATTTATCGTGAAATACTGCTGAATGGCAGCTATTCTCAAATTCACTGGGTCTGTAAGCTGAATCAACATATTCCCAAATTCACTCAAATCAACACCTGACTCGTTTACACCGACATTACCGGCGCCATAGTGCACAACAACATCAACCACTTCCATGACCTAAACAAATTTATTGCATCATCAGATGCCGATCACTGAAAAATATGCCGCCCAATAAATAATATTTATTCTAACCGATCGCAAAAAATCTACACTGCATTAATCAACAAAATAATAGTACACTACTACTAACGCAGCATCCACCAAATAAATTATTCCGACAGCAATACTAACAAATCCACTGACTAAAATTGTCTACACTACTACTAACGCAGCCACCAACAAAATACTTAATATGCACCCGTCCACTAACAGAGCATTATTACACTAAACAATAATTATCTAGTGACTAATAAGCGTTTACCCTTGACGCGTGTCGATCCGGTCAGCGCCGCTCTCCGGCTTCAATCTACCGCCACCACTGCTCCACCACAACACCCCCTTCTCAAACAACAACTTGTACCATCACTAGGCACCGTTGTTGACCACCATTGCTCCCAATCCTCCACCTCCACACCTCAAAACGACTCCACAAAAAGCTATCCCATCCTCAGATCCTGGATGCCCCGTCCCTCCTCTCTCTTTTTTACCGATCAAATCTGTGGCAGCACAAATTTTTGGACTGGATTTGGTGGAGGGAGGAAGAGCAGGAAGAGGAGAGGAGGAAGAGGAACCAGGGAAGAAGAGGGAAGAAGAGAAGAAAGGGGAGAAGAAAGGAGGCGCGTCGACGGGGCCTGCCAGGTCGAAAGCAGCTTTCGGCTCGCTCCGGGCCGAAACTCGCGGGCCCCGCCTGCCGCGCGTGCAGTGCTGCATGCAGCTCTCGTCGCGTAGCTCGCCGACAGGAGACTTTCGGCTCGGCCAGAACCGAAAGTTGAGTTTCGGCCCGCTCGGGACCGACGGCGCGCTAGTTTTTCAAATTTCATCTCCGCGCATGCTACTGTCCGAAATTCATATTTAAAAAGATATTATTTTTAAAAAAATCTCCAACTGCGCGTGGTAGTAGAACACTGGTGGCTATGCTAGCAGTAACTTGTTTCGTCAGAATATGCTCCGTGACAAGAGAACACATGGAATACGATGCATCAATTCTTCTCTGCTCCTAAACTCGATCTGCTCCTCCCTCCCGTCCCCCGCGTCGCCTCTAAACTCGATCTGCTCCTCCCTCCCGTCCCCCGCGTCCCTCTCTGAGGCGACACGGGGGAAACCCTAGCTCTCCGCCGCCGGCCCCCCTCCTCCCTCCCTCCCAACTCCCTCGCCTCCGTCGGAGGACGCAGCCGGTGAAGCCTGTGCTGCCGACGACGGAGGCGGGGGCTCTCGCGGCGCGCTGTTTCCCGTCGTAGGAGCCGTCCGCCGGGTAGCGGCGGCGGATTTCGGCGGCGTGGTCGGCGCGCGCCAGCGGCGCGAGGAGGGCGTGTGGATGGCGTGGTGGGCACGTCGTGGTGATGCTGCAGCGCACGGTGGTCGGCGTCGGTGGTGGTGGTTGCGTCCGCCGCTCGGCCCGATCTGGGCTTGAGCGGGCCGGGTGGGCCACGGCTCCGGCGCGCACTGTCGGCTCGAGGGCCCGTCTCTGGAGCGCAGGGATGGCGCAGCAGCGGTGGTGGCTAGCCGGCGTGGGGGGCCTCCTCCTCCGAGCCCATGCGGGCTGGCTGTGGAGCCGGTGGTGGCCGACGCGCCTCTCTCCTTCGACGGTGAGGCCGACAGCGACTCTCTGCTTCCTGCTGCATGCCTCAAGCTGGCGTCTTGCATCCTTGCCAACAATCTCCAGCCAGCCTTTGGGTACGAATTGGGCAAGGCGAGTTTTCTGTTGTCGGGTCGTTGTAAAGGGTGTGTTGTAAGCCAATCGCGTGTATCGGTCTTCTTGACCTCTTCTTATATGAAATTGATGCGCCTTTCCATGGCGTATCCTTGGATACTTCAGCGGCGACTGTTGTCCCAAAGATCCTTCCCAGATCTTCACATTGCGTACGAATGGCTCCCTGCAAAATTGCAAATTTACGGCAGAGATGGCTTCCCATTCGTTTGTTTTGAATGAGCTCGCTATGCGCCTGCAGTTTTGGGCAGAGAGTAAGCAGGGCATCACTGATCAGAGGAGATACAGTGGCAGGGTTATGAGATAGACTGATGCATGGGCAATTGGGCAGCATGTCAGGAGCTGTTGCGGCATCAGCAAATAGACGTACACGCGCCGCTGCCGCTGCAGGTGAGGTGAGATAGGGGGGTCACCGGAGACACGCCCGCGTGCACGCAACGCCGGAAGGCGCCACACGTAAACGAAAGGCATATGGTCCCTACGTTCTATCAGATTCAGATACGTGGTTCTCTTTCGTCCAATTCTCCACAAGACTGTGTGATTCTTACACGATGTACTCCCTCCGTTCATAAAATGATGTCTCTTTTCTAGATTTGTATGTATCTACAAATTTAGAAAAGATTGAGACATCTTTTTGGGAACGAAGGAAGTAGTACAAGTTGACGAGCTATCGACAGCCGAAAGGGACGAGGATTGTTTAGGAGAGACGCCCATAAAGCACGGAGGAGATAGGATGGAATGTGATGCACCGATCGATCGTGCACCGCCACCGTTGACAAATACACTGATCATCTCCATGGTGCCAATTGTAAGCCGATTCCCTTCATCATTTCCCTACAGAGAAGTAATCATACTACCGATAATGTATGCATGTCATCTCTAGATGGCCACTGCCTTGCACTTGAAGTCGACATGTGCCTTCCATTACGGCTTCATGGCAGCTTCGACGTGCCCAAACAGATGGTATGGGCGATTGTCTCGGAATTCATTATGATCGATGCAACATAATTATAGAAAGCTATATTTTTCTTATGTTGTGCTAGCCGTCGGTGTGTCATCCCATATGGCTGATCACCGAACAAGAAAACTCCGTATGTAATTTTTTGTATACACAAAATAACCAGGGTTTTTTACCCACAACCTGTGGAACTTTGCTAAAATCATTTTAAAATATGTCCACGCAACAAGAAAATTCCGGATGTAATTTTTTTAAATCAGCATCGCCACAATATTTTATTTACTCGGAACTCGTGAAAATCAACTAGAAAGAACACGCCCACGCAACAAAAAATATGTACATGCAACACAACCCTTTACTTGCAGCAATCAGCTGCAACACATGCAACACTAAAATACAACACCATCAACACTGAAAATGTAAGTACAAGAAACTTTCCAAGAATGATTCACGAGTTTGGGACACAAGACTGTATTAATTGCAGCATGTCACCTTTTATATGGGGAAAAACATATATGAGTTTGAAACATGACAAAACAACCCATGCAACATCAAAAACCGCAAATCGCTTAGCTATTACTAGGCACCAATCTTGCCGACATGAGCTTGTCGCGTTGATTATGGCTAGTCCGGGCCAACACTACCAAGGCAAGCCAACCAACACCGAGTACCATCTTCCCTGAGCTCAACGGTGCAGGGGATTCCCGCCTCGAGCTACTAGAGATATCTAAGTGAAGTCGTGGCAACAAACTCTACGACAAACCATTAAGAATCTTTTTTTTGAATGATTTGAGGATCTTCTTGGAGGTTGGTGCATTGACTTTGCGCCTGGTCCATAGCGGTCTAGGGATGAAGGTGGAAGCATGCCTCCTTGGGGTTGGAGTCAAAGGTGAAGTGGCTCTTTAGGCTGCGTCTCCTCGGGGACATCTAGTGTTCCACCTTTGGGGTTGATTCCTGGAATTTGGTTGCTTATGAAGTCGAAAACTAAGACCATCTCTAATTGAACCCCTACTATGTCCCTACATGTTCAGGGCAGCCCAGACGAGAGAGAAGGAAAAAAGGTATCCAACCAGATCCCCCTTTCCCTGACATGTCTAGCCTCGCCCCCCCCCCCCCCCCCCCACTTTCAGCCCATATATGTGGTAAAAATAAACAGTAAGCTACATGTGTCTATTCGTCAGTACTCCGTGTGTATTTTTACCTCTGTTCGTTCCATTTGGAAGAAAACACAGAATTAACTAATTTCTTCTCTTGTGCAGCGCTGCAATGCTGGGGAATTTCGAAAAGCTGCTGAAGCAAGTTGATAACAGGGCAAGGTTCCTTTCTGGTGTTCTCAGTGGTGAGATCAAATGCATTAACAGGAAGAAAAACGAGCAACGACAAGAGTTTGTGGAAAAAGGATTTGACCCCCTCCCAAAGGAGGTGCAAGTGCAACCCGCTCTCGTACGAGCAAGAGCAACAGGAGTCAAGGAAGTAACTGGAGAGCGTCCTGATGTAGGTGGCGGTGATTATGACTATCTCACCTCAATGTCAGTTTCTAGCTTAACTGAGGAGTACCTGCATCATCTCCTGGAACTGAAGAGGAGATTGGAAATTAAAGTTAGAATCCTACGGAAAGCTGCACCACACTGTCTGAAATCTCAAAAGGAACCAACTGTAAGTACTGACATACTATTCTCTAATGTTTCAGCTGAAACTGTATTTTTAGTTTTATTTGTTTTATATTAACTTATTATTATTTTTGATACAGTTGCTTGGCAGAACTTGCAAGCAAGCTCAATCAGATAGAGATGTTATGGTAGACATGACTGCCAAGGACAGTCAGGTATCTGAAGCAGCCCCCAACAGACAGCGCAAAAGGACTGCAGCAGAGTCTCTTGAGGTAGACTGCATTAACTGACAAGTGATACTTTGGTTATTATCTACTTCCTCCGATTCTAAATTAGTGTCACAGTTTTGAACCGGGGTTAGTTCAAAACTACGACACTTATTATGGATCGAAGGTAGTATTATCTTACTCTTTTCATAGTAAAAAAATTCAATCAAAATTTACTCATAGAGATGACGAAGAGCACGAAGGATTCTTTTTCCGTGCATTATCATAATTTATTTACTGCTTTGACAAGTCAAGCTAACCATCCTTGTAGGGAAGTGCAATGCGGATGGATGATGATGATGAGGAAGCTCCCGAGGTTAAAGACCAGTCACAGGAACATACTGGTAATGAGCACGCATAATGCGTTGGCCAAGTAAACAAAACTATCCCACACTAAAGTTTAACCTGATGGGCAATTACTTTTGCATACGTAGGAACAGAGTGCTCTGAAAAGCAAGAAAGAAAGGAACAGCGGAAACGAAGAAAGAAGCAGAGCAATGAATCAGGGAACGGCTACCTCATGGAGGAAATTAAGAGAATAGCAAGTGGTTTAGATGGAATTGAGATCACCCATCGTAATACAGAGCAGAATATGGTAGATCACGAGTTGGCTAAATTAAGCTTGCGGGATGCATCCGTGCCCCTTTGCCACGAGGGTGTACTGTAGCTCTTTCGTTGCTGCTAACACATGTAACACTATAATTAATAGTACATCTCACACTTTCTCTAAATCTCTCTCAGTTTTTATTTACATTGCGTTTTGAATGTTTTCAATGTTAAACTTTTTAAAGTTTGATCAAGTATATACGAAAAAATATAAAAATCTATAATATCAAACGTAAATAATATGAAATTATATTTTAAGATGCTTCTAACAATATTAAATTTATATATAAATATTGATATTTTTGCTATATAATTGGTCACATTTCACAGAATTTGAATTTGACTAAATCGTTGGAGTCTATAAAACATGATCCCAACGTCTCTGCCCAAATAACTGGGCCCGTATAAGATGAGGGAATTGTTGGTTACTGTGTTCATTTTGGCCTCTTTTTTATTGCCATTTTTCTATCGTGTAAGGAGATAAAAATAATTAAGGACCCATGAGAATTTCTTGAGGAAACCCTAGCCGCCGATGTCCAATTGTCATCTTTACTGATTTCTCCATGTTATTCACCTCTAGCTCTACTCTCCTGCCCTAGCCTTCCCGCATTCTGCAGGTTGAGGAACCACATTCGACGATCTAGCATAGTCTTAACTTTTTTCTTTCAGATTTATTTGTCCATGTTGACAGCGTCTGGCATGTAAAGACGACATCATAAAAAATAAAAGTCTCATGGCTGAATCCCCGTCCACGGTTTGTGTTTGTCATGGCTGACATGGTTGGCATAGGAGTATAAGATGTTTTTTCCCATGAATAATACACTTTGTTAGGTTGATGCACGACACTTCAGCGTGTCATTCGATGGTTGATTCATGTTTCAACCTTATGTGATCCATGATTTGTAAACTTGAGATACCTAAACTTTGCAATAAAAAGCTGTGTGCATCGCTCGATGCAGAGGCTAGGGTTTCACCCCATTTCTAAAAAAAAACTTCAGCGTGTCATGGCGGAGGTGGCTGCAAGTGTGATAGTTTGGTCAGTGGATCAACTATTTGATGCTTTGTCTCTCGCTCTTTTTCCCTGTAACTACAATGAAGCATCAGTTTGGCAGCATGCCTTGCAAGCGGTGTGTCCCTCACCATAGTTTCTTCATTGATCTCCACATCTCGGGAGAGCTGCAGAAGCGCATTTTTCAAAACTACAAGGTTAGTACATCATATGCAAGTTTGATCTTCTGCCGTTCATTCACAAGCTGGTAAGAGAAAATAGGAAACACAAAAGAGCCAACTAGAGACAAAGGCTTTGAAGGACTTTGATGTAACTCTTAGTTTTTATATAAAAAATTTGATCTTCATTGTATGGTTCGTTTATTCAATATTATGTGATCTTCTTGAGTAATGGTCATAAACCGAAATACCGGTTAACTAAGTGATGCATTATATACAAACCCAAGGATCATCGTGGGGAATGACCTTGACACTGAAAATAAGTGTATACTTAGTAAATTGTTCTTCATCCATGGGAGCTTCAAAGTGACTAGCACGACAAGCATAAGTTTTTGGGAGGATATGGATAGGTGATGTGCCCTTATATGAGTAATATTCGTCCCCCTATATAACATTGGCAAACAGGAGGATGTCTTGTTGGCAGCAGAGCTATCATTTATTAGTAGGTGTCTGCGTGTGCGCTCGTGACCATTGTGTTCCATGACAATCGTTCAGGGTATTGTTTCGGTTTTAGGTCATTCCCGCTAATTAACCAGCCAATTCACACTTCTTCTTAATTAATTGAAATAGTAAATCTTTTGCCTCGATTAAAAAGAAATACTTTGTGTGCACCTCAAACTTACGCTTTTTAGAGCATCTCCACGGACACCCTGAAAATGTGGCTGGCACCCACCAAACCGGAATGGGTTTGAGGGGTGTCGGACTCGGACAAATGTCCCAGCACAATGTGAGTGGAATTTCTAGCGGCACCCTCGAAACATGTCAGGGAAGTGTCGGATTACGAGATATTTTATACATTTTATTTTCGTATCCGGTGAAAACATGGTCACACTTAGCCACTAAAAATCTTATGAACTGATATTATGAGCGTGGACAAGCCACTCCATCCACTCTGTGGATCTTCTGTGGCGATGTAGCACACACGGCTAACACTAGTACAGAACGACACATCGGATACCCCTCTATGGCAACGGCAGGAGTTAGGCGACGGTAAATCGCGACATCCCCCGCGTGCCGCACTAGCCGTAAAGTAGGCCCACAACATCGGCAACGGGTGAATAGTGGAATATATGTTGGCAACGGAGGTTAGTTTACCTCCGTTACCGATGTGTGCTCCTCGCACACGGACAGTTTCGTAATCTCCGTTGCCATTAGAAGCAGCCCGACAACTGGCCTATAAGAACCTACTATGCCCTTCACTCTCACTCTCACTCTCACTCTCACTCACTTCCAACCCTAGCCGCCGCACAGTCTCCTCTCTCTCCACTCTCTCGCATGGCTTCCACCGTCGGCGCTGGTAGATCCGGCCATCGCGGCCGTGACCGCGGCCGTGGCCGCCCCACCCTCCGGGCCTTCAGGTAGCAGCAGCGTCAGCTGGTGTTGCGGGACGAGCTTGCGGAACAGGCCGCCGCCGATCCGTCCCCCGCGGGCCGGACCCGCGCATTTGGCCACCATTACCGCGAGATCCGCCAGGCGATGTACCCTGGCCGCCATCCGTCTTCCTCCTCCTCCTCGTCCTCGTCCTCCGACGAGGAGGAAGAGGAAGAGGAAGAGGAGGAGGATCGTGATCTGGAGATCGCTTGCCAACTCTCCCGCGCCGATTTCGAGCGCGAGGACGCCAAGCGTCGTCAGGGCGAGGCCGATCTGGAGGCGGCGGTCCTCCTCTCCGAGGCGTCGACCCAGGTCGAACGCGCCGAGGAGGCGGTCTACCAGTCTGACCTCCGGGCCGCCATAGCCCTCTCTTTGGTCCACGGTGAGGGCAAGGCGCCGCCAGGGGAGGCCGGCGCTAGCTCCGTCGCCGGCGGCGACGCTAAGCGAGCCCGCCTCACCTAATGTAAGACCCCAGTTCAGTAGGATAGCTGTTTTCTAGTTGTAAGTAGCTAATTGTTTATCCATAGATTTGTTCTGTTTTTAGTAGGCATTGTTTACACATAGATTTTAGCTGTTTTCTAGTTGTAAGTAGCTAATTGTTTATCCATAGATTTGCTCTGTTTTTAGTAGGCATTGTTTACACATAGATTTTAGCTGTTTTCTAATTGTAAGTAGCTAATTGTTTATCCATAGATTTGCTCTGTTTTTAGTAGGCATTGTTTACACATAGATTTTAGCTGTTTTCTAGTTGTAAGTAGCTAATTGTTTATCCATAGATTTGCTCTGTTTTTAGTAGGCATTGTTTACACATAGATTTTAGCTGTTTTCTAGTTGTAAGTAGCTAATTGTTTATCCATAGATTTGCTCTGTTTTTAGTAGGCATTATTTACACATAGATTTTAGCTGTTTTCTAGTTGTAAGTAGCTAATTGTTTATCCATGGATATGCTCTGTTTTTAGTAGGTATTGTTTACACATAGATTTTAGCTGTTTTCTAGTTGTAAGTAGTTAATTGTTTATCCATGGATATGCTCTGTTTTTAGTAGGCATTTGCTCTGATTTTAGCTTTTTCTGTTATGCCGATGATTAAAATTAGGTGACACCGTGTGATCCGGGGTGGCGCTAGTGATCCTTGTGATATGCACAAATACACATCGATCTTGTGCATCCTACTTGGCTTGCTTGCTCCATCCCTGGAATTTGTGTGTCCAATCTACCTATATATGAGGCATTGTTTAGGCTATGTTCTAGTTGTAATTAGTTCTATATTTTCTTTAATACCGATGAAGAAGCATATGTCTTGTGTATAGAGATGAAGGAGCTTACATTTTGATTTTTTTCATCTCCTTTAGGACGAGGAGGAAACCTGGAGACTATGCGGCGGCCGTGAAGACGTAGGAGCGGGGCTCCGTCCACACGGTCCACTGAAGCAGAAGAGAAGGAGAAGTTCTTACCGTGCGTCCATGGCCGTATCTCTACGGCGGCGAGGCAGTGCTCGCGCTACCGTTGGAGGAAGGTGAAGAACCGGCGGCCGTCAAGCAGGAACCACAGGGCTCCGTCGACGGTGCAGCAGGCGTCACCGGCTTTTTTTTTGTTTCCTTTAGCCCTCATTACAAACGGTCAAAAACTAATCTCCGTATCTGATGTAAAGACTAAAGGCAACGGTTATATATTATGCCCGTTGCTAAACTTATTGCAAACGATAAAAATCTCCGTTGCCATTGTGAGGCTTCACATCAGTGACAGAGGCGGGGACACGGACCCTTTCTCCGTTGCCGAAGGGTTTTTTGGCCCGTTTCCGATATGTCGTTCTGTACTAGTGTAAGTGAATTTTTTGATAATTGGTAGGCAACTGAATCCACACAGATAATCCTTCATGACCACTAAGGATGACTCCAACGGGGCGACTGATGGCTCCCAAGTGCAGGAGATCAATTGTAGTACCTTTCAATTAGAAAAGGTTGTCGAACCCACGAGGAGCTGAAGGTATTGGTTAGTAAGATTGATAAATAAAACAATAAAAGATGCAGTGTTTTTGGTATTTTCAGTTGTATATTGCAAGCAGATAACAGATAGTAGCAAGTGAAAGCTCTCAAAGAGAGAAAGCCCAATCCTCTTATGTGGCAAGAGGACAAGCTCAAGTGATGTGTAACTTATATGTGGCAAACGTTCCCGAGGGCGGCATGGATGATGCTAGGCATAGAGATTTATTAAACAACACGTTGAATATCTTGTCAAGTTTTAATCCTCTTTGGACGGAGCCATAATTAGGTATAGCTAAATAAATAAACTACAACCCCTTATGATGGATCATGTGGCCAAGCAAATGACTGCACAAGAATTATTAAGACCTAAAGTCCCACCATAGCATTACACTCTAAGGTCCCCGATACTAATACCCTCATAATATAACTTCATGACTCGGTCTCAGGTTTACGTGTCCTCCCAAGTCTCCATCAATTCATTACACTACGGTGTTCTCCTATGAGCCCATATAGGTGAAGTGTTGTGCAGTCGACGTTCGCACAACACCATCATAGAATCACATAAAAGATAAACTCTTGACAAAATACCAACACATGTCATATATAAATCAATGCCAATTCATCCTATGCCCTCAGGAACATACGGGAACTACTCACAACGTGCGAACATGATCATAATCAGTGGCATAAGTGGTACAACACAATCTGAAATTATAACTTCACCACCAAATAATGACAAGTACTCAATCACAAACATGAATAGTAGCACAAGACAAGTATCTAGGGTATAGCAACTCTCAAACTGCGAGGGGAACGGAGTGGATCACGGTGATGATGATGGTGATGGTGCTGGTCTTGATGGGGGTGATGATGTAGAGGCCTCCTCCCACGCCAAGGAGGAGAGGTGATGACGATGACGATGATTTCCCCCTTCTCCGGAGTTCCGGAGCAGCAGGATCTGACCCCCCTCGGAAGGGATCAGGAGTTTCGCCGCCGCCGCGACCTCGGATGGACTTGGAAAAATTAGGGCGTTACTTTTCGGGCGAGACGAAGGCGTTGCTAAAAAGCCCCAGGCGAGGAGGTGCCCGAGGCACCTTTGGTGGGTCCCACGCGGCCAGGTACATGGGCCGCGTGGGCCACCCCCATTTGGCCCTCGTGGCTCTCCTCTCTTCGGTCTTCTTCCCTCTGCCTTTCTCCCGATGAAAAACTGACGCAGTATTTTTCCTTTTATTATTTGAGGTCCTGTAGCTCCTGAAACATTAAAGACAAGAAAAAGGAGGTTTTCTGCCTCCCAGAAATTAAATACCAAAAATAGGGACTTTGTATGAAAGTCCCCAAAATCATCTAAAACATGTAGAAACAATCATATAATCATGCAAATAACATTCTAGTATGATACTAAAAGTTATATAAATGATGATATAAAATGCACGTATCAACTCCCCCAAGCTTAAACCTTTACTCGTCCTCGAGTAAGTAAGGACATAGATCATTACATGCATCAATGGACTTATGGTTGATAAATAAATACGGGCATTGTATCATCATCATATTCAATTGCAAGATAAGATTAATGATCTAAAACTCATACATATGAGGGCAACATAAGTAGAACTCTAGCAATCACCCCTTACTTTTGAAAGCAAATAACCATTGTATGTTGGACAATCGAATCATATTGTTTTTCACATGCTTTTGCTCTTCATGGCAAGCATTATAATCTTTTATACTTTGCTGAAATTCAAAGACAAGATAAACTCTCATTGGATAACAAGTTCAAAAGAAGACAAATGAAAAGACAGATAGATATAAAAATTGTTATCACTCTTGCTTGACTAGTAACTAGTGCAAACTTTAGTCATGGATATCTCAATCAAGTTCCCATGCTCTACACAACCCTTTTCTTACACTTTCCATGGCTAGCTGAAATTTCAGGTGCCTTCCTTTCATTCACATTCAAGAGCATAAGTATTGAAATATCCATGATCATTAATTTGCTCAAAAGATACTAGGTTGTAACAAGAGTGTTTTATATCCTTTTCATTAAGTCTTCTCAACTTCTTATCCTACAAGACTATATCTTAACCTCAAACTATTAATTCACAAGTCTTTTTACTTCTTCTATATTGAGATAATTCTATAATTGTCCAACATACTCAAGTTAATTAATTTCAAGGCAAGATGTGATTGAAATTCTAAATATGCCACGCTCATTTGCATGAGTGTTACCCATCAATCTCCAAACAAGAGAATCATGGATGACACCATACTTTAATATTCATTGATAAACCATAGATAGGGATACATGATAATGCTCCATGAGCTCACACACGCCTAAGAGATATTGATAACTAAACGATAAAAGCAAAACACACCATGACTAGATAGATATGATAAACTAAGAGATAAAGACTAGGTGGAACTCCCCCAAGCTTGACGTTTGCAAGGTCTTTCTTTGCTGCAGCTTCCTCCTTCTCATATTCTTCTCCCACTCAGCCATCTTCCATGGAAAGGCCTTCCATCACGGAAAGATGTAGGTGGATCATTATACCTGAGGGTGGCAGCTGCTGCAATCTTCTTGAAGCGTTCTTCATATTCACAGTTCTGGTTCTCCAAATCCCACATGAAGCATTGGAACTTTCCCACTTGTCGATGACGTCCTTGTATCTATCTTCCAGATCTTCAAGCCTTTTCTTGTACTCTTCAACCTTCTTTCCAGCTCCAGGTTCATGAAGTGGTGAGCATCAAGGCTGCGGTAAACCACAGTGCCATACCTGAAGGTCTTGTCCTCCAACTCATCCAGCCTTGCCTCTACCGTGCCGGTGGCCTTGGGAGCCTTCACCTCCTCCACGAGCATCACGCCCTCCTTGAAGCACACGGTCTTCGGTGGTGTCATCACGGAGTTGAGGTAGCGGTTCACAACACCCTCCTTGGGAGAGCTCTCCCCCTCTTGGTTGGATCCGGAGCAAGACATGGCTAAAACCTGACAGGCAGAAACAACAGAAACAAAGATCGCTCGAGAACGCTCGGTGCGAGATCAGATCGGCAGAGAGGGGTATATATTGAGGGTTTTTAGGTCAAGACGAAGCGTCGGGATCGAAAACGAGACGAAAAAGGACTCCGAGGTGGAAAAGGGATGCCCCACGCGGCCAGGTACTTGGGCCGCGTGGGCCCCTCTCTTTTCTCCCTCGGGTCTCCGTTTCGTCCAGTTTTCTTGTCCCATACGATGATTTCCATAAAAATTGACCTCCGTAAAATTTTATGCAATTCCGAGAAACTTTCCAACACAAAAGTTACCTTCTATTGATTTAGGGTTTCTGGAACTGCACGGTTTCTCTCAATTACCTCTTCCGGTGTTTGTAAATTCAACTCCTCCACCCTTCCGATGAAGCTCTTTCCTGCAATATAAGGTTTAAGGCGTTGTCCATTGACTACATGAGGTTTACCTTTCATGTCACCGTGAAGACGGATAGCTCCTGAACGGTACACCTCCTGTATCACTAATGGTCCCTGCCACTTTGAAGCTAGCTTCCCTGCAGAAAACTTGAAACGAGAGTTGTACAATAAAACTTGATCACCTACTTTGAATTCCTTTTTCTTAATTTTCTTGTCATGCCAAATCTTAACTTTTTCTTTAAACATCCTGGCACTTTCATAAGCTTCATTTCTCCATTCGTCAAGTAGGTTTAGGTCAAGAATTCTCTTTTCTCCCGCAGTTTTAAAATCAAAGTTCAGTTGTTTAATAGCCCATCTAGCTTTATGTTCTAGTTCAACAGGTAAGTGACAAGCTTTTCCATAAACCATTTTATAAGGAGACATTCCCATAGGATTTTTAAAAGCAGTTCTATAAGCCCACAAAGCATCATTAATCTTAATTGGCCAATCAGATCTAGACTTATTCACTGTCTTTTCCAAAATGAGTTTAATTTCCCTATTGCTTAATTCAACTTGCCCACTTGTTTGAGGATGATAAGGAGATGCAATTCTATGGTTAACATCATATTTTGCCAAAGTTTTTCTAAGAACACCATGCAAGAAATGAGAACCACCATCAGTAATTAAGAACCTAGGAACACCAAACCTGGGGAAAATGATGTCCTTGAGCATCTTCATTGCTGTGGCATGATCTGCACTTTTGGTTGGAA
The DNA here is from genome assembly GCA_947311845.1 of Poa pratensis. Lineage (NCBI taxonomy): Eukaryota > Viridiplantae > Streptophyta > Magnoliopsida > Poales > Poaceae > Poa > Poa pratensis. The sequence continues at coordinate 10,919,246 of CAMZMU010000050.1, forward strand.
TTGCTTCCACCCACTTTGTAACATAGTCAACTGCAACCAAAATGTGAGTATGCTTTGTCTTTGATTCTGGGAAAGGACCCATAAAGTCAAAACCCCACACATCAAATGGTTCAAGTGGCAATGAATAATTCATAGGCATTTCATTCCTCCTACCAATGTTTCCTACTCTTTGACATTTATCACAAGATTTAACATATTCAGCACAGTCCTTAAATAAAGTAGGCCAATAGAAACCAGATTGTAATACCTTTGCTCCTGTGCGATCTCCTGCATGATGCCCTCCATAGGGACTGTCATGACAATCTCTTATAATAGCCTGTTGTTCATGCTCAGGTACACAACGTCTAATAATACCATCCACACTTTTCTTATAGAGGAAAGGATCATCCCAAAAATAATGTCTAAGATCATAAAAGAATTTCTTTCTTTGTTGAGAAGTGAAGTGTGGAGGCAAAACTTTACCAACAATAAAATTTGCATAGTTGGCAAACCAAGGAGATGCAACTTTAGCACTAGAAACATTAACAATTGCAAGTTGTTCATTAACAAAGCTATCATTAATAGGAATAGGATCATCAGGTATGCTTTCCATCCTAGAGAGATGATCAGCAACTTGATTATCCTCCCCTTTCCTATCAACAATGTGTAAATCAAATTCTTGCAATAGAAGTACCCATCTTATTAGTCTAGGCTTAGCATCTTTCTTATTCATCAAGTATTTAATAGCAGAATGATCAGTATGTATTGTGACTTTTGAATCAGTAATATAAGGTCTAAACTTGTCACAAGCAAACAGTACTGCTAAAAATTCTTTCTCAGTTGTAGCATAATTCTTTTGAGCAGCATCAAGTGTTCTACTAGCATAATAAATAACATTCAGTTTCTTATCAACACGTTGGCCCAAAACAGCCCCAACTGCATAATCACTAGCATCACACATAATTTCAAAAGGCAAGTTCCAATCAGGAGGTTGAATAATGGGAGCAGTGATTAAAGCATTCTTCAAAATATTAAAGGACTCAATGCAATCATCATTAAAAGAGAAAGGAACATCCTTTTGCAGAAGATTGGTTAGAGGTTTTGATATTTTGGAGAAATCCTTAATGAACCTACGGTAAAAACCTGCATGCCCAAGAAAACTTCTTATACCTTTGAGGTCCCTTGGATATGGTAGTTTTTCAATAGCTTCAATCTTTGCTGGATCAACTTCTATTCCTTCTCCAGAAATCTTATGCCCAAGAACTATACCCTCAGTAACCATGAAGTGACACTTCTCCCAATTAAGAACCAAGTGTTGGTCTTCACAACGCTGTAAAACTTTGTTAAGGTTGAACAAGCAATTATCGAAGGAAGTACCATACACAGAAAAATCATCCATAAAAACCTCCATTATCTTTTCAATATAATCAGCAAATATAGCATTCATGTTGTCGTGTCTCGTTGCACGGACACCGGGAGTATAGGATACCCCCTTTTAGGTTCGGCACGGGGCGCGAAGGAGGCTGAGAATCGTCTTCTTGGGCAGAGTCTAGATCAAGCTCTCCTCTCCACGATCAAAGCATGCAACCAAAGGGACACAAGGAGCTACCCAGGTTCAGGCCGCCCGGAGGCTAAAAGCCCTACTCCTGCATGTCTGGATTGATGAGTTCTTCATAGTGTGGCTTACAATGGAACCTCCTGGACAGGGTACCCGGAAGGGTTTTGGCTTGAGGTAGAAGAAGGACAGATCCTGACCCAGAGGAGATCACCTTCCTCTCTACCTCCGCAGCCCTAGTCTAGTCTTGCTCTGGTTCTAGCTTGTGTTCGTCCTTGCTCTATCTTGTCCTCCCCTCCTCCCGTGCCTTGGTCCTCCTTTTATAGGCTAAGGGGTTGCCACAGGGTCACGTGAGGGGCATGAGGGACCTTCGGGGTGAAGGACCCTCCTCATCTGGATTAGGGGGAGACGTGGCCTCTCCTCAGCCTAGCGTCTCCTCTGGGTTAGGTGGGAGCGTCCGCCTTGGGGCGGACAGGAGCTGACACCACCACGGGATGTGCTTCCCGCCCGCGTTGCCTTCGCCTTGCTTCCCAAGTCTTTCGTGGTGAAGTGGAGTGCTTATCCACAGGGACGTAGGAAGTACCCGAGAGGGAGCCTGGCCTCCTGCCGGGCTCTCGGGCTCTCGTGTCCTTCATGGCCTTCTCGCTTGATTCGGGGCCATGCGTGTCTTGACGGTGAACCCGCCAGCTTGACTTGAGTCTTGGTCTTGTACATCTTCATCTTGGGCCCACATGGGGTGGACCCACTTTGGCAGTACTAGGGGAACCCCATGTTCCACTGTTGCGACAGTAGCCCCCGGGCATGGTCCCGGCGGCTCTTGCTCCAGCTGCCGGGGCCATGGCCTAAAGATAGGTCAAAGTGGGTCCCGGGTACCTGGTCTTCTCAGCTCCGTTGGGACCCGCCGAGGCGAGGTAGAGACGAGCCCCCGGGTCCTGTTGACTGAATCACGGCGAACGTTGCGATCCTGGAATCCAACGGGCGAAACGCGCAGAAATCGGCACGCCCCCTCGATCCCCACGTCCGTCGGAGTAATGGGGCCGCGACGTGACGTGTGGGATGCCTTATAAGCCACGACTGGCTTCCACTGTAGCCGTTACCTCTCCAGATTCGCCGAAATCCCCAAATCGCCGCCCAGGAGACTCCTTCTCCCTGACTTCGCCAATCGCCGCCTCCCGCCTTGGCCGCCGCCGTTCCTTGTTCTTGCCCCCAGCCCATGCCGCCTAAGCGAGATAGGACGGGAGTGAGGAAGATGTCGCAATCTGCCGCCGAGAAGATGGCGATGGAGGCTTCCCTGGCCGAAGCGCCGCCCTCGATGAGGGTGACTCAGGCCCTCTTTTCTCCCAGTGAGTATGCGTCAGAGAAAGCCATCCAACGCGTCCGCCAATCCCTGGCCGCGAGCTTCCGCGGTACTGAGGGAGTGGTGGTGCGCCCTGGGAGCGGTCCTCAACGAGAAGGGGAGGTGATTACTTTCCACGATTTCTCCGTCGTCGGCCTTCTTCCTCCGTTCTCCGAGTTCTTCGCAGCAATCTTGGAGGCTTACGGATTGCATATGCTGCACTTGCACCCCAATGCCGTGATGATGCTTGCTACTTTTGCCTATGCCTGCGAGGCATTTGCGGGTGTCATGCCCTCGGTGGCCCTGTTCCGCCATTTCTTCGTTCCACGCCTGGGGAAGTCCAAGTGGATCGCTGGCGGTGTCTCTTTCTGCCTCCGGAGAGATGCGGCGCACCAGTACCCGGAAACATTCACCAAGGCCTCGGTTGGAGAATGGAGGCACAACTGGTATTTTGTCGAAGCTGACGGGACCAATCCCCATCTGATGACTCCATATTATCCAGCGGAGCGACTGGCACACTCGAAGGAGAGAAGCTCTCAAGGGGAAGCACTGGCTCCAGTCATCAACAGGTTGGCTGCGCTTCGCGCAAGGGGAGTGACGGGTGCCATGATCCTGGCAGACTTTCTTCACAGGGGGATTGCCCCTTGCAGTTCCGGAGCCGCCCGCTCTGGGAACTCAATCAGGTGGGCAGCAGCCTTCCACGATCTAGATTCCACTTGACAGAGACCACCTGGGCTCTGTCCATGGGCTACATATTGCCATGGGTACCCTTCGAGTTCCAGGACGAGACCTTGCCGCTGTTCGAAGATCCGGCCGCCGACGGTATCCGATCTTCGATGCCAGAGTGTAATGAGTACGGGGTGGCGGGTACTACCAAGATCGAGCCCCCGCCGGCACCCAAAACACGCAGTCTTCAAGGAGGTAGGCCAAGGGAGCAAGGCCTTGCCCACGGGGACGTTTCCCCTGAAGAACCTGGGACTTCGGATGACGAAGGCGACGAAGTGACTCCTCCGGGAGTACCTTGCGGGCGTGGAGGCCCCGGCGCTCCTTCCGGGGCGGCGACAAACCCGCCGGGTGACGAACTCCCAGAGCAGCCTGTGCCGCCGAGCTCGCCGTCGTTGCAGGAGTCTGATCAGTGTCGGAGGCCATCCCTCCTCCCCTTGCTGACATGGAGGTAGGGGATGAGAGCCTGTCCTTGCCGGACCTCTTTGACGACTTGGTGCAGAAGAGGTGGAGCTTCTCCGGATCGAAGAGAGCCCGCCGGTAAGTTTTGATGGCATCTTGTCTTTGAAAGGGTTGTTTTTCTTCTGCCGCCGTCCTGACTTCTGACTTTCATTTCTTGCACAGGAGCCCGACCCCGGAGTGGCCAAGCAAGCGACCCCGGAGAGGCGAGGACGTCGAAGCGTCGAGCTCCACCGGCACCTCCGCGGAGGCAACTCCGAGCCCCCAAGCCCCCAGTCCGCCCCAAGGACCAGGGGGTGGCTCCGGTCGTCGCAGACGAGGCGGAGGCTGTCGGCGCGAAAGGCCCTGGGGAGAGGCGCGACGTGGATCCCCAGGCGACCCTCGGACCGCGAGGACTCGCAGCAGGCGGGTACATCCCCGGGGGCTCCGCCCCGGGAACGCTGACCCCTGCCCTGAACCCGGGAGAGTCGAGGAAGGCCCCGGGTTCTCCAAGACGTTCTCCAGCGTCTCGGAGTTCTTGTCTTCTGCCCGTGCCGAACTGGCGCGGCTGGTGCCCCCGACCTCCGACAGCGGGGAGCACTCGCAGGCTCGCGAGCTGCGGCTTCCCTCCGGGGAGGAAGCTCGTAGCGCCCGTGAACTGAAGCTGGCGGCGGACGAAGAGCTGCTCTATGCTTGGGAACAGCGAGTGGCCAGCCGCGAGAAAGAGCTGGAGCGACGAGAGGCCGAGCTGGAAGATGAAGAGCGCCACTACCTTGGCACCATTGAGGAGCTCCAGATCAAGATGGAGCGGGACGAGGACCGCTTCGAACAAGGCCTGGAGAACGTGGCTGGCTGGGCTCGCAGCGAGGTTGAAAATGATCTTCGAGCCAAAAGCAGAGCCGCCTCGTCGCTAAGCAAGCAGGTCTCTAAACTCCAGAGCGAGCTCAAGAGCGAGAGGGAAAGCGGGAACAAGCCTACTCGGATTTCCAAAGAGCCAGGGGCGAAAGAGATAGCTTGTCCGCCCGGGCTGAGGCGATGACGGCCACGATTGAGGCGCAGAAGCAGGCCCTCAAAACAGCTGAGAAGTTTAAGCAAGATGCTACGGCTGGCCGCGTCGCCATGGAAAGGAAGATCCGGGAACTGGGCGATGCAATTGACTTCTGGAAGGACAAAGATGCGCGCATGACTGTCCTTCGCAAGAAGAAACAAAGGAGCTGGCTGATGGGCGTGCGGCGATGGAAGCGTCCAAATCCCAAGCTCAGATTGCGTGGCACCAACATGAGCAGGTATCCAACCAGCTGACGGGAGTGCAGGCAGAGCTGGCGGAGGCGAAGATGCACTTGAGAAAGAGCGACGGCGATTTGCTCACCACCGCCGCGATGATCACAACGTCTTGCTCCAGATGAACCACGGGTCCTTGGACATCGTGCAGGAGTTCACGAATTTGGGAGTGCCTTCTCCGCCCGTCCTCATGGCCGATCATTCCACTTCCTTCGCCCGCTATCCCGGGTTCTTGAAGTACGTGGCCTCGCTCATCAAAGGCATCAAGGAGCAGGTTAGCAGAGCCACTCGCCTTGCTGGGGAACAGGCAGTGAGGCAGGTGACGACCCGATTCGTCACAGCGCTTCGCCAGCGACACCCGCAGCTCTCCTTGCTATCCGAGCTGGAGGCGCCTGAACCCGGGACGCCGCTTCCTCCAGACGTGACCCGCCAGGTGGAGGAGATCTTGAAGCACCTTTCCCGAGAAGATGACCCGTGAACCTGTGAAGTCCTGAAAAGGACAATACCAGGGGCCGTGAACCATGCTTTTGTACTGATATTGCCAACTGGCTTATGAACTCATGCTTTTGAATGTAAATAACTTCTTCCCAAAGTATATAAGTTTTATTGTACTCGTGGGGGCTTTACGCTCTCGGGAAGGATCCAAAGGTGTGAGCGCTAACCAGCCGTGGGCACTCAGACTGATCTGAAGTGCGGACACAGGGCGCAACCCCCCAAAGGACCCACCGTTTCCTGACCGCACGGACCTCAGCCCACGATTCCACTGCCCGAGGGAAACTGACAGTGTCATCGCGAAGGCGCTGCCCCAGGAGAACGCCCACTTTCGCCTTAGCCAAAGCACATAAAACTGATATACCCGGGAACAAGCCCGTGCAAGCACGTTTATACTTAGCTCGCGTTTTGACTCCTTCTGGCTACCTCGGTAATCGTTCTGTCGCGCTGCCGCCAAGGCGGGTCTTCTATGCCGTGTTTCAGACATAATTCTGCCTTGCCCAGCAATTCTTGGCGGGGACAAGGCTTCCAACCGAGATAGCCTCCAATGCCGACTAAGGGCATGACTGGCTGGCTTGCGCCGGTCCGGAGACCATTTGTGCTTCTTGCTCGAGTTACCCGGAGACCACCCAACTGGTGATCCGGCGGCTTGCTGGCGTATCAGAGACGCCGGTCCGGAGACCCCACGGTTGTCTTAGTTTCCTGACCCGGATGTTCCTTGTTTGGTGATCCGGCAATCTGGCTGGCTCATGCCGGTCCGGAGACCCTGAAGCTTGCTTTACTCGCGGGATCCTGATGCTAGCCACTTAGCGATCCGGTACTTCTGAGGGGGTCCACTTGGTCCAGGCTGTATCGTGACGATGTGACCCGGGAGATCCCATTCTCCGTGGGCCACGTCTCCGCAAATGAAGGTTTGATCCCAGCTAGCTGCAGCTTGCCCTTGACTGCTTTGTATCTGTGGGGGCTCCGGTAGTAAGCAAGGTTCCGGGAGTTCTTCAGTCTGGGTGGATGCATTGGCAAAGGTCCGAAAAGATCTTCCCTTCTGAGGAACCCCAGCTGTGGCACTCCTCTTGGCTTTCTTGGACTTCTTGTTGAGGGGCAATCTCGACTGATGTGCCCTGGTTCTCCGCACGAATAGCAATCACCGTTCTTCTGGCGTATCTGGATGTCGTTGAACTGTCGGCAATCTTCCAGACTGTGCCGGTCAGATCTGTGGTACATGCACCACACTCCAGGCTGGCCGTCTTTGCGCAGAGGAATCTGGAGTTCTTGGGGCACGTAGATGAGAGGATCTTCTTGCCGAGGCTCGCTTTTTGTGTCTTGGTCGAGGTTTTCCTCCTCCGGAAGCGGCACTGTGGTCGGCGCGTCGGAACAGAGTTCCTCCTTCGCTCCATGCGTCCATGGGGAAAGAGGGACATCAATGTTCGTGGCACCTTCCTCAGGTCTTCCCGTGCTGACCAGAGAGCTGACATAAGCGGCTGGAGGGACGAAGTGGACTCCGAAGGCGCGATCTTTAGCGGCAGGTGCCGGCGAGGATTCGTCAAGAACGAAGCCGAGGCCGGGGTACCGCAGGAACTCAAAGGCTGCCTTTCCCTTTCTCTTCTTTGTCATCTTGAATGTCGGATTCGGTATTTCTCTTCACGAGAGCCGAAACTAGCGCCGTTCCGAAGGCGCTGGAACAGATCTTGACACGGACTGAAAGCTTGACGCAACTTGACGACGAACTTGACGATGAACTTGACGATGAACTTGATGTTGATGAAGAAGAAGACGAATCCAGCACTTGCGCCCCCTACCTGGCGCGCCAGATGTCGTGTCTCGTTGCACGGACACCGGGAGTATAGGATACCCCCTTTTAGGTTCGGCACGGGGCGCGAAGGAGGCTGAGAATCGTCTTCTTGGGCGGAGTCTAGATCAAGCTCTCCTCTCCACGATCAAAGCATGCAACCAAAGGGACACAAGGAGCTACCCAGGTTCAGGCCGCCCGGAGGCTAAAAGCCCTACTCCTGCATGTCTGGATTGATGAGTTCTTCATAGTGTGGCTTACAATGGAACCTCCCGGACAGGGTACCCGGAAGGGTTTTGGCTCGAGGTAGAAGAAGGACAGATCCTGACCCGGAGGAGATCACCTTCCTCTCTACCTCCGCAGCCCTAGTCTAGTCTTGCTCTGGTTCTAGCTTGTGTTCGTCCTTGCTCTATCTTGTCCTCCCCTCCTCCCGTGCCTTGGTCCTCCTTTTATAGGCTAAGGGGTTGCCACAGGGTCACGTGAGGGGCATGAGGGACCTTCGGGGTGAAGGACCCTCCTCATCTAGTTTAGGGGGAGACGTGGCCTCTCCTCAGCCTAGCGTCTCCTCTGGGTTAGGTGGGAGCGTCCGCCTTGGGGGACAGGAGCTGACACCACCACGGGATGTGCTTCCCGCCCGCTGCCTTCGCCTTGCTTCCCAAGTCTTCCGTGGTGAGGTGGAGTGCTTATCCACAGGACGTAGGAAGTACCCGAGAGGGAGCCTGGCCTCCTGCCGGGAACTCGGGCTCTCGGGTCCTTCATGGCCTTCTCGCTTGATTCGGGGACCCGGAAGGTCCCCAGGACCGGAGCCCTTAGTCGTCGTAGGCCATGCGTGTCTTGACGGTGAACCCGCCAGCTTGACTTGAGTCTTGGTCTTGTCCATCTTCATCTTGGGCCCACATGGGGTGGACCCACTTTGGCAGTACTAGGGGAACCCCATGTTCCACTGTTGCGACACATGCATCTTTGAAAAGTAGCAGGAGCATTACATAAACCGAATGGCATTCTCCTGTAAGCAAAAGTACCATATGGGCAAGTAAAAGTGGTCTTTTCTTGATCATCCTTATGGACAGGAATTTGCGAGAAACCTGAATAACCATCTAGATAGCAAAAGTGAGAGTGTTTAGATAACCTTTCTAGCATTTGATCAATAAATGGCAATGGATAATGATCTTTTCGAGTTGCTTTATTCAATTTTCTGAAATCAATAACCATCCTATAACCAACTACAGTACGTTGAGCCACAAGTTCATCCTTTTCATTTGGAACAACAGTCATTCCACCCTTTTTAGGAACACAATGAACAGGACTAACCCACTTACTGTCAGCTATAGGATAAATGATACCAGCTTCAATAAGTCTTATTAACTCTTTTCTTACCACTTCTTTCATTTTTGGATGGAGGCGGCGTTGAAAATCAAAAACAGGTTTTGCATCTTCCTCCAGATTAATTTTATGCATACATAGAGCGGGGCTTCTACCTTTAAGATCATCAAGAGAGTATCCAATGGCTGGTCGGTGAGCTTTTAGCACATCAAGTAATTTCTCTTCCTCTTCAGCTGAAAGGTTAGCACTAATAATGACAGGATATATGCTCTTCTCATCCAAATATGCATATTTCAGATTTGCAGGCAAAGGTTTCAATTCAAAACTAGGATCACCTTTAGGTGGTGGTAGCACTCCTAAATTATCAGGTGGGATATGCAATTGTAATTGTGGTGGTTGTTGCCATAATATTTGTTCCAAAGCCTCTTTTTCCTCATCATTAAATGGTTCATCTTGATTAAGCATATAACGTTCTACAACATCAGTTGAAGCTACAGCTATATGAGCAAGAGTTTCAATTAAATTATTAGGAATTGGCTCTTTCTCAACATGTTTATCAGCAAATTTGGAAAAGTTAAATTCAAGTTTCTCACCAGCACATTTAATAAACACTTTCTCTTTAGGCAAATTAATTTCAGCACCAACAATATGTAAGAAAGGTCTACCAAAAATGATAGGACAAAATGAATCTTGAGGACAACCAAGCACAATAAAATCAGCAGGGTATTTTATTTTGCCAATCAATACTTCAACATCTCTAACAATTCCAAATGGACTAATATAATCTTTATTAGCAAGTTGAATTGTCATACCTGTCTCTTCCATAACAATGGGATCAATATCAGGCTTGATCTCAAGATAAAGAGAATATGGAATGACACTAATACTTGCTCCAATATCACATAGACCATGATAACTTGAAGTCCCAATAGAGCATGATATAACAGGTTTCCCAACTTTGGCCGAATTACCTTTGATGACTTTGGTAGCATCTTCACATAGATAAACATCCACTGGGTCTTCTTCATTTAGTTGCTTGATAACAGAAATTTGAGTGTTGACTTCCACCTGTTCATAAGGCTGAGAACATCTTTTGTTACTCTTGTTAGTAACAGCTTTAAGTAAATTCTCCTTAACTTGGTTTGGAAATGGAGGTGGTTCAACATACTCCTCAATTGTCACAGATGACATTGGTTCAACCTGTTTAATAACTTTAGGAACAACAATAGATTGTTTAACAGGTTCAACATAAACTTCAAATCCACTTTTTGGAACACAGATATGATCAGCAAAACCTTTAGCTATTTCAATTATAACATAAGGATCAAGACCAAAAGTATCACTCAGATTTTTAAACAGAATAGAAGTAGAGAAATTCTCTACACATGAATATTCATAATCAAAATATGGCTCATTACCTTTATCAAGATCCCAGTGGCTAGTATTTTCAGAAATAGTCTCCAATAAATTCCATGCTTCTTCTTCAGTGTTATTAGTAAAACTTCCACCAGATGAATTATCCAGAATCTCCTTGTGCTTCATAGGTAGTCTCACATAAAAGTTTATCAATATAAGTTTCCTTGTAAGATCATGACATGGATTCTTGCGAAGGAGTTCCTTTAACCTCCCCCAAGCTTGAGTAATACTCTCTCCCAGATGTGGCCAGAAATTGAATATATAGCAGCGGTTATCATAAGCTTCTTTAGGAGTAAAATATTTAAGAAAGAAAACCTTCCTCAAGATACTCCATTCATTCTGGACCTCTTCATCCAGAGACCTGTACCAATCACGAGCATTACCAGATAAAGACAAATACAATAGCTTCCTTTTTACCTGATCCTCTGAAATACCAGGTAGTCTGAATAAGCCACATATGTCCTCAATTATTTCCATGTGCTCGCGTGCCGACTTAGTTCCATCTCCTGTAAATGGATTTTTCATAACTCTTTTAACATGACCAATGGGAATTTTAAATCCCACTTCAGGTACCTCAGACACAGTAGTTTCAACCACCTTTGCAGTAGTGGCATAAGCACTTTCATATAGAGCAAGATGCAGCGAGGCACGATTCATAAATGCCATAGTAACAATGAGATAAACAGCTTTCAAGTTTCCTTACCAAACTTCTTACCAATAGCGCTACGCTCCCCGGCAACGGCGCCAGAAAAGTATCTTGATGGCTCCCAAGTGCAGGAGATCAATTGTAGTACCTTTCAATTAGAAAAGGTTGTCGAACCCACGAGGAGCTGAAGGTATTGGTTAGTAAGATTGATAAATAAAACAATAAAAGATGCAGTGTTTTTGGTATTTTCAGTTGTATAGTTGCAAGCAGATAACAGATAGTAGCAAGTGAAAGCTCTCAAAGAGAGAAAGCCCAATCCTCTTATGTGGCAAGAGGACAAGCTCAAGTGATGTGTAACTTATATGTGGCAAACGTTCCCGAGGGCGGCATGGATGATGCTAGGCATAGAGATTTATTAAACAACACGTTGAATATCTTGTCAAGTTTTAATCCTCTTTGGACGGAGCCATAATTAGGTATAGCTAAATAAATAAACTACAACCCCTTATGATGGATCATGTGGCCAAGCAAATGACTGCACAAGAATTATTAAGACCTAAAGTCCCACCATAGCATTACACTCTAAGGTCCCCGATACTAATACCCTCATAATATAACTTCATGACTCGGTCTCAGGTTTACGTGTCCTCCCAAGTCTCCATCAATTCATTACACTACGGTGTTCTCCTATGAGCCCATATAGGTGAAGTGTTGTGCAGTCGACGTTCGCACAACACCATCATAGAATCACATAAAAGATAAACTCTTGACAAAATACCAACACATGTCATATATAAATCAATGCCAATTCATCCTATGCCCTCAGGAACATACGGGAACTACTCACAACGTGCGAACATGATCATAATCAGTGGCATAAGTGGTACAACACAATCTGAAATTATAACTTCACCACCAAATAATGACAAGTACTCAATCACAAACATGAATAGTAGCACAAGACAAGTATCTAGGGTATAGCAACTCTCAAACTGCGAGGGGAACGGAGTGGATCACGGTGATGATGATGGTGATGGTGCTGGTCTTGATGGGGGTGATGATGTAGAGGCCTCCTCCCACGCCAAGGAGGAGAGGTGATGACGATGACGATGATTTCCCCCTTCTCCGGAGTTCCGGAGCAGCAGGATCTGACCCCCCTCGGAAGGGATCAGGAGTTTCGCCGCCGCCGCGACCTCGGATGGACTTGGAAAAATTAGGGCGTTACTTTTCGGGCGAGACGAAGGCGTTGCTATAAAGCCCCAGGCGAGGAGGTGCCCGAGGCACCTTTTGGTGGGTCCCACGCGGCCAGGTACATGGGCCGCGTGGGCCACCCCCATTTGGCCCTCGTGGCTCTCCTCTCTTCGGTCTTCTTCCCTCTGCCTTTCTCCCGATGAAAAACTGACGCAGTATTTTTCCTTTTATTATTTGAGGTCCTGTAGCTCCTGAAACATTAAAGACAAGAAAAAGGAGGTTTTCTGCCTCCAGAAATTAAATACCAAAAATAGGGACTTTGTATGAAAGTCCCCAAAATCATCTAAAACATGTAGAAACAATCATATAATCATGCAAATAACATTCTAGTATGATACTAAAAGTTATATAAATGATGATATAAAATGCACGTATCAGCGACGCAAACGGACGCGCGTTTGGTCTGTTTGCGTCGGGGAACGGACGCGCGTCCGGCCCATGTCCGCCCCTTTCCGGCCACTGGACCCAACGGGCCGACGCATTGAGTCCGCCCGGCCAGGGTTTTTGATCATTTTGATCATTTTCGGCCAGGGTTTTTGATCGATCACATTGCAAGCAAAATAATACATTATAACAAAACATATAGCAATCCAAATACTACAATACAAATAATACAATCCAAATAGTTATTACAATCCAAATAGTTCGGCAAATAATACAAATTGTTTAACAAATTGTTTCATAAATGCATAGTCTTACAAACCAAATAAATATAAAGACCAATAGTTCATCAAATGGAACTACTGGTTACCGTAGTGCTGCCAGACATGCTCCACCAAATCATTTTGGAGCCGAAGATGAGACAACTTCTCACGAACATCACGGTGGAAGTCGAGGAACTGAGAAAATGTGGACGGTCTCTGGGGCTCAACCAACTGACCCTGAAACTGCCATGCCTGATCATGCATGCCTCGTCGCGTTCATCCTCCACGAACATGTTGTGCATGATCACACAAATAGTCATCACCTCTCATAGTTGGTCCTTGTCCCATGTCCTAGCAGGGTGGCGAACAATAGCCCATCGTGACTGCAGGGCACCGAATGCACGCTCCACATCCTTTCTAGCACTCTCTTGTTCCTTGGCGAACCTCTTCTTCTTCTCATCATCGGGATTGGAGATGGTCTTAACAAATGTAGTCCATGTAGGGTAAATCCCATCAGCGAGATAGTAAGGCTTGTCATACTCGTGACCATTGATCTCATAGGTCACCTGGGGTGCCAGGCCATTGGAGAGCCTGTTGAACACCGGAGACCGCTGCAGCACATTGAGGTCATTGTGCGAGCCGGCCATGCCAAAAAACGAGTGCCAAATCCACAATTCTTGTGATGCCACGGCCTCAAGCACGACCCAACATGGCCCTTGTACTGCCCCTGCCAAGCAAATGGGCAGTTCCTTCACTCCCAGTGCATACAATCTATGCTGCCAATCATCCCAGGGAAGCCTCTGGCCTCGTTGATGGCCAAGAGCCGGGTCATGTCCGCGGCATTGGGCTCCCTCAAGTACTCCTGGCCGAACACCTGCTCCACGGACCTGCAAAACTTGTACATTGCTTCTAGGCACGTGGACTCACTCATCCGCACGTACTCGTCCACAAGATCACCGGCAATTCCATATGCAAGCATGCGAACGGCGGCGGTGCACTTCTGATACGACGAGAAGCCGAGGGTACCACATGCATCGGGCTTGCATATGAAATAGTCATCAAAATGCATCACCCCCAACCGGATACGGTTGAACAAAGATCTCCTCATCCGGAAACGGCGCCGGAAAATCTTGGGAGGATACGTGGGTTTATGGGGACGAAAGTAGTCCCCATACAGCTAGATTTGGCCAGCTCTCCGGTTCCGGTCCAGAGCAGGAGAACGGCCCGGCAACGACCCTCGGAACACCGGCCGCATCCTCTATGTACTCGTTGACGATGAGGGTGGCAACCAGGCCGTCACTCTCATCATCGGAGAAATCGTCCGATGATGACGGGTTGTACAGGATGTAGTTCCTGTAGTACCACTCATCCGAGCTATCTATGGCCGAGTTCGTACCTGAGTTCTTGCCGGGGCGAACGGCCGAACACCTTGTGGGCGGCGTGTGTGTCGCGGGCGCTGCGAGAGAGATGGCCGCAAGATTCACCGGCCGTCGCGGGGAGGAAGCTGCTCCGGTGACGGCGGGGAAAGAGGAGCAGCAGACGGCGTCCCCGGAATGGCCTGCAGTGCCAAATCGAGAACGACGGCGCGGTGGCGGTGAGAGGGGCGAGAGAGGAGGAGGAGGTTGTGGTGGGGAATGGTCTGATTTGCGGGCCAGGGACGGACTAGGGCAGGACACAAAAGTGCTCCGCTCGCGTCCGCGGCCGACACATCGGTGGCCCAAATTTGGGCCAAAAATGGGTCGCGGCGGACCAAAAAAACGGACCGCGGTCCGTTTGCGTCACCCCATTGAGCCGTGTTTTTGGCCTCCACGGACAGAAACGGAGACGCGCGGACTCGATGCGTCGCCTGACTCCTAATCCATTCACTCGATCTACACACCGATGTGCGGACATAGAAATCACCGGTGTACCGCTCGTTCGGCTGACCACGCCTTAAAATGGATGACATGTGGGTCAGCCCGACGCAACGACGTGCCCGGTGCCTCCAAAAATACTTGGGTGCCTGTATGGTGCTGTGTTGATGGATTTGGTTGGTGCCGGTGGATATTGTTTTTAATTCTCCATGTTTCGAGCCGTAGTCCATCGAAAATATCCACTCAAATCTTTTTTAATCCGTGTGTAACTCCCAGCAATAACACTGCTGGGATAGTCGTCCATCGAAAATATCCTCAAATCTTCAACCGAATTTGCCCCTTGGCTGCGTGGCTCGTCAGCATGTTATCCACACATCAGCGGCCGCCCAAGTTCTCGGTCTTAACGCAACGCACAGCTAGAATAAAAGGTCGCACCCAGGGAAGGGAAGGCCTCAACCTCCCTCCCGAGACCGGCAAAAGCACACCAGCACGCAAGCGATCGAGGCATCGCCACCATTCCAATTCCACCTACACATTTCTTGCTCGCCGCAGCGCACGGCACCACAGCGTACGCAGGCGACGGTACCACACTGCACACGCCGGCGGAGAGCTGCTGAGCTAGCTAGATTGCCGATGGGGCCGCTCAACCTCTGGCTGCCGCTCGCCCGCCGCCTGCCCGAGGCCTGCGCCGTCCTGTGCGACGCGCTCGACGCCCACGTCGCCTGGCTGCGCCGCATGCGCCGCGGATTCATACGCGGCGACGACGACGCCGACGAGGTCTACCGCCAAGCGCTGCTCGACGTCGTCTACTGAGATTCTGGAGGAATCTGTTCTTTTGGTTTCTTTTCTTCTTTCGCTAGCTTCATTAGCTGCATGCATGCTCTCGTGCCTTCCGAGTAATGCGCGGCCCTGAGTGCTCGTTGTAAATTGTAACCATGATTCGTAATACAAATTATTATTTTTATGCACGCGTCGCGTGTATGGTATTTCGGACATGATGAAATGCAGTTAAATGCTGCGACCAGGGATTTCCTTAGTTAATGAGCTTCAGCTGATGAATGCGCTGAATAGTAGGATGCGCAACAAGAGACAATCAACACTGGGTTACAGTTTGGTCAGTTTCATGTGACCAAATTGCAATCAGCATAATGTCTCGGTATTTTATTTTTGAAGAGAAAGCACGATGCTACGCTAAATAAAACGGACAGTATATTAACAATTAACTACTACATCTGGTTTCGTAATATGGGACAAATAAAATACATTTCGATCAAATCAACTTGGACTTACTAGTTAATTGTTGGTCGGTTGACACTTAGTCACTTCCATACAAAAAAAAAATCTAAATACAAGTTTTAGAGTAATTGGTAATATTAACAACCAGGGGCGGATCCAGGATTTGAGCATGGGGGGCGAAGAAGGCAAGGATCATACAAAAGATATTAGAAGAAAATACACCAAAATTTGGCATTAAAAGAAACACCGACACCGTACAAAACACCTCAACAAAATGGAAAATTAACTTTAGTCCTATTACTCTTGTTGTTGGATTTGGCATCCCTTATTGTTTTTAATTTGGACACAATTTGTATGGATAAAACTTCACGATAAATGTGTGGGTGTGTGCATCTACTGATGCAACATGTAATTATAGTTAACGAAAAAGTTTGTTCGTCTAAAAAAAAGTAAGGATATTAGCCAACGTCATTTATTTACCAGATTTAGAAGAAAAAAATGCGGGGATGAACAGTGGTTTGTGTTTTTCTCTATGGGATGAACAGAGGTTTTGTGTTTTTCTTTCTATGGGATGGACAGAGTTTTTTTTTTTTGAGCAATTTTGTTTAGCTGAGAACAGAGGTGATTCACGTGTGGTCATCGATCCCGTGTTTATATTAAGCCCAGATAAGGAGCCCATAAACATTCGTAGGGTCAACTGGCCCATACACACTCCCAGGAAGAGGACACTCTTGGGCCTTGGCAGAGGCCGACGTGTGAGCTCAAAATACAATGTTTTTCGAATTGAATTTGCATGTTGGTAGAACACATCATTATCAATATCTAGAAAAAAAAATCCAGAATTTTAAAATGTCGTTTAAAAAAAAAACTAAATAAGAGGCTACATGTATCCCGGCCTCCCTTTTGCTTTTTCGCATTCTCCCGCTCCTCGTGCTGTCTGCAGAACATTTGTTTTGTGTAGCAGACTTGTATTTGAGCAGAAAAAAACACCAACTTAAATCCCGACTCGGCACTGAGAGCAACCACACTGCCTTGCGTGTAAGTATGTTAGCCGTCGTAGTAATTTTTCTGTTGCGTCCGTACATCTGTCTGTTGGTGCGTGCGCACTGTGCCAGGTATCCGCTAGACCGTGCCACGTTCACCGTGACGTGCTCACTTGAAAACGTCCCGCAGGGGCTGATTGTCACTTTGGAGTAGTAAATTTGATTGGCTGGCGTAGTCACCTCCAGCTAGGCCGTCCCACGTACCCACTAAACAGGAGCATCTCTACCCGCTTCTGCCCAGTGCCCTGGAGACAGTAACAGCATGTCGACACGTCAGGTGATTCGTCATCAATTAGCTAAACCTGGCCAGGTTCTCCGTCCACTGGTCGTTTGTTCGCTCTCGCACCCGGGGAAGGCCGCACCCTCCCGTCCCGGCCGCCCGACAACGGCAAAAGCAAAACCGTACACCATCCTCGTCGCAGCTGACAGACACAGCACCATTCCTATTCTCTTGCTTGTCGCAGAGCCACAGCAGCCTCGTCGAGCTAGCAGATGATCCACCTGGCGTTCTTGGGGCGAAGGTCTTCCTGCAGGTGTTCCAGGTCTCGGCGCCGCTGCTGTGGCCACTCAACCTCTGGCTGCGGCTCCCCGCCGCCTGCCCGAGGCCTGCACCGTCGCACGCCGTGCGCTCGCGGCGCTGCGCCGCGCCTACGCTCCCGGAGGCACCGTCTGGAGCTCCCGCGACGACGAAGATGTCCTCCGCCAGGCGGTGCTCGACCTCACGCTCTGAGATAGTGCGACTGTTCGATTTTGAGGTGGTGTTTTCTTTTTTTTCTTTTCTTGGACAGCTCTAGGTAGTGGTGGTGGTTAATTTCAGTTTGTTCTTTTGGTTTTCTTTTTCTTGCGCTAGCTAGCTGCATGTTTGTCTATGAGTCATGGTCGTAAGTTGTAACCATGATCTGTAAATGCAAGTGAAACTTCAGGAATGAATTTGAGCTTTTGCACAAGGCCAAGCTGTGTGGAGTGGGCTCGAGCGAGCGAGAGAGCAGTCAGGTTGTGGGAGCATAGAGTTGAGTGTGGGAATCGTTTGTGATCTTCCCGGCTCGAGCCTATCCTTGTAAACAAACTTTCTCTATCTTAATACAGAAGAAGCGCAATTCTCTTGCGTGTTCTTGAAAAAAAAAGGTAGAAATTTCTGCAAAAAAAAGAAAAAAAAGGTAGAACTGACGAATCCTCTGACATTTTTTGTCGAGCCAAAGAAGAATATGGTGAATTTGTATGATTGTGGGAATGGCGCAACAGGAGGATTGATTTCCTTGCGTTATTGGGCGGATCAGTTTTGTTTTTAAAAAAAGATTTTCCTGAGGCGGATGAATTGCGCTGCACTGCATAGTACGAGGAATAACACACAGACACAATCACAGCGCGTTCCCCTTTGGTCAGTTGGTTCAGTCTCAACCAAAAAAGCAAATCAGCAAAATTAAAGTCTCTGACTCATCTCTCTGCAAAAATCATGATGCTACGCAGAATAGTACAACCCACTCTCACGACTTCATTCCCATTTCAGTTTGGCCAATTAGTTCCATCACAATTCAAATGCAATGAGCATAATTAGATTTATACACAAATGTCAGAACTCAAATCTGCAGACCTTGCTCGGTCTGTCATGCATAAGGTATACAGACAAGAATGAAATATTCGTTCAATATAAAGAAGTTCGGGAAACAGAGGTGTAGAAATCCTAAGTTCTTGTAGAAGGATCTGGCACTGGCTAGATCATGTGATAATTTTGCGGTGTGTACCGTAACATACGTGTAAAATAGTGTTGTGGTTGGTGTCGCTCACAATAGTATTACAGTGTGCTTACTACAGGGATGCTTGCGAGCAAGAACCAAAGACATTTGATTTGTATTGTAACATATGTGCAAAACGGTGTAGTATTCACTTTGGTTTGCTCCAACATCTCAAATACGACGCAAGAGCTTTTCTCTGGGAGATGCATCTGATTCCTATGGCAGAACCAATATAAGGATTATATAAGGGAGCAAGTATAAATAAGAAAGTTAACTTCTATGCATGTACAATGTGCCAGATCCTTTACCTTTACATCTACTTATTGGTTCATCCTACTCTCATGATTAACTGGTGTTCAATCTTGATCATACTAAATATGTGTATCGGTGCATTAGTTACACACCCATGCCTTTTGAATTTCGACTGGTTTTATATAGTAAAGTCCAAAATGGCCCATCAGGTTTTACAACCAACAACTGAGGTATCAACTTATAAAGAAGAGCACAAATAAACAGCCCAAATATAACATGGGTTTAACCTAGAAGCATCCCTCACCTCAAGAGATAAGGAGCAGTCGTCCCTGGCAAGAACAACACAAGAGATAAGGGTCGCGGAGGCGCAAGGTTGCGGTGCAATGGCGGGAGGCCTTGCAACGGCAGGAGGCGTGTGGACTGCATCTGGGCCGAGCGTGCCGCATCTGGGCCGCGCGGGCCGGCACTGGGCGCGGCAGCGTCGGCGAGGAGAAGGTGCGGGCCACGACGGCGCTGAGCTTCTGGGTGTGGCGGAGAAGCTTGAAGCGTGGGCTGCTGGCTAAGGAGGTTGGAGACTTCTCCTCCACCCTCCTCCGACACGACACGCTCACAGGGAGGAGGAAGCCGGGCGGTGGCCCCGGAGCAGCGGCTGCGGCAGGGGCGTGGCTGGCATGGCATCTGTCGTGGTGTGAGGTGTCGCGGTCGCTGCGGCATGTGGAGGAGATCGGTGGTCGACGACTCGGGTATGCTTCCATCTAGCCGCTTCGTGAGCTTCGCGGGCGGTAAAAATTCCAGGCGAAAGCTTACCCGGTCCGACGTGAGTGGTTCCAACAATCTCCAGGTGAAAACCTAATCTCCGTCGGGGGCGGGCGACGGTGAGGAACGCGTCACTACCTTGTTGGAGGCGTCACCTTGGAGTTACTGGCTCTCGCGGTGCGACGGCTTCGTGGTGGATGGGAAGGATGGCTCCGTGGTCGGGGGAGGCTGTTCCCGGGGAGGCGGCCCCGGATGGTGGTGGGCGTCGAGGCCATGGCCTCGGTCTCCCATGCTGTGACGGACCGATGAGGCATGGCCGTTATCTTGTGTGGGTCTGGGTGGCGACCTGGGGCTGCGCGGGCAGAGGGTTCGTTGACCCGGCTAGATCGCCTTCGGAAAATGCGAAGGTTGATCTGGTTGCTACGTCAGGGCGGCGAAAACGGATTTGGCGCGGCATTCGAGGTCTCCGGGCAGTCGTCTGGGCGGCTCCGTGTCGCGTTGCGGCTCGTCTGGGCGGCGGCCCCAGAGCGGGAGGTGTGTGTTTGTGGCGTTTGGTGGAGTTGCGCCGTGTAGGCGGTGGGTCTCCTCGCTTGTGCGTTTTTTCGGCCATGTTTTCCTTATAAACATGGCATTGTATAGTTTGTATGGTTTTTGGACCAGGTTTGCCTCATAAAATGGGTCATCTCTTTTATGTAATCGAGCGGTGGATATCGACCACCTTAAACTCAAACAACAGAAAACGGCACTCCCTCTCACCTCACGCCTAAGCTTGACCTATTGAATTCACTTTTCTTGACGAACAGTTTTAGAGTGAATATATGATAAATGAATAGCATACGATTTAGCAACAAATTTGAAATTTGACAATAACTGATTAATTGGGTCGGCCCCTTTGATCTTGGGAACGAGGGTCAAGACCCAAAAATTAAGCCGCCCAATGTTGATTAAGCCCCTACAAAGTTCTTGAGAACTTATGAGTTTTGAGTCTTAATTGTTTTTGAATATTTTAGAAAGACATCGAGAATCCACCTGATGACCATAGGTATTACAACTAGTTCCTCCGGCTCAAACGTAAGAAACGACAAGTTATACTCGCCCATGATTATATTATTCACAACTAAATCTTTAGTGACGTCAAGGGTTTCTTGGGTCTTCTCCGAGAGCCAAGAAGATCACAATAAAAGACGAAGGTGTCGTCTTGAAAGTCCCGTGGCTCTGAAATGACCGCTTCCTCAAAAACATGACGGGAGATGGTGCATATGTGGTGCTGTCCATTCACAATGGCGTGAAAAAAATAGGACATGTTTGCATCGACATGACATCGAGTGTCGAAGCTAAGACGCTTCTCGCTTATGTGCTCATGTTGATCTCGCGACTCTGAAATGACCTATTGATCTGAAAAACGCGGGAGATTGTACATTTGTGCCGCCCCCAATGTGCAATGGATCAAGTGGAAATAGATCGTGTTTGCATTAATCTTGTGTGCTGGTGCTTTTTTGAACGTAACCGGCAGGAGCTCTGCCATTGCATTATTAGAAGAATAAATTGATCCAGTTTAGAAGGGGAAACCAGACCCAAACCCATACAATGCACGGTTAATTACGGGAACCGGTAAAACCACTCAAAGCACCCTAAAAGGAATTAAGGCACATCATCGGAGCCGGAAACAAGAGTCCCTAGTCCTAAGTCCATCGGAAACACCGTGTATTCGGCAACAGCAAGCAACACCACCCGGAGATCACTCACCCGACAAAGGGAGAGCTTGCATCTAGCAAGACAGCAACTAACCATTAACTTGAACCAACTCACGGATGGCCTGGAGCGCCGTCGACGAAGGAGGTTGCTTGCACATCCGTAGAAAGGGCTTCATCCTCTCTTGCACTTCTTCCTCGGAGCCCGCCTTTGAACTTGTGTCCTTTGGCAGCTCTCCGAAAGCCTCGGCCAATCTAAACTCAGCACGCTTGGCAGTGGGAATGGTGCAGTCTTTGTTCTTCTCTTCCAATCTGCAACTTCGCCTCCCGACCCAAGGGGAGCCGCCTTCAATCTGCAAGCTAATCGGTGCATCGAGCAAGGATAGCGGTGCAGTGCAGCTGAAGTTGCTCAGAATCTCATCCAGTAAGGTGGGCGAAGTCTGGGAAAGCGGCATCCCATTGCCACCAACTGGAATGTCAGGCTCAAGGAACTTCAAGCTGAGAGAGTCTCTCGGCGATGCCAGCTCCAGGGGCACCTGCCCAACAGAGTTGTCGGCCAAAATCACCTCAGCCAGCTCCACATCCTTACAAAGTGCCACACCTTCAACAACGCTGTGTTGCTCTTCCAAGCCCTGAACCATGGTCTCGAAAGGGGCAGAAACTACTTCAGGAGGATCCACAATGTGCTGCACCATCAATCCACCCAATTCAGGCGAGCAGCTAGCTCCAGCTGCCGCACTGGCATCCATGTCCTCTGACACGGCGAGCGGCGCAGCTTCCTCAATCTTGTCAGTAAGCAAAGAAAGTGCAAGACCAAGCCTTCCGCCGAGATCCTCCATTAGCTCCCAAAGCCCTGATACCTGATCAGACCAACCCTGCACAGCGGCAACCAAGTCGCGAAGAGGCGAGAACACCTCCTCCAAGCGAGCGGCGAACAAGGCTTGCAACTCAGCACTTAGTGCCACAGCCTGAGCTTCCAGGAATGGCTGCAACGACCTAGAAACATCCGCACAAATGCCCGCAATAGTTTCAGCCTCACCGAGCCCATGTGAATCCCCCCGGGTGATGGCATCCTGATTGGAAGCTGATCAGAAGGGGCTAGGGGCGGTCGGCTGCCGGTGCGAGGCTCTTGGGGCAAAGTCTTCGGACGACGCGGAGGCGCTGGAGGCGAGCTGGAGTGGAGATGAGACTCTTGTCGGGCTAAATGGCGCACCGGGCAATCCCTCTCACGGTGACCAGCCTGGCGGCAACTCAGGCAACGGACAGGGCCGCGGCAATCAGCGACGAAGTGGTCAGACTCCAAGCAGCGGAAACAGAGGCCGTAGGTCCGCCGCTTGAAGGCAGGTGAGAGCCCAGCTTCCTTCCTGGACGACGTGGCAGGCGTCTTCTCCGGCCTCGGGCGGCGCCGTCCCCCGACCTCAACCCAGGCCCTCTCCATAGACACCTCTGGCGCATCAGAGATGTGCACCGGTGTGAAGTTCGGAGGGAGCTCAGCAGGGGGAGGCGGCAGAGGGAGGTCAGGGAGCCCGGAAGGCGGCGAGGGAGGGGAGGCGAGACCTCCAGCAGCACCATCAACGACAGCAGTCACCGGCACCTCCTCAAACAGGGCGTCGGGCGCCTCCTCCATGCCGAGCAGGGAGTCGAGGTGGCCAACGACCACGGATTGGAGCCGATGGCGCGGCGGCTCTGGATCGATTCCGGCCGGGGCCGCGGCCGGCGGGGGCGGAGGGGACTGGTGAGGGCGCAAGGAGACGGAGGACGACGGGGCCGGAGCAGCCGCCGTCGGGAGGGGCCGGTGGTGGGCTGGGGAGACCGGAATCGCGTCCACCATAGCGGGCCAGCAAGTAGCGCTAGCGGGAGAGCGAGAAATTGGATGGGGAGGGGCTGAGGGGAGGTGGTCGGCGGCCGGGGAGGGGCATGGCTGTGAGGGAGGAGGGGCTGGCTGGGCGGAGCTAGGCGGCGGCGGAATCGCCAGCGCGTCGCGAGAGGCTAGGGTTTCTTCCCGAGTAGATGGTTACTTGCCCCTTGTGTGCTGGTGCTAAGGAGCCCCTTTGCCACCACCCGCTAGTAATCCTCCTCCATTCAAACCAAATGCAGCATGTGCTTCTCAAGGTGGTACCTAAAGGACCAATCATCTTTGTCTAAGCCCACGTTGTCAAGGTTACGGCCGAGGTCTTGCATATCATATAGTAGGTGATCATTCTTTAGCATACTATCCATACTTGCGTTAATTAGCACCCAAAGTTTTAGGAATCGCCTAAGCCCTCGACAAACTTGCTACCAAAATTCAAATCAACAATGTCGTTGATTAGGCACCGTAGTAAGTTCGAGCCACTTCGCACGCCATATATGTGAAACCAATGCTCTCAAATCAACCCATCTCAAAGAAGAAATGATTGTTTTGGCAGAAGAAGCCATATGTCGAGTCCACGGCGAGTGGAGTGTGGCCTAATCCAATTCTTGTATGTGGTATCTACAATTAGCGAGCAAAGAAGCAACATGGTTTCACAGTCTAACGAGACAAAACACCCGGTCAGACATACTCTGAGCCATGTTAAGTTGCTAACTGTTCTAGGCAAAATGGGCCACATTTCGTCTAAGCTTCCAAATGATGATGTTCATATCTCAATAACAAAAGATGGTTACCCGAGGCTTATCTATGTTAGAATTGTTCTTGTCTCGAACGCTTCAGATTTTTGCTTTTGAGCAAGCCGGGGATCGGGTTGAAATGCACTCCCATGACAAATGGGATAGGGACGGTTCAAATTTCAAAATATTGCTCTTTAGCTCTTATAGGAATTCATTGGTTATGTTGTGTTCCATGGGGCCATACATATACACCACCATGATGACCCATCTCCTACTTTTGCTCTTTTGGTGGCGCAAGCTAATCATTGTTTATCTGATCGATGACAAGTGTCCG
The DNA here is from genome assembly GCA_947311845.1 of Poa pratensis. NCBI lineage: Eukaryota > Viridiplantae > Streptophyta > Magnoliopsida > Poales > Poaceae > Poa > Poa pratensis. Next base: position 10,943,603 of record CAMZMU010000050.1, read on the forward strand.
TGTCAAGATATAGGCTCTTCTGGTTCAACACGGCCTTCTTCGCCTACTCCATCCCAAGTGGTTCCCCAATGATGGTGAAGGTGGATCGTGATCTGAAACTTCAATGTGAGATCGGTGGAGAAGAAAGACCCAATCATGATCTTGTTTTACATTTTAGTGTCATTTTTGTAAAACTTGGGACTACAATATATTTTCTATTGTTTTCAAGGTTCTCTATGTAATTTGTGTATCCCGTGTTCAAAAAAAAAAGTTACCATCTTTAATTATCCATGCTTGTAGCCGCAGGGAGACGCATTTAATTCGTGCAACCCCCAGCAACAATACTACTGGAATAGTAGTCCATCGTTTCGCAAAAAAAAAAAATTAGTCCATCTAAAATATCCTCAAATGTTCACCCGATTTTGCCCCTTTGGATGCGTGGCTCCCCAGTTCTCGGTCTTAACGCAAGTACGCAACGCACAACTACAATAAAAGGTCGCACCCGGGGAAGGCCCCAATCTCCCTCCCGACACCGGCAAAAGCACACCAGCACGGCAACAAGACGCATCACCATTCCCATTCTATTCTACCTACACATTTCTTGCTTACGGACGGCATCACAGCTCACGGCAGCGGAGGTGCAGTCGAGCTGAGCTAGACTACCGACCGATGGGGATCCACCTGGTGGCGTTCGCGGGGGCGAGGATCTTCCTGCGGGTGTTCCAGGTCTCGGTGCCGCTGCTGTGGCCGCTCAACCTCTGGCTGCCGCTCTCCCGCGGCCTGCCCGAGGCCTGCGCCGTCCTCTGCAACGCGCTCGACGCCCATGTCGCCTGGCTGCGCCGCATGCGCCGCGACTTCAGGCGCGGCGACGACGACGCCGACGAGGTGTACCGCCAAGCTCTGCTTGACGTCGTCTACTGAGATTCTGGAATCCGTTCGTTCTTTTGGTTTTTTTTTTAATTCTTCTTTCGCTAGCTTCATTCTTTGCATGCATGTCTCGTGTCTTCCCGAGCAAGAGCAATGCGTGGTCTGAGTGCTCGTTGTAAATTGTAACTATGATTCGTAAATACAAGTGATTTCTTCTTATGTTCGTCTGGTGGGGGTTTTGGCGATGATGAAACGTAGCGCAATGTTAGTTGCCAGTGCCACTAGGATGAATGCTATGAATAGTTGGACAGCCAAAAGAGACGATCAACGCTGGGTTACAGTTTGGTCAGTTGCTTCATCAAACCAAATTGCGATCAGCATTTATGACGAACCTGCCAGGTGCTCAGCCTTTTTCTATTGCGATCAGCATGAGGTCTCGGTATACTCTTTGAAAAGAAAGCACGACGCTATGCTAAACAGAATCAGACAGCGTTTACCCTATCTGCCGTGCTCGTTGGGATTGTGTAGCCTGGTTTCTAATAATGGAAATCGGAGGGGATCCTCTATTTCAAAAAAAAAAACAGCGTTTACCCCATTGAATTTTGTTTCCATATTTTACTCAAACTTTTGACTGTATGTTAAGTTTTACCTTACTTTTTCCGACAATCTGCTCTACATGTCATTGGCTCATTGCCGTCATTTTCTTGTCATTCTTGTAGACCTAGTGGCCGCCGCTCTCCACAGCCGTTCCTGCCAATTACCTAATCATATTTTGGTTTGTGCAAGAGAGAGAACAGAGGGGATTAATGATGAATCAGTGGACTTGGTACCGATCCCGCCGCGGATAAATTGAGGATCGGCTAGAAGATGTGGATCGAGGTTGCAAGTCAGTCGTGTTAGCGGGTTGGGTCGTGCGGGCTGGGGGAAAGCGCAAAACTGCATGATGTCTCCGAGCTGGAATTAAGTTAGGAATGACAAGGATAAGTTTACCTAGGCATGTCAAAGATAGATTTAGCGAGGCATGACAATGAAAATAAGTGTAATTGGTCATATTGTGATGCAATGTATCGGTGACATTTGTTATACCTTATGAATGAATTTGCTATCATTTTTGTGCTTGTGCTGTGAGATTTTAAATGTTCAGTGGTATCTGTATACGTGCTATAATAGGCGTCTGAAGAAAGCTCAATGCAAACGGGGTTATGTGAACAACCGTTGCCAAAAAGATACAATGATAGCTTGCTGGAATATTTGGAAGATCAGGAATGATAAGATCTTCGAGAGACCCGATTTGCTGTTTGGAAGAGTAGATTCTTGCATGACATGTATATGCATGTACATAGGTTCTCGGCTAAATCAGCCCCTGTTGTAAAGGCTTGGATAAACAATCTGCCTTAAGTGTAAATCTTGTACAGTCGCCTGTTCTTTTTATATATAATATATAAATAATCTGTGGGGCTTTTGCACTACAGTTTTAGGTTCAAAAAAAAACCGTTGCCAAAAAGAGGCCTCATCGGCGACGTTTTTTTTGCCTCCATTCCCGATGAGGGCCTTCACATCAGCAGCGGGGGCAGGGGCACAGACCACTTCTCCGTTTCCGATGAGGGTTTTGACCCGTTTCCGATGTGTCATTCTGTACTAATATCTTGGTATTATGCCGGAGTGTAGGAGTAGGGCGCCGGAGCTTTTGGGTCGCATCCGGTGCTTTCCGGCGATTCTATCTCATCCCGTGGTGCTCCCATGGCCGGAGCTGGAGGCGGGGAAAGAGGTGGTCGTCGGCATCTGCTTAAATAAGGCTTGTGGTGTGAGGATCAAGATCTGCCTGCTTTAGGGCCTGTTTGTTTCAGCTTATAATCCAGCAGATTATATAATCTGGATTATATAATCTGGATGGTTGCCAAACAGGTCCAGCTTATAGGTCTAGATTATATAATCTGGAGGCCAGATTATGATAATCCAATAAGCTGGCCAAGAGATGCTTATTCCAGCTTATTCCAAAAGTCCAGATTATATAATCTATAAGCTGAAACAAACAGGCCCTTAGCCCTTGTTGGTCGCCATGGTGGCGGAAGAAGGTAACCGACATGGGGATCTTCATCTCCAAGGGAAATCGAGAATAAAGAAGATACTGTCCCATGCGGATTTTCTCAACGGCGACTTCAACTGGTTGCTCTTACATGTGGCACAGGAAGCTACTCTGCGCTAGGGTTCTTCCAGTGCCCTAGCACCTTCTCCCTCATGGCCGATGTGCCGATTTTTAGGATCTTCACGTGCTCCATCGTGGCACTCTCCATCGGTCTGTCTCCAAGTGGTCGCGTCCCGGAGATGGCACCGATGGCCGCGGCGTTGCATGCAGCAATGGCATCAGTGGAGGAGGCCTTGATTGCTTTTTCGCTGATCTTTTCGAGGTCCTCTTTATAAAAGGCAAGGACTTGTGTGTAATTTTACTTTCCTTCAGGGCCCTTCTTGTAATTGTTCCCACCGATTAATGGCAGCTCTGGACCCTTCGGGGTTCAAAAAATAAATAAATTGCACGAGCGTTGTCCTCCCCTAGCCAACACTCATGGCTTCGTGGCCCAACTGCAGCAGCAGGGGAGACCTTATTTTGGCTGGGATCACCGGTCCCGTTTGAAAACATCCATGGTGTAATTTTCTCCGTCCGTGTTTCCTAGCTAAATGAGGTTTCTACGAACGTCCATACTCACTCCGAGAGGTGGATTTAATCTTGAGCAACCGTCACTGACAAGTGACAACAATCTGTCACCATCGTGTGAATATCTGGCTTTGTTTATCATTGGAACTATAGACATTTGGATCTCCAGTTTCACTACCTGGATCCCATCTTTGCATGATTGAGGGACAGGTAAACTTCCACGCAACAACTTAACGGAAATGTCGCAGCGGATTACGATAAAATCCGCCGCTACCGCTGGATGGATACGCTTGGAAGGAACGAATGCCAGGCCAAACTGAACATCAACCAAAGACCCGTTGAAAGGGCAGCGCAGGAGCCGAAGAGCAGCTCCTCGAGCCCAGAAAGGCCGGAAACGGCGTGTCTTTCATCAGGGACCAAAAGATATGCAGAGAAACGGCTGTGTCCACGATCCTGGCCTAATCAATCCCTATGGTAGGTCAGGGACAACGAACTTAATAAGTGATAAATAAATACACGTCGAGTTCATATTTATATCTGTATTTTGTATGTGTTTTATATGTATTTTATATTTGGATCTTGGATAGTTATCTCTGAATTCGCCGGTCGTCGATCGATCATAGCCTCTATGCATGCATCTGTTGTTTCTTTCCAGGCTTGTCCTCTGCTGTACACGAGACATACTTTGATTTGGCCCGGTTTACGTCCACTGGGCAGTAGCGGCACTTGTCAGATATTCAAATGTTCAACCTTATCCGTTGTTGAAGAACTAGAAGTCGCTTGTACAGGTAAACAAGTGAAAATGTTTGTCCTTGTGCCGGGTGGCTGATTGCTACGTGTGATTCTTAATGCATTTTGTCGCCGAACGGTAGAGCTAATTTAGTGCCGGCCCCGGCCAGATGCTGAAATCGCACTGGGTTTGGGCACCGCTAGCTGGATGCCGACATGCATGTCCGTGGAGATTATCAATCCGTTTTTAGACCGTACAAAAAAACCTTCTGCCTTTAGCTTTGCCAGTGTCCAGATTCATTCGTCTTTTGTTTCAGTCGTAAATTAATGAGCGACACTATGTGCACATTTTCTTTCTCGAGAAAAGACTAGACGTAACGTAACAAAAGCTTACCAGTTCGACTGTTCTTGAGGCCAAAACCTGCATCTACAAGTGATACTAGGAAGTAAAGGAGCAATCTTAGACGAAGGGCATGCACGCATTCAGCAAACACCCGCGCTTGGTGCATCATCCTCTTGCCAGGTAGTGAACAGCAGCATCTGCATCTGAATCCGAATCTTAGAGAAATAAGTGCAAAATCGCAGGAGTGTCTCTGAACTTCTGTCTGTAAGGGAGTAAAATGCATCTATAGTCCCTAAACTTGCTGGCTACGTCCAAGATAGTCCTGGAACTTGCGAAATGCCTCATAACAGTCCTCGAACTTGTCCAAGACGTCCATCTACGGTCCTGGATACGTATTCACCTGACGTGGCTATGTGGTGGACCCTGGCGCACCGGGTTGTCCCACGATCGCACTACAGGGTTGACCCACGACGGTCGGGACGGTCGCGCCCTCTCGAATCCCATGGCTGTGCAAAACCCCCTGCAACCTCGCAGGGCAGGACGAATCAGTCCATCTCCCTGTTTTTCGCCGTGGTGCGCTCGAGGTGAACGGAGACGGCGGTGGCGGAAATAGGTGATCGACCGATGTTCAAGTTGATCGACGGCGGCGAACCAGGCGATCGACGGCGGTGAAGGTCGTGACCCTTGTGGCGCGGGAGATGGCGCTCGCGCGGCAACGGGAAGGAGACCCGCTCCTGTGTACGGTGAGTTCCGTTCTGCTGCTAATTCTCTCGAATTTGAAGTTCATTTGAGGTTTATTTAGGAGAGGCACTGTCGATTTAGAGTATAGGTTTGTGCCCATTGTTGTTTATGGTTTATGGTGGCATATGCTCCGGCACTCCGGCTAGTGAACTACGCGGACTACTTGTCTTATCTACCGGGTTAGAGAACCTCGTCAGCGACTCCGTAGTCTAGAGCACGCCTCAATCCGTTCCAGCACATCGCCGGCAATGGATCAAGCTCCAGGCTCCAACTGCTGCTACTGCTAGTGCGTACATGCCCGAGTTCGTGGGTTCCGCTAGTTTGTTTTTTAAGAAAAAGTTCCGCTAGTTTGCTGTGTTCACCGGCAGTGTGTACATGGCCATGTTCAGTGAGTTTGCTGAGTTCACCGGCACCGGCCGAGTGTGGGCTGTACGCCTGTACGTGCTCGTGCTTTCCGAGCCGGCGCACGGCAAGATCGTCGTTCCCATCTCGAGCGCCTGCGAGGCTATCGAAGTTGCAAAGGGGGGAAGGTGCGAGTATTACGGGGGTTAGTTATTAGTCTGCATTACGATTTGTTTTGACGAATAAATACAGGAGTTCGCGAGAGAAGCTGCGGATCGCTGGATGCTTGCCACGTACCCGGGCGCACCGATGGGCGCATACCCAGGGAGCAGGCAAGCCTCGTCTGGGCCAACCTGGTACGCCGTCGGGGTCAACCACATAGTCACATCAGGTGAATACGTATCCAGGACCGTAGATGGACGTCTTGTACAAGTTCGAGGACTGTTATGAGGCATTTCGCGAGTTTCGGGACTGTCTTGGACGTAGCCAGCGAGTTTAGGGACCATAGATGCATTTTACTCGTCTGTAAGGCAAGCCACCAACTAGTTACCTTGCGTCTGTGGATAACACTTAGCTAGTTAGCTGCACCTTTGTACTCTCTGTTAAAATATGAAGACGTTACGATTGCTTTGTAACCACCCCCCTATATTTACTTATTACTAAACGTCTGGCTAGTTTAACAGAAGTCGCTGATGAAACCCCTTAATTCTGGGGCTGACAGCTACGTGATCCTTGGCGCATTTGTTTGCAACAGAAATTCTTGGCGCATTTCTGGGGCCAGATGCTGAAATCGCACATGTTTGGCACCCGTTGAAGCCGACATGTCCAAGCAAATCATTCTGCTCGATCTATAGTCTAGACCCGGAACAAAATTGTGCTTTAGACTTTCCTACAGACCAGATTATTCCTTCTTTTGGATCAGTTCCGGCTTCCAAAGGAAATTTCACAAACAGAGTCCACACGGTATTAACGCATAGCTATTGGAGTAGCTCTGAACTTTTGTGTATGCCATACGTCTGTCTTCAGTTCACTCGACAGTACTGACTACTCAGCTCAGCCTTGGACTGTCTGGACATGCTGTCGCACTCCACCAGAAGAGATCTCGCCGGGCTGGGAAGTTAGTTGGAAGTGGGCCGCACACGGCCTATTATCACCGCGACATGGACATACGGCCGGTGTCCCACGAATCAAATGTCGATCGATCGAGGTCGGCCAGCAGTTGGCCCATCTCGCGTCAGGATATGTTGACGCCAACTGTCTCGCTAACCCCATTCGCTGCAAACATGCACAAACCTGTGGTAATAAGCAACAGCAATGTCCTGCTCTCTACGTGTGACTCCTGAGTCGTGTGAGTAGCAGTACGTGTTGCGTTCAATTACAAAACAAATCACGATCGCCATCGCCGGCCATCATTAATACATCCACCGATCCACGCCATGCTCCTATAACAAGACTCCTATAATTAATTCCAGGTGGTAACCATCAGCAGCGCCACCCCAAGAGCAGTGTCATGGCAGAGGCAGCAGAGGGATCGGCCACGTAGCAGCAGCGGTTGAAACAACGGTACTGACGCTGGAGGAGGAATCGATCGGAGGCCGACGGTGGTGGTGCACGTGGTGCTCCTCGCCGTGCCGCCGGCGGCGGTCGGGTTCCTGCACGCGTTCCAGTTCTCGATCCTACTGTGGCCGTTCAACCTCACCCTGCCGCCGCTGCGCCACCTGTCGCGCGTCTGCGCCACGAGCGCGGCGGCGCACTACGTCGCCGAGCTGCGCGCGTACCTGACCGACTCCTACTCCTCTCTCCGCGGTGCGCAGGGCCGGTCGGCGGAGCTGCTCGTCGCGCACGCCATGAGCGTCCTCGTCGACATCTCCTACTGATCTTCGATGTCCCGCTGCCGAGGTGGTTGCACGCTTGAGCTGTTTGATTCTGGCGGTGCTCGTCTTGGACAGGTTTTGTTCAGACTTCAGAGCATTCTTTCAATCCTGTACATAGGCACAATAGTGAATAGCTGTTCCATTTCTTTTGCCACTGCATTTGTCAATGCTGTCATCAGTTGGTTGTAATCAGAAATGGTTTTATGAAAGTCAAAGGGCTTACATCAGGACATGCTCGGTTTCACTATTCGAGGTGTCACTCATGGATCATGATATGCTCCGAGTTCTTCGCTTGGATCTGAAATATAATGCTGATAAACACAGAGTGTTTAACATTATACTGGAACTTTTTAGATGAGAGGAGTGTATGGGAAACGGGAACGCGTTTTTCTAAAAAGGAGATAACTCTGTCAACATTGGATAATTTACGACATATGTGAAAGTAATATGTGTCGTATGTAAATGGCTCTTATACGTGTAATTTTTCTTATATTTGACCTTTTATACATAGGATGATTAGATTTAGACACACCGAGACTACTTTCATGCCAGGATGCCACATTCTGGAGAGGGTGGCTGTGTTGCATTAAACCATTCTCATGAACTTTATCGAAACAAAATCGATAATGTTCTTATCAAAATACACTTTGGAAAGTCATATGATAAAGTAATATTTTCATTTTTGCAGCAAGCGTTGCAAGAGTTTTCAATTTTCATCCTAAGTGGGACGACTCAATTGTGAATTTTGTCCACGGTTGTAGTGTGGGAATAAGGATCAATGATGACATTGATCACTATTTCCAAACTCGAAAAGGATTGAGACAAGACATGTTGTGTCCAATGCTTTTCAATATAGTCGCTCGTATGTTGGCAATTCTCATTTAAAGGGTAGAAGAGGATGCTCATATAGGAGGTCTCATTCCTCATCTAGTTGAGGGAGGGGTTTCAATTGTCCAATATGTTGATGACACGGTTATTTTTATGGACACAACTTTGACAAGGATGTTAATATGAAACTAATCTTGTGCATCGTTGAAAAATAATCGGGGCTTAAAATTAACTGCCACAAAAGTGAGATTTTTCTTTTGGTAACGCAAATATGTGGAACTACAACACAAGGAAATTTTTGGTTGCGAGTATGTTTCCTTGCCTTTTTAGTATCTTGGGGTGCCTATCCATCGAAGAAAACTTTGTAATTCGGAATGGAATCCAGTAAAAATGCACTTTGCGGGAAATCTTGTCTGCTGGCAAGGAAAGTTGCTCTCGAATGGAGACCTACTTGTTTAGATTATTTTTTGCTCACTAGCATGCCGATGACTGGATATTGTTGGATTCAATTTTGAAAATTCCCTTATTACTAAATTGATGATGTTGTAGTCATCACAAAGTTTATCTGCCTTATGAATATAATTTCAGGTTGATTACAGTCGGAATTAGTAACATATTTCTATTGTGGCTGATGAGATTATTGATAAAACACAAACTTCTTTTACGAATATTGGTTTATCATGGAAGGTGTTGTTGTTTGGCATTAATTTATATACGAGGTTAAAAGAAGAAACAAATTTAGTTGTCCTTTTCAAATCTGACTTTCAAGTCAAATGACAATGTAAATTGGGATTTCTTGTACAATATTATGGTAAATAAATGTTTTTGTAATAGGCGGAATGACTTTATCTTTATCATTATTACTACTAGTGGCAAAGTCAATATTAGATGATCAGGTAGGATTTTTAACACTCACAGTGGTGTTAGACAGGGTGACCCCTATTGCCTATATCCTCTTTAATATGTTAAAGAATGGACAAGAAAGTAAGTTAATTCTTGGTATGACACCTCATCGGTGGGAGAATGGGATTGCCATTCTCTTATATGTTGATGATACTATTTTCTTGCCTTATAGGGGTTTTTAAAATGCTAGAAATCTTAAATTCATATTATGCTCGTCTTAACAAATATCAGGACTTAAGATTACCTTCTTGAAAAGTGAGTCTTCTATCTGGAAAATGTTTAGAACAAAGCAATATATTTATGAAGATATTTTTACTTGTGGTCTGGAAATTAACCTCTCGAATATCGAGGGTTACCTGATGATAAGTCCAGACTTCTCATCAAACATTGTAAATCTGCAGATGATAAGATGAAAAAATAGTTTGGGTGTTGGCAAGGGAAGTGGTAGGACATTGGATTCAAAACTTTCTTTCTTAATTCATGCTTGACTTCAATTGTTATGTTGTCTTTCTATAGAGTTCCACTTGGGTTAGGAAAACCTTTGATGCTTTAAAGGAAGGTTCTTGTGAGAGTGCTAGGAGCACGAGGAAACAAATACATATTAAGGGGGTGTTTTGTAAACAATGCATGGTAAGAACGTGGTCAGATCGGTTTAGGATCTTCCGTGAACAACTAAGTGAGACTTAGGACTGCTGCAGAACAAGTTGAAATAATTAGTACCCGCATCACAAACCGAGCAAAGTTATAGAGCTAGTGGAGCATTTTACTCTATATTTTAATAGTGTGGAATTCAAAGAAGACAATGACAAAGTCAGATGGAAATTAGGTAAAAAAGTTCTGATTGTTCAACCTAGCTTGTATAATGCTCTATAGGTTAGATTACCTACACACACAAAATTAAACGACTTTGGTCACTGAAAGTGCCTGACAAGATCGAAACCCTTCTATGGCTTGTCATGTGGTGCATGATCTTGACCAAAGACAATTTGAACAAGAAAGGATGGGGAAGTAAGACACAATATATGTTTTGTTCTGTAGACGAAGTCATAGATCTTTTTATTATTTAAATGCCCTGTTGCTAGGTATGTGTGTGTGGGGGGGGGGGGTGGATTTAAAATCTGATTGGCTGTTATAATTTGGTTCATCTAGAAACTAGAAACAAAGCATGCTTTGATCAAATTATGCCTGAGGACCCTTGTGATATTATTTTTTGGATTTCCTATTCGAATGACTATTGAAGTGACTTGCAGAAGGAAATTGTTCGAGAGATCACTTCGGCGAGGAACTGAGAAGCTAAAGACCGTGATAATGGAGATCATCAATCGTTCGCGGGGTTGGGCGCCGACAAGTCTAAAAATTGACATTGGATAGCGTTCGTCCGAGATGACTGTGTTTGAGCATTATTTCAGGTTTCAGTTAGCACGTATTGTGGGCTATTTGTGTTCAGTGTTGTTGAAGTTTGTACTGAAGCGCTCTCAGTCGTTATTTCAAGAGATGTATGAAACGATCCGAAAACTTTGTAGCAAACCTTTAAGTTTCGTTAATGAAGTTGAGGTTCTATCCACTTTGATATAAAAGATTTGTAGTTGTGCTACGAAGATCCCTTCTTTGCATGATTAAGGAAAGGTACAGCTGCATGCTACACCCATCTTAATGGATGACTCGCCGTTGGATTAGCACAACCACCGGGTATGCATGAATCCAGCCAAGGATCAGCCGAAAGGGCATCGACAGAACAAAAAGCAGCTCCTCCAACCCAGAATGGCCAAACAGAATGTGATGCAGGGAAACGACCATGTCCATGTCAGTAGTATATATGTCAAGGATAACGACGTTCATAACTAATGCATGTGGGGATCATATTTATCTTTATGTATTATTATGGTTGATGCTTCGCGCTGTGGGGCTCAGATCTTGGGAAAATATCAGGACTCATCAATCGATCTTAGCCTGTAACTCGTGTTGGTCGACCTGTCCTGTTCTGTACATGGAATGTGCTTCATTTGACCAACAGCGGACATCATGTGACTCCACTAGTGGCACTAGCCAAATAGTCAAATCCAATTAACCTCTGAGAAAACTACTCACCCTGTGCTAAAGCAGAAATCGTTTCCATGTTCCATTTAAAAAGTGAAGCGGCTGTTCTTGCCAAAAAAAGGAAAAAAGAAACGTAGCTTCTATACGTGCCGCTGGCCCAGAGGTACGTGATCATGTCCAATGCTGCTAATCATTCTGCTTGTCTACGCTAACAAAAACAACCTGTTCCTATCATTCCCGCAGTGCAGATTATTTCTTCCCTGGTTTAGTTCCGAAAGGAGACAGCCCCCTCACATAATCAGCGGCACTACGTGCAGGACTGCAGGAGTGTCTCTGAACTTTTATGCATAAGCCAGCAGCTAGCTGCCGACGTGCGAGTGCGACCCATACAACTGCGTCCATCGATAAGTAGTGCCGACGACGGACGGCCGCTGGCCGGTGCAACATGAAGTGAATTTTCGGTATCGAGATTGACCGGCCATTAGCTCGTGGCCAGAATCTTTTTGACACCCCAACAGTACGTGTTCAGTATCGAGAAAAATCCATATGATTGAGGATATTTCATTGTTTAACAACCTCTCTATCGCCATCGCCGGCCATTGATTAATCCGTCCACGCCATGCATGCTCTCCTAGTTAATGGCTGGCCGGTGGTAACCACCGGCAGCAACACCTCAAGAAGAGAAGAAGATCGCCATGGCAGAGACGCCAGAGGGATAAGTGCGGAAGAACTGGAGCTCCGCGATGGTGGTGCACGTGGTCCTCCTCGCGGCGGGCGGGGTCGTGCACGCCTTCAAGTTCTCGATCCTGCTGTGGCCGTTCAATCTCTTGCTGCCGCTGCTGCGCCACCTGCCGCGCGTCTGCGTCACGCTCCGGAGCGCGGCGACGCACTACGACACCGAGCTGCGCACTTATCTTAGCGCCCGGCGGAAAGTGCCGGTGCCGCCGCCGTACTCTGTCGTCCTCGGCCGCTTGCAGAGACGGCCGCCGGGACAGCTCGTCGCGCCCGCCATGCTAGCCCTCGTCGACATCTCCTACTAATCGATGTCGCGTTGCTAAGGTGGTTGCTCGCTTGACGGCTTGACCTGGTTAATTCGGGCCGGTACATGCTTAAAAAATTTAAATAATAAAGTTCCCTTTATCAAAAAAAATCGGGCGGTGCTCGTCTTGAATATGTTTATTCAGAATTTATTTGTACATAGGCACACTGAGACTGAGGTCGTCCCTTTCTTTTCCCCTGCATTCGCCCGCCGCGGTGATGAACTCGAAGTTATCTGAATTGATTCATGAAATGCACTCGAGCTTAAATCAGGACATGCCCGGATTGACAATAGGACGAGAAGTTCTTGACCACTTGTATCTCAAATTAAAGTGCAGGAAGGCACATGTGTTCACATTGTACTGTATATATTTTTTTTTAGTGAGAGGAGCATAGCTCCTAGTTTTGTTTCATCAATGAAGCGTAGTACTATGACCCATTTCGAAAAAAATGTGACGTGTGTTCATAGTACTTATGCGGGCCTATTTGATCCAAATGATTTTTCTATACAAATCGTTTGATTTGTAGTTGTATCACAAACTGACTTTCTTCTAAGGATTTGTTATCCCACATATGACATATATGACGTATATTCATAATACTTATGTCGTCACGCCATGTCTATGAGGCGGGTGGAGCAATTAGCCCTAGGACCATATATATACCGGCCTTCTCCTCGGTGGAGAGGACAAGAACATCCACCACCACACCGAAGATACTCTAGAACAAACACTCGACCTCACTCACAAGGACCCCTTAGTCCATTTGCTCTTCCTCCTCCTTGAGGATACCATACACAAATGCACTCATAAAAATAGGAATAGGTTCTTTACAGGCGATCTTTCTCGGGGCCCGAACCTGCTCATATCTCTGTGTCTACGAGTGTTCACCCATCGAAACCTTGATCTCATACCAACCTACACATCCATCGTCGGTTCCAAAACCCCCAAAATGTATTATCTCAAATATGATGTATATCATACATGTAGAACTCGTGGAAGAAGAAGAATACACCAAGCTTGTTAAGACTGGGCGCGACGCCCAAAAAAATGTGTCGAACATTGTTTGAAAAGGAGTTGGACGGAATGGAAGTGGCACCGGTTTCTGTGTCTCTACGGTTACCTGCACAATAAAATCACTACAACCTACTTTCTAAGCCCTGCCCATAATATAAGTGATATGAAATAAAGGAAAATCTTTAGGGTGTGATTTGAAAACTCTTTCGATGTCTACGAACTCAACATCATTTTTCAAGATATGGCTAAGGATGTGATGATATTCTATGTTGACAATGCATCTGAAGGTGAAGACTTACCTTTCTCTTATGATGCAATCAAACCAAAAAGATAAGGTGGTAGCCTGTGCATCCCCCCCATTGAATATTCCTCAACGTGTATAGGGTAGATGGTGTTATCAACACACACACACAATCATCACATCAACAATTATGTAATTAGTATTGATGGAGTTTTTGTTTCTTCATGATATTGACAGGGCCGGCCCATAGGCTGGTGATACCTGCAAGTGCATATATTCGTTATCGTACACTTTCGCGAAAGTAGACTCCCGATTTATATCGTCCCAAGAGACTTGTTTGGTGAGTGTTTCTTATGGTTGTCTTTGTCACACAAGGTGTCAAACTTGAGTGAGTTGGCTGCAATGATTTGTAAAATTAAACTATGGAAAAAGGTGATGTGAAATGTCGAAAAAGTGGTTGTTGTTGCAAGGTGAAAATGAGTAACAAATGAGTAACACATAGTTTTACTGTTATGATTATGATGAGAGAAGGTGCGGGGTGATGTGGTTCATCGTGATAGTGAGTGTGCCTTCATGGTGATGGAAATGTGAGGTAAATTCTTCTTATTGGATAGTTGGTAGGCGGGTTACGCTTGTATCATCAAAGTCCTCCTGTCGGTCTTGTTCGATACTATTGTCCTGCCTACAGTAGGCTTGGTGGCTTCCCGTTGTACTCGAGTACTCTTCGTTCCTCATTGATATCCCCACCTGTCACTTTGGGGGTCGCATATTCACTAAACATCAAGTGCATATCTATGTAGGGTCATTGGATCATGTTGCCCGGGCCCTAGACAACAAGCATTAAGTAAACCATAGATAAACAATCCTATAAACAATGATTAGAAAGCTCTCATAAATAATAAAATGGATAGGCACAAACACATCACCAATACCATACATAGCCCATGCCTGTGGGGGATTACTCACACATGAGGGAAATTATCATAGAGTGGATAATGATAAAAATAGAGTTCATCTCGGTATTACCGTAGGTTCCACAATAGTTGGAGATCAACCAAGAAATATGTCAAGTTCAATCTAAAGTAGAGTTTACAAACCCTAGCCTTACAAAACATGAATCTCTCTCTTTCTCTAGTGGGGGTGATGATGGTGGAGTGAAGGATCTTAAAGAACGGGATCGCATGAGACAGATCTGGCAGATAGGTCTCCCCTTCGGATCCTTTCTTCTCGGTTCTGGATGATTTCAACAATGTTGTGAATGTTTTTTGTCTGCCTCCATTTGACAAAAGTTTTTGGTTTTGACGAGCGAAGGCCGTGTAGTACGGTCACCGGTACGGTCGCGCCCGACCGTACAACGAGACATTATCTTTCCTACTACCTCGGATGAGGTTGTCACGAAAAGGGAAAATGCTTGATTTGTTCCTAATATTCCAGATATGGTTTCATTTCCTTCCTAAAACTTATAATTCCTGAAAGTCATATAGAAAATGAAAGTTCTCCAAACATCTGGGTGTTTGGGTTTGTGTGAGTGCAAATATGAATAAATATGAAGCAAAACCCATGGAAAACATCTCTGAAAAGGTGATAAAAATGGAGCTATCAGCTGGGCAAGAAGGGTGGCCGCCTAAGACCCCGGGAAGAGAATAGCTCAAATATTAAAGTATATAGTAATCACTACACTATTATTTATTAATCCTGTAAAAAATAAAACATGATGACTTTTTGTGGTCAACACAATGTAGAACTTTGATTATGATTTAACTTATAATATGCCAAAATAATTATTACACATGGAAAAAGTACTCCACCGGACAAAATGCAACTACGCCATTTATACAACCTCTTCATACACTTTTGAAATATTAGTGGTAAAAAACATGGATTAAAGATCGTGAAAAACCATGTACTTTTTAAATTTTGGGGCAAAAAGAGTACATTGACATAATAAAATGATTAATTTGCGGAAACTAATACACACCACGGACCTCTTGGGGTGTAAGAACAAACTAATGCGACCCGCGACAACATCTTTAGTTACTATGTTATTCTCTTACTGGTGAGTCCCGCGGATTTAAGGAAATCTACATAACTAGATTTTCATGTTTAGTTCCGTTCAATCAGTTTTTATGCCATAAAATGGTGGGGGACTTGTGTGCATCAGATGATAACATGCATATTGCATAAGAGCATTTCCGATAATAAAATTTACATATACAAAGTACTAGAATCCACACTTATTTTTTTATTGGTAATCAGTCTAAGCAATGTTGTTTAATACCATGTACAAAGCATGGACTAGAAACTAGTTCAGTTTATACTCTACAAGTTTCTAACTTTCTATAAAGATAATTACTTGATAATATACTAGAAACTGGTATTGAGATATTTGTTAGATAGTTCTTTACCAAAAATATTTATAAATTATATAGATTATGCATTGCACAAACATAGTTATAGAACAAACTTTGTTACATAATTCAGCTTAGTATATTTCGATGATTTCACTACGAACCAAAAACAAACGAACTAATATTTAGTGATATTGCTAATTACGTGGTTAAACTATGTGAAACAATAGAAATTATACTTGTAATACAATAAACATACCAAAAAGGATCCAGAAAAGTATAAAAGTTTAGTATAAATTGCAAATACACATTGTGATTAGATTATGGAATAAGTTTTCAATTATGGCGTGGACATAATTTTGCATTCTTTATTTGTGCTAGGATACGTTAGGTAGGGTCTCTCAAGATGGTTGACTCTAGGATCGTTGGTTGACTCAAGAGAATTTAGCTAAGAGTGTGTATACTTATGGTTTGAGTATTTGGTCTAAATGAGCTATATTTTGCGTATTCTTCCTAATGTCACATATCATGTAAGCCATGAACCTTAATGAGGTGATATTTGCATCAACTTATCTTCTAAGCCATTAAAAGAGGTGGTAATCGTGTCAATTTATGTTGTTGTTAGTCATAAAACTTAATGAGGTGCTAATGGTGTCAACTTATATAGTAATACATGAACCTTACATCTATATCATTAAGAAAATTGTGCAAAGGAGTATGATTTTATTACATCAACCACCAAGTTGGCCAATATTTGAATAAAAAACAAGTACCCCCCTTATCCTCACATTTTTTTTCGTGTTTGTGAGAGAAGCACAAGTATATAGTACAAACTTGTTTTTAGGCACGAAATGCAACCACCTGTTAACTTTTCACGTCTGACGGTTTCGAGCAGATGATGAGCAGTTTCAGCGTCATACGTTCTTAAGGGGCTCTCTCTCCTTGTTTCACTTAGTCCTTGCACCTGGGATTTAATTACCTTTTAATCAAATTAATTAATCTTTCCAAAATTTGACATGCTTCTAGACACAAGCATGGATAATAAATGACTTGACAATCACGAGGCCAGTCATCATGCCCCTTATATGTCCTGTACGACACACTTGCTGCAGAGATTGGGCCGTGCTCCATGGCGTTATATGCGGCGACCGCCGCTTCACATTGCCTTTGCCTGGCCCGGCCAAAGTACCAGAATGCTGGGCCGAAAACAGACCCGTATCCCACATATCGCGCTTTTGATATAGCGCTCATTACAGCGCAATCTGTTGCACAAAGCGCTGGCCCAGAATTCAGCCAACGGGCCTGCCAACGGTCCAACCTGGCTGCCTGCCGAGTGGCAACTTCCGGCGTGACGATGACGCATGTGGGTTTTTTTTTCGAAACACAGTACAACATTGACGCTCACATACACATGCACACACTCACCCCTATGAACGCACGCACGCACATCCTACCCCTATGAGCATCTCCGAAAGACTGAGCCGGCGGCTGGGTCTTGAGATTGACGAAGTCACCACAGACGTCTCGCTGTCGACGGGAACATCGCCTCCCACTGAAGAATATTCCGCCTAAATGAGAAAAACCAGTGTCAAACCTGAGGTTTAAACTCTGATGAGCTGGGGGTACAACCAGCCTCCTAACTATCTTGCCATAGGTGCCTGCCGAGTGCCGATTTTCGGCGTGACGACGATGCATGCGGGTTCTCCCCGAACCACGTCTTGTCATTAGACCGCTGCATGCGTCGACGCGTGCCGGACACGATCTAGCCAATCAGTACCATCTTCCCGCATGCACGCTGCCACTTGTTAGTTTTCAAAATCACGGTCAAACTTTGCTCAAGTTAAACACATCAAGGGCCCCGATGGATTTGATTCGACGAGCGAGTCACACACATACCGGTTCGTCTTACTTTATTACGACCAAGCAGCTCCAAGCTGTCAATCCACTGAGAGTAACCCTGATTAAGTTAGTAGCGTCTGAGGCGACAGGGGCGCACACGGCGATGATTACCGTGTGGTCTGAGGTATGCATGAAGGCTGGGTATATAGGTAGGGTAAATCAAGGAAGACGCCCCCCGGCCGACAACCGCGTGTCGCGATCTACTCAACACCTCAAGGCAAGTCCCAACGCCGGTGCACAAACGCCATGATTGCACCGGTGACCGGCCCGTCCAACCGTGGTGCCGCGCGTACATAGGCGCTGCATCTGCATGCGTATATGCATGGACCATGGCCGGGCCACCCCGGCCGGCCGGCGAGCACGCATGAGCACTGTCCGGCAGCGGTATGACCAAACTTCTGTTTGCCATGCATGCATGCAGTGCCTGACTGAGTGACTCTGACTGTGCCTTCTCCCCACCGTCGCTAACTCGCCATGGCGTTCGCTCGCTTCACGCGGCCAGCAAACACTCGGACTGAGGTTACTTACACGTAGCTTTTTCTCTTTTCTGGAGCTTTTGGCAGTTTCACAGCTTTATCGGGATTGCCAAATTCTTTTCAGTAATTTCAGCATGCTGGCGATTTCGCTACGCTAGCTATCTAATTGCTCCGGTACTCTATGCATGATCTAGCTAGCTAATCGATCCCGGCATGCATGCATGCATATTCAGGCATGGATTTACGTACGTTACTTAGATCATTGTTGTCTGTTACCGACTTGACGGGCCCGACACCGCATGGTGTGCCAATCGCGTACACTCGCTGCACGCAGTCATGCATAGCTCGAGCTGACTAGTGACACTACTACAAAGCCAAGCCTGATCAGTGATCAGGATTTGACCACTCCATGACTATATATGGCCAAGCATACATGTCCATCGATTCTGAAGAATTCCATCGATTCTGAAGAATTCACTAACTTGTAGTATAAGGAAGCATATATGCATGGCATGGCATGGCATGCACTGCATCTCGTCGTTTTCCTGGCGGTACCCAGCAGCTTTTCCACGAGAATGATGCGTGTATCTATGTGTAGTAACCGCGTATCATTAGCTAGCTAGGAGATGGGCTTTACTCCCACACCTGCAGCTCAGTACGCACAGTTGCACCTGCTGGCCATGCTGGACACAGAGCCTCTTTTAGCAGGTGTTTCTGGAAAGCGATGCGTAACATGGTGAGTATATGTACGTTTTTATGCAGTGCCACGAGATGTGACCAGTGAAGAGGAATATTTTCTCTCATTAGATATTTTTTTCTCTTCAAAAAGAGCATGCAGTGCCAATTGTGAGCTGTGGGGTTCTGTTGATGTGCAGTGTCATGCTCCGAGTTCGACGGTTGATGGAGGCGCTAACTCCGAGGTCAACCTCAGCATCCATCATTCTGGTTCTAGCTTTCGTCTGCGTGCTCCTTTTCCAATCATATAAATCGCGTTGCTCCTTCGTTCATGGCAGATATGGAGGCCGGGTTTTTTATGGTCTCCTAGTCCTGTGACTGTGAAGCTATAGCTATAAAGTAGTAGTATCAAGATATCATCAGACCCGATACTTTAGGGATTGCGGCAACGTGTTTTAGTTTTTCTTTGCATCAAGGGTACATACATAAAGTTGTAGAGGACTCGTTGGTTTCTTCAATAGAAATTGGAGGGGTGTCCCTCTTTTTCAAAAAAAAAAAAAAAATCAAGGGTTACATATAGATGATGTGCAAGCATGTGGACTAATAGCAAGAGAATGAGAGATACTATATATGGACATGCAAAGATAGATTTTAACCATCTTGTTTGTCTTCTAACCTAGTTGATGGGGGGTTAACCATCTTGCAATATGCAGATAACACTATCCTACTAATAGAAAATGATTCGACACATGCTAATAATCTGAAAGTCATCGTCCTATATCTCTTTGAGCGAATGTGTGATATCAAAATCAATTTTCATTAGAGTGACATATATTGTGTAGGGCATGCTAAGAATAATGCTAGAGCTTTTCAAAAGATCAGACCTTTAATGCAAGGCAAGCTTCCTATGAAATATTTGGTAGTTCCGGTAGATGAAAAGTGGATTAGATTATCTGGTCGTGACCAACAGAAGATAAAATGGTAACAAGTTGGGGTCCTGGCAAGGGAGAATGTTGACAATTGGGGAAGAGTTATATTAACCAATTCATATTTCTATAGTGTTCCTCCTTACATGATATCCTTTTATGGACTACCATTGGGACCTAGGAGAAAATGGATATCATCATATCTAATTTCGGTCGAGTAGGGATAAACAGAAGAACAACTATCACTTAGTAAACAGGAGAAATTGTTTGTTTGCCTAAACACCAAGGGGCTGGATATTTTATATATACATCATGAACAATGCCCTTCTTTTTAAATCACTTTGGAAGTTGTTTAATAAAAATGGGATTTGACAACAAGTTCTGACTAGGAAGTATTTACATCATCAAACCCTTGGCTAGACAAGTGCCAAACTTGGAGATTCACATTTATGGCAAGGTCTGGTGGAGGTGAAACACCTCTTTTGGTTTTGTTGTACGATTGAATTTGGTTAAGCGGATATAACTAGATTCTAGGAAGATCATTGGATCTTTGATAGTAGTTTTGCTATCAGGTTTGCAAGATTGTTTAGTGTTTCCCTGAGTCAAAAACATTAT
The DNA here is from genome assembly GCA_947311845.1 of Poa pratensis. Classification (NCBI taxonomy): domain Eukaryota; kingdom Viridiplantae; phylum Streptophyta; class Magnoliopsida; order Poales; family Poaceae; genus Poa; species Poa pratensis. The sequence goes on from CAMZMU010000050.1 coordinate 10,964,133, forward strand.
TGTTGGTGAATGATTTGATCGGGGGATTAACTCTCTAAGGGTTAGAAGAGCTCTGGTTGGTACCATAGTCGAACAATCAATCAGTTGCACGGAGAGCAAGCTGGTGTGCATTTGACACATAAAGGTGATAGGTTTGTGTGGAAAATTACATGCTCTGGTGTCTACTCATGACAGTGTTGCCTCGTCCTCCTAGCATGCCTCTAGTGGTTGGTGGTGGCGATTATACATCATTATATGAGAAGAGGAAGAAAATGATGATCTGGTTGTTCACATGAAAAAAGCTAGAGGAGGACGATAATATTGTTGGGTAGATATGAAGATGGAGAAACTATGAGAAATGAAGATTTATTGGAGGACCATGTTCCATCCTCCTTCGTCATAGGATGATGTGTGAACTGGTTGTCATATGAAATCAACTTGTGTTATATAATGATAGTGGTGAAGATGAATCCATTGATGATTTCGAGCGCGGTTCCCCCTCCAATCTTATCTGGCAACCTGTGTTTTTGTGCTTTCACCTCTAGCCTTTGGTTCCTCCCGTCTTGCGGTGGGAAAATCCCATATAAATGGAAAGTCTCCTGATCGGAAGTTCGTCGCAACAACAAAGTGATTTGTCCACACCGCACCTCAGCTCGTCTTAGACCCACAACAAGCGCAAGGGGCCGCAGGACCCATGGGCATCATCTCACATGGTTCCTCTCGCAAGTTTGGTTTATCTTGATCCAAAACAGACTCTAGAATATTCCCATATTTTCGTTTGCTCCGAAAGGTTCCTAACATGTTAAAAGGAAAAGGGTGTATTCTGCCTTCCCGTGATCAATGGAAATTTAGTTCAAATAATATCTAAAATTTAATATTAAAATATTATATTGAACTAAACAATTGATATGTACATTTTTTACGTATCAACGCGGTCGACTAGTCAAAATGTTTTTGTAGAAAACTTTACAAAAATTGGAAAATATGAAAACCAAAAATATTTCAAAAACATGTGGAGTAAAAAATCATAAATTTAAAAGGGAAAAAGTGCACTAAAGGAAAAAATATGTTGAGGAAAAACAAAAACGATGGTTAGCTTTTGTGATTGCTTGTAGATTATTTGTGAGTTCCTCTAGAAATTTTATTATAGCACTTTTGATTTTTTTTCTTCTTCTGTATTTCATTTCTATCCTCAAAGATTATCTTTGGACCCATATTTTCAAATTTTAGAATAATATACGACTTTTATAAGTAATAATACTTTTCCATGTGTTGTTTAATATGAGTAAAGGTTTGGTTCTTTACGAAACATTTGTTTTCTCCACTATTTTATTTTGTTGATTGGGTTTCCATGTTTGCAAACCATCATGTCGATGGCCAAACACTCTAAACGGGGAGAGGGATCATATCAATTGGGTTTTGAAAGTTAAGGGTAGATTAATCCAATTTTAGAGTTTATGGACCAAACCTATATTGCTTGTCAACTGATCGCCATGGATTTCGACAAGAAAGGTGAAAAGAGAGCTCCATGCGAGAATTTTCACCTTTACTACAGCGCCTGCATTCCGTGTCTCTGATGATTACGAATGCTGACGCTTTTCATCACCAATCTCCACATTCCCTGTCGCCATGAAAAGCGCCGCCTTTCGACTGTTACCTCGATCTCAACACAAGCACTCAAACCCTCGCCACCTTTTACCGTCTCCGTCCAGTCCGGTCTCCCCATATATAACCACGCCAGGACGATCTCTCCGTCGTAGCCCTAGCCCAAGCAAATCTTCATATTTCCCGTACAAGCTTTGCACTAAACTACTACTCCATCCAACATGAGGGTTCAGCATCTGCATGTGGCCGCCTACCTGGACAAAGCCTCTTCGTCTCCAGCTGAACCATCCAGTGCCTCCCTCCCTTCCCTCCTCAGCCGTGTTCCCTTTCGTCTTCCGATGCCTCCGCCCGCTCGCGCCCAAGATCTCGCTCCCGGACCAGCCGAGGAAGATGGTCGCGCCGGCCGACGTCTTAGGTCGCGTCAGAAACGCCACCAAGCTGCTCAGCTGCACCGTCAGAAACCATACCGTACGCACTTCATTCCTAAATGTAGTTTAGCCATTGAGGTAATTAAGAAGCGACGAGAAGTGACCGTCTGTATGCCTGCGTGCAGGTGCAAGTGCCGGTGGGTGGGACGACGCGGTGGAACCCGTCGGCCGAGCAGATCAAGGTGCTGGAGGCGCTGTACCGCGGCGGGATGCGCACCCCGAACGCGGCCCAGATCGAGCGCATCACGGAGGAGCTCGGCAAGCACGGCCGGATCGAGGGAAAGAACGTCTTCTACTGGTTCCAGAACCACAAGGCCCGGAGCGCCAGAAGCAGAAGCGCGCCGCGCTCCTCACCCTCAGCACCCTCGACTCCCCATCCCTGCCCGTGCCCGCAACGACGACGACCAAGAAAACCACTAAGGAAGCGTGTGACGACGTGCAGAGCTGCAAGCGGCGGCGCACGGCGTGGGGCGATGGCGAAGATGGCGATGCGGCGGCGGTGGAGGTGGCGCGTCGACTGCACTGACGACGATGTCACCCTGGAGCTCTTCCCGTTGCGTCCGCAAGGGAAAGTTTAACCAGTTCTTCACTTTGTTGTGCCTGTGCAGAATACTCCGTCCTGCATGCATGCATGCGTGCATGCATGAATACGTACGGATGTAACGTGGGGTTTCCATCGTGAAATTAGCTTTTCTGATTTGTGTGGTTTGCATTATTGATTCGACATGTTTGGCTCTTAATTAAAGCATGCATAGTTGTGGTTTCTGGGTGTGATCACAATTCACAAGTGATCAGTTTCCTCCTAGCTAGAGTCCTAGTGATTATTGACTCCCTGCATGTAGTAGTTTTTTAGTTCACTCCTAATTCATGAGCTCTGCTCGATCATTAGGTTTTTATCACGATTACTACATCTATGCTAATTAACATATATAGAGGACCGGGAGAATCTAGCATTATACTTAAACATGATTAGATTTTCATTATGATCCATAAGCTTTACAACCACGAGAATTGATCTGGCCACGTGTCACGAAATAGTACGGCAGTATCGTATCTAACTTTTTTTGGGGGGAAATCGTTAAGGTTCACATTGTATGTCTAGTTAGGCCAGGTAACATGAGTCATCATCCATAGGTTTAATATTGGTGGTGAAAAGAGTTCACATTTACACCAACTAGAACTTCGGTAAATATCAAGAAAGTGGCGGTGTGGGAAATCAAGTATTTTGACTAATCTCATAACAAAGCATGGAAAATAGCCTAATAAATATCGAGCATGCTTGAATCCACATTAAACTTTTGCCAAGATGAACACAATGCAGTAGAGTCATGCGATGCAACAACAAATACAATAGAAACACGATGCAGTAGAATACGGTAAACATGTGATACGACAACAACAACTAAACCTTTTGTCCTAACCAAGTTGTAGTAGACTAGATTAGAAATCCAACAGAAACATACTCCCTCCGTTCCATAATGTAAGGCGTATAGTTTTTTTTAGGAAAATTCCAAAATATAGAGTGTATTGTGATTTATGGACAATTTTTCACATCCAACAATGAGTTTCTATAACAGAGAGATTTAAAGGACTGTTTTTAATTTATGGACTCCTCTCTCCCAATTTATTCAGGGAAAAATGAGTCCACCGTATGCAAAGTTCACATGTCTTAATATTCGTACAAAAAACTATACGCATAACATTCAAAATGGTACTATACGCCTTACATTCAGAAATGGAGGGTGTAAGAAAGTAGAAAATTATAATGCGAGTAAATGCAATCATACAAAAAATCTTTACTCAAGAACTTATAAAGTATAAAGCACTCGCCAGGCCAGCAACACCCTTAAAAACATCTCTCCCTCTGCATGCTATTATTCACACATATACAAAAAAGAAATCTACATTAGCTAAAAAATAATAATCATTTATGTACATATATGCTTGCAGCCTACGCTAGTTCAGGCTTTCTGAGCGAATTATACCCAGACCCCTGACCGTCTGAGCAAGGCTTCGGCTCCAGCTTTATACGTTTTCTCATCACCTTGCTTTAAACATCTGCTGAGTACGTGTCGAGTGACATCAGAGCCATGATATAGCGCAAGACATGCTTCGTATGCCAATGATATTGAGTAGAGTGGCATGATCAGACCGTACATACGTACGTCGGAGCTTTTGTATGGTACTGTACCAGGCCTGAAAAAACAACATAATACTACGTATAGAAAATTATGTATGTACACTGTGGATACAACGCGATGCAGGTGTCAGCTCGCGGTGTAGGATAACGATGGGAGATCGATTGACAATGAGGCGGACAGTTAAAAGCTGGATACCCTGCCCTGGCGCGTCAGGCCAAGGAGTTGCACGCTGACGAAAAAGACGATCGGAAGCGGCGACCGAGGGAGGGCGCGAAAGGCTCAGTCGACGGCGACGGCGCAGGGTGGCAGCAGCATGCATGCCATGGATGGTGGCGCCGGCATTGGCTCGGCCCGTCCAGTCGGAGGGGACGCCGCCGGGGCCGGCCGCGCGCGGAGGCGAGAGGCGTGCAGCACAGTCTGCGGTGCTCGTCTAGCTTTTGTCGCTCTTTTCCGAGACTCCCACAGTCCGGCCGCTTTTCCGCTTTCTCCGGCCGGCCGGCGTGGACGTGCGCCTGGAAAAGGACGACGCAGGCGGGGCCGTGGCGACGGTGGTGGTGCGCGCGCCCGGCCTTCTCGTGGGGTGCCGGCCATGGGACACCGCGTAGGCGGCAGGTCGCGCCGTGTCTGTACTGCTGCTCAGGCGGTCAGGCAGGCCAGACTACCCATATGTTGTTCAGGGGCCACCGGGGCGGCTTTTCACTGCTGGGAATGTAGGTCGGTCGGCTTCTCACTCTCAGTCCCGTTTACACTTTTGTACTTGGGTTTATCGCTGTATTTAGCTCCCTCATAGTATTATTAGTAGCTACGGGCGTGTTTGGTTGGCCGTAAAACACCCATGCAGCCTCTAACAAATTAGTAGAGCGAGACATGTCACAACTTACTAGCAACCATAACCGGGTTCCCATGTTTCGGTTGGCTGAGACAGTGTTACATTCAGGGGCAGATACCAGATTCTCACCGGCAGGACACCCCGTTCTGGAGATCAATGGTGGCGTCGATCCCACTAGTGCAGCAGGCCACAACCTGCAGCATCAGCTCGGGACTCACTACTTCATTTTGGCATGACAACTGGTCTACTTTGGGCCGGCTAAAACACGAGCTCTCGATCCTCTTCTCCTTTGCCGTTGATCAATTCTGCACTGCCAATTCGCAATTCAAAGACTAAGATCTAGAAGACCGAACCTTGGACCGGTCCCTCTCTCTCCCGCAAGGAGAAAGGCGATTTGTGCACCCCCCCCCCCCCCCCCCCCCCCCCCCCCGCCGCTGCTCCCACCTCGCCGCCGCGGATCCGTGCGATTCCTCGCCTCTGCCGGCCGCTTCGGCGGCGGGAGGCTGGGGAATCGCCGGATCCCGGTGTGTAAATAGTGTAGGTAGTAGTAGGGCTTCAGCTGGCGGCGGCTTGGAGGCGGTGGCTTCGTCGGCGGTGTGTTTGCGGGCGGCGTTCGTCCCCTCTGGCAGTGGAGCTCCGTGGAGGTCCATGGCGGAGCGGCGCCCTCTTCTTCGTGCTCGCGGCCCTCCGGGGTCGCCGTGCGCGGAGTTCCCCCCTCTAGATCTGCTTGCGGCGGATCTGGTTGACCCTTTGATTGCAGGTGCTCATGGCGCGAGCGACGACGACGATGGAGCTGGATGGAGGCCTTTCGAGGTTCGAGTTTCGGAAACTTCCCGTCCGCCTGGGGATGCTTCTGTTCCAAGGTTTCGAAGCAGTGGCGGCGGCGCGTATCCGATGCGTCTTCTTCACCGGCGACGTCGACGCAGAAGAATCGATGTGTAATGTGTTTTTTCTGCTTGATTTCTTCTGCCTACTCGATGTAATCTGCATCTGTAATCTCGCAAAAAAAAAAATTCGCAATTCAAAGACGGGGCATGGGAGCTCGATCTAATCAGGCCCCTATCACACACAGCCCATGAGCAGCTACAAGCTCTGATGATATACCTAAATGGAAACCATTCGCACCTCTCCGATCAGCGGGACGCTAGGACGCTGATTACTACAAGAAAGAGATCTCTACAGGAAAAGGCCCAACGACAAGAAGCTTCTACCATCTGTTGAGTGACAGGGGAAAAAATTGGGCCAATGCGAAGTGGGTATGGCACAAGGAAGTTCCTCATCGACATAAAATTTTCCTCTGGCTGGCATTCAGGGGGAGGCTGAACACGACCACAACGGCTGTGACAGTTGCCGGGCAGAAGAATCCATTCATCATATTGCCCTGCATTGCAAATACCTGATTGGATTTGGGGCAAATTGGGTATTGGTTCCACAGCCCTATCATCCAGCACGATATGTCAGTTTGTTCAACGAGTTCAGCTAACTGAAAACTCGCAAACCTGGGGGATTTGCTTTGCTGCATGTCTACTGGGCCTATGGAAGCTTAGAAACGATAGAGTGTTCAACAAAAAGATGCGTAATCAACGAGCTCTACTCAATATGGTGGCGGAGGAAATCAGACTGTGGTCAGCTAGGTCAACTAAACACAAAAACGAGATGAGTATGTTGGCTGACAGGGGTTGCTAGCTTAGTGTATATATGCACTCCCTCCATTTGGAAAAGGATGTGTTAGCACCCGTTTTTGGCAGGTTAGGTCGAGACCCGGCGATCTGCCCCAGGAAGGATTGGCGACCTGGAAAGGCGACTCAGATGACCCGGGCCTTCATCGGAGCCGGCTTATGTTGGAAAATCATGTAACCAGGCAAATGGGTAAACGCAAGGTAATCTGCTGACCCGACAAAATGATGACCCGGCAGATGGGTAAGTCGCACCTGCCGTGAGCCACGAGATAACCCACAGATCCGGCAAAGGGCAGGTGAGCCGCACAGAAGACTAGAGGACGGGTCAAACAGGCGTACAGAGGAGGCAAAATTGAAGTCAACACGGAAGGACAGAAGGCAACTTTCCTAAGGAGCCGGAGAAGGACACTTGGGTCCGGGTTCAGTACCAAACCGACCAAAACTTGCCTAGTTTAGAGGTAGAATTTGACCTAGATTGCGAATTGTAATCCTTGTAAAAGTCCAATACTTGTACGGGAAGTCTAACCGCCTCATATATATGTGAGAGGTGATGGCCGATTGAAATTAAGCAAACAATCGACATATCAATCTAAACCCTACTTTTTACCCTTCTACAACCCTTGTTCATGCTTTCGTTGTTCGGCGACTTCGCTTAGATTTCACCGGATATCGACAACCGAGAACCCGGAGCGGCCAAGCCCGGCCGGGTCTCACCCAATCGTCGTCGGCTTCCTCTGACGGGGCTTGTCCCAAGGGGCTGGGGCGTCTGGGTCTCAAAAGCGCCGGCTTACTGTCTTGCGTATCGCGCTGGAAGCCGGCATCCCGCGGGGCGAGTTGCGGAGTATCTCTCCCGGCACCGCGGGTACATGAGGACGTGCTCGTGTGACGCGTTTCGAGCGCAACAGGATATCTTACATATATCCAAATTCGGATGTATGTGTACACTAAAATATATCTACATACATCCGAATCTAGACAAATCCAAGACATCCTTTTCCGGACGGAGGGAGTATATCTTTTCTTTCTTCTTTTTTCTTTCACTTCCTTCCCAAATCTTTGCCATGGTTGCGTCCTGGTTGTCAACCCCCCCATCCCTCTGCCCCTGGGCAACTCTGTAACCATAAGGTAGAGCACGCCTCTACCTTCTTTCAATAAAAAAAAAACATAACCGGGTTCACTGACAACCAAAAGGTGTGCCATTTAGGCCGATTCCATGAAAATTTACGATTTTTTCCTTTCCGTGAAAATAATGATCGACAGATCAACGGTTGGACGCCTACTTGGCGATCAGCTTGCGTGCACGCTGGTTGGCTCCCTTCGTCCTAGAGTTGAGCTCCTCCACGTCGTCATTCAGGTTATCCAGTGCTTCATTTTGCCTGAAACAATTGTTGAGACATGAGAAACTCAGTTGAAAATATTGAGTCTTCTTTCACGCACAGTAAAATTACCTGTCAAGCTCCGATCCCATGTCAACAGCCATGCCCTTGAGCTGCCCCAGCACGCCACTGAGATCGTCGAGGGCATCATCCTGCTTTTGCTTCTCCACCTGACGGCCAAAAACCACGGCTAAATATGCTAAGAGTTTGTAGGTGTTTTTTCTAAAGATCTAAGCTACCTAGAAAAAGGGAGATTTTTTTTTTGAACAAAAGAAAAAGGGAGATTTTTGTTGCTCCGAGCGAAATTGGGTGCTATGGGTCGGCTTGTCTGCGCCAGGGCAATCCGGACGGCGCTTTCGCTGGTAGGCGCGATTGTCCTTGTCAGCTTTGTGGTGTGCTCAGCTGGTTGTGTGCGTGCACCTGTGTTTGTTGGGAAACCCGACTTCGTCCACCAGACAATTGGTCCCTTTAGGTCATTCTCATTGTCCTCCACAATATACCGAAGGTAGCACCGCGGTGCTCCTCAAACCGCCTGCTATGGTGACTTCGACACCATAGGGAAAGACCTCCTTCTACAACCCATAAGACCCCCGCCGATCTAAGACTCACATGCTCAATAATGCTCTCGATCTAGTCGGCGTTGGGTTTGTTTTGCGTTGATTTTTCTGTGGGAATTAGGTGTCGTTCCGAAGAAGTCGCCTGAGTTGAGGTGATGTGGGTGCATTTCGGGGATGGTGCACTATAGGCACACTATAGGCACCATACATGGTAAACTGTCACCCCTTCACCACTTATGTCAATATGTGGTCGTTGTGCACTCCTCCAACCTTTTATATTTGTGCACCTCTCCTCTACTCCCCACGCCGTATCAATCAGTTAAGGGGATGATTGTAGAAGGAATGATATTTCCATCATGATGGTTTCCTTTGGGATGTTTATTTCAACTTAGAAAAATGTCCTACCAATGTTGTTTGTCGACTCTAGGGTGAACCAATATTGATCCAAAGTCTACCTTTTTTCCTTTCATTGTCTTATTTTTTTTACTTTACAATGCCATCATTATCTTTTTTACACTACTGCTTAACTATAATGTTTTTTCATTCATTAGTCTAAACCACTAAATTAAACAACTTGTTTTGGGCTACACACGATGTACTGAATTAGCTGGTGAATCAATTCTGTTATACACGAGAAACGTTGAAGCAATTTCATCAAATGAAGTTTCCTAATGTATCTCCATTTCATGTTGGTTTTGCTATAACCAGTGTCCTACGAATGTCTGTATCATGCTACCAATATGTTAAACTATGTACACGAGAAAGAATTAGGGTTTTTTGCAAATCATCGTCATGGAAAGAAGATATTGATATCAATGCACCAGAGGTTGTTAATTGTTTGATCAAAACAGAGGTAGGTTTTGGTTGTAAATTGTACTTTAGATTTCCATAGTTTAGTTATGTTTCTCTATTGGCACATTGAAGTTCAATATTAAGCATGTTGCTTTCTACATTGCATGCATCTTCCTCTACAACATCGACACATGGCAACAACAAGTCAGAAAGTATATATGCCCGATGAAAATCTCAAGTACCGTATCCAGATAACAAGTGTGAATGATTACCAAAATTTACCTACATTAACTTGCATTTTTGTGTGTTGCAAACATTTGATCTTTTCTGATAGTTTCACGTTGTCTTTAACTCGATTTCAATAGATTTTTCAGTGAACATCAATATAATTTTCAAGAAAATATAAGATGGAGACAACAATCTTGGAGATAGCAGAATGGAGCCTCTCGGAACAGTTTCAATTGATGAGAATATTGACTACCATGAATGAGCATTTAACAAAATAATGATGTAAGATGTGTCATGTCCTATCTTTAACGCGCCTACAATATTGACATGTTGTCTCGAGTATTAGTTTACTGGCTTAAAGTTGCAAGAGAATGCCCTTACATATGTTCAAGTTTCTTCATGTCCCCTTTTTCGTAGGAAGTCCTACTCGGGTATGATATGTATTTTCCCTTTTTAGTTTCAAAAAATCTGCAATACATTCCATGCTTTAGACAAGGCATTAACCTTTTTCCGACGTTTTTTTTTCTCGGTCCTCCACTCTTAGTTCAGTGACATATAGCTATGTTGTTGTGCTAGAACAATCATAATAGTTAGGCACAGAAGTTAATGCCAGCGTATATTTACAACATGTTACCTCATGTGTGGTGTGTCCAACCTTATATTAAAGAATATCATTCTTGTTTTAGCCTTTTACTCTTGAGATTTTTTTGCTGTAACTGGTTTCAAAATATCATACTACTACATAAGATACTACAACTTCAGTCGATAAAGCTCACTGCAACAAAGGTAACTTTTTCAGTTAGGGTAGTAAATCTTTAGTTGTTGAATCCGTTCATCTGCATATATCTATGACGGAGGAAGGAGGAATGTCTTATTGTGTTAGTTTATAACTTTTGTCTATGCCTTTGGAACATGTGAAGCTGCAAGAAACTTAGGTCCAGTTTCAGGTGGTTCTTATTTTGTGAGAAATGCATGATGATGTCCCTTCTCCATAATCCACCTATAAGACCAACGTGGTGACCGTGCTTTTTTTGTTATGGTTTACACACCTCGCTTATAGTCTAATGTTTGCCTTTGACAATGGTTGGATGAAGTATCTTTACTTGTTTAAGTACTTTAGCATTGAAGAATGTATTGTACTTCATATTTTTGCAGCCTCATTACTGGTCTATGTATATATTCTAGACTATAATTACGATGAACTAGGATGAAAACATAGTGCAATTTGCAGACATTAACATTATTTGCAAAATAAGGCATGTAATTTTTGTAAGATCTTGTGAATGGTACTCCCTCCATCACAGTTTATAAGGCACACACACGTAGTTCAAGAACACACTTTGACCACTAATTTTGTCAATAAAAAATAAATTTTATATCACAAAAATTATATCATTAAAAAGTTTTTTCAATATAAATCCAATGGTATAATTTTTGTTACATATAATGTATATTTTGTTGACCAAATTTAATGGTCAAATTTTTTCTTGAACTGCGTGTGTGCCCTATAAACTGTGATGGAGGGAGTATTCACAATCAGCAACGGTCTTTGCTATGAAAGATTGCCTGACTAAGCATCATGGAGATCATAAATTAAACTGGTTCATTATTGTTGGTTGTACTAAACAAAATATTCCAACGAAAACTTTCTTTTCGTGGAGATTTTGTGGAATTGATGACGTCCCAGTGGTTATCATAAGCGAATTGATGACGTCCCAGTGGTTATCATAAATTAGTATATATATTGTTTTAGTTGGTAGAGTTGTAGGGTGAAGTGCATTCTCGAATCACATGTGTCATCACTGCAGAACCATGAATGTTGGATATGAAGTTTTTAGCTATTTGAGTTACATTGTGAACACCAATTTATACTGAGTGGGTAGTCACAACTAGTCATCTTCAATGATTCGATTAGGCCAAGTGGTGGAGTGGGGCATATTTTTTAGTGGTGGATGCTTCTCTATGTTGGCCCCTATTTTATGCAAATACATGATTGTTAATAAATATCAAGAGGAAACAAAAGTCTAGCTAAACGTAATGCCAAACATACAAACCCTTTGGATTATTGGATATCTGATATTATTGGAGCTCATCAACTTATGGAATCAATCTCCCAGTGCATTTAGCGGCAAAATGCCTAGAACGGAAACGGCGCAACAAAGCGCGTGAGGTCCTTCTAGTTTTTGCCAAGATACATAACCACAAAGTTGATCCAGAATACAAACCTGAACTTTTTCCATGGCGCTTGTGGCTTCAGAGTAATTGCGGGTATTCCCCTTCCCTCGAGGGCTCAACCCTAGCTTATCTCTCTGTTCCATTCGGTTCGCCTTCTTTTTGAAGGAATCGTCTGTATCATGCCATCAATAAGTTGAAAAGAACAATGAGTACAAATAACACTCATGTCTGAATATTTTAAGTGCACAAATATTAGATTATATATACCTCGTGACACCAGGGCTGGCCCCTTGATCTGCCTCGTTTTCTTTGGCTTCCATGGCTTGGAGAAGAACCCCCCAAGGCTCCCTAGAAGCGACTCTCCCTAGACATGGAACACAAATGCCAACATTTAGAAGATAATTAGACCCCGCAGTTTCATGACCGACAAATGGGTAATTCCCACATGAGCGAGAAATATATATAGACTCGCTTCACATAGGCCTAGATATGGTGAGAGAGGTGTCAGTTTGTTCATGCACTATGCAGTATATACAATAGTACGTGGTGGAGCATATGCACCTTGGTGAGGTCCTGATCAATCTCGACGGCCCTTTCGTGTGTCCTGCCGATCTGGTCGCCCTGCTTGTTCAGCGTGATGAGCGTGTTGGTGGCATCTTGCTTGATGTTCTCCGCGATGCGGAGGCATCCATTGAGAGTGTCGGTCGTCTCTTCGCCTTGTATGCCGCGTAGTTCTCTAGCTCCTCCACGGACTGGTTCTCCAGCCCGCCAGAATCATGGAACCCGTCTTTGTACTGCTTCTTGCCGCCAGCGGGTACCGAGTAAGCGGAAGATTTGTTTCCCTTTTTTGGCACGAGATCATCATCAGAGTCGGAGTCGAAGGGTTGTGGCTTCGAGGAAGAAGGCTTGGAGCCTCGTGACTCGGGCATCTTGTCTTGTCAAGTTGAAAATATTTTGTAATATTAATAATGCTAGGCTATTGTAAACAAGGGAAAGTTCCTGTAAATCAAACAAGGTTGTTATCCAATGTCGATGTGGAGGGGGTGCTAAGTATATTATATATCCACTTTCTATTAGATTGGTCTTTTGGGATAGTTGGTTAGTTGTAAAATCTAACATGGTATCATAAGATAGGTATTGGTTTCAAGTCCTGACTTTCGCAATTAATTAAATTTCTCTTCCTTCTTTTTGTACACGTATAGGCCTTATCGAGTCATACGTGAGATTCTATCACCTGTAACATTCATCGAGTCACACGTGAGAAAAGGGTGTTACACTAATGGATTGCCCACCTTCTTTCCATTAGTTCGGACTTTTGGTTCTATATATTGGCTGGTGCGTGATACCTAACATGGTATCAGAGCGCCTAGATCCTGCGTTCAAGTCTCAGTCCTACACCATTAATTTTCAATTTATCCACACCAACGTTTATATCTGCACTTACTATCGATCGGTCTTTGCGATAGTTGGTTGCATACAATCTCCACTATAATATAATATGACCTAGAGGGGGTGATTCAAATAACATGCCGTACAATTTACTAAATCTACCACGTGGTGTGTCTTTTCCTGGTCTGATTGACGTCAGTGGCATGCAGGTGGTGGCAGAGCTTCCCACTTCCGAGCAGGGGAAGATAAGGGGGGCATGGGAAGTAGCCAACTATACCAAGCCATGAGCATGCGCATTATTTATTTCCATTTTCAAGAAGAAGAAGAAGACATGGGCTCCTTAAATAAAATATAAATACTTCTTAATGGGGATTTAGCGTATGAGACAAGCCCATCAAATGATGGCAGGTTTATATAACGACCTTTTTTTATTTGTTTCAACTAAGAACTTTAATTACCAAATTTTGGAGTGTTGACAAAATAAATTATAGCGTCCAAACATAAATTTAGGGCATTTGTAAACATATACATTGGTAGGGACGGGTGTGTTGCACATGCACGATTAGTAGTATCTAACAATGGCCATGCTATCATGGTAAAAACAAGACAAACAATCATAATTGCAAACGTGATATCATCACGATTCAATGACATTGTCCATCCATGAACATGTTAAAATTAATAAGAAAGAGCAAAGGAAACACATAAAGATTAAGAAAGAATACAGTCAAAGAAAAAATTAAGAAAAAAGCGACATGAGCAAAAACTAACAAGAGATATTAAACTACTAGAGAAAGAATAGATGACGACATATCACAAAAGTATCGAGAGGAATTCTTTACCAGATAGATTTTGTCCTCCTATTCCTCCTCCTTGGAGGGCAAAAAGGATGCGAGCAATCTATCCGCCGTTATTGGATAATTGGTAATGAACCATTTCACCGTACAACTCTATCTCTATATATAGTTATCTATGTGGAACGAGAAATCTAAATAAGGGAAGTGCGGATTTTAGCCTCAAGAAGTGACGGGCACCCACAACATGGGATGAAGCTGAGAAGGTGAGATTTGGTGACGCATGCGAAACTATGGCTTGTTTTTCACATGGCAAGCCACGAAATTAGCATGTGTAATGTAAGAAAATTTTCTCTTAAAATGTGAAATTGAAAATATTGTTTTGTCGAAAACGCAAGTTTAATTTACTATTTATGGATTTTTATCAGTGACTACGTAGCAACCTTGGCCCAGTATGAACCCAGTGTACTGAACTAGGCTAGGCCTTAATGTCGTCCATCAGCTTCCGGTTTACTCAAGCTGGGCCATACAGTATGGGCCAGTATCAACTGAAATGCCCTTCCTCTCGGCCTATCTGTAGTCTGTACTGCCGCCGATTCAGGAGCACCTCGCCGTCGCCGTCGCCGCCGCTGCCGAGTCCTCACGCACCTTCGCACGCTCTACGTCTCGCAGCACCCCCTTCCTTACCCACCCGAATCAATCCCCTTCTCGCCCGTCCTCCCTCGCGACCCCGGCCGGGCAGGCACACTTGCCCTCGAAGCCAGCCGCGCTCGACCGTTGCCGATGGCTGAACTCGCCGGAGTGCGTGAGCGCGGAATCAGCTGGCTCTACCTCCGCCTGTCTTCAAGGAATGGTACCCAAGACGCGATCCCAAGCTTCCGCGGAAGGAGGTCAGTCTAGATTTTTCCTCCATCTCGATTTGAAGTCTGAACGTGCTAATTTCACGTTACATGCTTCATCCGCTTATTTTTCAATTGAGTTACACAGTCCACAGTTGAACTCTGAAACCCATCGTACCTACCCTCTGATGGATAGAAATCTAGACAACTTAGCTAGTTTCGGGAACAAATTCACACACCAGACGTCAACCCTGTCAGCGTCACACTTTCAGAAAACTGAATTCTTTTATAGAATGCACAAAACACAATGCTAATAGCCTAACCACGTTACAGAGAGCAAACACAAGTTCATTGACCGATGCAACGTGGTAGTGATATCTAAAAAAACACTCAAACATACACAACAACTATACTTCATGGTCCTTACTAAACCTGACAAAACACGGCTAAACGAGAACCATACACGCTCAATTTACACATGGAAAGATGAAATTTCCGATGGCTGGAGTTACCCTTGTCTTTGTCGGCTAAGCACTTCGGACCACCTTCGGCTTGATTATAGCATCCCTTCTCCTTCCTGTCAGAATCCTCTTGAGCAAGTTAGTGTTGCCCTTCTGCTTGCTCGGGACAACGGCAAGTGCTGCCACCTTGGCAGCAGCTTCATTCTTGCCGGTTCCACTCGCTCCGTCAGGTTTCATGGGTAGAACCACTGGTGTTGGGTGAGAACCGCCTGATGATTCCGAATCATCACCTCCCTCGAAGGCAGAAAATTTTCTTTCATGTCGTGGTCTTAGTTCTGAGCATATGATCTCCTTGGTCTTCGGGGAGCTGAGGTAGTCAAATCCACCATCGTCCACGGCTAACATCTCATTTAGTGACTGAGACCGAGGTTTTCGCTCAGGATGAACTGAGGTCGCATCCTTTGGCGATGCAAGTGCTTTCAGTTGCTTTCCCAGGTTTAGGATAGTCTCCTGACACTCGATGAGCTTCTCTGATGCCGCCGATATCTCCAGCTGCTGTGCGAACAAGCGAATCAAATGTTAAACTCGAAACACATGGGCTGGTATAATAAGGATAGCTTCATGAGGAAACTATGCAAAAGCAAACTGATTGAATGGGCAAAAACGCCTATTTTAGCATTCTGCAATCTAAGAAGTTGTTCAAATATTTATTTCCATTGGTGGTATGTTATGTTCATTCAGCCAGAATGATAAAAATAGAAGCAAGAGTGCTTTCCATTTTAGGTTGTTTTATTTCCATGTACAAAGAATGAGGTTGCCTTTCTTACTTACATTTGAGGTTGCATGAAATTAGCGTTGCTACAAGAATAAAAATAATACTAAACAGGCTCGCAAAAATAAAAACCATATACATCACATAAACTAAACAGTACATCATCACAATGGAGCAACTTTCTTACACAAGACAGATCAATTCAAATGTGTACTTGCTTTCTCTCCCGAAAAAGAATTGTGCAAGCTTTAAAACCGCAAAAAATAAGGTAACATGGATCTTACCATGTGTTGATTTTGGCCTTCATTCCCCGAAACACATTTTAGACCTTCTTTAGTAGAGTAACTGCTTCCCTGTAGATTGCCCCTGATTGCTTCAGAGTTAGAGATGGGTCTCTGTTTGCCAAGTTCACTCACTGTTGATTCACCATCAACACCATATGCTGTCATCTTTCCTGTTTCCTTCAGTGCATTAAGTTCTGCTCGCAAACTCGAAGAGTTTAGTTCTGATTCATGGAATTTAGAGACTGACACTTCATTCATTATGCTGTGTGTGTCCTTATCAACTTTAAGTCCAATATCCATGAGCCCTGATGCAGAAACTAGTGACGACTGCGTGCTGCTTGGGGTGTTGGGTTCATCTATGCCATATTTGGTTTGGATTCCTATTTGTTTTGTTGCAACAGCTTCATGCCCATCTCCACTTTCTAACTCCAAATGCTTGATAATTGTTTCCCTCATGTCTGATACATCTTGGAGTAAAAAACAGTGGTTGATTATCCAATCTAGCGTGAGGTTCACCTCAAGAACAAATCTTTCGACATCTGTATTCCCATACAAAAGCTCATTGCATACAACAATGAAGTTCTGCAGTACAGATGTAAGTTCTGATGTTTTCCATAAGAAGGCATAAGCAAAATAGCCAGTTATCGCCCTAGAGTGATCAATCATGTTGCCACCAGATTGCATGAGTTTGCTATTGTGATCCTTTGACGATCTCTGAATAACTCCCTCGACAAGTTCGATCAACTTCACGAGTCCCTTCTCAATCTTGCATTGGTCAGCTTGATCAGTTGTTTCATTGGGACCATCAACTGGAACTAGCTCTTTCCCTCCTGATTCTATTGTCTCTTTTTTGCATCATACAGTTTTGAAGGTTTATTATCACATACCATCGCTAGCCTTTCTATTTCTTCAAAGTCATCCATGAAACTCATGTCTGATACTCCTGTGCTCTTACATGAAGGTGTTGTTTGCTTCCCCTTCTTGAAATGTTCAAGTTCAGAAATTAAGGCTGACGCCCATGAACCTGAACAGCTGACACTATCTTCATTGCAAGTATCTTCAGAGATTGATGAAAGAGGGTTCTCAACCACTGTAGGACTTCTTTTTACCAGTTCTGTGGCAGCCGATCGCCTGATAAGTCTTCAAGTTGAGCTTCAACTTGGGAAAGTTTAGAGGTTGCGCGAGCAAGCATAGTACGAGAAAACTGAAGTTCGCCATCCTTTCTAGAAAGAGATTCCTTCATGGCTTTATTTTGATCTTCTGTAACATGTAGCCTCGCAAGCAATGAAGAACTTGCTTGTGATGCGTCAGAAAAATTGTGTACCGGATCATCTGGATTGAATGATGTAGGAGAATTCAACTTTCCCATCCTTGTCTGTGTTGTATTGTTGCCCAGTGTTTCAACTTCACTTCTCATTTTAGCAATGGCAGCGGGTCCTGGTAGCCTTTTACGTACCATTGAACGCAATCTCTTGCATTCTTCTTCTAGCTTTGTAATCCTCCTTACGTTTTCAAGATGTTGTTTGTGTGAAGCATCAGCTGATTTGAGATTACACTTCCTTTCCTCACTTCGAATATCAAGTTGCTTCTGGAGCATACAAACCTCATATCTAAGAGAAGAATTTGATCTCTCTGTTGACTGTAGCTTTACCACAAGGTCCTTCAAGTCTGACTCTTTCGAAGCATTTGATTCAGTTAGATCTAAGATTTTCCTCTTTTGCTGAGAGGATTTCAGATAGTCTGCTATACTCATCGTCCAAGCTAGCAATTATGTTTTCTTTCTCCTCTAGACTTTCTTCCAGCTTATGAACTTTATCCTTCTCACAAGAAATTATTTTAGCAGAGTCCTTTACCAATAACTCCCTCTCTACCATTGCAACATTTAGAGCCTCATCGAGCTGGCAAATCCTTTGCTCAACCGCGGCTTTCTGGTGTAGCGTGTCATCAAGTTCTGTCTTGATAGCTATTGCTTCAGCTTCTGCCTTCTCCCAACCTAGAAGTACATTTGTAACCAAAAAGGGTTGGTCAGAAATGTAATGGCTAACATTTACATGAGCAGTTTTACTTCTAGGATGGACAAATCATATATTCAATTAATGGACCAGGAACATGTGTGGAATGGTAGTGAATGAATAGAGTAGTACCTAGTATGGCTTCTTCAGCTACTTTTGCTTGCTTGGCTAAAATAGCATCCTTCTCGAAGCATTCAGCATGAGCAAATGAAAGTTGTTCATGTACATCTTGCAAGGACCTCTCTAATCGTGCAATCTTCTCCTTCACCATGGAAAAAAGTTGACGTTTTTGACATGGGTTAAATTAATAAGTACTGAATAAATTAATCTAAATGTGTGATGATGTACCTCCTGTTCCCTTTCTAATATATTGGATTTGTTCTTTGCTAAAACTGTCCTCTCTGATGCTTTCTTTCTCCAAAGCCATGTTTTATTGTCCATCAATGGATGCTCAATTTTCACCAATAATCAGCACTACGCAAGATTCCCTATAAATTAATCAGACGTAGATGCAATATCAGTGGCGCATATTTACACCAAATCTCATACAGGATGCTACTTCTGGAAAAGAATCAGAAAATACGTATCAATTTAACTTTGCAAAGTTGTTCTTAGAAATTATACAATATGACACCAAGGCCAGTTTTCCCTGTAAAGTTTATGCTCGTGATTTTTTCAGTCCTGCAATTCCCATTCTTTGGCACTTAGTTAAAAGTGTATAGTTTGTTACTACAAAACTTCAACTCTGGGTACCTAATCCACCGAGCAAGATTAACAAATTTCTTCTCCTGCCAGCTGCAGTTTCCTTTACTTTCATACAGAAAGCGACACCCAACTAAAAAAAGAAACAACGGAGTATATTGTGGTTTGCTCAGCTCTATCCCCAGTGCCCCTACCACTTGCTCCAACAGGTTAGATTCTTAACCAAATGAAATAAATTTCCTTCCAAAACGTTAGCACATAATTAGCCATCAAGATTGTTAGTTTCTTCCAGAACTCAAGTAGTGGCCGCCCAGTAGCATTGATCCAGAACCGTGAGCAACCCATCAGTGAATCTTTTTAACACCGGCAGGTACATAGAACATCTAATTATGTGAGCCAGGTACGTTGTCCCACAAGTCAAAATTGGTAAAAAGCATGGTAAAAATAGCATATGAAGAAGTGCGTCTCCTCTGTCTCGACAATTTTACAACTAGCACTAGCTGAGTCCTTCTGCTTTGTCTCAACAAAATTACTAGCACTACATATGTACATTTATATATGACAAGGATGGCACCTAACGCAAGACTCTTTTCGGTAACTACAATCCAACCCTACAACCCATTAATGAATGAATCTGCTATGCTAATAGGGGAATCATGACGAGACTGACACTCTGTATGCGCCTCTCTCTGCAGATTGGCTACACCAACTCTCAAGGATTGAGATGGTGAACAAGACACAAGACTACAATACTGAAGAGAGGAAGAAGCCTCAAGCAAGTAGTGAAAACCTCACTGGAAATGTCCACACAAAATTGGCAGATTGCCTTGTGCTCCGAAGCAGAAGAAGAAATTGGTATGGCAGCTAGAACCTTTGAGGATACAAGCAACTAGCTAGCTATCGCAAGTGCCAGTGAAGCAACTGAGCCAAAACCATCGCCATCTCTCTCAGTAGCACCAAACCCATAACCCCTCCAACTCCAGATATCCCCATCGTTTTCCCAACCACCAAACATGGATTGAGAAATATCCAAAGGATAAGGGAGAAGGAAAGATTGCAAGAACACGAGAACGGCAGCAGTGAGGTGAGCTGAACTGACCTCCCAGTGACAGTGGGTAGTGGCTCTGCTGCGGCTTACCAAGAATGAGCTGCTGCTGGGTCACCTGTGACTCTGTGGAGGCATCCTATGGATGGATGGAGGGAGAGGTGACTGTTGATGACAAGGACACAATCGGTGGTGGAAGGTAGAAAAAGTTGTGCTGCAATAGGAACAAAACTGTCCCAAGACTTTTGGTGTGGGACAGGGGGCTGGGGCTCCCTAGCACATAAAGGTGTCCCTGGGCCCTGGAAATGACACAATTGCTATATGATACCACGAAAGTTACCTAAAAAAATGCAGAACATCATTGTGTTTTTGTGAATGTGTGAGGCTGCGATCGAAGTTGATGTAGTACCGTGAGATATTTTACTGCAGAGGCAGCATTCAAGTGTCGGCGGTGGCGGTGGATATGTGAGTTCCGTGCAACACCGTTCAGTTCCCCTTTGATTGATTGCTTCTGCTGTTATTTGGGTTATGGGGTCCATTTGGTCATGGCTAGCCCATCTATTTACAAATTACCTACAGAGTTTACTGTAGAATACACTGCAAACTGGTATATGCTGTATGAGGCTACGACCACACTGGCTTTATTATATCAACATAAGTTTACTGTGATATCTCCTCATAAGGTGTAATTGCGAGAAAAATTCTTGTGCTAAACTGAAAAGTTGAGATGTACGCCATGTTCAGGTAAAAATCCTCAAAAGATGCTAATAGGAGAATGTGAGGAATTTATTGTACTGCTTTTGCGCTGGAAGCGTACAGCTCAAGCGAGTACAAATGCCATCGGCGCTTCAAGCCATTTTGTCGGCTTGTCTCGCCCACGGCCGAATACGCGGCAGCTTGCCTATGCTTCGGGCCAACAGTAAGGATGATTTTAACGGGGCGACGCAAACGGATGAGTGTTTGGTCTGTTTGCGTCGGCAACAGGACGCGCATCCGGCCCATGTCCGCCCCTTTCCGGCCACTGGACCCAACGGGCCGACGCATTGAGTCCGCCCGGCCAGGGTTTTTATCATTTTGATCATTTTCGGCCAGGGTTTTTGATCGATCACATTGCAAGCAAAATAATACATTATAACAAAACATATAGCAATCCAAATACTATAATACAAATAATACAATCCAAATAGTTATTACGATCCAAATAGTTCGGCAAATAATACAAATTGTTTCACAAATGCATAGTCTTACAAACCAAATAAATATAAAGACCAATAGTTCATCAAATGGAACTACTGGTTACCGTAGTGCTGCCAGACATGCTCCACCAAATCATTTTGGAGCCGAAGATGAGACAACTTCTCACGAACATCACGGTGGAAGTCGAGGAACTGAGCAAATGTGGACGGTCCCTGGGGCTCAACCAACTGACCCTGAAACTGCCATGCCTGATCATGCATGCCCTCGTCGCGTTCATCCTCCACGATCATGTTGTGCATGATCACACAAGTAGTCATCACCTCCCATAGTTGGTCCTTGTCCCATGTCCTAGCAGGGTGGCGAACAATAGCCCATCGTGACTGCAGGGCACCGAATGCACGCTCCACATCCTTTCTAGCACTCTCTTGTTCCTTGGCGAACCTCTTCTTCTTCTCATCATCAGGATTGGAGATGGTCTTGACAAATGTAGTCCATGTAGGGGAAATCCCATCAGCGAGATAGTAAGGCTTGTCATACTCATGACCATTGATCTCATAAGTCACCTGGGGTGCCAGGCCATTGGAGAGCCTGTTGAACACCGGAGACCGCTGCAGCATATTGAGGTCATTGTGCGAGCCGGCCATGCCAAAAAAGAGTGACAAATCCACAAATCTTGTGATGCCACGGCCTCAAGCACGACCGTGCACGCCCCAACATGGCCCTTATACTGCCCCTGCCAAGCAAATGGGCAGTTCCTGCACTCCCAGTGCATACAATCTATGCTGTCAATCATCCCAGGGAAGCCTCTGGGCTCGTTGATGGCCAAGAGCCGGGTCATGTCCGCGACATTGGGCTCCCTCAAGTACTCCTGGCCGAACACCTGCACCACGGCCCTGCAAAACTTGTACATTGCTTCTAGGCACGTGGACTCACTCATCCGCACGTACTCGTCCACAAGATCACCGGCAATTCCATATGCAAGCATGCGAACGGCGGCGGTGCACTTCTGGTACGACGAGAAGCCGAGGGTACCACATGCATCGGGCTTGCATATGAATTAGTCATCAAAATGCATCACTCCCAACCGGATACGGTTGAACAAAGATCTCCTCATCCGGAAACGGCGCCGGAAAACCTTGGGAGGATACGTGGGTTTATGGGAACGAAAGTAGTCCCTATACAGCTGGATTTGGCCAGCTCTCCGGTTCCGGTCCAGAGCAGGAGAATGGCCCGGCAACGACCCTCGGAACACCGGCCGCATCCTCTCTATGTACTCGTTGACGATGAGGGTGGCAACCAGGCCGTCACTCTCATCGTCGGAGGAATCGTCCGATGATGACGGGTTGTACAGGATGTAGTTCCTGTAGTACCACTCATCCGAGCTATCCATGGCCGAGTTCGTACCTGAGTTCTTGCCGGGCGAACGGCCGAACACCTTGTGGGTGGCGTGTGTGTCGCGGGCGCTGCGAGAGAGATGGCCGCAAGATTCACCGGCCGTCGCGGGGAGGAAGCTGCTCCGGTGACGGCGGGGAAGAGGAGCAGCAGACGGCGTCCCCGGAATGGCCTGCAGTGCCAAATCGAGGGAGCGACGGCGCAGTGGCGGCGAGAGGGGCGAGAGAGGAGGAGGAGGTTGGGGTGGGGAATGGTCTGATTTGCGGGCCAGGGGCGGACTAGAGCAGGACACAAAAGCGCTCCGCTCGCGTCCGCGGCCGACGCATCGGTGGCCCAAATTTGGGCCAAGAATGGGTCGCGGCGGACAAAAAACGGACCGCGGTCCGTTTGCGTCGCTCCGTTGGGCCGTGTTTTTGGCCTCCACGGATAGGAACGGAGGCGCGCGGTGACACAGGCTTTCCTGCGTTGATACATCATGCCAATGGGCAAACTGCTGACACGTGGATCCAATATTCAGCAGAGCTTCTGATGGATTATCCTATGATAGATTACTACAGAATTCTGCAACCTTTTGTTTTTCTGCCAGGTTCTCTTTAGATCACTGCAGAAGAGTGAATCGGGAGCAGAAGACAACGGTGGATCTTTGTTCTTGTTAATGTTGTTGTTGCTGTTTTTGAAGAAAGTGCGATTTGCAACCAGAAATTGCAAATGGAGTTCGGAGTGACACTTTTATTTTGAATAATTCAAAAAGTCTGTTTCAGAAAAATCTGAAAAAATATCATGGATATAGTCAATGATGTATTCTATCAATGTGCAAAAAAAATACAATCGTTTTATTCTTGGATACATAGAAATTATGGATCCGACAAAATTTTAAGTTTTGAAAATGTGAACGATTCACCTCAACTATCGATCCAAACTTCTGCCATTTTTCTCAGTCAAGAATAAACATTATTTCATATTGACTTTGTACATGATGGTAGAAAACATCATTGACTACTTTGTATACTTTACATAATTTTATAAAACTTTAAAACCGAGTTTTTCTTTTCAAAAAACAGGCTCAAAAAACAGGCTCTGTGGTTAACTTAAGCATCATAGATTTATATTTCTATTGCTCGACTTACTCTGTCCACATGGCCGACCATAAAAACAAAAAAATAGAGATCCATATATATTATAAAACCTGTGGATTGTTTTCAAAATCGACAACTTTTTTTAGAATAAACTATTAAGAAACGGGTGCAAATAAGTTCCCGGAGAACCCGGTCTCCATTTTCCTTGACAGAAGAAAGGCAAACCTAGGGTGTGTGTTGGCATCATCGTGAACTCAGAAGGCCGTGAACCGATGAAACTCTATATCAGAGCATCGATGACACGCGCCAACAACAAACTCATGTCCTCCTTGTTGCACCTCGTGCTATCGCGGCCCCGTGGGGCGGGACGTGGATGACGCCGAGAAGGTTGTGGCTCGTGGCATAGAACTTTGTTATGCTGGTCCAAGTTTAGTTGTCTTCTCTGATGGCTACGAAGGCCATTCCTAGTTGTGCTACGTCAGTGTTGTCACTGCAAGGAGCGCTGACTCGTCATGTCTCTTTATAGCTCCCCTTCTCTTTTTAGATAAAGGGGTGCGGATCCCCGGCCTCTGCATCAAAATAATGCACACAGCCTTCCGCAATTATTGAAACGTCAAAGTATCAAGTTTTACAATTCACGGATCACTTAAGGTGGCTACAAAGATCAGCCACTCAAACAAAGGGGTACTAAACATCAATTCTTCTATTGTGAAGCCACCCAGCCCGACTGAAGATAGCCCGCACGACTGTCAACATACGGGTGCATCCGGCATCCATAAGGCCACGTTGGTCCACCGGCAGCAGGAAAGACCAAGAATGAATCCAGTAGCATGCCTTGTGTATAACCTGCAAATAATGAGTAGAGTTTGTTTTGTTAAACACAATATCATTTCTACAATTCCATATCGCCCACAAAATGGCCGCAACACCAATTCGAATGCGAGCTTTCGTCACTTTATCTATCCCGTTTAGCCAGCTACCGAATAAGTTCGCAATACTAGTAGGTGGGTAGACGTTAAAAGTGAAGTGAACTAAGCGCCAAATGTCTCTAGCAAACGCGCATTTGATAAATAAGTGGTCCGCAGATTCATCCTCATCACAAAATACACATTTTTTTGCATCCTATCCAGCGCCTTTTAGCCAAATTATCCTTTGTCAACACTTCCTTTCTATGAAGGAACCATAAGAATATTTTAATTTTCAAAGGTATCTTCAACTTCCATAGGTATTTGCGTAGGTACCTAGTATGACCGTTTAGAAGATCTTCGTAATAAGATTTTACCGTAAAAACTCCATTATTAGTAAGGGACCATCTAAACTTATCGGGTTCATCGGTGAGGGTTATTCGCATTAACCTTTCTACCAAGTGAAACCAATCTGACCTCCTTTGTCCTAGTAAAGTCCGTCGAAAAGGAAGATTAATAGGAGCTACCCCAATAACATCAGCCACCGTGCTGTTCTTATTCGAGGCAATGGCATACAACGATGAATACTCATTTTTAAGTGGCACCGGCCCTAACCAGGCGTCCTCCCAAAACTGAGCCTGTTCACCGTTGCCAACCAGGAATTTACCGCGCTGGAAAAAATCATCTTTAACCCTCATGATCCCTTTCCAAAAAGGTGAGTCAAATGGTTTAGCTTGCACTTGAGATAACGCTTTATCCCCCAAATATTTATTGACTAAAATTTCTTTCCAAACTCCCTCTTCATTTAAAATTTTATAATGCCACTTACTCAATAGGCATTTATTTTTAGTTTCTAAAACCGCAATTCCCAAGCCACCCTGATCTTTCGGCCTGCATACTATGTTCCACTTCGTAAGCCTATATTTCCTCTTAAGTTGATCACTTTGCCAAAAGAACCTTGACCGGTAGTAATCTAATCTTTTCCGAACCCCTTTAGGGATTCAAAAAATGACAGCATAAACATTGGTAAGCTTGTTAAAACTGAATTGATTAAGACAAGACGGTCTCCGTAAGACAACATCTTGGCTACCCAAGCCGCCAATTTCCTCTCAAACCGATCTTCAACAAGTTTCCACTCTTTGTTCCGTAGTCTACGATGATGAATCGGAATTCCCAAATATCTAAATGGGAGTGATCCTAGTTCGCAACCAAAAATACGTCGATACTCCTCTTGGTTATCTTTGGCTTTACCAAAACAATACAATTCACTCTTATGAAAGTTGATTTTTAAACCTGAGAGTTGCTCGAAAAAGGCCAGAATCAGTTTCATGTTCACGGCCTTCGCAATGTCGTGCTCCAGAAACAGGATCGTATCATCTGCTTATTGTAGGATTGAGACCCCACCTTCCACAAGGTGAGGAACCAGCCCCCCTACTTGTCCATCCTCCTTTGCCCGGGAAATTAGGATGGCCAACATATCGACCACTAGATTAAATAGTAAAGGTGAAAGCGGATCCCCTTGTCGCAAACCTTTGAGAGTTTGGAAGTAATGACCGATATCGTCATTAACACGTATTCCTACACTCCCTCCTTGGACAAACTGCGCCACCCAATCACACCATTGCGGCGCAAACCCTTTCATCCTTAACGTTTTTTGTAAAAAAGACCAATTCACCTTATCGTACGCCTTCTCGAAATCAATCTTAAAGAGGACCCCATCCATTTTTTTCCTATGGATTTCATGTAACGTTTCATGCAAGACAACGACCCCCTCAAGTATATTACGTCCGGGGATAAACGCTGTTTGAGTTGGACGAATTACCCTACTCGCAATAGAGGTTACTCTATTCGTACCAACTTTTGTGAAAATTTTGAAGCTCACATTCAGTAAACAAATGGGCCGATATTGCTCAATTCGGCTGGCATCCTCCCTTTTAGGTAGTAAGGTTATTATACCAAAATTAAGTTTGAAAAGCGGCAAATTTCCCGTACGCAATTGGGTAAACATAGCCATCAAATCGACTTTGATAATGTGCCAAGATTTGAGATAAAACTCCGCAGGAAAACCATCCGGTCCTGGGGCTTTGTTATGTTCCATTTGTTTAATCGCCTCAAACACTTCCTTCTCTGAAAACGGTTGGGTCAAGATTAAATTTTCCTCATGAGAAATTTGTGGCATATCCTGTGTTACCGTTTCATCAAGATCAAAATTGTTTTGGGCCGGCGCCCCGAACAATTTTTTGTAGTATTCAGAGATGTACATTTTTAAATTTTCATGCCCGACTATTGTACCTTCATCTTGTTCTAACTGCAGTATTTTCTTTTTCCTATGTTTCCCATTCGCTATGATGTGAAAGTATCTCGTATTACTCCCACTTTCCTGAATATATTTTACCTTCGCTCTTTGTGCCCACTTCGACTCCTCGTCACGTCTTAATTTTGCTAGACTATCATCAGCCTCTCTCTTAGCAACCCGCTTGACGAGGGGTAGACTCATCAAGACCCATGGTTAAGGTCCCTAGGTTATGAATATGGGGGAGAGAACGTGGTAGAGCTGGAAGTATCGTCGGCTGACAAGCAGGGCAAAGATTTTACCCAGGTTCAGGGCCCTCGTGTGGAGGTAACACCCCTACGTCCTGCCTGTCTGTTATTGATTTGTGAATATGATGGTTACAAGGATCCCGGCGAGATGTCGATCTCGCTAGGGTTTGTGGCTCTGGTGGTTCGTTGTCTGGTTCGATGGCCCTCCCAGTCCTTAAATAATAGGCTGGGTCCCGGGTGTTCGTAACCGACTCGATTTACAAGTAAGGAAACTCTAAACCGACTATTGCTTCGCCAAACTTGAGGATACTTCATCTTCGTGGGCCTCCCTTCATGGGCTTCATGTAGGCTCTGATAGTTGGGCCTAGTCGATACGTGCACCAGGTACCCTCATGGTAGGGTACCCGATAGGCATACCCATGTCAGTAGCCCCCGAGTACTTGTCTGATTCGAAGAGTCGGGCATGGACTCATACATCATGCACGTTATATATATTTTTACATCTGTATTTAGAATTCTTATGAAATAGCACATGTTAGCAATGCCGAGTGTTTTCATCGACTATGAGTTTTTGCTTATGATAATCAAGGGATATTAGCTTAGCAGGCCCGGCACACACGACGGATCGGGGCCGGTTAACTACCATTTGTGGCAAAACCATACTAGCTTTCAATCAAACTCGAGTCCCCGGACTCGAATCTGGAACAAACTGGACAGACTCGAAACGGCCGTTGAGGTCTTACTGAATCGAACTGCAGTATAATTTTGAATCTACCCAACGCGTCCGTCGGGGATTTTCATCATGTCTGCTGACACGGAACATTTAAGGATAACGCTGCTGGAGCGGTCCTTAGCCCAGCTCGACTGATCGGCGGGTCTTACCTTTGCACTTATGCATGCAGCATCCAAGGATCGTCGGATCAACTCGGGAATATTTTGAGTGTGATTTTGCTTATGAACTTAGTCGAATGTTCGTCGACTGACACTTTTGCCATTATTCTATCGGGTGCGCGACAGCGCTCCCGATGGGAGTAGCCCCCGAGATTGTGCTTTATTGCTTGCAATGGAGGATAATCTCAAATTCTTTTACCCTGCACATTTTAGTCAAAGAAATTTTTTGATACGCTCCCGATGGGAGTATGATGCTGCAGTCGAAAGAATTTCGACTGGCCTCTATGACTTTTGCTAAAAAACCAACCGAAACTTATGCGAGAGACCACCCGAAGATATCATCGAGTGACTTTTATGCCAGTTGTGAAAGAGAGAACAACGTCAGCAATGACGCATTTTGCGACTGCTATCTCTGACAAGCGATGGCGTGCCTGGAGAGGCTTTGATAAGACGTGACCCTGTTCTGTGGGCCCGTTTTTGCAGAGCTGACCAGGGATGACGCCGCGTGGACTTGATTTGACCGTTCGGCACTATTTTCACGGGGCGTGATGATGGCTTCCTGGATTCTCGTGCGTAGTGGGCGGAGTGGCCGGCGACGGTTGCTCTCCGTGGCCGCCACGTGTATGGCCAGATTTCGCGCGGAGCGTATGGATTTGTTTTAACGGCTACGATCGTTTTTGCGCTCTGTGGTAAATAGGGGGGACGGCGCTGGCAAGTTTTTTACTTGCCATTTGCCCCCTGCGCCGCCCCTCGTCTCCTTCCTCGCGCTGCCCCTCCATTGCTCTGCGCCCAAGTTCTTTGCCCCACACCTCCTCCACTTTAGCAATGGCGAAAGGTGGAGGTGCGAAGCGTGGTGCTGCTGCCGCCGCCGCGACCGATGCGACCAAGGGCAAGAAGGCCGCGGCGGGTACATCTGCATCCGCCGCGCTGAAGAAGGGCAGCGGGGACTGGGCGAAGTCCACCGTCAAGGACGCCCATCTGCTCAAGCTCCGCGAGCAGGGATATCTGCCTCCCGCGGAGCAACTCGCCGTCCGCGCTCCCTCGCCTAAGGAGGTATGCCCCGAACCACGCGCCAACGAGCGCGTTTGCTTTGCGGAGTTTGTATCCAGGGGCTTCTCGCTTCCCCTCCACGACTTTGTTCGTGGCCTCCTTTATGCCTACGGGGTGCAGATCCACGATCTCACCCCAAACGGTATTATGCATATTGCGTGCTTTATCACGCTATGCGAGTGCTTCCTTGGCGTCGCACCCAGCTGGGCGCTATGGAAGACCATATTCATGGTGCGACCCAACAGAGGAGGTGGTCGCACCTACCCCGTGGGCGGCTGCGGCATACAGGTGCGCAGCGACACCCGCTATTTCCGCCTGAAGACCGTCGACTCCGCGCAAGGCTGGAGGAAAGGGTGGTTTTATGCGAGTGTCGAGCAAGAAGGAGTCGCCACCTTCTCGACTGCAGCTTACGTCAGGACCAAGGCGTGGGATCACCAGCTCTCAGCCGAAGAAATGGAGGAAGCACGCCCTTTGCTGACTCGAATCGACGGACTGCTGGACAAGGTCACAGGCATTCATTTGATCGCCACCTTTGTGAAGAGGCGGGTGTGGCCCATCCGTGCCCGAGCGCACCCCATGTGGGAGTATGAAGGCGCGGGTGACATCAC
Organism: Poa pratensis; assembly: GCA_947311845.1. Taxonomy (NCBI): domain Eukaryota; kingdom Viridiplantae; phylum Streptophyta; class Magnoliopsida; order Poales; family Poaceae; genus Poa; species Poa pratensis. Next base: position 10,993,880 of record CAMZMU010000050.1, read on the forward strand.
CCGAATGAACCAGAGGAGCTTTCAAGGAGTGAGCTGCTGACGCATGTGCGACACATCACCAACTTGACGACAGGCGACACTTGCAACGTCGACTGCCCTGTTGCACCATATGGGTTGGAGAACCCTTTGCTTGAGGTATGTATGTGTTATAGCCTGCTTGCAATGAAGAGTTTGCCACTCGCATGTTTGTGATACGCGATTTTTGATTCTGACTTTGCAATTTGTGATGTGTGCTATGCAGGGTCACTCGACTGCTGCCTCCCTTCCTCCTCTGCCTGAAAATGGCGAGACTGAAGAAACACAGGCACAGGTGGTGGACCCGAAAGGGGATCAGTCGCCCATCCCTTCCGCCACCACTTCACGTGTGGAGGATGTCGAGGAAGAAGCAGCAGAAGAAGTCCAATCTGAAGACAAGGCTCCTTCTGACCAAGAAGTCGATACCGCGCAACCGAAGCGGCGTCGACTGGCCAAGAAGGCGCCTTCTGCTGCCAGTTCACCCGCGAAGGAGCAAGGCTTGGAGGATGACGAGGAATCAGATTCACCACCTGTTTTCCAAGCCGCTCCTTTGCGTGCGTGCTCAACAAGCTCGACTCTTCCGCTTCAGTCGAGTGGTACCCCAGCCTTTGGAGGACCAATTTTTGGCGACTCCGAAGACGAGGAAGATGAGGAGCACAGGTATGTGTGTTTTTGAGTATGATATGAAAATGTTTGTGCTGTCATATTTTTGTGCTGACCATCCTTTGTTTTGTTGTGTTGCTCACAGTGCTGAAAACAATCAGCCTGGGACTCCTCCAGTCGAGAATGTTCCAGCCGTGGAGCACTCGAAGTCTGCACCGACTGGAAACGAGGCTGCCCAGCCCATGGCCACTGACGCTGTCGTTGAAACAGCCAAGGCGGCAACTCCAGATGTCGGGACATCAGTCGCGGCTCCTGAGCCGTGGATGAACCACGTGAGTAACTTTTTGCTTGACCCGTTTAGTTGTAGGTCTGTGAGAATTTTTAGATTTTTGCTGAATCCGTGTGCTCGCAGCCCTTCTACCACACCTTGGCAGATTCTGCCAAGGCTTATGTCCAGGTGGAGCAGGAGAGGGACACCATGCGCGCCGAGCTCGAGCGGCTCAGTCGTGAGTTCTCCTTTTTGCTTTTGTTTTGCCCAACTTCTTTTCGCAATGCCTGATTTTGTCGAGTATTGAATGCACGTAATTTTTGCTGGGCCAGGCGAGAAGAAGGAGCTGGAAGACGCACTCGCCGCGCAGCGCGAAGAATCGAAGAAAGAGCTGGCTGCCGCCACCAACTCAGCTGCTGCACGCGAGCGAGAATATGCTGACCAGCTCGCGGCACTCGCGCAGGCCATGGGAGGTGAGTAATCTTTTTCTCCTTTTGATATGACGATATAACTTGTCGAGTGTCGTACTTATGCCTGTTTTGAATTGTGCAGAAGCTGTTGGCGCACCGGCCTCTGCAGACGTGGCGAGTGACGATCTTTCGCTGGAACAGGCTGTGGGCGGCTTAGGCGCTCTATGCAACCAGGCGAAAGAAGCACTCGCCAAATCAACGAGCACACTTGGTGCTGTATACCAAGTGGTGTTCCCTACTGGCGTGGTGCCGTCGACGGTGGATGACTTCGCCAACGTGTTTGGCCCCGGGACGTCCACCATGGCGGGTTTTGCTCGCGCCAACACGGTACGCGGATCCGAGTCCACCATCAAGCTTCTTATGGGACATGGGATAGATTGCGACTATGAGGCAGCACTGTCTGCGTTCCCTCAGAAGCCAGACGGGAAGCCCATTTCGCTGAAGGGGGTGAGCGGAGCAGCCGCGCGACTGGCTGAAGTTTTCATGAACACCATGGAGCGCCGGGCACTCGAGACTGCCAATCGTCTGCTTAGGAAATCGAAATCTTAGGCTTAGGGTAGCTGTACCCTTTTGCTTTTTTATGCCTTGTAATGATACCTTCTGAACTGCGCGAGTCTGCGCTTTGTTTTTGCTACCTTGTTTATGCAAACTGTCTTTTGCCAATGTCTTTCATTTGGAGAGTTGTATGCTTATGACGCGAGTCTTACAAACTTTGTGTTTGTGATTATGCTCTTTGAACAGTCACGAGAACCTGCTACTGCGACTAGTTCCTCGCAGGCTCCAACCACCACCCGATCCCAGGGTCAGGTGGCAAATGATGCCAAGGTGATGGAGTATATGAAGGCTAAATATGTGAGAATGGAGCAAGATCTGAAGGACGCCCAGGCTGAGCTGAGTCGATTGAGGGCCAGACCCGCGTTGGCCACCCAACGCGAGGATTATGTTCTCGGGGAGATGGAGCTTGTGAACAGGCAACTCGAGTGTAAGTTCGAATCTTGCTTTGTTTTACAAGCTTTTTGTGTAGCTTTTGTCCTTTTGATCTAACTGGTGCGCCCGTATTTGTAGGCTTTGTCGACAACTTCCAGGCTGAACAGATTCGCGTGGAAGGACGCCTGGATAGCGTGGTTGACGACCCTACAACTGGGCGTCAACACTTTTGGCTTGATAGGTACCATGCCCGCATACTTGCCACCCTGAAGGATCGCGTCTGGCGAAGTGCTGAGCTGCTGGAGTTATGCCGGGCATCGTTTATTCGTCTGAACGAGACTCTTTTTCCTTCGGGGCCACAACCACAAGGGATTCGTGCTGTGTTGAACATCTTCCGCCAAACAAATCCCATTCGAGAGTTGCTGTCTCAAAGACTTGTAATTGGAGCCAACGCTGCAATGGCGTATATGCGTAGTCGAAAACCAAGGTTGGTGTTGCGGACACCTGCAGCCGGAGAGGTTCTCGAACAAAAAGACTTGGATGACACGATCCAAGCTGCGGAGACACTGATCGAGTGCACTCGCGAACAGCTTTGCGGCCCCGAGCTGCCCGTAAAAGACGAGCCTGAGGATTAGAATGGTTTGCGAGTGCAATTTTTGTATAGGGGGCAGCCCCCGAGTGTAATTTTTGACTCTTTGTATATTGTATAGTTTGTATACTTTGATTTTTTGCCGAGCCCCCGAGTCAATCGAGCGGGGTTTGTGAAATATGTGTTGGTTATGAACCGATGACTGTGCAGCCCCCGAGTATTCGAGTGCGGCTGCAAAGTTTTTATGTTCTTTGTTCGGATCCTTGTTACGCAGCCCCCGAGGGTCTCGGGTGCGGTTAAGGTATGAATTATGCAGGTGGTAGCCACAAAGGAGTCGAAGGAACATTGATTTTATTCCTCTTTTGAATGTTAGGCTGCAGGCCGCCTCATTAAAAACCTTCCAGTCCCCTTAGGTACCCTGGTAAGGAAAAGAGCGCGTCTGAAACCTGCAGCCATCCGACATATAGCCTATTACATTGTATGACTGTGAGCACTTTATGCGTAGAAACGGCGCAGATGCGCAACGTTCCAGGATTGTGAGAGGGTTCGCCTGTCTTCGCGTGCTTCAGTCGATATGCGCCTCCACCAAGGACCTCCGTGATGATGAAGGGACCCTCCCATGGGGAAGCGAGCTTGTGCACCTTCTTTTGCTTCAGTCGAAGAACCAGGTCGCCAACGACGAAGGACCTGGTGCGCAGTCGACGGCTGTGGTAGTTGCGAAGGTCCTGCTGGTAAACAGCTGTGCGGGCTAAGGCCGTGTCGCGCGCCTCATCAAGCAAGTCGACTGCGTCTTCGAGTGCCTCTTCTGCGTCTTCTTCATTGTATGCTTCAACTCGTGGTGCGTTGAACCTTACGTCTGATGGCAGAATTGCCTCTGCACCGTAGACCATGAAGAATGGGGTGAACTGCGTAGAAGTGTTGGGAGTTGTGCGTAGGCTCCATAGCACAGACGGTAGTTCTTCGACCCAAGCACCTGCAGCTCTTTTGAGTGGCACCAGGAGGCGCTTCTTGATCCCACTCGTCACAAGCCCATTGGCCTTTTCGACTTGGCCATTGGATTGCGGATGCGCCACGGATGCGTAGTTGAGCGTAATGTCCTGCTCTTTGCAAAAGGTTTTGAACTCCTCAGCCGTGAAGTTTGTGCCGTTATCAGTGATGATACTGTTTGGGACACCGAAGCGATAGATGATGCTCTTTATGAAGTTGACTGCCGTAGTAGCAGTCGAATTTGTGATGGGGACCGCCTCGATCCACTTTGTGAACTTGTCGACTGCCACCAGTAGGTGAGTATGCCCGCCATGCGATGATTTTTTGAGTGGCCCAACCATATCGAGCCCCCATTGGGCGAAAGGCCAGGCCAGCGGTATAGTCTTCAACGCCGATGCGGGTGCGTGCGGCCTTGTTGCGAATTTCTGGCAGCCGACGCACCTTTTGACTATGTCCTCCGCGTCTTTGAGTGCTGTAGGCCAGTAAAACCCTGCGCGAAAGGCTTTGGCTACGAGTGATCGACTGCTGGCGTGATGCCCACAGGTACCTGCATGAATGTCTCGAAGTATGGCTTGGCCATCTTCGAGTGCGATGCATCTTTGGAACATACCTGATATGCTGCGCTTGTATAACTCGCCGTTGATAACGGTGTATGCTTTTGATCTTCGAGTCACGCGTCGGGACTCGGTTATGTCATCTGGTAGCTCGCTACGGAGTATGTAAGCCAGAAAAGGTTGAGTCCAGGTTGGCTCAATGAGAAATACCTCGACAGGGGGGTCCTCTGTGCTAGGCATTTTGCTTTTGGGTGGCGTAGTCGACGGAGGAGGCTCTCGTTTCTCCTTGATAGATCTGTGTTCAATACGCTCGAGGAAGACACCAGGTGGAATTTGTGCGCCAGTTGAGCCAAGATTGGCTAGCATGTCTGCTTCTTCGTTGCTTTCCCTTCCTATGTGCCTCAACTCGCAGCCCTCGAAGCTGCCTCTAGTGTGTTGTACAGATCGCGATAAGCGATCATGTTGTCCGCGATTGCGTCGCAGGCCTTCATTGTTTGCTGCACCACGAGGTTGGAGTCGCCGTAGATCATCAGTCGAGTGCACCCGAGTGCCTTTGCCATCCGCATGCCATGGATCAGAGCCTCGTATTCAGCCTCGTTATTGGAGGGTAGCTTGAATCCCATCTGCAAAACATAACGTAGCTTGTCCCCTTTTGGTGATATGAGGACGACGCCTGCGCCTGCGCCTTCATGTTTCTTGGACCCATCGAAGTACATGGTCCAGGAATTGGCCACGTCTGGTGCTCCAGGTAATTGGGCTTCTATCCACTCGGTTGTGAAGTCGGGTAGGACTTGTGCTTTGATAGCCTTCGGGTGCTCGTACTTGATATCTCTTGGAGCCAGCTCGATGAGCCATTTTGCCACTCGACCCGTTGCATTGGGGTTTGTGAGTATATCACCGATTGCTGAGTTGCTTACCACGGTAATCGGATGCTCGGTGAAGTAGTGTGTCAGCTTCCTTGAGGACATGAATACAGCGTATGCCAGCTTTTGATAGTGCGGGTACCGCTGTTTTGATATGGAGAGAACCTCGCTCAGGTAGTAGACTGGACGTTGTATGCTTTGGATGTGCCCCTCCTCCACGCGTTCGACTACCAGTACGGTGCTCACCACCCTGTTTGTAGCCGAGACATACAGGTAGAGTGGTTCCCGTTCCTTAGGTGCGACGAGGATTGGAGGGCTTGTGAGGATCCGCTTGAGATCTGTGAAGGCTGCTTCAGCTTCTGGCGTCCACTCGAACTTGTCCGCCTTCTTCATCAGTCGATAGAATGGTAGAGCCTTTTCACCCAGTTTGCTGATGAATCGACTGAGCGCCGCTACTCGTCCTGCTAGTTTCTGCACATCATGAAGCTTTGAAGGCCTTTGCATGGTGAGGATGGCCTGTATTTTCTCCGGGTCTGCTTCGATTCCACGAGCAGAGACTAGGTACCCTAAGAGCTGCCCGGCTGGAACGCCGAACGTACACTTCTTAGGATTGAGCTTGATATGGAAGCGTTTGAGGTTTGCGAACGTCTCCCTCAAATCGTCGAGTAGTGTGCGTTCTTCCCTTGTGGTAATGACAATGTCATCAACGTAGACCTGGACGTTGCGTCCAATTTGCTTTTTGAGGCAGTCCTGCATCATGCGCTGGTATGTTGCACCCGCGTTTTTTAGCCCGAAGGGCATAGTTGTGTAGCAGTAGACCCCGAGTGGGGTTATGAACGCCGTTTTTTCTTCGTCTTCTTGCTTCATCCTTATCTGGTGATAACCTGAGTAAGCATCCAGAAAGGAGAGTCGTGCGCATCCGGCGGTGGAGTCAACGATCTGATCGATCCGGGGTAGCGGGAAGTGATCCTTTGGACAGCACTTGTTCAGCGCTGTGAAATCCACGCACATCCGAAGGATGTCTGTATGCTTCTTTTCTACGAGTACAGGGTTGGCCACCCATTGTGATTTCTTGATTTCCCTAATGAATCCTGCTGCGAGTAACCGGTCGACTTCGGATTCGACTGCGGTTCGCTTTGGGCCGGAGATTCGACGCATCGTTTGCTTGACTGGCTTTGCATCTGGAAACAATTGGAGAGAGTGCTCGGCGAATTCCCTGGGAATACCTGGCATGTCGGCTGGACACCACGCAAATATTTCCCAGTTCTCACGGAGGAATTCGACGAGCGCGCCTTCCTATGCGATAGGCAGGCTCGAAGATATGTTGACTGTCTTGGACGGATCGGTCGGGTGCACCTGATGCGACCTTGTGTCATTTGTAGCATTGAAGGATCTGTCGACTGCCAACTTCTTATGCTCTGGAAGGAGTGTGCGGTCGTTGGTAATCGCTAAGTCAGCGAGTGATTCCTCCACCCCGAACATCTCGGAGATTTTGCTGAACTCGCGGTCGCAAGCATCGGACCTTTGAAAGTTTCCACGGACAGTGATGACTCCCTTTGGTCCTGGCATCTTCAGCGTGAGGTACGCATAGTGTGGCACCGCCATGAATCGAGCAAACGTCGGGCGACCAAGAATAGCATGGTATTGTGATTTCCAGTCGACGACCTCGAACTCAATCGACTCTGTCCTGAAGTGGCTTACGTCCCCGAACGTAACGTCGAGTTGTACGGTGCCTTCTGGGCTAATTGCTTTGCCAGGAACGATACCGTGGAAGGTATTTGAAGATTTTGGGAGGTTTTCGACTGACCTGTTCATTTTGCGGAGTGTGTCCGCGAAGATGATGTTTATGCCGCTGCCTCCATCCATGAAGACCTTGGTCATGGCGTAGCCTCCTATTTGCGCGTCGAGTACCAGAGCCGCATGCCCTGGTCGAGCTACAGCTGGGGGATGATCCTCTCGACTAAAGCTTATGATGGTTTCCGATCCCTTCAGAAATTCGGGCACGGCTGGAGGTGCCATGACAGCCAAGTTCACCTGTCGAGTGATTAGTTTTTGCTGCCTGTTAGAGGGGCGACCCTTTTGTATCATGTACATCTGCCCGTGGGGCTGTGGATATTGATCATCTTCCGCCCGTAGCACAGGTTGTATGGCACCTGCGAGATTTGCGCCTGGAGCAGGCTGTGGTGCGGGTTGCGGTGGCGGCTGTGGCGCCATGAGAGCGGGCACAGCGTTCGGCTGTGGTACGGGTGCAGGCATGGGCTGAGCAGGTGCTGGGCCATTCCTCTTGAGTCGTATCACATAGTCAGTCGCCATTTGGTCGAATTCCCTGCAGTTCCTTAGGGTGTGATTGGAGCGTAGTTTTCCGTCGTCCCCCTTGAAGAGGTGGAATCTGCACCAGTCGTCCATCTTTTCCTCGAACGACCGCTCGGGTTTTGCGTCGCTACGTTTGCGCCATTCTTGCCTTTTGTAGCTATCGCTCCGCTGCTCGCGATCTCGACTGTCACGTCGATCATCCGAGCGTCGATTGCTTCTATCATGGTCCTCCTTTGGCTGTGTGTATCCAGCCGCCATGAACTCGGGTCTGTTATCGTCGTAAGGACGTCTGGACCGTTTACGCCTGCGATCTTCTCTGTATGAATCTCTGCGGCTTCGACTGCCGCTTTCGTAGTTGTCGCGTGTTGGGGAAGCACGGGATCTGCGTACAGAATCCTCTCCATCTGCCCACTCAGTCGCAACTTTGATGAGGTCAGCCAGGGAGGTTGGCTTTTCACGACCAAGTGCCTCTTTGAAGTCCTTCCTGGCGAGACCTTGTATGAAGGCATCCATGGCCCTGTCTTCTGACACTTTGCCAACCGAATTGCGTATTTCGGTCCACCGCCGTATGTATGATCTCAGCGACTCGTCTGATCGTTGAGTACATGTCCTTAATTCCTCGAATGTCTTCGGGCGCTCACACAGAGGCTCGAAGTTTTTGATGAAGTCTCTGCGGAAATCATCCCACGAGTCATATGATGATGGAGGGAGTGATTTGAGCCAGTCGCGGGCAGTTCCTTCGAGCATAAGTCGTATGTACTGCATCGCCGTGGTGTTCGTGCCCCGCTGGCATGCCACGGCGAGTCTGTAATCTTCTAGCCACCCAGAAGGTTCTTGGCGACCGTTGTACTTGGGTTGCTCGCCTGTCAACTTGAACCGTTTGGGCATCCGCGTCTCACGGATGCGTCGAGTGAAGCACAATGCTCCGCATGGCTCTGGTTCGCGATCAGAGTATGAATCGCTGCTATAGGATCTTCGAGACCTGCTCCTGCTGGACCTGTGCCGGCGCGTGCTTCTCCTTCCTTCATCCGAGTGGTGGCTGCGACCACTGCGATGATGTGCTGCGTGTCGTGAGTCGACTATGTCGCGATCGCGATCCCTTGCTGGAGTTTTGTCTTCTGGCTGCATAGCCTGTGCCGCTAGAGCTAGCGATTTGAGTTGTTGGCGATGCAGGGCTGCGTTAGGGTCATTCGCCGGAGGTTGTATTGCCTTGAGGTAAGCACCTACGGAGAATAATGCACCCGCAGCAGTTTTGGGTACTGGGATTCCGTTAGCGTCCTCTGTCATGAACGACAGGTTACGGGTGATTGCTACCCTTTCATGTTCTGGAAGGCTTGCCAACCGCGACCTAGGTCGAGGGGTTGGTTGCTGTGTGGACCCGAGGGATTGCTCCCTTCGTCGGGCACTCGAGAGGCTGGCTTGCCTTTTGCGCTCCTCGAGCGTCGCTCGGTAGTTTTGCAGTCGAATTGACTCCTGCCAGTTGAAGTACTGGAAGGTCAACATCTCCTCTGGGTGGAGTTTGGCGGCATCATAGTGCACTCCTTTATGACTTTATCTGCTTTTGCTGCCATCTCCTCCGTGATTGTCAAGGTTGTGACCCCATCTGGCATGGTTACCGTGCATGGGAATTGTGCAGGCCTGCGAGCGGCAGCGTCTGCGGATGATTCTGCGGTGAAGGCCACGTAGACCTGATGGGGCGTGACCCGAGGACAGGTGTATGTGCTGTCGATTCCAGTCATGGACTCGACATCGCCATCGAGGCTCATGTCAGAGCCAGTGTGTTCATCGAGTAGATCTTCGAGGCGAATCTCGTTGTCGATGTGCTCATCACCTATGCTCATCTCGGTGTTGGCGAAGCCATTACGGATTTCTGAGTCGAGGTTGGTGTTGGTGAAGATCTCCGAGTCGACGTTGTTGTCGTTATGAATCGCGGGCTCGTAGAAGTCATCGAGGGAGATCCCGCAGTCGAAACTCTCGTCGAGTGGTAGGTTGAAGTCGATGTTGCTTGTGTTGTATGCTGATTCTGCTTCCTCGCCTTGGAGTTCCGTCATCATGAACCTATCGAGCTCGCCGGTCGACATGGTTGTTGCGGGCGAGCAGGCTTCAGGATTCGACGATGGGGCGAGAGCAGTCGACGGAGCCTCGAGTGCACCCAGCACCAGTTGTTGCGGATCTGTCGAGTCCTGCGTGCCAAGATTGTTTACGAAAAAATTGAATGCTCCAACAGTTAAGCTCAAACCTGATTCAAGGCCAGAAAACGCCTCCTGAAGCTCCGGCGAGTGCGGATTGAAATTCATTGGAAGAGCAGATGCGCTTTTTGCGGGTGAAGCGGGCAGGCTGCCGCTTTTCGAGTAGATCGGCGAGTCGCCGTGTGTCGCCTGGATCGGCGAGTTGCTGTTTGCTGACATGGCCGGCGAGTTGCCGTTTGCAGATGAGATCGGCGAGTTGCCGTTTGCTGGTGAGATCGGCGTGTTGCCGTTTGCTGGTGTGATCGGCGATTTGCCGTTTGCTGTTGGGACCGGCGAAACTTCGAGTCCAGCGCTATTCTTTCCCACAGACGGCGCCACTTGACGAGGGGTAGACTCATCAAGACCCATGGTTAAGGTCCCTAGGTTATGAATATGGGGGGAGAACGTGGTAGAGCTGGAAGTATCGTCGGCTGACAAGCAGGGCAAAGATTTTACCCAGGTTCAGGGCCCTCGTGTGGAGGTAACACCCCTACGTCCTGCCTGTCTGTTATTGATTTGTGAATATGATGGTTACAAGGATCCCGGCGAGATGTCGATCTCGCTAGGGTTTGTGGCTCTGGTGGTTCGTTGTCTGGTTCGATGGCCCTCCCAGTCCTTAAATAATAGGCTGGGTCCCGGGTGTTCGTAACCGACTCGATTTACAAGTAAGGAAACTCTAAACCGACTATTGCTTCGCCAAACTTGGAGGATACTTCATCTTCGTGGGCCTCCCTTCATGGGCTTCATGTAGGCTCTGATAGTTGGGCCTAGTCGATACGTGCACCAGGTACCCTCATGGTAGGGTACCCGATAGGCATACCCATGTCACCGCTCGGCTGCTGTCAACGGAGTGGTCTCTGCTTTAATGTCCAGCTCGTTGATCAATAGAACTAGTTTATCTCGCAACATTTTATATTCACCGCTCAAGTTTTTTGCCCATCCCCTAAGAAATTGACGCAAGTTTCTTATTTTGTTTTGCCATCGTTCGACAGGGGTGTGCCCGGTTTGGATCGCATTCCATTCCCGGGCAACCATATCTAAAAAACCATCTTGCCGAAACCAAGATAGTTCAAACGAGAATCTACTGCAGTTACCCACAAAAGCCTGATCACCTGTATCGAGCAACAGAGGTGTATGATCCGACCCTGCCCGATTTAGAGCCTGAACCGTGACTAGAGGAAATTTGCTCTCCCAATCCACCGTGGCCAAGAAACGATCCAATTTCTCATAAGTTGGCGTATCTCGTCTATTCACAACGATCCAATTTCTCATAAATTTGCTCCCCTTCTCTTGAGAAGACCTTGTAGTGAAACTATCGTTTTGTAGACTCGCGGATTCGCCCGCATGCAAGCGTCCATTTCTAATCAATCGCACAACTGTCCCATATTGATGTCAACTCTCCGCTCAAGAAAATTGTCTCACCAGCAACAAATTGGTGTTTAATCTGTCGTGCTCGTTGTCAGTGGCGGAGCCACCATGTAATGGTTGGGTTCAGACGAACCTAATGGATTTCTACTTATCAACGCTAAACTAGTCCTTTTATTCAAAATGCATGGGGGACACCCCAGCCTCTGCATCATGTGCACACAAATTTATATTAAAATAAACATTCAAAAGTCACACAGTATGTAATTTATTACAGCTCATGGATCAGGCAGAGTGACCACATGAATCAACCAACGAAACTCCGAAAGGAAGATGCTTCTAATCATAATGTAAGCGTCGCCCCTATATCACTTATTTTGTGAATGCTTATTTCTCCTACCTACGCCCCTGCTCGTTGTCCCGTCTGGTTTCGCAATGACGTCAGTGCTAGAAATTCTTGGCCTTGAATAATAAGCTATAGTGATGGTATCAGTTTATGGGTGTTTCGGAGGTGTTGAAGAAAATAAATTTAAATAAAGGGTCTACTTCCTCACTATCTTGGTAATACTAAATAATTTCTCGGCGAGTATGCTCACTCGGCTTGTTATAAACGACTAGATTTTTTTTAGATGGGGAGCAACTATATGTTGCATTGTACTAATTTGTAAGGGATGGGAATAGCATTGTACTACTATTACTAATCTGACAGCTTTTGTGTACTCCAGAATGAATGAAGGCACGTTATTTTGATTCTGGATAGTCCATTCAAAGATCCAGTGGTTAATGTAATCTTAATCTTTTGTCATTATTGATTATCAGTGGCGTGAACTTCGCAACTCTCTCACTCGATCTGTCCCAGCAATGAGACCAGCAAATCACACTGATTGAGTAGAGGTTCTAGTATATCTTGAGAATTTACTGGGTTTTGATTCCACACACTTGTCTAATCATTCACGCTCCATTGTTAGTTATTTTGTTGGAGAATAAAATATAGCAATATGCACTAGCAGCCTAAACCTTGTAAGCTTGTGTATGACCCTTCTGGCATCACTGTACTTCCCAACATCATTGAATTTCAGAACTTTACAAAGAGAAAAATGATCGCCACATGCTTGCCAACGGCCACACGATAGATATTCAATTCCCTTCATTCCGTCGAACATCATAAGGTCAAGGCAAACTATCTTATATATAACATGTTGCATCGACCACTTACTCCGCCAGGTAGCGCATAGCTAGAGATAGGTTTGCCAGAAATTCAGTTATGCTAATTAAAGAGACAAATGGAGGAGATAGTTTTCAAAGTGAAAAGAACGAATAAGTAGTAACAAGAGAGACGATAGTGGGCTTGGGAGATAGCAGGAAATCGATTATCAGTATCCTGATAGCTCCCCGTACAGAGGGGTAATACGACGCTACTTATCTGCTTATTGATGTGAATCCTGTCTTTAGTTTCTCTAATGGGCTTGTCAAATCCTACCGAGTCACTTGGGGACTCCAGAGAGCAATCTGAGATAGCCGATGCTACAGAGAGTCAGCTAGGCACATATACGCCTATATCAAATCAATACAATTGATATATAGTGCCTGATGGTGAGCCCAGAACTGTTAATGTTCACCCTAGGAACTATTTCTTTACCACGTACGCACTGTCGCACTTGGAGGAAAATTCGCCACTTGTGTTGTCTAGTTCCTCTGAGCATTTGGGGGAATTTATTTTGACACAATGTTAGTTGAGTAACAGAGCAACTAATATACACTTCTACCTTGCCTCGAGAGAAATTCATTCTGACACAACGTTAGTTGATTAAAGGAGTAACTAATTTTGTATTGCTTGCTAACTATCCAAATGGAAGCCTTCTTGAAAGAATCGCAATTAAAATATATAGAGCATCCTACAAATTATAAAACTCTTAAGGAATCGACATTAGAAAGACATATTAGAATAAATTCTATGGAGGATGCTGCCGAGTCACCTGTGACCAAGGTTTTGGGTACCGGATTGGAAAAATTTCTCGAGGGTGCTCGAGATTTGAGGTTACCGCGGTAACCGCAAAATACCGTGGATTTACTGCCCGAAATTTTCAAACGAATTTTGAATTCAAATTATTGCAGAAAGTGTTAATTAAGATGTAAGCTCAGTTTTCATCTAAAATTCACGGTAGCGCAGTGGCATGGCTTTAGCGCAGCACCGCAGTTCCATGAGGTTGCAGGTTCGAGTCATCTGCGACCCTCTTTTCTACTACAATATTATCTCATTTTTTAAGTAAAAAACTAATCCACAAAAGAAAAAAATGATGATTTGGTGGGATGTGGGATTCAAAGTTTCAAACTAGGGACCTTCAGCTTCCACAAGTTGATCTTGGCTAGGGAGTAGCTACCAACGGGCCAAGTCATTGTCCAGATAATAGAATAGATACAACCTAGTTATCTAGATTCGCTCATTTAAATTCAAATAAATTCAGGATTTTTTGCCCAGTAATCCTATTTACCGAGGGTCCTCGAGATTTGCGGTTACTGGGCGGTAACCGGATTTACCGCCCGGTTACCCAAACCTTGCCTGTGACTCTGTGGAGGCTGTGAAGGCATCCTATGGATGGAGGGAGGGAGAGGTGACTGTTGATGACAAGGACGCAATCGGTGGTGGAATGGAAGGGACAAAAGGTTGTGCAGGTATAGGAACAAAACCTTTCCTTGTGGGGCAGGGGGCTGGGGCTCCCTAGCAAATTGGGCCCTTGAACTGACACAATTGCTACAGAATACCACAAAAAGCTACCCCAAAATATTTAAAAAAGAATCGCCGTGTTTCAGGACCGTGTGAACGTGCGAGGCTGTGATCGAAGCTGATTTACCGTGAGATCGTGTACTGCGGGGGCAGCATTCAAGTGTCAACGGTGGCGGTGGATATATGAGAGTTCCCTACACCACTGTTCGGCTCTCCATTGATTGATTGATTGTGTTGCTATCTCGTTTGGGTTTTACGAGGCTGATTCTATTTACAAGTTGCCTACATAAGTTTACTGCAGACTACTATGTCGTTGAGCTTACAACAACGCTGAAATAAGTATTTTGTCTACAAAGTTTACTGAGATCTCTCCTTTTCGAGTGTAATTGCGAGACACATTCTCATAGTAAACTTTATAAAGTTGAGATGTAAGCCATGTTTAGATAAAAATCCTAAAAAACAAAACAAGATGACTGTAATTCGGGGAATGTGGGCAATCTATTGTATTGTGCTTCGGAAAATGGTTTTGCTCCCGAGTTCTAGTGATCACTCTATTTTAAAAATTCAAAAAATATTTAAAAGTTTCAAAATAATCATGCATCTTTTCAATGATGTATACTACACGCGTGCAAAATCTTAATGCAAATATCTTTATTTGCAACTCTTGGTACTAAAGCTTTGTGTTCTGGTGTGTAGCATGAGCACATTTTGACCTGCGGATGAGTGCCTCTTGATATCTCTGGTAAATTCTTGATACTAAATCTTTGTGCTATGGTGTGTGTTGCATGAGCACATTTGACCTGCGGTCGAGGGCCTCTTGATATTTTTGTAAAGGAGTGTTTTTTTTATTAACCATTGCTTTCCGTTAAAAAATCAAGCTACTCACATGATCCCTCCCCACTGGAAATAATAGCTGGTGATCACGTCTACTAGCGGCTTGCAACTTAAACTGAATCACATTTTTTGATTTTCCCGCATAATGTACAATATTGAAGCCTAAATATGACGAGGTTATGGAGGTGTAATAGCCAGCCATGAGTTCGTGGCTGCAACGCGGCATTTCCCTCGTTATTCATTCCAAGGGTGCTGGTGGTCGCATATTAACCGAACTAAGAGTAGGTGACTTACAAATACACTATCCGTCTATACCTCGTTTATTCTCTACTGTGTACTTCGTCCTTCCCAAAATAGGACGCCTATAATTTTTTGTTAAAGTCAAACTTTTTAAATTTTGATCAATTATATGGAAAAATATACCAACATATACGATACCAAATCCACCCGATATGAAAATATATTTCAGGATGGTTTCAACTATATTGATTTGGAATTATAAAGAAAATACTTTGAGCAAAAACTATAGGCATCGATCCTATTTTGGGACGGAGGGATTATGTAAAAATTAATTCCATTCAACTAAGTCATAAAATGTGTGACGTGACGTGCAAGGCTACTAGTAACATAACATTATATATAAAGGAGCGACACGACCACGCCCTCTCCCTCGCGCCACGCCGCCCTTTTTTTCTGAGCGTCCGATCGACGGAACGAACGGCCAGGATGGAGCCACGTCCTCCACATCGCGCGGTACTGTTCCTGGCAACAGTACCCGCGCTTCCGCACCAATCAGCATGCGACACGTCACCCGGTCATCGCCGGTGGAACCGGTTTCCAACCGGTGACCCTACCGCACGAATTTTGGCGCAGCACTTTCACAGAAAACCCCCCGCAAAGGACTAACGTGCAATTTTGCGAAATTCCAGGGACCTCTGTGAAAAAACGCATCACATCTCCCCCTTCCTCCTTCTTCTCCCGCGACGGCCCGAGCTCGCCGCCGCCGCCGACGCGCGCCACGGCCGCTCCGCCTCTCCCCGTTAAGATCGAAGCATGCGGAACGCTTCGCCGCCACGTTCTCTCCCTCCTCGCCCACGAACGCGTGCCGGAACGCCCCAGAGGCGCCGCAATCGACGCCGCCGTGATCGCTCGGGCCGCCGCGTTCGCACGTCTCCGGCGACGCTCCGGCGACCAATATGCAGCGGCGCCGCTGCCTGCGGCCACCCCGCGTCCACGCGCATCCTCGACGGCCACGCGCACGTCCTGGAACACGGTGGTGCGCCGCCGCCATGGTCATCGCTGTCGTCGCCGTGGGAGGCCCTCCCGCTGCTGACGTCACGCAGACGTCACGCTGGGCCCACATGTCAGTTTTTTTAACAGAAACAGAAAATGGAATTTTTTAACAAATAATCATCGTAAAAATATAGAAAAAATATCAAAATGCCTAAAAAAAATTATGACAACAAAAAAAATGTTAAAATTTGAACAACTTACAAATGTAATTTTTCTTTGGATTTAAACAAATTTAAATCTAAACAATTTTTGAATGTCGATATTTCCAAATTTTAATTCTTTACACCGCGATTCAAATCTAAATATTTTTAAAACTTTGAATAAAAAAACATGACTACAAAAAAATGAATACTAAACAAAATAGATATATCGAAATCATCATAAAAGAAAAAATGCTGACAGTTTACAACAACTTTAGATATATGCAACGGAAAAATATATTAAAAAAATATTAGACTTATTTATACAGTTTAAAAAAACTGCTAAATGCTACAAAATCGATAACTTTGAATATATCCAACAGAGAAAAAAATATATATATCGAAATCATCACAAAATAAAAAAATACTAACATTTTACAACATGTGATCAAAATACAAACTTGAACATTTAAAAAAATTAAATGCCCTTCAAATCTACATATTTTAAAAACTTTGAATCAACATAATCCAAATATGAATAACTTCCCAAATTTAGCAATTTTTAAAATTTTAACAATTAAAAATTTGAACAATATGAACAATTGAACAACTTACAAATATAATTTTCCTTTGAATTTAAACAAACTTATATACTAAACAAAATAGATATATCGAAATCATCATAAAAGAAAAAAATGCTGATAGTTTACAACAACTTTAGATATATGCAACGGAAAAATATAAAAAAAATATATCAGACTTATTTATACTGTTTAAAAAAACTGCTAAATGCTACAAAATCAATAACTTTGAATATATCCAACGGGAAAAAAATAGATATATCGAAATCATCACAAAAGAAAAAATACTAACATTTTACAACATGTGATCAAAATACAAACTTGAACATTTAAAAAAATTAAATGCCCTTCAAATCTAAATATTTTAAAAACTTTGAATCAACATAATCCAAATATGAATAACTTCCCAAATTTAACTATTTTTAAAATTTGAACAATATGAACAATTGAATGACTTACAAATATAATTTTCCTTTGAATTTAAACAAATTTAAATCCAAACAATTTTCGAATGTCGATATTTCCAAATCTTAATTCTTTACACCGCGGTATTTACAAATATGACAAAAAAAACATGACTACACAAAATGAATACTAAAAAAATAGATATATCGAAATCATCATAAAAGAAAAAAGTGCTAACTATTTATAGCATATGATCAAAATACAAACTTGACAAACCATTTAAATTGATCTTCACGATCTAGGGTTTATTGATGTATTTTGATACAACGATGTGGCATATTTTTTGAAATAAGTACTATTACTCTCTCATTTCTTTTTTATGTTGATCAAATTTTTCATCCAATTCAGCTCAAGTTCCGCATTTTGCGATGTATTCACTACTTATTTACTGACTTGGGAAATTCAAAGCATCACCTAAAGATTACACTTACTACGACATTCACTACTATTACATTTTCCTTTTATATCAATACACAATTTAAATACTCCCTAAATTGTATTTCATATTTTGTTGCTTTTTTTTCTTTTCTCTTTTTTTTGTAACCCATGCAAATTTTGTTGCTACTTTAACTTAAATAACTATTGCTCCCTATCCATGTAAAATTAAAACTTAGAAGGAAGATTTTACAACGATTTCCTGACAACAATTATTCAACGATACTTATTCCGCTAATATAAATTTAAAATGAAATCTGTTTTCCATATTTACCAACTGTATACAAAAAATGATCTTTAACTGATGAGTTTACGCGAAGAGTGCGGCGCAATATTGTTTTATGGTATTTACACAATTTTCCAAGAACTACTAAAGGATGCATATTTCAAATTTACAAATGCCTTCCAAATCTAATCATTTTGCAAACATGAAAAGAATTCAAATGTAAACAACTTCCAAATTATACCAATTTTTTCGAAATCTAAACAATTAATAGATGTAAACATCTTCCAAATTATACCAATTTTTCGAAATCTAAACAATTTTTTTAAATTTTAACGCACGGGCGCGGCGTGTCGACGCGCCATCTTGCCTAGTACCTGTAACATGTTGTTTGCCCACGCTGTTGTTTTTAGTGCCTAGTAGAATAGAGTGTAGTGCTCGTTGCTTGTTTTTCCTCCCAACTTTAAGT
Source organism: Poa pratensis (assembly GCA_947311845.1). Lineage (NCBI taxonomy): Eukaryota > Viridiplantae > Streptophyta > Magnoliopsida > Poales > Poaceae > Poa > Poa pratensis. Next base: position 11,012,227 of record CAMZMU010000050.1, read on the forward strand.
TTTCTTTTTTACTTGGGATGGTGTCGGTGATGAATTTGTAGGAGTGACCGACATGAGTAGGTCAAGATGTCCGGTGTCTTAGCGGGCGAAAGAGCCCCAGCCTAAATCTTATAAGCTCGTGTATGATAAATCTTATAAGCTTGTGTATGATCCTTCTGGTCATCACTGTACTTCCCTACATCATCGAAGCTTCCAAACTTTAATTACAAAGAGAAAAATGGTCACCACATGCTCCCTGCCAACGGCCACCATCTAAAGAGGTAAATGGGGAGACCCCAAGGCGCCACCACAGAGATTAGCAACTTTCGGCCGTCGGATCGAGCTGTTACAGCGTGATCTGCGCCGTCCATTTCCTGCGTTACTTATTTTACTGCCTAAATCTCTCACTAACAGTGGGTCCAGACACTGCCGGTCCCGCTCCGCAGAAGAACAGCCTGAGGCATCCTCGGTGTCTCTTTGAAGCGTCTGGTCGCGCACCCAAACGTGGGGCCCGGGACGCGTGTTCGTGCCGCATTTGGGCGCTGGGCTGAAGAGTGTGGTCTAATCACATTCTGCTCGCCTCCCTCGCTGTTTTGTGGGCCTGTCTTTGGACTGGTCCACGTTTCAGTCAGTGTAGTTTGTTCAAGGTATGGTGCAAATCATTTGTATGTCACGGCGATAATATCTCTTTGGAGGGGGTAGTATCGGGTTTTCGCATCGAAGTGGACCGAGTGTGTTGCCATCGTCGTCGCTGTCGATTTCTCCATGGCCGTCGGGTACAGATTCTACAGTCATGGCCGCCCTATTCCTCGCGTCGATTGGGGAGAGGAGCTCGCACGCCTCACTTTCCTGCTTCGCCTCTCTCTCACCCCCCTCGGTTTCGCCTCCTCGGTTCCCTTTTCTCACCTACTGTTTGGGCGACGGAGATTAAGATCCAGCTTCAGATCTGCCGGCGCGTCGCCGATCTCCGGCCAAACCTGGCGGTTTCGGTTGAGGAGAACCCTGGTTGACCCGTGGGGGTTCCATTTCTTTGTCTTTTTTGCTTTCTTTCGTCCGTGGTATCCGGTTCCTTGGCTTTGTCTGCTTCTTATTCTTCTTCTTTGTTTTCTTTCAGTTGCTCCGTGGCCTTTGTTTCTGGGATTTGGTCTTATTCTTGCTCTTTCAGATTCTTTTTCGTGGTCACTTTTGGTCCTCTCGTGTGATTTGGCTTCCTTCACCTTTGTTTCTGTCTTGGATTTGGATGTTCTTCTTTCTTTTCAGGTTCTTTTGATGTTCAATTTGGGAACTCTCCCGTGTCTTGGATTTTCTGAGTTGGTTGCTTCTTCTTTTCTCTGTCGGGTTTGTTCTTCGTTCTTTTTTATCTTTCCATTGCGTTCGTCCTTGATTTGTTACTCTACGACAGTTTTGGCTTGGTTTTGCCCGTTCTTGATTTTATGGTGCTATTTGTTTACTCGGATTTTTTTCTCATCTGGTTCCTTCTTTTTGGATCCGATCTTCTTTATTTGCTCTTGATTTCTTCTTCTTCTTTGTTCTCACGGTTCCTTTTGTTCTTTCCGTACTATGTTTTGGCTTGGTTTTAATTCTCTCATCTATTCCCCTCGGACGAGATCCTCTCACCCTTCTCCTCAGTGCTCGGCCATCTCTCGCACCACCGCTGCTGCTGGCTTCTCCCTCCTCGGCGTCCAACGGGAGGTACAGGACCATCGCCGCTCGTGCACAAAGGGCCACCGCCGCAGCTCCCTTCACAGGTCGAGCTCCCATCCTCGCCTTCGTCGGGAGAAGCTCATGTCGTCGCCATCGCTCGCCGCTGCGTGATGCTGCTGGCCCTGACACTGATTTGCCGCCGCCTAGAGTCGCTCGCCTCCTCGTGGTGTCACCTCGCTGCCGGCTACATTTCTCTCGGCCGCCGTGCCCTTTGACAGCGCCTAGCAAGGTACCTTCCCAGATTGAAATCCATGTTCTCCTCATGGTTGATTGTTGCCTGCTGCGCTGCTTGCTTGATGCGTGTAGGCTTGCTTGATGTAGGGCTGGATGCGTGCTTGACTGCATGACTTCGTGCTCGCTTGCTGTTATCCTGATGATGTTGATTTGCTTCCTGCTTGCAGGGCGGATGATTGATGCTGCTGCTGACCTGCTATTGTCGCTGATCTTTTCGGTAAGCAAGCTACAAGCCAACCTCTTTATGATGTGTTATTTCTATCTCAAATTGTAGTACTACCGTATGATGTATTTTACATGTACCACAGGGATTTAGAAAATAAATGATCGTTCAGTCATTGAGGACTTGGAAAGAGACATGGAGGCAACAAATGTGGTAGTATTTTGATCTTTGTTTATCTTCATTACAAACAATTTTATTAATCATTTCTATATACTAGCCTACCGTTGTATGATTGTTTCTAAAAAATTACCGTGTCCCATGTCTCTGTATTCGTGTCATCGCATGGGTGCATCGTAAATTTTCATCTTGGTATTGGAATTTGCCAGCAACTTTTTCAATTCCCTAAAAAAGCAAGTTTTTCAATCAAATTACCTTCAAGCAACATATTTTGTTCTTCATTACCTTTCCTGTTTATTTTGGATGCAACATTTATCAACCATGTGTTCTCACTGGTGTATCAAGTAAATTATTTTTCTGTTATCATGTGCTTTGAACCTATACAAGTTTTCAACTCTTATAGAATTAGTGTAATGTGGAAGTTAAACATCACTTCTTCGTAGCTATATTGCCAATCGGTTTATGTTGACATTTAATATCTCATGTTGTAAATCTTGCCAGATTTTCTCAACCGTCTGTTTATGTTGCTGCAGGTTGTTAAAAATGAGATGACCATGATCCAAGTGTATCGAGGGGCTTCTAATTTTCTTCTTTTTGTTCAGATTTATCTTTCAATGGGAAACCAAGATGATGGCTTGAGATCTGAACTAGGTAGCACCGTTGAACTCAAGAGTGTCTTTTCAGCACGGTAAGCTGGTAACCATCTTTATTGGATTGTGAATATGTTTATTGTGTTCTTTCTAAGCATGCAATATTAAGGGTTTACAGATAACTTGTGCGTTCCTAATTGAATCACTTAATGGTTAATGAGCGCATCATAGGTTTTTTATTTCTCAATTTCCCCTATTATCTCAAATGAAAGAACAAGGAGATTAAGTTCGTTTGACGCTAGATTCTTCAGATCGGTGAAAAGAACCCTCTCATCATTATATTTATCCAAACTTTGGTAAAGGCTTATGACGGTTAGTGTGTACATTCTCCAAATCTATTCGGCTCATGGTCTAGAGTTGTCTAGATGAGCCCCTTTGTGTTTTCTATAGGCCATATGAGAGTCAGTGGGAGTTTAGTGCAAAGTATGCTCCTCTTTATTTTGTTCATGCAACATGCACCTTGCTTTAGATGTCTTGATCTCATACATTTCTTCCTCCCTTGAGTTTTTTTTGGCTCCACCTGGTGTTTGTAGATACTCTCTACTTGCTACATTGTTATTACTCTGTTGTTTAATTTATGTACTTGATGTATTCTATGTAAAGGGGCTACCCTCTGGGTGTAGGTTGTTCCCTTGGCTCTAACTTGCCGGAGATGTTTATGGTTCATGTATTGCGTGTTTGATTGTTTCCTTGGTCTGTAGTTGGTTGCTATTCTAGGAGAGGACACATGAATTGGTATAGTACTGGTTAGCCAGACACAGTTAATTGAAACCATTGTTTGACACTGAACCCCCTTCGAAAATGTTTCCATTTCAGTTTACCGAAGAAATTTTCTCCTTATTAAACTAAACATGGGAGCAAGTGCAACAAGCTTGTGATATTGTTATTTAGGCACTAATCATGCCCGATAGCTGGTTGTGGGCTATATGCTCCATGTACAATGAACCGTCACTTCTCTAACTTATCTACGTCAGAATGTGAGATCCAAAATTTTGAATTTTCTGTCAGAATTTTGTCATTTTTGCACAGGGCGCATACGATGTCATTTCGGTGCGAAATTTGACACGGTCGTGCGTGACATCGTCAGGTACGTGCATGATTTTTTTCGGATTTTTTTGAAAAGTTTTCAATTTGTTCTATTTTTTTGAACATACCGGGAGCTTGTGCTCCCGGGAGCCAAAACGCCTTCCTCATATACAAATCCTTATCTATGCATGTACATTAGTCATTAAACTTCTAGCATCCCATGTGAAATTCAGAAGTAAGTAGCTATCTGCATAGATCCTTGAAATAAACATTTACAATATATTTAAATACTCAAGGTACACCTTACTGCACATGTGAGCTCACTTAGGATGGTCACTAGAATGGTCGATCCGTTAGCTTTGCAAACACCATGATGGTTATTTGTTTAATCTGTGCGAGATACAGTTAAGTAATAATTGGATGAAACCATTGTGCAATTCTGGATCCTGGAAAGCAATACGACCCTTGCATTTCTTGCCAGACAGTTTTAATCTACTTTGTTCTATTATTGGAACTTCTGATTTTTCACAGCGAAGGTCCTTACTGAAGTAGATAAGTTTGCACGAGATCTTCAATTATTTAATATTCAAGCAACTAAGGAGATCATACAACCCAGACTCCACTGAAGATGATCTGTTCTCTGTTTGCGATAGTCCTGATTATGCTGTGATGGAAAGAGTGCACTTGGTGATGAGGTGATAGATGAAACAAGCCAGTGAATTCCAGTTCATGGTTTCGGTTCAGACAATAGTTATACTCTTTGCTTTCCTGCCAGCACCTATATTTTGCTCTATGCGTTGGTTGCTTACCTTACCTGCTATTGCTTTGCATATGTATATGGTACTAAAATGAAGTAACTTCTACCCCTACTGTTTATGTACTTACGTGTGTAATACCGACCTGCCCTATCTGATTATCTACCCCAAAAAACTTATGCAAGTAAAACCCTATTTATGGATGTGTGTTTAAGTTTCAGACTGGCTTGCCAGTAGCTGCTCATATTCTCATGTTATAACGATCTATGTGATGATCGTAGATGTTGTAATTGAGAACCTATTCATCCTGGAGACTGATGGGTGTAGACTTTGTGTATGTAAGAGCATTATGCTTTGCTCTCAACCTATAATGCCACTGCTATGCATAACTATCGGGTCATATTAAGAATGTTTGTCATAGCGTTTTGCAAATCGAAAACCAATGTCACCGGCGAGTGACGCATGGCAAGCCGCGCCAGGGGATTAGTATATATTCAATTCCCTTCATTTCGTCGAACATCGTACGGTGAAGCCAAACTATGTTCTATATAACATGTGGCATGGACCACTACTCCACCAGGTAGCACATAGCTAGAGATAGGTTTGCCAGAAATTCAGTTATGCTAATTAAAGACACGAATGGAGGAGAGAGTTTTTCAAAGTGAAAAGAAGGAAAAAGTAGCAACAAGAGAGACGATAGTGGGCTTGAGAGATGCTAGGAAATCGATGATCAGTGTCCCAATTGCTTCCCGTACAGAGGGGGTAAACGGCGCTACTTATCTGCTTATGCAAATCGTATCATTAGTTTCTCTAATTGGGCTTATCAAATCCTACTGCGCCGACACGCTCACTTGGGGCCGGACTCCATAGAGCAATCTGAGCTAGCAGATGCTACCACTACAAGAAACTCTATTCTGTGACGGATTTATGGCCACGGTTTTCGTATCCGTGGCTGGTCTCAACATTTTTTGACGTTCTTGATATTTCTCGTCATGGATCCATTGGAGGCTCTCCCAGCCCTGAAAAAAGTGGGACGAAAAGGCCCCAACTGTCACGGATCAGAAGGGCCTTCTGTCACAAGCTATTTGGCGGGCTGAACAATACGAATCCGGACACAAACCGTCACAGGCCACTGGATTTCGGCAGCCGACACACGTGGACCCCACCCAGTGCGCACGTACATCTCTGTCCGACGCCTCGCTGTCAGACCCGGACCCACGCTTTTGTCCAAAAGATGCTGCAGACGGACCCACATGTCAGGCCAACACAACCTCTGTTCCGCACGTGTGCTGGAACAGAGCCTATAGGGACCACCTGTCAGCAGGGCAACTAGTATTTTGTGCAGGTTCTCTTACACGTGTCCACCGGCGGACCCGCGTGTCAGTACATGGACCCATACTTTATTTTATTCAAGATATATAAATTACAGAAAACTAATTTTATTTATTACAAGTATAACAAAAAGTATATAAAAATAAATTATTTCATACGCAACCTAACATTTTTTCAAGTTATAAATAAATTGTAAAAAATAATTAATTATTATGAAGTTAACAAAAAATAAATTATTTCGCCTTATCCCGGACCGCATGTCAGCTTTGGGCCCAGCATATTCACGCACGTGCGGTTCCACGTGTCCAACATAGGCAGAGATTAGGCCAGATCATTGGGAAAACGGGCTGAAACTACGAAATAAGCTGGCTTGAGCCAGATTATGCACCTCATTGTCAAAATCTCATTACGCTGGTCCGGTCTAGCGAGTTTGGGCCAGATTCTTCGCGCAAGTGCGCCTCCACGTGTCCATCGGAAGGCAGCTCGGCTGAGATCAGTGTGGGTAAGTGGTATGCAGAGTCAAAATAAAGCAAGTTTGGCCAAATTTTTCGTGCAAGTTTACTTCCACGGTCCATCTTAATCATGTCTGGCACAGATCATTGGCGATACGTGGCATGAACCTGTAAAACAAGCATGTTTTGGACATATTCAAGCGTGGTGGCGTCCACACTGATCTGAGCCGAGCACATGGCTCTGCCTCTGTAGTTAGGCCTCTTTGGCAGGCTTATGTGGACCGGATTCATCATGCGCAAACTTACTTATTTTGAATCTGCAACAACGTTCTTTCGACCTCTTTGTCAGTTTCACAGTGGGCCAAAAATCAAATCAGCGGTACGGGGCGAGAAGTCGAACCCGCGACCTCGCCTTACCGCTGCGCAAGGTGATCGAAAGTTTTTTTTATTTTGATATTAAAGCTGATCAAAAGTTTGTCTCTTCGTTTCGTCCTTTTCATAGGTTATTACGCAGTACGGCGCAAACAAGACAGGACCGGGCATTGAGAGGAGGGCTTTACTCCATCTTCATTTGACCAGATTAAAGAAATTAAACATACTATCAGAAAGTTTTTTCCATATTAAAATACTAATTAAACATTTAAACATGACAGTCAGAGAAATAAATAAAGTAACAAATTAATTGGATTATTCCAACTGAGGCAGTTTTCGTTTATAAGTAAAGTAATAAACCCTGTTCGACATTCTATTCGACCAGGCAAATGCATTCAGAAAGAAATTTGCTCCTCTCAGCGTGCAGACCCTCACCGATACACATAACCAAGGCAAGAGACGCATCATTCCTCAAACGGTTGACCGTTTGGCCTCCTAGGAGCCATAGCCCTTGAGGATGCGAAACTGAAGCGAGGAAGAAGGGATTGACCTGGTCAAATCATATACTGAGATGAGCATTGATGGCGTGGAACAACACGTTCGCTGGGAGACCCCAAGTGTAAGCTTTGATGTAATTTAGTAGCAAGTTTTCCCTTAATTATAAAACTAGGATTTGGAGAAGGCTTCGGAAAGGTGTCTACGGCGCCGTTTACGATAATTGACATGGACCTGTGCACAGCCGAACAAACTACTTTGCCCCAATAAAATAGAATCTGTCAAAAACAGAACATAACGTAAAGATGATTTTTTTCGGTCTACTAGGACACCTCGAATCAGAAAACTTAAAACTAATGAAAGTTAGAAAAAACCCAGATGCTTTCTGTCAAAATAATTCAGCTACAGATCACGTTTGTTGATTTTTTTTAGAATTTCATACGGTGACGGACAGAAATCTGTTTCTGGACAGCAACTCAAAATTTTTACTTTCCTCCCATTAGAGGCTATTCTTGGCACAAAAGTCAAAACAAAAAAGGATACATGGGAGTTGCTACAGAGGCAACAACACCCAAAACTCAACAAAACAAAAAGCAAACTGAAGATAAAAATAATGGGTTGCCTCCCATTAGCGTTTTTCTTTAACGCCTTTTAGCTAGGCACAATGGCAAAAGTCAAGTATTATCAATATTAGCATTCAAATCATCACTTGACTTAACAAAAGACCCAAAAGATGGCCTCATTCTCTTCCTAGGGAAATGTTCCATCCCTTTCTTAAGTGGAAAATGAAATTTAATATTTCCTTCTTTCATATCAATGATAGCACCAACGGTTCTATGAAAAGGTCTTCCCAAAACAATAGGACAGGAAAGTTTGCATTCAATATCCATGACAATAAAATCAACTGGGTCATAATTACCATTAACCATAATAAGAACATCATCTATTTTTCTCACGGGTTTATTCAAAGTAGAATCAAGATAATAAACACTCAAAGGACAATCTTCTAGTGGTTCCAAATCAAGAATGTCATACAGTTTTTTAGGCATAATGGAAATACTGGCACCAAGATCACACATAGCATTGCACTCAAAATCATTAAATTTCATTTTAATAGTTGGTTCCCAAGCATCTCCTAATTTTCTATGGATAGAAAATTCACACTTGATCTTTTTTCCCTAACTTTAATCAAAACATTTGTAATATGTTGGGTAAAAGCAAGGTTCAACTTACTAGCATTAGGATTTTTTACAAGCTTTTGTAAAAACTTAAAGACTTTAGTAAGATTACAATTATCAAAATCAAGATCATTGTCATAAAAAATAACAGGAGCATTATCTCTAAAAGAATCATTATCATCAGGATTAATTTCAGCACTTCTTTTAGAGGCAGTTTAGCACTATTGGAGAGCTTTTCATTTTTAATAGGTGCAATAGAAATTTTTCCTACTCCAATTTTTTTACCATTAGCATATTTAGGTACTGTAGATGACATATGAGCACTTGAAATTTTAATATCATCATCAGTAAAAATAGTGCAAACATTAGCAATCTTACTAGTTTCAGCAATTTCAGCTTCCTTTTCCTCTCTTTCCCATCTAGCATGTAATTCGGCCAACATCCTTATGTTGTTATGATTTTAATTTGTATAGCATTCAAAGACTTGTGTTCCTTAATATCAATGGGCAAAACTTTTATTTTAGGCATCTCAACATCATGAACAAGATTATCAATTTTAACACTAAGAACATCCAAATTTCCTAGCTTTTCCTCAACAGTTTTATTGAAAGCTTTTTGTGAAGTGATAAAATCATTAAACATGCTTTCAAGATCAGAGGACACATTTTTAGTGTTGTTGTAGGAATTACCATAAGAATTGCCAAAAGAATTACTACCACTTGGAGGATATGGCTTATAATTATTATTACCAAAGTTATTCCTATAGGCATTGTTGTTGAAATTATTTATAATGAAATTTACATAAACTTTCTCTTCTTGAGCAACCAAAGAAGCCAAGGAACCATTATTAGGATCAATAGGAACTTGTTTACTTGCAAGCATAGACATAATCATATCAACCTTATCACTCAAAGAGGAGATTTCTTCAACAGAATTTACCTTCTTACCACTAATGAAATTTTACTACGTTTTGGATTCCATAAAAAATTGTAATCAACGACGCTCTATTGTTTGTTATTTGTTGGAGAAGAAAATAGCAATATACACTAGTATCCTAAACCTTATAAGCTCGTGTATGATCCTTCTGGTTATACTGTAGCTGCGCAACATGGAAGCTTCAGTGCTTTACAAAGAGAAAAAATAGTCGTCACATTCTCCGTGCCATTGGCCACGATAGATAATCAATACCATTTATTTGGTGCAACGTTGTATGGTGAAGCCAAATATTATTTTTTTCTAAATCTTAATAGGGGAAGCCAAACCATGTTATATAAAAAAAGTGGCATGGAGCAAACTGGTACTACGACCACTGCTCCACCGGGTAGCAGATAGCTAGAAAGATAATTTTGCCAAAATAGAAGTTACGCAACGAATGAGAGGTAGTTTTTCAAAGTGAAAAGACGAATAAAGAAGAAGAGACGAGGGATACATTGGTGGGCTTGGGAGACACCAGGAAATCAGTGGTTAGTGCGAGGATTGTTGGCCGTACAGAAAAGGCAAAGAATTCTTTCGATCCTCTAAGCAAGCGTAAATCCTGTCATTATTTTCTCTGAACGAGGTCGTCGTTTCATAGTGCGATGCCTTGAGTCAGTAGTCTCGCTTGGGAACTCTAGAGAGCACCCTGAGGTAGCATATGCGCGTCAAATTCAGCATGTTCGATATATCTGCTATTGCCTAAGGATGAGCCGAGAATTGTTGTTTTTTTTTACAAAAGAACTGCTTTTTTACACGTATGCCGCCAAAAAAATCGCTACTTTTGATGTTTAATTCTACCAAGCATTTGGAGAAATGTACTTTGACACAACATTAGTTGAGTAAACCAGCAACTAAAAATCCAAATGGAAAAAAAGATAGCAGACGCTACCCGACCTGGAAGATCCTTTACATAAAAATAAGGTAAGAAGCAATTTTATCCATCTCAGAATGTACACCCAATGGATTATTTGATCCATATTGATGCAATGCGGCCAGATCAGTGGCGGGCCCAAAAATAATTCAAAGCCTGGCCAAACAGTGAAATTAAACCCTAATAGCACTAATTTTAATCAAGCTTGCTATTGAATTAAGCTGTGTCGGCCGGCCGGAAGCCCGGGCAAGCGCCCGGGCATAGGGGTGGCTGGATCCGCCACTGGGCCAGATGAAAGACTGACGCCTGGTTCAGTAAATGGACACCTAATATTCTATTGCCCGCTAACTGTCCACGTGGATTCATTTTACGAAATATCACAATCATAATTAGAATATAGAACATCTGGTAAACTTATAAAACTCCAAGCAAGTTTTGAATTTACAATTTCTCAACCTTATTCGATTTACAAACTCAATTACTGATATTCGTTTATTTCATTATTTCATTTTCTATCTTTTAGATATTTACCGAAATTTTTCATATCCCCCCTCTCCCTCCTTGTACTTCTGTAAATCATATTGACTGTTCGATGTTGTTTCTTCACATTGAAACTATAATTTTTGAGCAATAAAAATAGAAACGTACGTAACCACACTGGTTCGAAAGAGTTCATGTAACTTGAGAAGTTTTCACCGATCTGACTGTGAGTGTACACATGGTGGCTTGTTTCTTCACTACTAGGAAAACGGCCATAGGTGGAACCACTTTCTGTGACGCACCAATATTGCCATGCGCCACAGAACATATTCAGTGGCGTACCGGAAGTGGTGCGCCACAGAATTCTGCCACTTTCTGTGGCGCATCCTTTGCCAATGCGCCACTGAATGATAGCTTTCTGTGGCGAATGCAGCCATATGCGCCACAGAAATATGGTGGGGCCCGCCACCAATGATTGGCTTTCAACTTTCTGTGACTTTCTGTGGCGCATCTGACCACATGCGCGGTCAGATGCGCCACAGAAAAGTCACATTTATGTGGCGCATATGGCCACATGCACCACAGAACACATTTCTGTGGCGCATATGGCCACATGCACCACATAAATTAGCTTTCTGTCATAAATTTTTGAAATCAGATCCCACCCACACACACACACCCCCACACACACCCCCCCCCCCCCCCGAATCGCCTTTTCATTTTTGCAAAAAAGAAAAGAAAATGATAAAATCTTCAATAAATAAAATCATTTGAGATTGAGATATAGTTAGGTTTTAGTGTCTAGTTGATATAGAAATTTTGAAATATGAATTTTGACCTTTTTTGCAAAAAACAGAAAAGAAAATAGAACGGTCATAACTTTTGCATACGACATCGAAAAATGCGTTTAATATATTTAAAAAAATTAGAGAAAAATTGGAGCTCGATTTCACGCGGGTTTACCCGGTAAACTTTTCTCAGATTCTCAAAATTCCAAAAGAGTAAAAAGTTATGCCCAAAATAAGATATTTTTTCCTGCACAAAAAAAAATTGGGGAAGAAATTCTGTGGCGCCACATATGCGCCACAGAATTGTTGGGCGGGATTCGAATTTTGAATCCCGCCGGCGCCCCCTTCTCCCTCTCTTTTCTCCTTCTCTCCTTCTCTCCTCTCATTTACTCCTCCTCATCCACTTCTCCTCTCCCCTTCTCCTCCCTCCTCCTTCTCAACTCAACACCGGCGACATCCTCATCCTCCTCCACCACCTCCGGCGACCTCCTCCTCCTCCACCTCCGGTGACCCCCTCCTCCACCACCTCCGGCGACAACCTCCTCCTCCTCCATCACCTCCGGCGACATCCTCCTCCTCCTCCACCACCTCCGGCGACAACCTCCTCCTCCTCCACCCTCTCCGGCGACCCCCATCCTCCACCCACCCAACTCCGGCGACCCCCTCCTCCACCCACCTCCGACCAAGCCACCTACGGCCATGGCCACGGGCACCACGGCCTCCGACGAGCTCCGACGAAATTCCGGCGGTGCTAGATCCAGATCTAGATCTGGTCGCCTTTTTTAAAAAACAATTCTGCGGCGCATGTCTGCGGGATGCGCCACTGAAATATTTCTGTGGCGCATGGTGGTGGGTGCGCCACAGAATCTTGGTCTTTCTGTGGCGCATATGGGCGTGCGCCACAGAATTGCAATTTAGTGGCGACGTATCTGTGGTGCACCCACCATGCGCCACAGAAGACTAAAAGTGGTGCGCCACTAATGACCTTTTCCCTATTAGTGCTTGGAGCTTCGGTGCTAGTTGTCAAGGGCATCACTGACCTGTGTTGTCGTTGAATCCATTGCTTGCCGAGAAGGGCTATTGCTGGCAGCGGACCTAATGCTAAGAAGGCTCTGGCATCAGAATGTAAGTCGGTGATTGAAAATATCAAACCTCAGAGCCTAGTATGTCATGGTGCGATCATTAGTGAGATCAAACATCTATTGTCTTCCTTTGATGGATGTGTGTTCGGCCATGAGCTTCGGAGTCACAATTTTGGAGCACACAATAAGCATGCTACAAATTTAGGTGTGGGACGCCACCTGTGGCTTCGGGTTCCACCTGATCCTTTTGTAATTTCTGTAAACATCATTCCTGCTCAATAATGCTTTAGCAGTGTTGTCCAAAAAAAAACTGGGAGCGTAAACGTGATGTGCTAGGCGCGCCGGCGGGGCAGGTTAAGCAAGCAGCCTGAGCCCACACATTAAGCAAGCAAACTGAGTATTAAGCTTTATGCTCGTATTATGTCGCAACCTAATTAGTGCACGCTTATATGTCTATAGTGTACCAACTAAATTAGCAGCTAGCTGTGTCTCCGTCGGTATATATAAATACAACCAGGCTAGTTACTGGTACTCCCTCCGTTCCAAATTAATTGACATGTATTTGTCTAGTAACGAATGTATCTAGATACTATACAAGTATAGGTACATCCGTATTTAGACAAAGTCAAGTCAATTAATTTGGAACGGAGCGAGTAACAATTAGATGTACTGTACTTTGAATGTTGGGTCGGTACTCATATAAATGCACGTGTCACATAGGCCCTTCACCGCTGCACGTACTACGGTCTGCTGCCTGCATGCATGGTTGACCCACCCTTTACTGTGATACTCCCTCAAATAAGTGTCTCAGATTTGCACAAAAGTGAATGTATCTATACATTGAGACACTTATTTTGGGACGGAGGGAGTACTTGATTTTGCAGTGTCACACTGAAGCTTGGCTAAATTTGTAGCGCTTCTTTTTTCTAAAGTTTATCTGAATGTTACAGTTCAGTTGTAGAATCATGCAGCCAATCTTTGTTGTATTTTGTGAAAATGTTGTCTCTCAGGACATGGTGTGGAACTTGTATCGAATCGCAGTTGACCGATAATCTCTCATGTAATTTGCATGGTGTATTTGCTGAACAATTGTGGGAAAATGCTCTTTCCCGATGAGTACATGGCACGTTTGCTGGCAGTTATTTGACAGCGTCAAAATAAGATGATGCGTGGAGCAAATCAAACACAAAATTAGAAGCTAAATAATTGATCTCACAAAAATATGCTGGAGTGCAAATAGTTTGACGAAACCAAAAAAACAAGACCACATCAATGCATGAAAGAACAACTAGATTGTTATCAGAGGAACTGCAATAGCAATATTCAGGGCCTCCAGCAAGGCCGTTGAGCACGAGGGCGGTTAAGGATGTGCAAGTGGAATCACACTTATAGTTAATTTGAAAAGGTTTAATACAATTTTTGGTTAAATTTTTTGAACTAAAAGCCCCAAAATAAATTATAAGTAGGATCCCACTTACACATCCCTAAGGGCGGTGACCGACATGGTTAGAAGGGAGAGATAGCGACATGGGACGGGCATGAAAGGGAGTTTCTATTGCGTCTGGTAAAGGTATGCTCATGGCTTACACATCATCTTCAGGCATGCAAGATCAAAGACAAAGTGTCGGGAAGACCAGTTGCAGTCAAGGCTTCCCGATCGTTGAGAACTGAGTGCTAGCTCAGTGGTAGAGGCTGCGAGTGCGCGCCCAAGCCCACTCGGGTTCGAGTCCCAGCGGGACCAAATTAATACGGGGTGCTATTCAGCGCGTGCAATCCGCTGTTGGAGAGGTCTCACTTTCTACCTAACAACGGACAGCCAAGGGAGGATCCGTCCCCCTTGGTCAACGTTTAAGGCTTCCCGATCGTGAGTAATTCATGGAGGTTAAGTGCAAAAATGGGTTAAGTTGCTGGTGGGAACTCCACCTCTCATATACGCCATCAATTGACAATGTGACGGTCGATGACGGTAGTTCCAATTTTTCATTGATTATAGTCTTTACTCAATACTTCGCCAACCAGGAATGGTGGGATACAATATGAATAATTGAGGGATATTTAAACGCATGCAAATAAATTTCCCGATAGCTCGGGCCTCCCTTCTCCTTGACACAGGAACCAACGTCGTCGTGCTCGTGAGCCGACAAAACTCTATCTTAGAGCGCCATCACCATGAACAAATAACTCATGTCCTCCTTGTCGCACCTCGCGCTGCCGCGGCCCAGTGCGGTGACGAGGTGGACGACATCGAGAAGATAGTGCCTCGTGGTGGGGACCTTCATTGTGCTAGTTCAAGAGAAGCCCTCTTCTCTCATGGCCTTGGAAGTCATTCCTAGGTGTGCCATGATCGGTCTTGTAATGCAAGGAGCACGACTCATTCCGTTCCCTTTAGGCCTCTCCTTTTCTTGAGGTGGCGTAGTAGAGAAACCGTCGATTTTAAGCGTACTTGCGGATTTGCTCGCATGCAGTTCCATTCCTAATCAATCACACAACTGCCCCACATCGATGTCAACTCTCAGCTCAAGAAAATGTCTCACCAACAATGACTTGGTGTTTTATTTGTCGTGCTCGTTGTGCTGTCTGGTGTCGCCATAACGTCGGTGGTAGGTTCATGGCCATCGACAATGGACATGCCAGTCATTGTCACTTGAATGATAAGCTACTAATTGCATCAGTGGTACGGGATTCAAGTAGTCTTCCGATCGGATGTCAATCATGTCATTCTTTTCTGTATTTTTTACCAAAAATGGCCCTTTTACCGAACTAAACCCAGATGTGGCCCTTTTGTGAAACTATTGCCGAATCTGGCCCCTGGGCTCAGCGCCAAATGGGTCGGCGCCGAAATTGTACAGCTCGGCGCCAAGATGGGCTGGCGCCGACCCGGTTCAGCAGAGGCCCATCTTGGCGCCGAGCTGTACAATTTCGGCGCCGGCCCATTTGGCGCCGAGCCCAGGGGCCAGATTTGGCAATAGTTTCACAAAAGGGCCACATCTAGGCTTAGTTCGGTAAAAGGGCCATTTTTAGCAAAAAATACTTCTTTTCTCTAGATGGGCTTGTCGTATCCTACAATATTAGGCAAGGTGCTCGGTTGAAGAATACATGGAGCAACCTGAGGTGAGGAGGTAGCATATGCTACACATAATGAGCTAGGCACATGTAGGCCTATATCTATTAGATATAATTGCTAGTGCCTAATGCGTCCAAATTTATTGAGCCTAGAATTGTTATTGTTCATCAAAGAACTATTTTTTCACACGCATATGTCCAAAAATTCGCTAGTTGTGATGTTTTGTTCGACCGAGGAGAGGAACTAATTTACACACCTATCTTGTCTCGAATAAAATCTAGCTTGACACAACATTAGTTGAGTAAAGGAGCAACTAATTTTGTATTGTTCACCAATTGTTCACATGGACGCCATATAGAAGAATTGCAATTAAAATATAGAGCAACATACAAATTATGAAACTTTGAAGAATTTTTCAATATTAGAATAAATTACTAATAATGGGAAACAAGGTGAATAGTTTTGGGAAAATAATACTAAAAATTAATAAATAATTTAAATTAAACATAAAACTAGAAAATAATTTAAAGAATAGATAACTTTTTGACGTATTAAGTCTAGTGCCATCTATTTTTAAAATAATACTTAAACTTTTTTATAGGAAATTTCAAAAAGACGAGGAGGAAATCTGGACTAGGTCAAACACAACTAGACCTCTATAAATACTCTACATATTAATTGTCGGGAATCTGATGTGTTACATATTTTAATGATGGACCGTGCTAATAAGGGCACGTGCCTCACATTAGTTGTCCGTGGGCACGAAATGAATATGGTAAACGAGCCATGCATGCATGCAGCCACGTAGATTTCTTTTAGTTTTCAAACATTAAAATGTTTTATCTCCTGAATCGTAAGTCAAAATTCAGATCCGCTTTCACGGTTGACTTTGTCGTGATAAGATATTCAAAACTAGATCCCATCTTGATATGTTTTGACAAAGAAATATCTGACCCTAGTTACCAGATTGTTATCACTTGGTTACCAGGTAGTGTCAAGTTGGTAGTGTCAAGTTGATTACCAGGTTAAAATCAAATGGTTGCCTGATTTTTTTACTTCTCTACTCACGAATGTAATCCTTTCGTGATGATTATTCCATATTTTACGTGTTTATAGTGGATCAATTACTCACTCTCTCGACATGTAAGTCATGGCTATGACAAAAAATATGTAAAAATTACTTGGTGATTATGTATTATTTGGGTGGTAACTGTTAATTAGTAACATGGTACCTATAGTATTATAACCTGGCAATTGGCGACGAAAAAAAAGTTCGTCAAAACATATTAAGATGAGATCTTGTTTGAAAGTACTCGTAGATACGAACCTAACGGTGAAAACGGATCGTCAACTGCATTAACGGTTTAAGAGATAATTTATTTTGAATTTTCGTTTACGGAAAGATTCTTTACATGCATGTGCTGGTTAGCAAAATGCTAAATTCTTCAGCGCTGGACAAAACTTGCTAATAGGGCACGTTCCCACAATAGATTAACCGTTTAGGGCTCCTTTGATTCAAAGGAATTGCAAAGAATTTGTGGAGGAATGAATCCTATAGGAAATTTTCCTATCTTGGTCATTTGATTTGTTTCCTATAGGAAAAGGAATCATTTTACTACTTCCCATAGGAAATCTAACATTCGCGCCAAGCTTATTTTACAATTTCTTTGGTGGAATCAAACAAATTTTGATGCATGTAAAATCCTATATAATTGGAGTGTGCATGACATTGGAATCGTATAATTTTCCTATTCCTACGATTTTCCTATCCTACGAATCAAAGAAGCGCTTAATGATATATACATGTAATCAAAGTTTTAAATAGCGGGCTAAACGATTTAGCGGCAGCTTTTTCGGCAGTTAAATAGGCTATAGCTCAGCTATAGCGGCGCTATGCCCATTTAGCGGTTTTGCCAAAATGGTAGAAAAATAATCGAAAATCAAAAGCGGGAGGTAGAAAAGAGAGTGTTGCTTGTATTTTGGTGGAAGTATGGAACTGGAGTTTGCTGGGATAGAGAGATTGTGGCCGGGAACATATCCAAACGACCAAGCACAGACGACCACCAACAAGGCAGCAGTAGGCCAAGCAGCTATGCGTCCAAGAAGTAGCAAGCCGGCAACAGGCTAAGCAGCCAATCAATATGCGCAGGGGTCAGCAACAGCAACCAACGGTGTGTGGTTTGGGTCGCCGCCGAGTGCATCACGGGGAGGGGCAGCAGCCATGTGCGACATGCGTGGCCGTCGAGCATGGTTGGGAGCCGGAGTTAGCACGGCTGGAAACCGCCGGTCATACTGTCCGCCATCGCCGACGCGACGCCGCCGCCACTGTTGCCCTCTGCTTCGGAGGGGAGATGGGGGAAAGAGAACAATTAGGCTAGGTTACGCTGTTACCGCAAAATTACTGGGCCGCGCATAAGTGTTTGGGCCGGGAGCTGTAATTTAGCCGCTAAATGGGTGTTTTTTAGCGCTAATCGCCGTTTAGCGGCGCTATTAATGCTTTTCCTCCCATAGCGTTGAAGTGCCGTAGCTGTAGCGCGACCTCTCCCGGGAGGCTATAGCGCCGATATACCCGGCCATTTAAAACTTTGCATGTAATTGAGTGACTGATCGGAGGGAGTATTTTTTTTGGCTTGTAATATTTTTGTTTTCACCCATTTTTATTGTTCCGTTACGTCATGATTACTCAAACCTTTTCGAATTACAAATTCACTTACCCATCCCATTTCCCGTTTATTTCTTTTTTTCTGACTTATGTATATTTATGCGTACTTAACTCTTTTAGAAAGCGCGCGGCAGAGAAAGTGAGAAACCCAAAAAATCCCCAAAAATCCGAACCGCGAAATCCAAAAATCAAACACCCCTCGCCAGAAACCCTCGCCCCCAAATCCCCAAATCCGAAGACGACTCCGGGAAGCGGCGGCGCCCACCACCAAGCCAATGGCATCCCTCCCGGTCGTCGAGATCATCGACGACGACGACAACGACGACGTAGCCGCTTCCTCTCCAGCCATCCCGCGCAAGCGCTCCCGTGCCGGTGCCACTCCCTCGACGGCGGCAGCCGGCGCCTCTCCAGACTTCTCCCCCGCGCCCGTGGAAGCAGCGCGTATCCGGGGCCCCGATCATCCTCGACGACGACGACGACGAACTATCCGCCTCCTCTCCCGCCGTCCCGCGCAAGCGCTCCCGTGCCACTCCTTCAACCGCGGCTGCCGGCGGCTCCCCGGAATCCCTCGACGCCTTCTCCCCTTCTCCGCCACGCCCCTGGAAGCAGCGCGTCTCCGTGACGCCGATCCCCCTCGACGGCGACGACCCTCCCCCGCCGAAGCGGCGCCCGTCCGCGACGCCGATCCTCCTCCTAGACGACACCCCTCCCTCGCCCTGCGTCTCGGAGATCCCCGACAATGCTGCTGCCGAGACACCGGGCTTCAACACCCCGCGCCTGGCTGGGCCTTCTTCTACCGTCCCAGCCTTCACTTCTGCTGGCCGCGTGCCTGCATCGTCTGGTGAAGTTTCTTCACTTTGCCTTGTAGCTGATTTCCTTCATTACATTTTTAAGCTGGATTTAAGAATTAATTAATGCTCATCTTGTCGAGCACACCGGCTTTACAACTGGAAGGTCGCTTAACTCTCCTCATGAACAGAGGCAAGATTTAAAGAATCGAATACTATACTAGACTTCTGGATAACATGTTGCTTCATATACAACACTTAAACTGTAGCTGCTCATTGACATAATCCTTTTTGTTCGATTTCTAACCCAAACCAGGAATTTCAGCTCCTAGCACTTAGAGCTTTTGTTTTGCTTTGTTTTCTCCGTTTCTTATGTGGGAGTCATCATATGCAATTGCATGAATTACTAGATGAATGCAATGCATGTTCTGGTGTCTACCTACAGTTCTGTCGGAGTGACCAAGTTACTCTTACATGCCTTACAGGAGCTTCTTGTCCGATATCTGTGGACAGTGATGATGAGTTGGATGACTTTCGGTCCAGAGAGCCGTTTGCCGAGATTACATCGCCTCGTGAAAATTCTTCTCTGCGGGAAGAGGAGAAACACAACATGGAAGAGAATGCTCAGCCAGTCGAACAACCAAAGAAAATACAGGTCTGTCTGATTTAGCATGTAACTTGTTAATTCCGTTTCACAAAGATGCAACTTGAATAAGAGATTTTTGTGCATTATGTAGGAGCGCAAGAGACTCAATAAGGAAGAGAAAGAAAAAATGACTGGAGAGAAAAAACGACAGCAAGAGGTTTGGCTTGTACAGTATTTATAGAAGATGTGTGGTGCATGACAGAGAATAGAGAATATGAGACGGTGTTGTTTACTTGCAGGAACGAAAGATGCAAAAGGAAGCTGATAAAGTTCAACAAGCAGAACAAAAGAAGTTGGACAAACAAAAAGCAGACTGGGATTCAGGAAAACTTGCTTTAGAATCTATTGTCGCCGAGATCGACTCAGCGATCATTGAAACCGGCTCAATAGGAGGTATATTAAACCCTGACAAATCAAGTTAGTCATACCAAAATACCATCAATTATCGTGATTAGTCTTTATCTTTCTCAACTGCTGAGATGACTCGACCTTTGCAACCAGGTCCTCTTCTGACAAGGTTTTCAGAGAAGAAACTTACATATCAAGTTGGGCGTAATCCAGTGAGGGGATCAATTTTGTGGAAGATGGTTCGTAAAATTGATCAGGTGCTTATCAATAATATATAGCTGTCATACATTGATGCATGTTTCCTTTTTCACGTTTATACTTTAGGGATTTGTGACCCAGGGCCGCATCTCAGATTTTGTATGAGTAGTTTTGGCTCAATTACCTAAAATCCTTTTTTAGGCTATAACTTATTGATGCTAAAACAACATGCCTTTCTAAGTTGGTAAAACCTGCTCTTGAAAAAAAGATGTTAGCTCTCTTATTGGAAATGTAATGTATGGTTGACTAAGTGATTACACTGTGACATTTGGTGCTTATGATTTAACTGAGATAATGCTAGTCATGTAGCTCAGCAGTCAAGTCTGCTAGCTCAGTCTCAATTCATACTTTTGTTAATTCGCCAAAATATGAAAATGATCCTGTTCAATCAGGGTTCATAAATTCATTGTACTCCTATATTTGTGCACATATTTTCCAAAATTCGCACAGGTGCTTATACTATTGGTTATATATATATCCTAAGAGTGACATATCTTTATGCAGCACCAAGATTCAGTGTCAGAGGTGCCAGCGACCACCTCTGGTGAAGGAGGACTCCCCCTTCTTCCCGTCGCCTTGGCCGGCGTCCCACTGCTCCCTGGATAGGAGCAGCTTCCCACCAGTAGTGATGGGCCCCGAGAGAGGCTGCAGCTCGTCGGTGTCGACGACCTTGAGGCGTCCAATTGCCTCCTCGATCGTCATCGCGGAGAGGTCCAGCAGAGACTCGATTGAGCGAGCCATCTGCTTGTACTTCTCGGGGATGCACCTGAAGAGCTTCTCCATAGCCCTCTCCTCGTCGTAGGTGGCATCGCCGAATTGCACCATTTTCTGCAGCAGAGTATTGAGGCGGAGAGCAAAGTCATCAACATCCTCACCTGGCTTGAAGGCCAGGGTCTCCCACTCCTTGCGGAGTGTCTGCAGGGTGGACTTGCGCGCACGATCGCTGCCGATGCGTGCCGCGGCGATGGCGTCCCAGGCCTCCTTGGCAGTTCGCTTGTTGGAGAGCGAAAACTGCATCTCGGGCGGGACTGCGGCGATGAGGGCGTCCAGCGCCCGTCGATCCTCATGCTGGTCGACAGCGCCCTCCTGCATTGCCTCCCACATGTGCCGCACCTGGAGCCTGATCTTCATGATCGCGGCCCACTCGACGTAATTGGTTTTGGTGAGGGTGGGCCACCCAACACCGGGACCAACTTCCCTGACAACAGTCCGGACCCCATACGGGCCACGGTCCTGGTTGTCCCAGCCGCCGTCGCCGTGCGCGTCTCCTCTTGGAACGCCACCGCGTGCGTGCTCAGCTGCCCATTGCGCCGCCCGCTCTTGCGCCGCGTCGTCGCCCCCTGCGTCGACGGCGCTGTTGGCGGTCTCGGAGCTGTTGGCTCTGCCAAACAGCGCCCTAGCCTCCGCCGCAGCCACACGGGCTGCCTCCGCCTTCTCTGCTGCTTCAACCTCCGCCTTGGCTGCTGCCAACTCCGCCGCTGCCAGCCTCGACGCCCTTGCCGCAGCTCTAGCGGCCTCCGCAGTCACTCGTTCACGCTCCTCGGCTTCTGCGCGCCCGGCCTCCTGCCGACGCCGCATGCTCGAGGTAGCCGTGTGATGAGAGTGACCTGTGGACATGGCTCGCTGCTGGGGGGCTGCGTGCTGCTTCCGACGAGCTGCTGCTCGACAGTCCAGAGGGAGGTGAGTAAGCTGAGGCAGTAGGGGAAACTACAACTACTGGCTGGGGTTGCTCAGCTCCCGGAGAGAGAGGTGAGCAGGAAATGCTCAGGCTGCAAGATATCCTTGCTCTGATACCACTTGTCAGTTGTTTCAGGCTTACTCTCATCAGGAGAGGATGGCACAAGGTAAGTTGGGGCAATTTTCGTTGGTTTTCTTACTCGAATGTCATACCAGCTCCTAGGGCTGGGGATACATACTTATAGGCTGCTAGCCAGTCGAATATGCTAGTCTAAGATGCTAACTGCAATCCTAACAGCCAGTCCTTTGATGCCTATCCTAACTGACTGTCCTAGATACTTGACTGTCCTAGATGCTTGCCTGTCCTAGATGCTCTCTAACTGCTGGTCCTACACAAGGACCTTATCCTGCGGTTTTACACCGACCAAAGACCAAGACTACAGTACAAGACTTATTCAACATCGTATGCCTTCAAATGTGTAATATAATATAAATTGGTGTCATGTAGTTCCATTTAGATATGACCTTTATGGCCATTCAGAGCAGGTATTTGGTTCTACTGAATTTTGAAGCAGTTCCATGTTTGATTAATGTTCCCTTTGACTGTTCCTCAGGAAGCCATTGACATGGTTATCTGTGCATGCTAATGGTGTGATAATACCAAAGGGTTTTGTGGATAAAGCTCAACTTAAGAAAGATTCTTGGTAAGTCAAGCTTAGGAGCATATAATGAATTGCTAAACTGAAAACTGTTCCCTTTTGGATATATTATAAGCCGCACATTCCACTATGTTCATTTTTCTACATAAGTTTCAAACTTTCAATTTTCGAATCACAGTAACATTTTGCAGTGTATCCTGTGCTAATTCTTCTTAACCATGACAGGTTCATGTCCCTATTGGCTATCCCGAAAGTCCAGCCAAGATTTGCCCTTGCAATCACAAAGAAGTACGGTACCATGAGATCTCTCCTGAA
The DNA here is from genome assembly GCA_947311845.1 of Poa pratensis. Classification (NCBI taxonomy): domain Eukaryota; kingdom Viridiplantae; phylum Streptophyta; class Magnoliopsida; order Poales; family Poaceae; genus Poa; species Poa pratensis. The sequence goes on from CAMZMU010000050.1 coordinate 11,035,357, forward strand.
TATATATATGGATCCCAGTAAGACGGTGAGTGCCACCCTCTTACCACGCTCGAAACTACAGTGCAATGACAGTATGCGTTCCTGCGATCTTAACTCGGTTTATGAAACAGGATCGTGAGAAGGAGCTTCTGCTGCAAGACCTGAAATGCGAAGACTTCCTTGGCGAGGAAAGCAGAAAGGTGGGACCGGTATGCTCGAGAAGAGTGCACAGAATTCTCATGGCACAAGATGGGGCAATGGAAGTAGATTAAGCCGAGAAATCCTACTGATCGGTTTAGGCAGTAGGATATGATCCTTTTGGACTTCTCCTAACCTAGTGTGTATGTATTTAGGTGTTGCACGGCCAAGATGAAACTTGCAGGTTCCAGGCAGTACTTTTGCATGGAGCAGTTAGTTGCTCATGTTCGGCGGAACCTCTGAAAAACAGAACAATCGTAATGTTATATTGTTATTGCCAGATGTCTGTATGGCTAGGTGTTTGTACGTACTTTGCAAGGCAACATGAACTCCAAATCAATCCTGCTCCCACGGACGGTCCTGCATCTGTATGACAAGCTGTGTGTACCGTATCCTGTGAGATGAAAGGGTTGTGGAGTATGGTAAGGAACTCCATCAATCCTGCTTGCTGGGACAGTCCTGCGTTTGTGCTGACAGGATTGTGGAGTACAGTAAGGAGCTCCATCAATCCTCCTGCTTGCTGGGACAGTCCTGCATTTGTGCGATTCAAGTAGCTTAGGTGCAAGCGTGCATTGCACAATTGCTCATATAAATCCACTGGAAGATGCAGCTGCTCTTTCTAGAGTACTGTCCAGTTAGCTAGGTTCACAGTAACTTGCTTGTCAGAAAATGCTTCCATCACTACACATTCAATTGTTGGAAGCTCCATGCCTCCATGGATGAATTATTGCATTGTTGATCTAAAATGCTGTGCCGGGGTGAGTTCATTGACCTGACAAATGCTCTAAGAGGACTGGGGAGCGCGTGCTATGGCGGCGTCGGCAAATAGATGTACAATCCCGGTACTAGAAACTTCGTTTTGCTACCAGCATCCTGGAGTAGAGTATTGTGCCATTGTTGCCGATGGTGATTGATCGATTTTTGCAGGTGTCGGGAAGACGTGCCTGCAGCCGCAGTTCACGGACAAGACGTTCCACACGGCGGTGCCGTCAAATAACTCGTTGTCCCTAATACATGTTCTTTGGACAGCTAGTGCCAGTCACTGGTGTCGGTTTAGCTTGACCCGTATGACGCGGAAAGACAGTCTTCAGACTTGGTGCCATGTTTTTCATAACGGAAAGGTGATTTCTTGGTGCCGCTCATGTCATAATGTGAGAAGAAGAAGAATCCTGGCGTAGCGTCACAGTTGTTCCTAAAGTCCAGCCAACATTTGCTCTTGCAATCTCGAAGAAGTACGGTATCATGAGATCTCTTCTGAATGTATATATGGATCCCAGTAAAACTGCCAGTGCCTCCCTTGTTCTCAAGTATAATGCGACAGTTTGACAGTATCTTTTGGGCAGTGCTAAGTTCGTGTGCATGTCTTAGGTGTTGAACCAGATACATGTGCATGAATAGCTGTTTATATCGTAATCTGCGAGACGATAGGATTGTAGAGTACCGTAAGGAACTCCATCAATCCAGCTGCCGGGGACGGACGGTCCTGCATTTGTGCGTGTCGCCAGTGCAATACAAGTACCCTAGTTACAGACGTGCAGTGTAAGAATACTTATACCGTTATACGGACTGCATGCCCACATAAATAAATCCACTGAATGACTGAAAGAGGCAACTGCTCATGGTAGAATCCTGGTAGCTAAAGGTTCACGGTAACTTGGTTCGTCAGAATATGCTCGGTGATAATATAACACATTCAGTTCTAAAGCATTTTATTTTGCAATGAAAAACAAGGGTGTAAACAGATGACTGTTGCGAAATCATCGTATTGTACAATACCAGAGAAGAAAATTAAATGGCTGTATGATCAGGTAACCCCATGGAAACAACATTGATACAATATAATTTATCAATGTTTTGGCATCCAGAAAATGTAATTCTACGAGAAACTACTAGTACAACATACAAAAAGTGACTTGCTATCAAGAGTCGAGACTCGAGACTCAAGACAGAGTGGGGTACTTAGGGTTTCCTGGCTAGGACAAGATATAGCGGGCTGAAACTAGAGGCGTGCTGCCTGAAGGCCCAGATCTGAACGACGTCGCCAATGGTGAAGTTGCACTCGGTGATGAAACCCAAATACGGAATACCCTGCCCCTTGATGGACGCGCCGGGGCAGCTTTCCCGCCGCGACATCTTCACTCGATGATTCCGGCGTCGGCGTCCACCACCCGCACGGGCAGCCCGCCTCTGCCGCCGTGCTTCCTCTTCTTTCTAATCCCTCCCTGTGTTAGGATTGGGCGTAGGTTGCGCATCACGCCGTAAGCCGGGAGGCGGAACCGGCTCTGTCCTTGGTCAAAGTCGCTGGCGGTAACTGGCTTCTCGCCGATGAAGTGCACCGGCAGGTCCACGGGCAGATGGAGGTTCGGGAGCAGGTTCTCGCGGAACCACGACGGCTCGGCGGGTCGGTTGGCTTGGTCGAGGAAACACATGGTGGGCGACGTCGATCGAACTCTACTCGTGACTATCGTATCAATGGTGAATTTGCGATTCGATACGATTGTCCTAGCTATTCGATCATGTCTTTTTTTGGAGCTATTCGATCATGTCGCAGAGTTATATAGACGGATCGGATCACAAATGCTGTGGATTCCGATTGGAATCAAAGTCGGAGTCCGTGGAGAAGAAGGACACGCATGCGCGGGATAAAAGCTGGATATGAGGCATTTGATGTAGGGAATCCGAGTCGAGTTCTCCTCTACTTGCCTCAACTTGGCAACCAAGTCTACACAATACGATCCGGTTCTATAAATATGTGCAGTGCAAGATTAATAACACTCCTCAAGTCAACTCTTCTTTACCGTTAATATGATGACATACATCGAATTGCATTTAATCACTGATAAGCAATAAAAATTAATGTGATTTCACAATAAAAATAAGTTGGGACCAATCATATACTCCCTCCGTCCAAAAATAAGTGTCTCAAGTTTGGCAAAAAGTGAATGTATCTATACATGAAACATGTCTAGATACCTCCACTTTTGAGCAAACTTGGACACTTATTTTTTGACGGAGGGGTATGTTATAGCAGATTAAGAGCATCTCCACCGGGGGCCTCCAAATTCGTGTCCGGCACCCCCAATTGAGGCCCAATTGGGGGTGTCGGACATGTGTCCGGTCAATTGGGGGTGCAGCCCACAGCGGCACACCCCAAAGACCCACCCCCAAACGGCCCTAGTTTTGAGCATGAGATCGAACACCTTGCGGGCGCAGGAACCGCCGCCGGTTCACCTTCGCGTCACTTCAGAACACGGCGGTTTGGTGTGGACGTGCAAGGTGCAACCGCCGCCGCGTCGCTTCGTTCGCACCGCTTCGCAGCAATATAACCATCCTCGCCGGCCGACGACGCTCACAATCTCTCCGCGCACCACCGTCCACAACTCGCTCGCCATGTCGTCGTCTGAGAAGGAGGCTGTGGTGGCCGAACAGGAGCAGGACAAGGACAAGGAGGCCGTGGTGGCCGATCAGGAGCAGCAAGCCGTGGACGCCGCCGATCAGGAGCAGGACGCCGAGGCCGATCAGGAGCAGGAGCAGCAGGAGGCCGAGCCCGCAACTCCATCACCGGCACGCCCTGCGTACTCACCGTGGGAACCTTGGTCCCCGTGGCCGTCACGTGTGGCTGGTGCACATGCAGCAGAGGCCGCCCCCAGGCAGCGGCACCGGAGTGGCAGCCGGGTACTACAGACGTGGCGCCGGCGGACGACGGGCCTGGAACACCGCCACCCAACGCTGACTCCGATGACGAGGAGTAGTTTTCTTAATTTCTAGTTGTAATCGTATGTAATAAGTAGATTCATGCATTAATAAAAGTCTCAAATGGTTCCGACAATCAAACTGTTGAGCCGCGCCGGATTAGAAGTGCCAAATCACGGCCATAACATAGTTTCGACCGCGCTGGAGAACAAGTATCCAACGCCGGCCATCAAAAAAAGTTCGACCGTGCCGGAGAACTAGTCTCCAATGCCGGCCATCAAAAGGGCACCCCCCCCCCCGCGCGCAATGGTGCATGCCGATCACGCGTCGGCTTCCTCCTCCTCGTCCTCCTCGCCTTCCTCTTCGGATTCATCGAGCGCCGCCGCTTCGGCCGCCGCCTTCTCAGCCTGAATGCGCCTCCGTTCGGCCACGAAGTAGGCCTTCTGGTTGGGGCTCATATCTTTCGTGTTGGTGGCCATTAGCAGACGCTCCTCTTTCTTCTCCTGGGCCTTGAGCTTGGTCTTTTGCATCTTGAAATAGAGCGCCCACTTTTTGTCGGACGCGGCTTGAATCTTCTTCTTCTCGGCACTCGACTCGGCAACGTAGAGCTTCAACGACTCTTGGATGCTGCCGAGGCTGCCGGCTTCTTGCCAGCCCTGGCGACCGCCAAGCACGCCTTGACTCCCATCTCTGGACGGTCGGCGCTGGCAGCCGACATCCTTCTTTAATCTCCCTCGGCGGTATCCTTGACATGGCGCTTCCACTTCGGGCAGTCCCGAAGCTTCTCCCAGCAATGCATCAACTTGTATGGCTTCTTTCGATCCATCTCCAAGTCGATATACATGTACTTGGCATCGTTCAACTACACGAACAAAAAACAAGTCAAGTATGCTTGTAAACATGGCCGGTTACAAGTAAGCCGCAAGTTAAGATGACCGGCTAACCTTGTCGGTGTCATTTTTGCCACTCTCGTCTCTATTCATGTTTGCTCATGGCAACCATGAAACTTGCTAGTGAGAGTCGCGATGACGCCCCACCGGCTCTCAACCGATTTGGTATTGCGATTGTGCAACTCATCATGAGGTGGATACGACCTTCTTTTGGTGTAGTCCTTATGTATGCGTGCCCAATAGGCATCCCTCTTTTGGTTGGCGCCCTTCGTGGTGCACATGCTCACGTTCATCCACGCCTCGCACAACAACTTGTCCTCCGTGTCGCACCAAGTCCGGCCTCTGTAACCTACCTTCCTGCCGCCATCCTCCTCTTCTTCGTCGTCCTCTTCTTCACCCTCCCCTTCCTGGCCCTGGCCGTGGTCGCCACCCCCTTTGTTGCCCTAGCCGAACTGATCTGTGTCGGCGTGGGCGTAGCCACCACCGACCATTTCAGTCATCACCTCGGCGTCAGCATCCTACGCCACAAAACAACAATTTGCATCCGGCCTCCGGTAATAAATCCACACAACAACAATTTGCATCCGGCCGCTCGCAATAAGTGCGCCGAACAAACAATCGGCCGGGGAACACAATAAATGAGAGCGGATCAGGAAGATAAATAGCACGCACCTGGCCGATTTGGTCGGTCGCGTTGCCGAAGAGGAGGCCGCGGGAAGCAGTCGCGTCACCGCTTGTGGCTGGCGTCCGCCGCAGCGCCGGCGATTCGCTGAACATCAACGGCGCCTCGTTCAGATCGGTGCCCTCGTCTGGGGAAAGCCGCCACTGCTGCGTCGGGTAGCCGGAGGTCTCCTCGAAGAAGGCCGGGGCAGACGGCGACCCGCAAAACGCGCTGGCGCCCCTTGGGCTAGAGCTGCTTTGGCTCATGGCGATCAACATCTCGACGGTATCAGCCGCCTTGTCCCTCGCCTTCAGTCGCCTGACTTGCCGAAGGTGGGAAGCGGCTGTGCGCAGCTCGGCCTGGCTCTGCGGCGCCTTGGCCACCGGCATCGAAAGCTCCAGCGGCTCCCGCTTCATCGCCTTCTTCGGCTGCGACGACGCCGGCGGGTTGCGACCCCCCTTGGGTTTCGAGAGGCCGACGGCCTTTGGCGGCATGGTGGCGGAAGGCGAGGAGCTCGCGGCGGCGGCGCAAGGGTTTGGGAAATGGAGGGAAGATTGGGAACTTTGGCGCCAGTGGCGGCAATGTAGAGGAAGGGGAATTGGGCGCGAGGCGCTGTGCGTATGACGGGCGGGCCACCCCTGTCGGAGGGCATGTCCGCCCCATGTCCGGCACCCCCGAGAGGGCCTCCAAATTTGGAGGCCCTTTCGGGGGTGCCGGACACGATTTCGCTCGGGGCGACCCTTTGGGGGGTGCCGCTGGTGGGCGATTTTCGCTTCCGGACCCCCAATTGGGCTTTGGGGGTCACTTGGAGGCCCCCGGTGGAGATGCTCTGAAATCCTCACAATGTCGGACTACTTGGGCCTCATAAGATGGAGTCCACCTGTAAGAATTTTTTTCCTACCCAAATGTGTGTTCGAGTTTTATCCAGAAATTCTCAAATCCCTCGAGGCAAGCAACCTTCTTCCTCGAGAAAGAATGACAATGAAGATGGTGGCGGCCCCCAAGCTCGGCGGCTTGGCCATTGTCATGGTCGTCGGTGCATCTTTAATGGCTCATGAAAATGGTGGCAGCCCCCAAGCTCGGCGGTGTAGGGATGGCCATATTTTTGTAGGGATGGTTCTTATGGAAAACTCGTTGATGCATCCGAGCACAAGTGAGCTCATTAAACGAAAAATCGAAAATCATATTTTTGGGTCTACAAAATTCTGCCAAAATTTATACGGATACATTTTCACATTTACTACTACGTTAGAAGTTTCTTTGAGAAATACGTTATATTTTAGGCTACACAGAAAACGTATGACGTCGTTTTTACTGAAAATTTGCACAAATATACATACCATGTATACGTATTTTTCAAATTTTCAATTTTTTAAAAAACTTCAAAGTGCCATTTCAATTTTTTAACCAAGCTCCCAGTGAGATCGGGTGACACAAATCCGCTCTCTGACTCTTACCCTGTAATTTTGCCGATCCCTCAAATCCCTTCCTTGCTAAATTAGTGTACAAGTATTAGGTGTTGCACTTGCTGAATTAGTGGCTTGCAAAATGGCACCAAGATGAACCTTCAAGTCCATGCCGTTATTTAGGTGCTCATGTTCTGCGAAACCTCTGAAAACTGAGCGATCGTGTGCGGAAGGCATGGAAACTGAAAACTGAACGACCGTATTCTGCTACACAGCAAGAGTGTAGAATACAGTAAGGAACCTCATCAATCCTGCTTGGAGGGACGGTCCTGCATTTGTGCGTGTCGACAGTGCAATACAAGTACCTTAGGTGCAGAATGCGCAGTGTACGTCTACGGGCATAAATCCACTGAAAGAGGCAACTGCGCTTGGGAGCAGAGCACTGGTGGCTAGGCTCGCAGTACCTTGTTTCGTCAGAATATGCTCCTTGACAAGAGAACACATTCAATTCTTGGATGCTTCAGCGGCGACTGTTGTCTCAAAGATCCTTCCCAGATCTTCACATTGCTCAAACTGCACGCTTGCGTACGAATGCAAAATTGCAAATTTACGGCGGAGATGGCTTGTCGTGACGACATCCCATTCGTTTGTTTTGAATGAGCTCGCTCTCTGTCTGCAGTTTTCTGCGGAGAGTGTAAGCAGTGCATCGTGCGGCGTAGTGATCAGACGAGATACAGCGGCAGGGTTATGAGATAGACTGATGCATGGGCAATTGGGCAGCATGTGAGGAGCTGTTGCGGCATCAGCAAATAGACGTACACGCGCCGCTGCCGCTGCAGGTGAGGTGAGGTAGGGTGGGGGCTCACCGGAGACACGCCGGCGTGCACGCAACGCCGGAAGGCACCACACGCCGCGCGCGCGAGCGGCATTCGGCTCTCCCCGTCAGCTAATCCTCGCGTAAACGAAAGGCATATGGTACCAACATCTCATCAGATTCCACAGAGGCGTGGTTCTCTTCTGTCTAATTTTCCAAACGAGTTGACGAGCCCTCGACCGCCGAAAGCGGGGAGGAGATAGGATGGAATGCACTGCACCGATCGATCGTGCACCGCCACCGTTACAAAAACTCTGATCATGTCCATAGTGCCAATTGTAAGCCGATTCTCTTCATCATTCCCTACAGGGTGAAAAAACAACGTGTAGCTAGGATTTGGGGTATTGGAACCGTGCAGCTAAACAGCCGGGTCCTTGTATATTTATATTTGGAAAAATAGGTTTACAAGTACAGAGTTAGATACGATTCAGGTTTATACAGAACACCTGAACACGTACGTACATGAATCAGAGTTACACTAGGAAACGTTAGGCTGTTTATCACCCTCCCTCAATCTCACGCCGTATATAAATAGCAACAACCAAAAGAGACAATCGCCTTTTATTTATTATCAATGACAATCGTATTATCATGCAAAAAAAAAACAAGAGACAATCTGTACGTTCACCTAGGGTATATTTGGTATATATAGAAACAATCCGTAGGAAGGATTCGTACATTGACACGCACCGATAGATTGACTGCTGCGACAGATCGATCCACATCCATCGACCCGGCGGCTGGCCATGTACGACGGCGAGACGGCGACATTACCGGCCAAGAGGCGCAAGACGAGGAGGAAGATGAGTCCGTACATGCCGCACGAGCTCGTCATGGAGATCCTATTACGTCTGCCCGTCGAATCGCTGGTGCGGTTCAGCCGCGTCTGCACGGCGTGGCGGTCCACCATCTCCGGCGACGCGTCCTTCCACCGCGCGCACCTCCGCCGCCAGAAGACATGCCTGCTCTTCTCGCCGTGGAGCCTCGGCCGGAGGCGCAGGGTCGGGTTGTACAGGTGGGAGGCGAGCCAGGGCACCGACGCGCCCCTCCTATGCGCTACGGAGCTGCCGTCCGACGACACGGTGCATGGACTCGCGCAATGCGACGGGCTGGTCCTGGTGCCCGCCGAGGCCACCGCGCACGTGATTAACCCGACCACACAGCGCGTCCTCACGCTTCCCTGGAGCCCCGGCGGCGAGGAGCCGCGTCGGGACGTCCACATGGGCAACTTTCTGATGTGCAGCCACCAGGCGTTCGGCCTCGGGCGCGACCCACGTTCCAGCACGTACAAGGTCGCCCGCTTCTTCTACCGCTCAGCTCTCGCGCCCGCGACGGGCGACTACCACTGCACCACCCCGACAGGCAGCTACCACTACACCGCCGGGATGGAGGTTTTCACCATCGGAATCGACCGGGATTGGCGCGAGACGGCGGCACAACCGCCGTACCCTGCCATGCCACGACGAACGGCAACCTTCTTCAAGGGGTCCCTGCTCTGGATCATCGAGGAGAGAGCTCATGGAAACGACCCTGCTCTAGGTTTCGCTCCGGGTTTGCTCCGCTTTGACTTGGTCGACGAGACGTTCGGGCTCACGCGGTTGCCTCCCTGGTGCCCAAGTTCTAACGACCATAACATCCACCTAGCCGATCTTCATGGCGAACTCACCGTTGCACGATCATTATTAACCGACTTTGTCGAGATGTGGATGTGCGATAGCATGGACAACCCGCGGTGGGAGCTACGTCACAAGGTTGTTTTCCAGGATGCACCACCATGGGTGTACCCGGTTGGGATGATTGATGACGATGTCATGTTCAAAGATGAACTTACATCGCAGTTTCTCAGGAGCTACGATGTCCGAACCAAATGTGTCAAGGACATAGTACGCATGAGGGACATGAGGTATCTTAACCCAAACACGGGCAGGCTTGACTATCGAAAGCCAGAGACAACACGTGATATCATGGCACGACGTCATAGACGGGTCTCCTTTGCGGACGACCCATCCTCCGACGTAACACATGGACGACGAGATGTGATGGTACGGCGAGTAAAGATTTGCGATCCAATGCTCCCTTCAGCTGAGCCTCGGCGCAAACTTGTAGCTGTTGATATAATTCCCTACGTTCAGAGCCTAGTTCCACTCTAGGTGAAAGTGGTCGGGTGCATTCTAAGATTATGTTGCCTCTAGTCTAGTAGTAAAATTCTTGATACTAGTATCTTTGTTTAGCTCTATACAAATATGCATAAACAGTCTTTCAAATCATATATATGATCTTTATCTTCTTTATACTATTAAATTGGAGTTGGACGTTCGTCGGTAGGTCAGACTCCGGGCGTCAAATTGCAGTTCATCTTCGCCATGAATGCACCTTAATGTGATGCTCTCATTTCGGCCCGCACTCGCACAAACCACCACCCTCCAGGTTCCCCCAAGGAGAGAAATTAAGCTCCATCGACGTTCAGAGATATCAGAGTTTGAGCTAGTGGCCGGCATCTCCTTTGATTTTCAGAATTCGAATGAGTCAGCCGATCAAGAAGCGTACCTGGTACTTAGCTGGCTAGAAAATACAAAACGAATTACTCCCTCTGATCCTAAAAAAGTGGCGTGGTTTAGTTACTAATTTGTACGTGGTTAGTTCTTTTCTAGCGACACTTACATAGGATCAGAGGGAGTATATATCTTTTCAATCATTTAGGTCACTAGCTGTTTTTACAATTGTAATTATGTGACAATATATTAAAAATATGACTGCTAGCTACGGTTAGCAATACCGCATTTTAAAAGCTACCTTTTACTTCACTGGACACCATCACCGGTTCATTTTTTTCTTTAGCTATAGGTGTTTGAACTTTCAGCTTGCGTAGCTACTAGGCAAATTGAGATGATTTCATTCGAGAATTAGGGCATCTCCAACCCAGCCCCGCATACGGACAGCAAAAGCGGACCGATTTTGTCCGTTTGGGGCGGACCGCGGACCGATTTTGGGCCGTTGTCCGTTTGGGGTGGGGGTGCCCCCAACGGCCGCCGCATTTTGTGCCCTGGTCCGGCAAATGTCATTTTTTGCCTATTTCAACAGAAATTTGTACAACACACTAAATATTGAACAAATTACAATACGAATTGTCCACAAATAAGTAAAAAAAAAGTTCAAATATTACAATAAAGTTCGTACATAGAAATAAATAACATAGGCCACGCAATGAAAATAAAATAGGGAGGAGACCACTATTGGTTTCCCAGATGAGTCCACATATGCTCTACCAAATCATTCTGGAGACGTTCATGTGTAGGCTTATCACGCATCTCATGATAGACGTGCATATATTGCTGGAACGTCGCCGGTAAGCTCAACCAACTCACCCTGAAATTCCCATCCCTGATCAAATAGCCTTGCATCATCACGCTCATCCTCAACGATTATGTTGTGCATGATCACACAAGCAGTCATCACCTCCCACATGATCTCCTTGCTCCATGTTCTTGCAGGGTGTCGAACAATAGCAAACCGAGATTAGAGCACACCAAATGCTCGCTCCACATCCTTCCGGCATACTTCTTGTTGCTGAGCAAACTTGCGAGTTTTCTGAGTATCATGTCTGCGGATGGTCTTCACAAATGTGGACCATGCTTGTACGGACTGTCCACATAAATCCACTGAAAGAGGCAACTGCTCTTGGTAGAATCCTGGTAGCTGAAGGTTCACGGTAACATGGTTCGTCAGAATAATAGGATATGCTCGGTCACATTCAGTTTTAAAGCATTTTATTTCGCAATGAAAATCAAGGGTGCAAACAATGCCTGTTGCGGACATCGTGTTGTACAATACCAAAGAAAAGGAAAATTAAAGGCAACATGATACTATATAATTTATCAATGGTTTTGCATCCAGAAAATGTATTGCTACGAGAAACTACTAGTACAACATGCAAAAAATGACTTGCTATCAAGAGTCAAGACAGAGTGGGGAGCTTAGGGTTTCCTAGCGAGCACAAGATATAGCGGGCTGAAAATAGAGGCGTGCTGCTTGAAGGCCCATATCTGAACGACGTCGCCGATGGTGAAGTTGCACTCGGTGATGAAACCCGGGCAGCTTTCCCGCCGCGACATCTGCAGCTCGATGATTCCGGCGTCGGCGTCCACGACCTGCACGGGCAGCCCGCCTCCTTTGCCGCCGTGCTTCATCTCCAGTTTCCTCTTCTTTCTAATTCCTCCCTGTGTAGGGACGTCGCCGTCGTCCTCGTACCGCACGTTGGCGGCCAGGAGCTCCTCGGCAGTTAGGATCGGGCGGAGGTTGCGCATCACGCCGTCGGCCGGGAGGCGGAACCGGCTCTGCCGCTGGTCAAAGTCGGTGGCGGTATAACTGGCTTCTCGCCGATGAAGTGCACCGGCAGGTCCACGGGCAGATGGAGGTCCGGGAGCAGGTTCTCTCGGAACCACGACGGCTCGGCGGGTTGGTTGGCTTGCTCTGGGAAACACATGGTGGGCGAGGTCGATCGAACACTATTCGTGACTATCGTCAATGGTGGATTTGCGATTCAATACGATTGTCCTGGCTATTCGATCATGTCGCAGAGTTATATAGACGGATCGGGATCACAAATGCCGTGGAGTTCCGATCAGAGTCGAAGTCGGAGTCCGTGGAGATTGGAGAAGAAGGACGCGCATGCGCGGGATAAAAGCTGGATATGGAGGCAATTGATGTAGGAAATCCGAGTCGAGTTCTCCTCTACTTGCCTCAACTTGGCAACCAAGTCTACACAATACGATCCGGTTCTATAAATATGTGCAGTACAAGATTAATAACACTCTTCATTCCTGAAGCCAACTCTTATTTATCGTTAATATGATGACATACATCGAATTGCATTTAATCACTGATAATTTCGCAATAAAAATTAATGTGATTTCGCAATAAAAATAAGTTGGGCCCAATCATATATGGTATAGCAGATTAAAATCCTCATAATGTCGGACTACTTGGGCCTTATAAGCTGGAGTCCACCTGTAAGAATTTTTTTTTCGTACCCAAATGTGTGTTCGAGTTTTATCCAGAAATTCTCAAATCCCTCGAGGCAAACAACCTTCTTCCTCGAGAAAGAACGACAATGAAGATGGTGGCGGCCCCCAAGCTCGGCGGCGTGGCCATTGTCATGGTCGTCGGTGCATCTTTAGTGAATGGCTCATGAAGATGGTGGCGGCCCCCAAGGTCGGCGGCGTAGGGATGGCCATACTTTTGTAGGGATGGTTCTTATGGAAAACTTGTTGATGCATCCAAGCACAAGTGATCTCGTTGAAAGAAAAATCGAGATTCATAGTTTTGGGTCTAAACGAAATCTGCCAAAAAATTATACGGATACATTTTCACATTTACTACTACGTTAGAAGTTTCCTTGAGAAATACGTTATATTTTAGGCTACACAGAAAACGTATGACGTCTTTTTACCCCAAAAAATGCACAAATAAACATACCATGTATACGTATTTTTCAAATTTTCATTTTTTAAAAACTTTAAAGTGCCACTTCAATTTTTTAACCAAGCTCCCAGTGAGATCGGGTGACACAAATCCGCTCTCTGGCTCTTACCCTCCTAATTTTGTCGATCCCTCAAATCCCTTCCTGAATTAGTGGCTTGCAAATGGCACCAAGATGTCCATGCCGTTATTTAGGTGCTCATGTTCCGCGAAACCTCTCAAAACTGAACGATCGTGTGCGGAAGGGATGGAAACTGAAAACTGAACGATCGTATTCTGCTACACAGCAAGAGTGTAGAGTACAGCAAGGAACTCTCATCAATCCTGCTTCGAGAGACGGTCGTCCTGCATCTGTGCGTGTCGACAGTGCAATACAAGTACCCTAGGTGCAGAGCGTGCAGTGTACGACTACGGGCATTAATCCACTCAAAGAGGCAACTGCGCGTGGTAGTAGAACACTGGTGGCTATGCTAGCAGTAACTTGTTTCGTCAGAATATGCTCCGTGACAAGAGAACACATGGAATACGATGCATCAATTCTTCTCTGCTCCTAAACTCGATCTGCTCCTCCCTCCCGTCCCCCGCGTCGCCTCTAAACTCGATCTGCTCCTCCCTCCCGTCCCCCGCGTCCCTCTCTGAGGCGACACGGGGGAAACCCTAGCTCTCCGCCGCCGGCCCCCCTCCTCCCTCCCTCCCAACTCCCTCGCCTCCGTTGGAGGACGCAGCCGGTGAAGCCTGTGCTGCCGACGACGGAGGCGGGGCCTCTCGCGGCGCGCTGTTTCCCGTCGTAGGAGCCGTCCGCCGGGGTAGCGGCGGCGGATTTCGGCGGCGTGGTCGGCGCGCGCCAGCGGCGCGAGGAGGGCGTGTGGATGGCGTGGTGGGCACGTCGTGGTGATGCTGCAGCGCACGGTGGTCGGCGTCGGTGGTGGTGGTTGCGTCCGCCGCTCGGGCCCGATCTGGGCTTGAGCGGGCCGGGTGGGCCACGGCTCCGGCGCGCACTGTCGGCTCGAGGGCCCGTCTCTGGAGCGCAGGGATGGCGCAGCAGCGGTGGTGGCTAGCCGGCATGGGGGGCCTCCTCCTCCGAGCCCATGCGGGCTGGCTGTGGAGCCGGTGGTGGCCGACGCGCCTCTCTCCTTCGACGGTGAGGCCGACAGCGACTCTCTCCTTCCTGCTGCATGCCTCAAGCTGGCGTCTTGCATCCTTGCCAACAATCTCCAGCCAGCCTTTGGGCGGGATTCGAGGACACAATCTATGGCCGGGGTGAAAACCCTGCTCGTTGCAGCCGATGCTGGCCGCGGCGACGCCTGCGGGTGCCGCTACCTTCTTGGGGGCGTGGTCATGGCCTCGACAGTGTCTTCCTCTTCCCGGGTGCCGGGGAAACCCTAGGTTCGGATCACCGGACCAGGCGACGGCGGCGCCACGACGTCGTGATCTTCGTGAAGACGTTGTCTAGGTTACCCGTGAAGAGCTCGATGTTTGGAGATATGGCGGGATGGCGATGTACTGCCGGTGATGGGCAGTGCTCAGGAAGCGGGCCTTAGGGGCGCAATGTACATCATGGCGGACACTTCTTGGTCGACATCTTCCTCAAGTCCAGCTGGATCTTGCCTACTTCTCGCCGATCTCTTCTAGGCGTATAAGGAGAGGTACTCTGATCTGAGCAGTCTTGAAGTCATGGTCGTGCTACGGTGGAGTCTCGCTTTGATCGTGACGCGGCCCGGTGGCTTAGTGCCCTCTCTTCTCACCTCGGTAGGGGATTGGGCAAGACGAGTTTTCTGTTGTCAGGTCGTTGTAAAGGGTGTGTTGTAAGCCAATCGGCGTGTATCGGTCTTCTTGACCTCTTCTTATATGAAATTGATGCGCCTTTCCATGGCGTATCCTTGAAAAAAAAATCATGGATACTTCAGCGGCGACTGTTGTCCCAAAGATCCTTCCCAGATCTTCACATTGCGTACGAATGGCTCCCTGCAAAATTGCAAATTTACGGCAGAGATGGCTTCCCATTCGTTTGTTTTGAATGAGCTCGCTATGCGCCTGCAGTTTTGGGCAGAGAGTAAGCAGGGCATCACTGATCAGAGGAGATACAGTGGCAGGGTTATGAGATAGACTGATGCATGGGCAATTGGGCAGCATGTCAGGAGCTGTTGCGGCATCAGCAAATATACGTACACGCGCCGCTGCCGCTGCAGGTGAGGTGAGATAGGGGGGTCACCGGAGACACGCCCGCGTGCACGCAACGCCGGAAGGCGCCACACGTAAACGAAAGGCATATGGTCCCTACGTTCTATCAGATTCAGATACGTGGTTCTCTTTCGTCCAATTCTCCACAAGACTGTGTGATTCTTACACGATGTACTCCCTCCGTTCATAAAATGATGTCTCTTTTCTAGATTTGTATGTATCTACAAATTTAGAAAAGATTGAGACATCTTTTTGTGAACGAAGGAAGTAGTACAAGTTGACGAGCTATCGACAGCCGAAAGGGACGAGGGATTGTTTAGGAGGAGACGCCCATAAAGCACGGAGGAGATAGGATGGAATGTGATGCACCGATCGATCGTGCACCGCCACCGTTGACAAATACACTGATCATCTCCATGGTGCCAATTGTAAGCCGATTCCCTTCATCATTTCCCTACAGAGAAGTAATCATACTACCGATAATGTATGCATGTCATCTCTAGATGGCCACTGCCTTGCACTTGAAGTCGACATGTGCCTTCCATTACGGCTTCATGGCAGCTTCGACGTGCCCAAACAGATGGTATGGGCGACTGTCTCGGAATCCATTATGATCGATGCAACATAATTATAGAAAGCTATATTTTTCTTACGTTGTGCTAGCCGTCGGTGTGTCATCCCATATGGCTGATCACCGAACAAGAAAACTCCGTATGTAATTTTTTTGTATACACAAAATAACCGGGGTTTTTTACCCACAACCTGTGGAACTTTGCTAAAATCATTTTAAAATATGTCCACGCAACAAGAAAACTCCGGATGTAATTTTTTTAAAATCAACATCGCCACAATATTTTATTTACTCGGAACTCGTGAAAATCAACTAGAAAGAACACGCCCACGCAACAAAAAATATGTACATGCAACACAACCCTTTACTTGCAGCAATCAGCTGCAACACATACAACACCCTGGAAGGGTGCATGGCAATGGAATGTAAAAAAATTGTCAAGTAAAAAATATCCTGGAAGGGTGCATGGCTATCGCCCTCAATGGGGAATAAGCTAGAAAGTGAGCGACGTAGTACAACACACATGTAAAATTGGCTGTATCCCTCAAGATCATCGTAACATTTCGTCGACGCTTATAGCTCGGTTGCTTTACTCGAAGATAGTTAAGGGCAAAGCGATGGAAGTGAAGGCTATTGAGCATAAGGTGTTTATCAGGTTTAAGTACAAAATTTCTTATGGGAAAGCTTGGAGGGCCAAGCAGAGCGCACTTGAGATCAGATTTGGTTCGTTCCTGGACTCATATGAATTAGTTGTTCGGCTCCTCCAGGTTTAAGTACACAAAGTCATCTCCCGTCGATGCAGCCTCCCGCGTCAGCCGAAGCAGCTCCCTTGCCCTTCGACGACGCAGCATCGTTCCCCTTCGACGACGCAGCACCCTTGCCCTTCGATGATGCAGCTCCCTTGCCCTTCGACGACGCTTCACCCTTGGCCTTCGCCTTTGCAGATCTCTTGCTCGCTTCACTTGGCATGAAAATATCGTCTTCATCCTCGCTCTCCTCGGCCCATGAGTAAGGATTGCTTTCAGCCCACCTCAGATGTGCTTCAGTCTTATATGTTGGCTTCTTCTTCTCCCACCTAGCCTGCAACCTGAGAAGTTCTTCCCATACTTACTTCCAGGTTCTAGATGGCCACCCATGCTTACGTAGCTGAACTGCAAGCTCAAGGAGATGAGGTGGATGGCTAATAAGTTCCTCTCATGGCACTAACTTATTGTCTACCTTGAAGTCAGACGCAAGCCACAAAAGGCGCTCGGACATATGACGATGGAAACTACGATCGAAATGATGTCCCGACATGGTTGAGTGAATTGACTCGAATGCTCAGTGAGGAGGAGCTTTTATAGGACGAGATGAGAGGATTTGGCGGAAGAAACACACGGGAACAACGATGGCGGGAAAAAAGGGCGGGAGCGGCGGTGGCTGTAGAAATAAGGGCGGGAAGCGACGATGGCGGGAAAAAAGGGTGGGAGGGACGGTGGCGGGAGAAATAAGGGCGGGAAGCGACGGTGGCGGGAGAAAATAGGGTGGTAGCGAAAGGGGCGCGAAAGAAATTGCGCGAGAGAAAATGGTGAAAATAAGGTTTTAGCAAAAAAAAAAATCCATGCAGCAGTCGGCCCAGCAGCTGGGCTGGGCCTGGTCGGCTTTGCTACGGACGAGCAGGTCCAGTCGGCCTAGTGTAAGCCGACAGGATCCAGTCGGTTTAGGCTAGGCCGACAGGGTCCTATTCCGCGTGCAGCCGTCGGCCGACAGCCTAATCGGTCCAGGCGAGGCCGATAGGCTCTTATCGGCTTAGCCCAAGCCGAGGGTGCATTATTTATGCAAATCTTCAGATTCGCGTAATATTTCCCGAAATTAATTAAAAAATGTATTATAAAAAATTTGCGGCACAACGGTGCAGGGGATTCCCGCCTCAAGCTACTAGTGATCTCTAAGTGAAGTCGTGGCAACAAACTCTACGACAAACCATTAAGAATATTTTCAATGATTTAAGGATCTTCTTGGAGGTTGGTTCATTGACTTTGCGCCTGGCCCATAGTGATCTAGGGGATGAAGGTGGAAGCATGCCTCCTTGGGGTTTGGAGTCGAAGGTGAAGTTGCTCTTCCGGCCGATTCCCTTCATCATTTTCCTACAGAGAAGTAATCATACTACCGATAATGTATGCATGTCATCTCTAGATGGCCACTGCCTTGCACTTGAAGTCGACATGTGCCTTCCATTACGGCTTCATGGCAGCTTCGACGTGCCCAAACAGATGGTATGGGCGACTGTCTCGGAATCCATTATGATCGATGCAACATAATTATAGAAAGCTATATTTTTCTTACGTTGTGCTAGCCGTCGGTGTGTCATCCCATATGGCTGATCACCGAACAAGAAAACTCCGTATGTAATTTTTTTGTATACACAAAATAACCGGAGTTTTTTACCCACAACCTGTAGAACTTTGCTAAAATCATTTTAAAATATGTCCACGCAACAAGAAAACTCCGGATGTAATTTTTTTAAATCAACATCGCCACAATATTTTATTTACTCGGAACTCATGAAAATCAACTAGAAAGAACACGCCCACGCAACAAAAAATATGTACATGCGACACAACCCTTTACTTGCAGCAATCAGCTGCAACACATGCAACACTAAAATACAACACCATCAACACTGAAAAATGTAAGTACAAGAAACTTTCCAAGAATGATTCACGAGTTTGCGACACAAGCCTGTATTAATTGCATCATGTCACCTTTTATATGGGGAAAAACATATATGAGTTTGAAACATGACAAAACAACCCATGCAACATCAAAAACCGCAAATCGCTTAGCTATTACTAAGCACCAATCTTGCCGACATGAGCTTGTCGCGTTGATTATGGCTAGTCCGGGCCAACACTACCAACGCAAGCCAACCAACACCGAGTACCATCTTCCCTGAGCTCAACGGTGCAGGGGATTCCCGCCTCAAGCTACTAGAGATATCTAAGTGAAGTCGTGGCAACAAACTCTACGACAAACCATTAAGAATCTTTTTTTTTTGAATGATTTGAGGATCTTCTTGGAGGTTGGTGCATTGACTTTGCGCCTGGTCCATAGCGGTCTAGGGGATGAAGGTGGAAGCATGCCTCCTTGGGGGTTGGAGTCAAAGGTGAAGTGGCTCTTTAGGCTGCGTCTCCTCGGGACATCTAGTGCTCCACCTTTGGGATTGATTCCTGGAATTTGGTTGCTTATGAAGTCGAAAACTAAGACCATCTCTAATTGAACCCCTACTATGTCCCTACATGTTCAGGGCAGCCCAGACGAGAGAGAGAAGGAAAAAAGGTATCCAACCAGATCCCCCTTTCCCTGACATGTCTAGACTGTCTATCCTCGCCCCCCCCCCCCCCCCCCCCCCCCCCCCACTTTCAGCCCATATATGTGGTAAAAATGAGGGTGTCCGACTGTCCGGACAGTCCTCTACGTAGAACGAGGCACACCCTGTACCATTTTAAATTTATTTATTCATTCATTTGTCCCTCTCTCTCCATCTCCACCAATCATATGAAATTGACCAGATAACTTTTTGGGACATGGCTGGAAACACTTTAAAAAGAAGTTTCTAAGGGGATAAGGACATTCTCGGGCATGTCCGCAAACAGACACGTGAAGATACTAGTGATGTAGGTGAAACCACCGGATCTATGATTCATGTGCGCAATGACAAAATTTGTCCAAGTAATATCTTTGGCACCAAAAGCCTTAGGTGGACCAGGATGTGGGCCCCATCGCATCCGCTCTTTGGCAGCTATGATAAGGTCATGATGCACGTAACAAGGTGTGAAGTTTAGTAGTACATTATCCAGCAGCTGCGTCGGAGAAGACAGGCGGCGGTGGCGGATCGGGATTTTCGAAAAATTTCAAAAAACAATACAACGGCTATGCGGGCCGAGAGATCACGCCGTCACGGGCCAAATTTGATAGCCCAACAGGCCATGCGGGTCAGAGTATTGGGTATCAGACGCGGAAGGGCCGAATTAACTTGAATCAGACACGGCGTAACTCTGCTACTCTAGGTTTCGCCAAAACTCGATCGATCTTGCTATCGCCGCCGGGAGCTATGGCGGGCAATGGCGGGGGACGAGGAGGCACTGGGGATGGCCGTGGTATCCCGCCTGATCGCGGCTTCGGTGGAGGTTATCCGCCAGACCGGAACAGCGGTGGACACGGCGGAACGTTCCGGGGAGGAGCGGCAGACCGCGGCAACTACCACGACGGAGGACCAGTGGGTCGGCCGGTAATGGTGATAATCGGAACTTCGAGACTGGGGGTCCGAGCGGCACTGCGGGCCAAGCTGATCACCGGCAGTTCGGTAATGAGGGGTTCGGCAACTTCAGTGCGGGCTCAGGGTTCGGCAATGGCGGACAATATCGTCAAAACAACTACAGCAGGCCTCCTCAATTTCGACCGGGCAGGTTCGATGGAGGAAGAGGTTCTCGCCCTTCAGGAGGGCACTCAGGGCAGAACACAAGCAGGGAGATGGCGACTGGTTTCACTGATGATATGCTTGCAAAAATAGTCAGCCAGGTGACTGCAGCTCTTAGGCAGCCGGGGGTTGGGCCTGCGATCAATCCCTCGGGGCACCAAGCTCCTGCCGTGACATAGCAAACTCAAACATCTTCGGCCGCGGAGCTTATAGCGAGGGGTGCCACGCCCGTGGGGAATGCGAACCCTACGCAGCCGGCGGGGCGATCATATGCGGCTGGAGGTGTAAACAATAGGGGTGGAGCTCCTACCCATGGTGGTGCGGATGCTACCCTCCCAAAAAAGCCAAAGAAGGGCGTCGGGCCTCGTGTTATCGCTGTGATGGGCCGGGACACATTGGCAAGGACTGCGAGGTGGAGGTTTGCGACATTTGTGAAAGCAAGGAACATGCACCGGAGGTGTGTCCTCTCCTAACGGCGCCGAAGCCACAGGTGATCATGCATGGTTTGATCAACGAGGGGTTAATCTTTTTCGAGCAGCCACTAACGGTGACATATAAGCCAAAGATCGACAATGTCCGCCTTGCGAGGTTGACAGTTAAGGGGGAGCTCACCATCCAGCGTATCGTGGGTCAGCTCCAGCGGCTGGTTCCTACAGAGAATTTTCATTGGGAGGTTGATCAAGTAGGCCACAATATTTTCAAGGTTCCTTTCCCCTCAAAGAGTGACTTAGAAAGATTATCTGTTTTCGGTGCGTGCAAGGTGCCCAATAGCACGTGTGAGATTACTGTAGTTCCGTGGGTGTCTCAAATGGAACCATGGAGATGCTACCGACTAAGTGGATCCGAATTTATGGGATTCCCCCAAAGCATATTGGAGATTTCTTATCAAATTGGAGCTTGGGTTCACTTTTTGGGAAAACAATGAAAGTTGATATGAAGTTCACCCGCAAACACGGTGTATTGCGTATACTTGTGGGGTGTGTGGATTACACGTTGATTCCATCCGGGTGGAAGATTTATATTAAGGACGGGTTCTACGCCTTGCGGTTTAAGGTTGAGCACCCGGTTGATGCCTCTGACCTGGAGGATGATCCTCCTAAATCTCCACCTCCGGATGATGAGTCGAGGGAGGAAGAAGAGGAAGCTGAGGAAGGTCTTGATGGTCTGAACAAGGAAGAAAGAAAGACAACACTGGTACAGAGGATATGGTTACGGATGATGACAAAGCGACAGATGGTCACACAAAGCAAAACGAGGTGCTGGCCGAGGATATGCATGAGTTGAAATCAGGGGTCATCTTTTCACCTCAACTTAAGAAGCAATTTCAGCTTGTACATGAGTCGTACTTGGCATCTATTCAGAAGGAGGCCAGGGTTTTGATGGTGGAGTCGGCATCGGATGTCGGCGATGCTGAAGACAAGTCTCAGACTTCTGACACCGACTCTCCGATGCAAGTTAGCAGCGAGGGGGGAGACAGCGGTGATGGCACTGCAGCTTGCAGGTCCGAGTTCATCGCAAAAGAACAAGTTCTATCTCTGATTCAGAGTTCACCCTGTGATGCTATAGTGGATGCTGGTCATGATTGCGGACGTGACACTTCTGATTCTGATCAAGATAGCTTTGGTGTTGGGGAGGCGTCTGTTTCTCCGGCTGCTGGAATCCGAGGTAGCGAGCTGGAGGTTTCGGAAGGTGCTGCAGTCATTGCAGATCATGTGGCTGCTGTAGCTTCTGTCCCTAGTACATGCGATGATGGTACTATCCATGCTGCCTCCGATCTTGGCAAGGGGACGATGGAAGGCCATGCGGCTGTCACTTCTTCACTGGTGACAACTCCTTTCCGTGCGACTTCACCAGTTTCTCCGCTGGAGGTTGACGGAGGACTGTACATGGATCGTCTGGGGAATGTGGCGTCTCCGCAGCCTATTTCTTGCGAGGCCGTAAGCGCTAATTTCGCAAGACCATCGGAGAGGGATATGATGGCGTTTGGGGGGATGCATGAGGTGGACGTGAGATCAAGCCAGAGATTGAGGGAACAGCACAACGTCGAGCTTCCTCAACTTGAGCGTGCGATGGATCTCACATCACGCAAGATGTACGGCGTCCCGACAGGTACCAATTTATGTTCCAAGTTTTCTTTATGCTCTTTATCCATTTCTGAAATTAAGCGTAGAGCCGATAGGTTGGGTATATCTCTAGGAAAAAATAAGGAGCAAGTGGGTTCGTCAATTCTGGGTATTTTGGAGTTAGAAAAAGAGAGGGAGGTCATTTTTCTTCAAAATTCTTTACCACCGGTTTCTGAGGAGTCGGAATCTAGTTTGGTTTTAAAAAGAGCTATAAATCTTTGCGAGGATCTTGAGGATGATGAGGCTGAGGTCTCGGATGATCATGCGGATCTGAATGAGACCCTGGCATCAATAAAATTTAGGGCACAAAAACACAAACGTTCTAAGTGTGCGGCTAAGAAGGGTGTTATTCTAAACAGATTTCGAAAACACTAAAATGAAAGGTTTAATTTGGAATTCTGATGGGTTTGGGGATAGTGCGAAGCATCTGGCAGTTCATGAATTTGTTAGGGAGTATAAACTTGATTTTCTGGGCCTTATTGAGACGGGACGATCTTCTTTTGCTACGCCCTTTCTTAATTTTCTGGCTGCGGGCTTGGACTTCACTTGGTACTGCATACCTCCACATGGGAGATCGGGAGGCATGTTGTTGGGTTTTAATAATGCTACGGTGGCAGTACAAAATGTGGTTGCCGGTGACTTTTGCGTTAAGTTACACCTGACAACAAAAACAGATAGTTTTCGATGGGCGTTGGTAGTAGTTTATGGTGCGGCCCAAGATGACAAGAAACCAGAATTTTTAGCGGAAATGGTGAGGATTTGCGAAGGAGAGACAATACCAATGTTGGTCGGGGGGATTTTAATATAATCAGGAGACAAAACGAGAAAAATAATGCCAATTTCAACGCTAGGTGGCCCACTATTTTTAATGCGATAATTGAAAGTTTAAGTTTGAAAGACTTACAAATGTCGGGACGTCAGTACACCTGGGTGAGCAGACGAGATACACCAACTTATGAAAAATTGGATCGTTTCTTGGCCACGGTGGATTGGGAGAGCAAATTTCCTCTAGTCACGGTTCAGGCTCTAAATCGAGCAGGGTCAGATCATACGCCTCTGTTGCTCGATACAGGGGATCAGGCTTTTGCGGGTAACTGCAGTAGATTTTCGTTTGAATTATCTTGGTTTCGGCAAGATGGATTCTTTGATATGATTGCCCGGGAATGGAATGCGATCCAAACCGGGAGTACCCCTGTCGAACGATGGCAAAACAAGATAAGAAATTTGCGTCAATTTCTTAGGGGATGGGCAAAAAACTTGAGCGGTGAATATAAAATGCTGAGAGATAAATTAGTCTTATTGATTAATGAACTAGACATTAAAGCCGAGACCACTCCGTTGACAGCAGCCGAGCGGGTTGCCAAGAGAGAGGCTGATGATAGTCTAGCAAAATTAAGACGTGACGAGGAGTCTAAGTGGGCACAGAGAGCAAAGGTAAAATATATTCAGGAAAGTGGGAGTAATACGAGATACTTTCACATCATCGCAAATGGAAAACATAGGAAAAAAAAATACTGCAGTTAGAACAAGATGAAGGTACAATAGTCGGGCATGAAAATCAAAGACGTACATCTCTGAATACTACAAAAAATTGTTCGGGGCGCCGGTCCAAAACAATTTTGATCTTGATGAAACGGTAACACAGGATATGCCCCAAATTTCACATGAGGAAAATTTAATCCTGACTCAACCGTTTTCAGAGAAAGAAGTTTTTGAGGCGATTAAACAAATGGAACATAACAAAGCCCCAGGACCGGATGGTTTTCCTGCGGAGTTTTATCTAAAATGTTGGCATATTATCAAAGTTGATTTGATGGCAATGTTTACCCAATTGCGTACGGGAAATTTGCCTCTTTTCAAACTTAATTTTGGTATAATAACTTTGCTACCTAAAAAGGAGGATGCTAGCCGAATTGAGCAATATCGGCCCATTTGTTTATTGAATGTGAGCTTCAAAATATTCACAAAAGTTGGTACGAATAGAGTTACCTCTATTGCGAGTAGGGTAATTCGTCCAACTCAAACAGCGTTTATCCCCGGACGTAATATACTCGAGGGGGTCGTTGTCTTACATGAAACGATCCACGAAATTCATAGGAAAAAAATGGATGGGGTCCTCTTTAAGATTGATTTTGAGAAGGCGTACGATAAGGTTAATTGGTCTTTTTTACAAAAAACGTTAAGAATGAAAGGGTTTGCACCGCAATGGTGTGATTGGGTGGCGCAGTTTGTCCAAGGAGGGAGCGTTGGGATTCGTGTTAATGACGATATCGGTCATTACTTCCAAACTCTAAAAGGATTGCGACAAGGGGACCCGCTGTCCCCTTTACTTTTTAACCTAGTGGTCGATATGTTGGCCATCCTAATTTCCCGTGCAAAGGAGGATGGACAAGTAGGGGGGCTGGTACCTCATCTTGTGGAAGGTGGGGTCTCAATCCTACAATATGCAGATGATACGATCTTATTCCTTGAGCACGACATTGCGAAGGCCGTGAACATGAAATTGATTTTGGCCTTTTTTGAGCAACTTTCAGGTTTAAAAATCAACTTTCATAAGAGTGAATTGTATTGTTTTGGAAAAGCTAAAGATAATCAAGAGGAGTATCGACGTATTTTTGGTTGCGAACTAGGATCACTCCCATTTAGATATTTGGGAATTCCGATTCATCACCGTAGACTCCTGAACAAAGAGTGGAAAGTTGTAGAAGATCGGTTTGAGAGGAAATTGGCGGCCTGGGTAGCCAAGATGTTGTCTTACGGGGACCGTCTTGTCTTAATCAATTCAGTATTAACAAGCCTACCAATGTTCCTACTCTCTTTTTTTGAAATCCCTAAAGGGGTTCGGAAAAGATTAGACTTTTACCGGTCAAGGTTTTTTTGGCAAAGTGACCAACTTAAGAGAAAATATAGGCTTACGAAGTGGAACATAGTATGCAGGCCGAAAGATCAGGGAGGCTTGGGAATTGCGGTTTTAGAATCTAAAAATAAATGCCTATTGAGTAAGTGGCTTTATAAAATCTTAAATGAAGAGGGCGTTTGGAAAGAAATTTTAGTCAATAAGTATTTGGGGGATAAAGCGTTATCTCAAGTGCAAGCTAAACCTTTTGACTCACCTTTTTGGAAAGGGATCATGAGGGTTAAAGATGATTTTTTCCAGCGCGGTAAATTTCTGATTGGAAACGGTGAACAGGCTCAGTTTTGGGAGGACGCCTGGTTAGGGCCGCTGCCACTTAAAAATGAGTATTCATCGTTGTATGCCATTGCCTCGAATAAAAACAGCACGGTGGCTGATGTTATTGGGGTAGCTCCTATTAATCTTCCTTTTCGACGGACATTACTAGGACAAAGAAGATCAGATTGGTTTCATTTAGTAGAGAGGTTAATGCGAATAACCCTCACAGATGAACCCGATAAGTTTAGATGGTCCCTTACTAATAATGGAATTTTTACGGTAAAATCTTATTACGAAGACCTTCTAAACGGACATACTAGGTACCTGCGCAAATACCTATGGAAGTTGAAGATACCATTGAAAATTAAAATATTTTTATGGTTTCTTCATAGAAAGGAATTGCTGACAAAGGATAATTTGGCTAAAAGGCGCTGGATAGGATGCAAAAAATGTGTATTCTGTGATGCCAATGAATCTGCTGACCATCTATTTATCAAATGCACGTTTGCTAGAGATATTTGGCGTTTAGTTCACTTTACTTTTAACGTATACCCACCTACTAGTATTGCGAACTTATTTGGTAGCTGGCTAAACGGGATAGATAGAGTGACGAAGGCTCGCATTCGAATTGGTGTTGCGGCCATTTTGTGGGCACTATGGAATTGTAGAAATGATATTGTGTTTAACAAAACAAATTCTACTCATTATTTGCAGGTTATACACAAGGCGTGCTACTGGATTCATTCTTGGTCTTTCCTGCTACCGGTGGACCAACGTGGCCTTATGGATGCCGGATGCACCCGTATGTTGACAGTCGTGCGGGCTATCTTCAGTCGGGCTGGGTGGCTTCATACTAGAAGAATCGATGTTTAGTACATCTTTGTTTGAGTGGCTGATCTTTGTAGCCACCTTGTGTGATCCGTGAATTGTAAAACTTGATACTTTGGCGTTTAAATAATTGCGGAAGGCTGTGTGCATCATTTTGATGCAGAGGCCGGGGATCCGCACCCCCTTATCTAAAAAAATCCAGCAGCTGCGTGTAGCATTAAGCATGTGATATTGTAAGATAGGTTCACCTATAGCTATTTCTTACGTGTTTGTGCGCGTGTTGGTTTTCTGTTGGCAGGCTACGCGCTTAAGGTTTCTTAACAGGTAGCACAATTTTGTACTATTACTCTATGGCCATATGCTAAGAGCATCTCCAACCGGAGGCCCCAAACCCACCCCAAACGTCTGGGCGGACAACCCGGACAGGGTTTGGGCTAAAAACAACCACCCAAAGGAGGCCCTCAAACACGTCAAAAAAAAAAGGAGGCCCTCAAAGCCACCCCAAACGTTCGGGCGGTCCGGCACACCCCTAACCCAGCCCATATGTGGGAAGTGTTTAGGGAGGTCCGGACGCGCCCGGACAGGCCGCCACGTCGGACGCGGCCCAACACGACCCCACATATATCCACAAATTCCCCACCCCTGTCGGAACCCTAGCTCTCACTCTCCTCCGATCCCCTTTCCACTCCAACTCTCCTCCGTCCGCAGCTTCGACAATGGCCGGCTCCGGCAGCGAATCGACGGCCGAGCTGTACTGGCATGCGTTCGCGGAGGAGGAGGAGATTGGGAGCTGCCCCGGGCCGGATGCCGCGGCGCCGTCTTCGGTGGCGGCGGCTCTTTGCAACGGCGCTGCGGGCAGTTCCGCCGCCGCCGCGTCCAACGAACCATTGGCGGCGCTTCCGCAGGTTCGCGCCTCCTTACCCCAATGTACATTTTAAGAGCCGATGTCCGATGTGTAATTTAGGAATTTGATGTTCGATGTACTCCGTAGGCCGTTCCTAGAGGTCCGCCGTACTCCGTCGGCGATGATAAGGTGTTGTGCAATGCGTGGTTGTCCACCCCGGAGGATTGTCAGACCGGAATCCACCACCTGCTTCGTTTTGGGGCCGGATCGGTCAAGTTTTCAATGCAAACTCGGAAATTTTCCGCAACGAGGCCTCCCTCCGCCATAGATGGCAAAACATAGCGGTGGAAGTCAACAAGTTTGCCGGATGCTTTGCTTAAATGGGATCCGTAAGTTTTTATTGTTAAATTTTCTTCAATGCCGGATCCATTAGCCACGATTAATGGAATACCTATTTCATTTTCATAGATGGAGGATGCCATCTGGTGCATGTAAAATGCATACATGAACTTTGCACTTTATTTACTCATATTCCAATCATATTTGCATCATATAAGGGTTATATCAATATTTTATCATGATTTTGGAAATATCTTAATGATTTCCTATTTTTATGGAATTAACCCTGCACAGGCAGAAAACCCTAGTTTTGTATTTTAATGTTTCAGGGACCCAAACGTCGTCCAAATCACCTGCAAATTTATGGGCGTCATTTTTTGGAAGGAAGAAGACCTGTGGGCGAAGGAAGCAAGCAAACGGAGGCCTGAGGCCCAAAGGGGGTGGCCCACGCGGCCACAGTACCTGGCCGCGTGGGGCCCAGTCGTTTGGCCCTCGTGGCTCCGTTGCCGTCGATCTTCGCTCCACCGACATAGTCTTGACCTAAAAACGCCTATAAAAAAGGTCCCCCGACGTTCTCTGGAAGGAGGCGGCGGAGAAACACAGAACCACGAAACAGAGAGCGAGAAGGCTGCCGCCGGAGAAGATCGGAGGGGGGAAACGCCGCCGGAATCGCCTCCGGAGGGCTCCACCCCCTTCCAGCGTGTTCATCATCAACATCTACAGCAAGAACTTCTCCACCATCATCACCATGATGAAGGGGGAGTAGTCCACCCCCTGGACTAGGGTTTGTGGTGGTAACTTTTGTATCTCTCCTCTCTCTTGAGCTTCACTAATTAGTACCGTATGAGCTGCTGAACATGATTACGTTCATCTATGTAATATCTTTGTGGTGAATATTGTGGTGTGAGATGATTTGTTATGCATTTACCGTTGTGTTGGGGCTTTTGTGATTTGTCATACTTTGAAGTATGATGTATGTGGGTACGGGATGGCCGATGTGACACGGCATAGGTATTGAGTGACACAGTACCGCCCAACATCCTTTATCTGGGGGTAAAAAGAAAGAGTATGATGTGGGAGTGAGAGAAACCACGCTAGCCTTACGAGGGGTGACCTAGCAACACAAATGAGTATTTCTTTCAACTATGTGTTTTAGGACATATAGCCGTCATAAAAAGCTACCATTAAAACATGACAATTGTGTGTAGTTTATCTATAACATGATGATCACCGTAGATGAGAGAGAGAGAGGATTAAGTGAACCCATGAACCATGTCCATTGTTCCTATAAGAAACACACACTTGAGCTTGTCCTCTTACTACATAGAGGATTGGACTTTCTCTCTTTGAGAGCTTTCACTTGCTAGTACCTTTGTCTTGTCCTCTTGCAAAGAAGAGGATTGGGACACTTTTACATCCATCAAACCAACCATCTTGTTCTGTAAACTTGTTTAGTACATAATCAATTAAAACTTGTGACACTTTAGTTGTATGGAATAGATAGCTTTTCCTTCTTGCTCCTGCGGATCGTTACCTTACTTCCACATTGAGAGGTGCTACAGTGATCCCTTGCTCTTGTGGGTTATCACCATCCTACTGTACAACACACTTGGGGGGAGGCCGGAGACGACGGAGTGGAAGTTCGGCCATTGTTGGGAAGTACTGAAGGATATCCCGACGGTGGACTACACGCCGGATGAGGAGAGGAGAGACATGATCCGCCGAGTGGAGAGCCAGGCTCGACAGGCACGCCGCTCTCGGCAAAGGGAACGGGAACGTGTAGAGGCCGCCGCTCAAGCACGCCAACAGCAAGAGGAAGCCATCGCGAGAGCGGTCGCCATAGCGGTGGAAGCTGAACGTGAAGCCAACGCCGCTCACGCACGGGACCTGGAACGTCAAGCCGGGGTTCGTCGGGCACGTCGCCGTCGCCAAAGAGAACGTGCCGCAGCGAAGGACGGCCGGGTTCTCCATGATCTATGTTGAACTATGTCCGTGGATGTTTGAACTATGTTTATTCGTATGATCTTTGAACTATGATCCATCATTTGACCTACGTTGCATGTCAATATGGTTTTGGGGGGATTAATTTGGGGTTATGGTTGTATGACACCAATTTTGGGGGCTGTCTGGTCACTGTCCGCGGACGCGTCTGGGCACAGTTTGGGAGCCGGATTTGGGGGCTCCGCTTGGAGATGCTCTAAACATCCTATCACGAGTTGGTCTACTTTAGCTTTCCCTCGCTCTAGATAGAGCATCCACAGTGACCTCGTTGTTTATGTTACTACAACATGAAAGGAGTAAACAAAAAGAAATCGGAGCGGACGGGAAATAATTTTCTCACGAGAACTGATTGCATTCACGTGGACACGGCGTGTGATCTCAGGTGTAAAGACGGTGCTGATTGGTGAGCATTGTTTACAGAATTACAAGTATAGCATGGGCCCATTACCATCTCACCTCTGATCGATCACACGAGATGTCATCGATCGTGGTCTCGAAGCAAATAATGAATCCCACAGGGCAAGCAAGGCATGGCCACCCTCACGTCGCGTGCTTCTGTAGCCGCATCACTCCCATTTCTCACCAGTCAGTTCACCACCACGGCCGGCACTATTTGTACCTTAACACCGGCCGTACGCCTGCATCAATACAAAGGGCGCTAGATGAGCATATACTACGGCCCTAGCCTATACCTTTTCCACGTGCCATTGCTTGCGCCAGGAGACTCCTCTCATTGTGATTTGTCAGAGGGAAATGAGGGCGCTAGTAAGTCGAGCCCAGACCATGGGTGCCTTGGATACTCGGAGGACGATCATCGTAGTGATTACTGGTCAAGAACCACTAGGTTCGAGGATATAGAGTACTAGCAGGCTAGCAGTCGTAGCATTGCCCATTTTGACTGGTATTGTCCAGACAGAGAGATTTATGGGCGTGTTCTTTGGACGCCAAGATAAGTTAATTTGAACTTGCTGGCAACGCCGTTTCCCGGAGCCCTGTCCTCGTGGTGCTCTGTTTTGGTCTGCCTGAACAGCGACTGGAATTATGCAGGAGGCCGTCCGTCCCGATGTCACGGTCGCTGACAGCAGAGAGAGGCCGGCAGGGCCACGTCCGACCCGCGATACGGTTTTCTGGTTGTTGGGTGTTGCTGTTGTGTGTGGGTTGGTCGACGGGAACCGCGCGGAGCGGAGACGCGACCGATGCGGGCGCCGGGCGGCGAGGAAGAGAAAGGTAGCAGAAGAGAGCGTGAGAAATGAGTGGTGCCGTCCGTGTCCGCGAACGCAAGGAGCCATCCACACGATCACGATTCACGAGGGTACTGTCCTGAATCGGAGCATCTCCAACAACTAAACTAAACTATTTACCGATAACTACAAACGGCAGGCCTTGTTTCTGAATTTCAGGGTACTCGAAGTGTATTCTACGGAAGTAGATTCCGAGTAGTCCGTTTAGTAAGCTGGTTTTGGAAAAGATAATTCCAAGTAATACCCGCCTCATTTTAATGTAAATTAAAAACTCTACCATGTACTAGTGTAAAACTCTACCAAGTAATACCAACTACATTCCGAACAGCCGCCCGCCAGCGATGCATACGCCAGTGGTAGTTGTTACCGCTGGCGGGGGGGCCATCCGCCAGCGGTAAGGGTGGTTACCGCTGGCGGGCAGCACTAGCGCACGCCAGCGGTAGATGCGACTGCGCTGGCGGGCACGGCGTTTGCCAGCAGTAAGTGAGCAGGCCCGCCAGCGGTAGTTGCGCGCTGGTTTGGCTGCGTACGCCAGCGGTAGGCCTCCGTGTCCGCCAGCGGTATAATTTCGCAGTATTATTTTTTTCTAGAAAATCGTATTCTAGCAATATATCCAGTATAAATACAGTATATTCAGCTGCAGTACGACCAAAACAACAGAAATATAGACAATTCCACATGCAAATGACCAAATTGTTGTTTCATAACATGCATTACAAACCATAATAGACAAGTGACCAAAAGTTGTCATACACGAATACATCTCTATAACGTCATACACGAAAGTTTTCCAAAGCAAATACGGTCATCTAAACCACAATCACATACAAGAGAATGACAATAACGATGAGCAAGAAGGGGATCACGATGAAGTTGGACTTCATTCGGTTCTTTCTCTCTTCCGCAAGCAGGTGGTTCAAGTACCTAGCTTCCGCCTCCGCTTTAGTCTTGTAGCCCTTGTAGTTGTTGTCCTTGAACTTGTTCACTTGATTCAGACAGTCTTCCCACTGGTCATAGACTCCTGGAACCCTACCTTTATACACCACGTACCACTTCTTCATCTCTGTGTACACAAGACAGATAAAAGTATTAGGCATAGAAAAATAAGAGTTGTAAGGAAAACAATGTGTATACACAAGAAAAAAGACAATGATGCCTCATACTTAGGAGTGACACAAACAAGACGCAGATAAATTATTCAAAGAAAAGTAAGAGTTATTAGGATAAAAATAAAAGCTAGAGTTATAAGAAAGACCAAAGCAAACGGAAATGATTCGGATTTGTGCCTCATATTTATGTCGGACACGCACAAGCAACCCTCAAAGCTCCGTTGAGCTTTGTGCATCCTACTTGGCTCAACGGAGCTTGAGGGTATCACGTAGTGGGTCACAACATTTTAATCATCGGCATTCTAAAAACGAACACATATTACAAAGATGGTGCCTCATACTTAGAAGTAACACACACAGGCTTCAGGGACGGAGCAAGCGAGCCAAGTAGGATGCACGAGATGTGTCTACTCGTGCATATCACAAGGCTCGCTAGCCCCGCCCCTGGATCACACTGTGTCACAACGTTTTAATCATCGGCATTCTAGAGAATACAAAACTATAAACAAGAATGATGCCTCATACTTAGAAGTGACACATAGACTTCAGGGACGGAACCAGCGAGCCAAGTAGGATGCACGAGATGTGTCTACTCGTGCATATCACAAGGCTCGCTAGCCCCATCCCTGGATCACATTGTGTCACAACATTTTAATCATCGACATTCTAGAGAATACAAAACTATAAACAATAGTGATGCCTCATACTTAGAAGTGATACAGCTTCAGGGATGGAGCTAGCGAGCCAAGTAGGATGCACGAGATGTGTGTTCTCGTGCATATCACAAGGCTCGCTGGCCCCACCCCTGGATCACACGGTGTAACAACATTTTAATCATCGGCATTCTAGAGAATACAAAACTATAAACAAGAATGAATTGGAACATGTCTGCAATAATTAAAAGCAACATAATTAACTAAGCATGCATGATTCATTACCCTGAATATATAGCATCGATCACACAAGTTCAATGACTTTCGAAATTAGAGCTAGGCAAGTTAATTTAGGGATATAGTTTACGAACACTGATTAATTGTTGCTCAGCTTCTCTTCTTCATCGGCGAGAAAGGGAGACCACCCTCTAACGAGTGGAATAGCCTGTCATCACCCGAACATCTTATGCGCCTTAATATCTCAGTGTTAGGTGGTGCCTTAAGGCCGAAGTAGAATTCCTCATGTTCATCTAGGACGTCACGCATGATGATTCGCGCGATCATTTTCTGGATGTAACGGAACTCATCTTTGATAACATAATCAGTGGCATCTTTTAGTGTTATGCACCATTTGTTGATATCACCAACAAATTGGCCTCGTCGTTGAAACTTTAAAAACCACCGCATTTGATAGATGAGGTACCATGACTCCATCCAACTGCTTGAATCCTGCCTGATGCAGGGGAAGTAAAGTCTGTGGGAGAATTTATACTTTCCATCAATTGCCTTTTTTTATTGGGCCGCCCTTTAAGGCGTAGTCATTGAGAGCATCATTCAGAACAATCTTGATGTAGGTGTAGTCCCTAGTAGTCTTATGTTTATACTGATCCCCGCTGTCTTTATAACGATCCCCGCTGTCGAGATACAAGGCAGTCCAGTCTTCCATGTCCAACGTGATGAGGGTGCCATGTTCGTTTCTGCGCAAAAATTCACCATTGTAGATGCAAATTCAACAATGGAAATCTATGGAAGCATGTTATGACGGCTAGGAATGACTTACTCGGGAAAATAAGGCCAGAGAAAGTTGAACTTGGGAATATTCTCGAGGAAGAGATTTTTCAGGTAACGCGTCGCGCTTTTCCTACCCACAGGGTTGTTCACGAACATTTCTTGCATGTAGTAGGGGTCAACTATCACCATGTCGGGGGTATCCTCCAAGGAATAGTATTTGTTGGAATTTGAATGGATTGTCTGAAGAAAAAGATTCACCAAATCCTCTCCCATCGCTAATCCCTTTGGGGATAAAAAATACTCCCTCCGTCCCAAAATATAAGGCGCGCTATTTTTGTATTTTGGGATGGAGGGAGTACACCCTAGTATAAACAAATCCTCATGGTGACCATAAAATAACTAGCAGATTACTTATCACACTACCGATACCATGCTCGAAGAAAACATTACCAATACCTATACTTCTACATGATGGTCTAAATTTCTTTCTTGTGTAACCAAATATACCAAACCAAAACTCCATTTGACAAAATACCACACATGCACGGAAAAGCCCATCTCAAAGTTCCCCAACTCCTCACATCGCAGCACGTGTTCTATGTCCCACTTTCCCACCGACTCTAGCCACCGGAGTTCCCATGTAGAGCGACGTGAGCCTGCTCCCACCCTCAACACCACACTATGTTGCTCCTTCCTCGCTCTACACCGTTGCTGCCACGAAGAGGAAGTGCAGTGGCAACTTGAGATGAACGCGCGACTCGTTCGCTTTCGCACGCGTCTCTCGTGTTGTTGTTTACGGTCAGGGGTTTGTCATTGTCCCAGAGGAGTTTGCGGGAGCATCGGCACTGTAAATGATGCCAATTTTCAAAACCAAAATTTCGCGATCAAATCGAAACTTTAAAATGCACCACCTCAAAGTTCCAAGTCAAGTTAAAGCTTCCGCATATCCATTTTGATATATTGAATCTATCTATATTGATTATTATTGCATTGAAATAACTGTTGACATAACTGCTACTTTTGTACAATTTTGAATTGAGTATGCTCGTGGACGATGGAAAGACAAAATGATTGATGTGGGGAAGTTACATTTGTCGGGAAAGTTTCATTCAGTTTTTTCTGACAAAATGAATTCCTGACAAACATTCCGGTGTAAATAGTGTTCGATGTGAAGAGTTGGGGGACTATGGTCGTTAGAATTTCCTTCACATCACAACACCCTTAGAATTGTTGCATTTATCAACTCGGCAGTTATTTTTTAGTCATATAAATAGTGTTGACTATCAATCTCATTGGTATGGGCAAATCAAAAGTATCTTCTTCCTTTCGCATATCCTAGGATGACTATACCGTCTTAAGTCGTTGGGACAGCCAACAGCGGGGGAGCATGATCAGATGCCCACCTTGCATGGTGATGGTACAAGTGTCTCAGTAGTGGCGATGGGTTTGGTTTCAGGCTGACTGCATCATAAGGAACGGATATGTGGGTTCATGGAGAATAACTCGGCATGGTTTGGAGAATTTACACCGGGCCATACCACACCATCGAGTGTGAAAAATGCAATAATTCTAAGGACATTGTTAGGTACAACGACACACCTTTGAAGAGTAAAATATTGTGGCCAGTCACGCCTCGTTCCAAGAAGGAACTACGATCGCGGCGATAAATGAACCCCACGAGATTTTAACAACTCATCAAAGGCGACAAATATAGTTTCGCATAATAAAACTTCAGTTTTGAACAAATATTTGCAAAACATGCATTCGATAATGAACTATGGCCATGGTTGCAGGTTCAGCGTTTTAACCTTCTCTTGGGCCAAATTTTAGTTTCAAACTTCTCTTACTTTTTTGTTCTAATACAGGGGCATGCGTATCCAGCTAACTTATGAACGACATGTTTTGTGCATTAAGTTGAGTATGATATTAACCCGATATAAATTAAAATAAGTCTGTTCACGACATGCTAGTGAGCAAGGGTTTCACAGGTCTTATGCCCGCTAAAGGGTGACCCTGCGTTAGCCTTGCAAATATGTGTATCAGGGCCTCTCTAAGCATAATTTGAGTATGGAACCAATTAAATTAATTATATTTTTTATCCTAAAGTTCTTCAAACTTATTCGTTGCACGCTAAGGTCTTATCTGAGTATAAATTTATATTACTTATTTAACATAGTTTTCTACATATAAATATTAGTTAAAGTGTTGTTTGTGATACAACTATCATGACTTACATAGCGCTATATAAAAAAGGATTTAACATTATGCCTTCATATATTTTATTTTTTGACAATCGCGTAAACTATATATTATTATACATAATTATGATAGATATCTCTAAATATGATCAAAAGAACATTTTAATATATGTTTTCGTACATGACTAGGTAAGCATACTTATAGAAAATTCCAGAGCACGAGAACATTTTAATATATGTTTTCGTACATGACTAGGTAAGCATACTTATAGAAAATTCCAGAGCACGCAATGAATTGTTGGCAAAATTATTTATTGGGTTTTTTGTGGTCAAATGGTGTCTTGCGAGTTATAGCAAATTCAATATAAGTTGAAAAGGAGTATATGCTCTTTACTTGGTATCAGAATATAATTTCTTATATTAATCACTGACTAATCAAAACTATAACGGTTACTACTACTTTTGAATATATGCGCTTGGTGTCATCTGTCGTAAACAAGTGCTTCTTACAGATTTTTTAAATCTAGATAATAAACTTTTAGAACAACTTGTATGACTTATATCAACCTAACTACACTCGTGTCGCCTATTGGATTGCTTTGTTACTACTATATTGTGCACGCCAATCGATAATTACCAAACATATTAGGGAGGCCTTCAGTAGGTGATAGGCTTGATACAACGTGGACTGTACGCCACATGGTTCTTGCAAAGTGACATTTGAAAAAAGGTAATGAATTAATTTATCGTGACAACGGAAAATACATATAGAGCTTTGTTGCTAATTTCATGTAGGGAGATTATCTTTAGTCTGTATAACTCCCATCCACATATACCACATGGCACATGCAAATTTAAATTTTAACGCGATTTCATTGTTCCTAAGTTGCTGATTTTGATTTTGAATATGATATTGTAACATCACCATATACATTGACTTGATGGAATACTGACTATTTTGGTGCAAATTCCATCTAAAGGTGTCTTGGTCGTAATGGGATACGTCGAAGGGGATCACATAAGTTGTTCCAATAGACTATAAACGTGATGTATGGCCACTGAAAGCCATGAGAAGAAAACTAATGCATTTTTTACATCGTGATGTTGTATATATGTGGGTATTGCTGGTTGAGCAACATGTAATAATCCAAATATTCTTCGGGAATCTTACATGAGATCATTTTCTATGTTAAACGTCTCATGCCGCAAAAAGGCAGAAATTAAGGGCCTCTTTGGAT
Organism: Poa pratensis; assembly: GCA_947311845.1. Classification (NCBI taxonomy): domain Eukaryota; kingdom Viridiplantae; phylum Streptophyta; class Magnoliopsida; order Poales; family Poaceae; genus Poa; species Poa pratensis. Next base: position 11,072,504 of record CAMZMU010000050.1, read on the forward strand.
TGAAAGATTTCATTGGAATATTGGAGGATTCCAATCCATAGGATTTTTTCCTAAGGAATCCCTTTGGATCAATGGAATGACACCTCCAAAATTCCTATTGATTGCATTCCTACACCCCAATCCCATAGGAATTTCAACATCTACTCTAACCTCTTTTTTTACACTCATTCGCGTAGGATCGAGACACTTTTCCTGTGTTCCATGCAAATAACCTTTACTACAGTTTTCCTCTGTTTTGCACCTGCAATCCTACTAAATTCCCGTGTTTTTAAAATTCCTCTGTTTTCTAATCCTCCGAATCAAAGAAGCCCTAAGAATTTCTTGAGTACCAATTATTTTGGATAAACTCTTCGACATGCCTTCCCCATTAATTAACTTTAAGAGCTATGTTATCAATAAGTTGGCGTTTTTGTTCCAAGGACATGAATACCAAGACCAACTTAATCTTTTCGCCTGCACAACAAACTCCAATTTGTTAGGTTGTATTTTTCTCTTTTTTGTGGCTTTTCCACTAGACTCTTCGCATGAGATAGTCTAGATGTTTTAGTAGTCCTTTATGGACTGAAAAAATAAGAGCACACACATGGGTAAACTGGTAATAACTGAATTAATAGGACAAGACTACTCCAGCTCCACAATTTTCCAAATTGCAGAGGCGGCAACATTAATTGGGATTCCGACACATGGGATTGGAAGTAGGCCTTGTTCACAACCAATGATTAAGTTTCTCGACTTCTTATTGCGGCTGGTCAAAACAAAAGATTTCAATCTTATGAAAGATTATTTTTGAACTTGCTCGAATGTGCTTACCAACGTTTCTAGAATTTTTGTTGTTCGATGCCGTGATCCATAAGGAGATGGTATCGTTGAGGGATGCACTACTATATAAATCTTCTCCGTCTCTTCCGTGGTATGCTACAAATAAGTGAACTTTCAAGGCCTCTTTGATTCGTAGGATTTCAAAAACGCAAGAATAGGAAAAATGTTGGATTGCAATATCATGCACACTTCAATTTTACAGGAATTCATATGCACCAAAATTTGTTTGATTACGTCACACGAAAAGCAAAGGATTTTGAAAAAAAGGTAGGAGTGGATGTTAGATTTCCTATAGGATCTAGTGCAAAGGGTTTCTTTGAAAAAATTCCAATAGGATTTAATCCTACAAATCAAACAACCACCATAGTAAGTTATAAGAATTTCAATCCTCCAAAATTTCTATGCAAATCCTTTAAATCAAAGAGTCGCTCAAAGATTTTACACGAAGACTTGCTGCTAAAAGCACTCCTAGTGGCCAGCTACAGTATTCGTAGGGTAAACAAGAGGTAAAACAGAGACATCAGTATTGGGCGCGAAACCACTAGTCGCATTTAGCCCACGACCTCCGGGCAGGCGCGGCAGGATGCTCATTGAGCAGCTAGCTACTGTATGTTTAACACGTCGTTATTTGTGACACGACTCAGGAGCAGGGACGGAGCCAGGGGGCACGCAGGGGCATGGCCCCCTCATGGCAATTTTTTTTGCTGAAACACCTTGTAAAACTTACAGATTTGACCCCAAATTTCCTAAATTTTACCTATGTGGCCCCCTCTAACATATGGAGTGCACAATTGGCCTCCCATGTCCATTGTTCCTGGCTCCGTCCCTGCTCAGGAGGCAGGCGGAAACTACCACCATGGTGGCCTGGCCGATGATGCACCGGCAGAGGCAGAAACTAGTCAGCGACGGAAGCAGCAACGCACCATCCATCACGATTTCCAACGGCCGACGTTCTCGGTGTGGAAAACGAGAGAGCGAAATCGGCGAGAAGCTGGTTCACATCTCGTCGTGACACCCATTGAATCGTGCGTGCACAGTGATGGGGAACCCGGGTCAACTTGGTAGGTGATGGTCCAATAATCCGACGAGCATTTCCTTGTGTTTTCTGCTAGTAGCTCCTGCTGATTATTGTAATGGAGTCCGTAGTACGACTTGGCATCTTTTGGACTTGTGTGTCCATCCATGGATGGGATGCCTGGGTTGGTTTTCTTTTCTCTTTGCTCCATTTTTCAATGGAGGGCACTCTTTTATGAGATTCTGGCATTGTGGCATGTGAATAAAGGCGCTCTGAAAGTTTGAAAACAGATGCAACACTGGGCTAGCTATACGTACTAGGAACAGCTAGCTGTAGTACTTAGTCGATTAAAATACTAAACCCCGAGTGTATCTATCTAATCTATCTGTGCACGCATTCACTCCTGCTTCTGCTTTGCGTGCTGGTGGGTTGCTGATGAGCATCGAGCGGTGTAGTGTGTGATGATAGTAAAAGCTGAAGGACATTTGGGTCATGGAGAGCTGCAAAACCGGCCCCTCTCTGAACTCTTTTGTTTAGCTTTTGCAGTTTCTTCCACGCGATGGTCTTTGATTCACCCGGCTTCTCGTAATTGCTCGGTTGACTCCGTCATTATGCACGCATGCATGCAGAAATAATACTCCACAGTTCCATGATTGGTCTCATAACTTTTTTAACCAGAATCTCATACTCCCCGATCCATATTAGTGGCATAGCTTTGTCTAAATTCATATGTATCTAGTTAAGTATTTAGACTAGATACATGTGTATCTAGACAAAGTTGTGCCCACTAATATGGATCGGAGGGAGTAATTGTTTCACGCAAACAAAATCTGAGTTGCGCTTTGAACTTCTACAGCCATCGACCATTCGTCGTGAGGATAGATTAGCCGGGAATCTTAATTTGGCTGCGATGACCTTTCAGATAAGGCTGGTGCCAGTGGGGGCGATAGCGCGGGCGGTACCGCCCGGCGCCGGGCGAGAGAGAGGCGAGAGGGAGGCGAGACGGTAGCGGCGGGCGACGGATCCGTCGCCCGGCGGTAGCGGGCGCTACCGCCCCACTACAGCCCGCATTGGCACCATGGCGCGGGCGAGAGGGAGGCGAGAGGCGGGCGAGAGCGGGGCGACGCGCTGGCGGCTGCAGGCGAGAGGGAGGCGAGAGGCGGGCGTGAGAGGCTGACGTGTGGGTCCGCCTGGAAGAAAAGGGAAAAAGTATTAAGAGGTGAAGGGGAAAAAGGGAAGAAAAAAGGTGATGTGGCTATAGCCTGGGACTACAGCCCATGCACTGGCACCGTGAGGTGAGAGTGGGGTGAGTGTGGGGTGAGAGTGGGGGTAAAAGCTGACGTGGCGGGGCGATAGTGAGGCGGTGCACTGGCACCAGCCTAATACCGGAGCCGGCTCCTCTAACTTTGCTTCTACAAAGTCAGGACCCTGACATAGCCCAGATCCACCATACAAACTCCATCCAAAGGCTCCCCTTTGCCTAGAACTAGTTGCTGCTGCTACGGCTCAGTTTTGGAGGGAAAAGGCAATCCATCTGCCTGTTTTACCGCCAAAATGGAGCAGTACTTCTTCTCCTTGCTTCTCACGGTACATTTCCTCCTTGCTTCTCACTGTTCCTTCCTTCCCATATGACTATTCCAGAGTAGAGCGATCAAGTCCAAAAAGGTTGCAGATCTGGGCAAACACACACCAGAGGAACCAAAGCACTAAAGCAGCACTTGCAGCACAGCAGCAGTACCGAGCTCGGAGCTGCAGATCAATTTCTAATGGAGAATCAGTCCAATGAAGATCCAAACAAGTAAGTGCGAATAAATTATTTGGTTGTGCTTGCGGCATGCTCTTTGTGATAATAAATGGTAGCCATTGTTTACCTGGTGCTTTCTCCAATTTAACCAGCTCTTGTCTAAACTTGTGCATTTCTACAGAGAAAATGCATCACCTATTTGGATACCTCAGCTTGGTATGACATTTAGCACCCTGGAAGATGCTCGGAAATTTTGGGGAAATTATGGAGGAAGGAAAGGGTTCAGCATCAGACAGAGGTACAAAAATAAAAGCAAATTTGATGGTAAATTTACCTCTTGCAAGTTTGTTTGTTCCAAAGAGGGTTTAAAGTCAGTCGACAAAAGAGATAATATGGTTAAGAATCCTCGAGCTGAGATTAGAACTGACTGCCCAGTTCGTATGACCCTTTCAATAAATCGTGAAGCTGGCAATTGGGCAATAGCTGATATTTTTCTTGAACATAACCATGTACTTCAACTGCCAGAAGCATGCCACCTATTGCCATCACAGCGAATGATCTCTGAAGTGCAGGCTCTTGAAATTGAAATTGCGGATGACTCTGGTATTACACCAAAAGCTGCTCATGAGTTTGCTAGTCGACGAGTTGGTGGATCATCTAAACTCAGCTACACTCGCCGAGATCACAAAAATCATTTGAGAACTAAGCGCCAAAGAGACCTGAAATATGGTGAAGCGGGCAGTATGTTAAAATACTTCCAAGACAGGGCTACAGAGAATCCATCATTCAGATATGTGGTACAACTAGACTGTAATGAAGATATAACAAACATTGTCTGGGCTGATGCCAAGATGATCATAGATTATGCTCATTTTGGTGATGTTATGACATTTGACACCACTTTTGGAACAAACAAGGAACATAGGCCGTTTGGTGTGTTTGTTGGATTCAACCATTTTAGAGAAACAGTTATCTTCGGTGCTTCTCT